>CP048715.1:2400000-3128646 GCA_022641835.1 Petasospora fabianii | reverse complement strand
TTACATTATCTTTATAAACGTTAAACCTCAGTCATTTCGATGATTGTTGTACAAGAGAGTAGTGCTGGAGCCATCAGCTGAGTCGGTGCTGCTGAGTTGACTTTTTGGGAATTTTGCACGATGACTGAAGTAGACATAAAATATAACTCTGAGGTGTTTTATGGCCATAGGACTGAGAAAAATTACATGATTTAAAATTTATTATTGTGAAAAGATAGGCACACCTGTAAGAGCTCACTAAGGCCAGAAAATGAGTAGCGTTAGATTAATGAAGAAAGAAACATCAGGCAATTGTGAGACTTCACTTCCAGTTGACACCTCTCTCTCACTTTACAGTGGAGCCAGAACTATAAACTTGAGCCAATGGATCTGAAATTTATCCTATCAGAACAAAACCCGTTAGTTCCAGACCTGGGAAAGATTACTTCAGTGGACAAAGGTACCTACCAAAATGTGGCATTTATGCCCACTCAATCGGGCACAGCCGAAGTGGATGCTGAAGTTATAAAGAAATTGGATAAAGGCTTCACAAGCCCATGCCCAGTACCGAGGAACATTGAAACAATAAATTCTTCTTCTTCTCTGAGAAGTTTGGGAGAAGCAAACCAGCATTTTGGAGAAGATGCGGACGACCACAGTACTACAGAGCACCGTAATTGGTCTACTCGTGATGCGGCTTTGAGTCTAGATCTTTTACGTTATCAGACCAACCTTGACGTGACACCAATGATCGAGCAGACGGCAAGCGCCATTCACAATGGTGAATCGCTTCTGAGAGATGAGAACTGGAATGCAACCGTTCTTGCCCTCATAGATCTCACAAAGAGCATGAGAGATACCTTAACCCAAGCTACAAGTGCAATCGATAACGAGTCTTTGGAGACTGCAGGAGACAGAAATACCATCATTGAGTGCTCGTCATCACCAGGATCAAGTCCGAAGTCCAAGACGGTATCAACCGCTACGTCTACACGGAAGTCAAGCGTTAGTACGGGCAAGAGTACTCCTTCTCTTTCTCCAAAGAGGGCCCCCAAGCGCAAAAGCGCAACTAGGGGGTCATCCCGATGTTTACACTGTGGAACCAGTGACACTCCGGAGTGGAGAAAGGGTCCAGATGGAGACAGAAGTGTATGCAATGCGTGTGGGTTGTTCTTCAGCAAGCTTGTGAAGAAGTTCGGTAGAGACAAGGCAGTTGTGCATATGACCAGACGCCGCGAGGAGGGCAGAACAGACGACAGAAAGGTGCCTGACCGCGTTGAGTAATCAAGGTCAGAAGCTGCAAGGCTGTATAAGAAACAAAATAATAAGCTTTCCTTTTTTTAGCATTTGCTGTTGAGATATCAAATAAGAGCTTGCGTAACATTGTGTATGCTCGAAATTTGTTATCGGCGATGATTTGATGCATGCGTGCGCGCGCGATCTTTGGAGAAGCCCATGGACTTTTCTATAAACTGTTATATTCTCAATCTCTCAAGTGTCACTGTCCCCTCCCCTCCTCACAACCACGTATTGCATGAGTTACCAGCAGATCGAGCCTTCAACCGGACTTTATACCTAGCTTCAACAGAAAGAGCATGCCATCACCCGTGTTCGTCTCCAACCCGAGCTCCAACTTCTCGCCCATTGCTATCCTAATAGGGTCCCAACTTGCCATCGTCGGCACATACAGACTTTTACAAAACCAACTTTTCTTCGAGAATGCACAGAACTTCAGATTCGTGCTCTTTTGTCTCTATATCTCGATCGGAATCCAGATCCTGCTAGCCCTACCGACATGGGCCATTACCTTGCTTGGTCTCCCCACCACGTACGCTAATACCATCAACTACTTTCACGGCACTGTGCTCAACCTTCCGACAATCATCCCACTCATATTTCACTGCATATACATTTCTCAGTTTGATGACATATTTCTTGGAGGCATGCGGTTTGCTTCTGATGTGTCTGGAGAGGATTATTGGGGGTCGCTTCACGCAAGCCCCAAGGCAGAGTACGAGATCCCTTGGAGTAACGGGGTGAGAAGGGTCTTGAAATTGATAGTCAAAGATGATAAAGCCTTTAGTATAGCTCAGACCAACCACTTAACTCGGTTATTTAGATCATATGCTATGCTTACGGCACGAATCATTGCTCTAAACATCTGTTGTCACTCCCCATGGTTTGCACACACACTCGTTTCTCTCCAAGTTGCCCGATCGTTTAACTCCATCATCGGTACCAATGCTGCATCTTTAATGTTTGCCGCTGGATGGATTGCTCCACCATACTATATGATTGTGATTTACTCATTTTTTCATTCAACATTGCTTTTGATAGGTTCACTATTAACGATGCCATACTTTCAGCGACTACGTCTGACCAATCAACAAGCGGGCCAATGGGTAGATTCTCGTATTGGACTGGCGTTTGGGTTTGGTTTGGTGTTTCAATTGCTATCTCAGAGGCTGGCTTATCTATCGTTACTTCTTCTCATGCTGGAACAGCTCGCATTGGCCTTCTTTGTCTTCAAGACAACTGACCCCTTACCAGAATCATTGTCAGACACATGGGTGCTTAGACAGATTTACTGGTCTAAAGAGTACGATCTGGATGATATGTGGGACATTATCGATGCAGAAGTTTTCAGAACTTTTTCAGGATCATACTCTTTTTCAGACGCAGTTCCTGGATCAACCTCGACTACGTCATTCAACACTCCATTAACATCTTCGACAAACCTACAAGAACTTACTATAAATACTGTGGACTGAAGAGAGTAGGATGATATAAAAGACACACTGATAAATGAAATCGTGGGAGAGAGGGGAAAAGGTCTGTAGTATGATGTAGTCTCAATGTTCTTCCTTTTTTGATTTCTCGACTCGCCATGCTGGTATGAACTATGTACTGTGTGAGCCTGTCATTAGTGTGCGTATATGGGGTGTGTTTGAATGTGATTCTGATGTAGGATGAGGGTGATGGACGGTAAAGGGTGGAAATTGTTGTTGATGAAGTGCTTTGAGGAATGAGAAGCGGGGTGTATCATGTTTGATATGAATGTATGTGGGTAGGGATGTATGTAAGGCAAACTGCTTACAACTCGTCAGCGAATGGCAAGTTGTTAACGTCACCGAGAGCAACATAGTTGAACTTGGACAACTTGAAGTCCTTAGCCTTGGAGAGGTCCAAGGCAGTGGCCTCGAGAGCAACCTCGTTAGCAAGGGCCAACTTGGTGGATGCAAGAGCAGTGGCACCAGAGAGGTCAACACCAGACTTCAAGGAAGAAACGATCTTCTTGATGTTAGCAGAGACAGTAGAAGCCTCACCCTTAACGTAGAGTGTGAACAAACCAGCGTTGGAGTACTTGTTCAAAGCAGACTTGGCAACGGCAGCAGAGTTCTCAAACAATGGGGAGGAGAGGTAGGCAGCCAAAACCTCATAAGTGGCAAAGTCCTGGGTCTTGACTGGGATGGCAATAGCGGCAACGGACTCACCAGTGGCTCTTTGTCTGGTCTCAACACCTTCGTAGAACTTTGGAGCGGCAGTGGAGGCCAAGGAAGCACCAGCTGGCAACTGAGCGAGGGCGGAGTCCTTGATGAAGGAGTCAAGGGCCTTGCCGTCAACACCCTTGGCAATGACCTCAATGTTCTCCTTGACGTAGACCTTGTCGGCAAAGGCCTTGATGTCATCCAAAGTGACCTTCTCAACACCGTCGTACAAGAGAGTGTTACCAAGGTCCTTTCTGAAAGTGATGGAGTGCAACAACTCCTCAGCCTTGAAGAATGGAGAAGCGAGGGCAGTAGCCAAGTCGTACTTGGCAGCTGGAAGAACAACCTCTGGGAACTCGTGTGGTCTAAAGGAAGTCTTGTAGAGGACGTCGGCAATGGCGTTGACGTAGTATGGAAGAGACTCCTTGAGGAAGTTGGCAGACAAGTAGATGGCGTCTCTGTCAACCTTAGAGGAAAACTCACCACCGAGAAGCTCGGACTCTCTGGTCAATCTCAAAGCAGATCTTGATCTGGTGTTCTGGAAGTTGAATCTGGAGAGCAAGTGAGAGATACCATCCTTAGAGGCGTAACGGGAACCGGCGTTGACTTTGACGGTCAAGGAGGAGACCTTACCCTCGGAGCTGGAGGCGGAGACCTTGGTGGCGTAGCCTCTGGTGGCCTGTGTGAGTCTTCTGGAGAGCATTGTGCGGGTGAGGAGAGGTAACGTGGTGTTGGCGGTGGGAGAATAGGGATCAAATTGCACGGTGCTTGTGTGTATCCTCTTTTTTTCTCGAGGCTACTGCGGTACGTACCGGGCCTGGAGCAGCGCTTGGGCCTACCATCGCGGCCAGTACACAGCGACATAGAGGCCCACGAAAAAAAAATTGAAAATTAGCGCGCTATGATTGGGCAATGGAGAAGCGCATCGAATGAGTTCGCGGAGATCTCAGATGGTGTGGTAGGGGCCGCACACAGACAGGTTTTCCCAGATAGTGGTAGGGCCAGCAGCGGGTGCAAAACGCGAGCGTGACGTGCCACGTCGCCAATCTCCTTTAAACATGGTCGTCTCTGTCTCTCTCTCTTTCTCTCCGTGTTCCCCCGCTGTTACAGTAATACTCTATTCATAGTCCATCATCAACTTTCATCATAATAAGCAGAAAAAATGGCCATTGAAAACACCGTCGTTGTCCCAGCTTACCACGAAAAGCTTAACATCAGACCTCTCACCACGCGTCTCTTCGATGCGATGGGCAAGACTGGCTCCAAGACCACTGAACTTATCTTTGTGGATGACAACTCCAACGATGGTTCAGTCGAAGAAGTCGAGGCTCTTCAAAAAGAGGGTTACAACGTCAGAATCATTGTCAGAACCACCGAGCGTGGCCTCAGTTCTGCCGTGATGAGAGGTTTCAAGGAGGGTAAAGGTGAATACTTGCTTTGTATGGATGCCGACTTGCAGCACCCACCAGAGAGCGTTCCAGCTTTCTTCAAGGCTCTTAGAGAGTATCCATTTGTCACTGGAACAAGATACGCCGAGGGAGTTGCCATTGATGACAGCTGGCCGTGGTACCGTCGTGTCATCTCCTCTGGTGCCAGATACATGGCTAGACCATTGACTTCCGCCTCTGACCCAATGGGTGGATTCTTCGGTCTCCAGAAGAAATATTTGCTCCAGGCCAAGGATATCAACGAGAAGGGTTTCAAGATCGCCCTCGAGCTCCTCGCAAGACTGCCACTCCCTGCCGATAAGCCAATTGGTGAGGTGCCATACTCCTTTGGTGTCAGAACAGAGGGTGAGTCCAAGCTTGACAGTAAGGTCATGATCCAGTACTTGGAGCAATTGAAGGACTTGTACATCTACAAGTTTGGCCTCGTCCCAATTCTTGCCTTCATTTTAGGTCTTGCCGTGTTTGCCCTTTACATTCTATCTCTTTTGCTTTAAAAAGCGTATGTGTATGTGTGCGGGCGCTATTGTCTTGTTGCTCCCCCCACTCTTTTCTGTTTAATTGGTTCATGAATCATGAGTAGACGTTTTTCCTTTCAACAATGGAGCCATAGATCTCCTAGATAGTACCGTAGAGCTTCTAGATGCCGACTATCGAGCTCGAACGGACCACGCCGCGGTATCACCTAAAGCTGGCTGCACGAGTGTGGAGGGGCAGCAGGGCAGCAGGAGGTGGCGCGCCCCGCTTGAACATTTCTTGCTTCCCTCAAACACCCCTGAACAGCATCAACAATCGCCCCTTTACACCCCTCATCTCGCAGGCAATGACTACACTGCTCCTGAGAGTCGAGGAACATGGTGGAAGCCCGTCCAAAAGCGGCGTCGTCTTTCTTCCGGCGCTCCCACTCCCGGACAACTTCAAGCAAGGGGTTGATTACCTCTTCAACCTCAGACTCTTCCTCCCAGCATCGTGTCCAGTTGCCAGAGATGCAATCATCTGGACAAATTTACCACAGGATGGAACGACGGCCTTTGAAAGAACGAAGTACTACAAACGCGTTGTTCCAAACTCGTTCGTTTCCGATGTGGAGATCGATTTCAGGGTGTTCTCACCAGGTTGCTATAGCTATTACATTTCTTACAGAGGTACCGATGACAGTATTCAAACCACGAGAAAGTTTTATTTTGTCGTTCCACCTTCACTCTACATCAACGGTAAATTTTTACCTCTGAACTCTATCGCCCTTGAGTCCATCGTGTCCAAATGGCTCGGTCCAAGATCCAACTGGGACAGTGTGTTTGAGGAGGTTAAAAACAAAGGTTATAATGTGGTTCATTTCACTCCATTGCAAGAGCGTGGTGAGTCTGACTCCCCTTACTCTATCTTTGACCAGCTCACCTTCGACTCCAATCTATTTAAAAACGTGGATGACGTCTCCACACTCGTTTCCAATCTGCACAAGGAGAAGGGCCTCCTCTCTATCACTGACATTGTTCTGAACCACACTGCCAACAACTCTAGCTGGCTTAAGTCACACCCAGAGGCAGGTTACAACAAGAAGACTGCACCACATCTCACCGCTGCCATTGAGCTTGATAGTGAGCTCCTGAACTTTAGCAAGGCATTGGGAAAATTGAACTATCCTCAAGAATTGCACAACATTGATGACCTGCTCAACGTCATGGACGGTATCAAAAAGCATGTACTTGTCCCACTTAAGCTCTGGGAGTTTTACGTTGTTGATGTGAAGGCTGCATTGAAGACTCTCAAAGAGATCGACTCGACTGCTGAACAGCTTGACGAGGTCTCTGTCCCGGATGATGTCAAAGGGTCACTTGTCAAACTCGCTCAATTCGTCAAGCAGCATTGTGGATTCCAGTCTCGCATGAGGGGTCGTTATGAGAATACTATCAACCCAACTGGGTTTGCGTCCGTCCTAATGTCAGTTTACGGCTCGGTTGATTTACAAAAGGCTGAAGAGATTCTCAATGAGATTAACTTGCCTCTCTACAAGGAGTACGACGCTGATCTCGAGGAAATATTGGAGCAGCTCTACAATCGTATCAAGTACCTCAGAATTGATGATCATGGTCCAAAGCTTGGGAAGATCACTGAAAAGAACCCGTTGACAGAACCTTATTTCACAAGACTGACAGCTGAGGATGGTGAGGAGTACCAACTGGCCAACAATGGCTGGATTTGGAATGGTGATCCACTGGTAGACTTCGCATCTGACAAATCCAAGAGTTATCTGCACAGAGCTGTCATAATCTGGGGTGATTGTGTCAAGTTGAGATATGGCAGTAATCCAGAAGACTCTCCGTATCTGTGGTCGAGAATGGAGGACTACATCAAGATGAACGCAAAAATCTTCAACGGTTTCCGTATCGATAATTGTCACTCCACACCACTGCATGTTGGTGAGTACTTCCTTGATGTCGCCAGAAGTGTGAACCCGCATCTTTATGTTGTTGCGGAACTGTTCACTGGTTCAGAGGAGATGGATAACTTGTTTGTCGAGAGACTTGGCATAACATCTTTGATCAGAGAGGCCATGCAGGCTTGGTCTGTCGAGGAGCTGTCTCGTCTTGTGCATCGCCATGCTGGTGCACCAATAGGTTCTTTCTTGCCGTTACCTTTGGATGAGTTCGCATACCCTGCCAACAATGAGGAACAACTTGTGAATAACACATTGTCAGAGGTTAAAGTTCCAAGAGTTCTTGTTCCAAGTAAGACGCATGCCCTATTTATGGACTGTACCCATGACAACGAAACTCCGTTTGACAAAAGAACCATTGAAGACACATTGCCAAACGCAGCTTTGGTGTCACTGTGCGCCACAGCTGTCGGGTCTGTCTTTGGCTACGATGAATGCTACCCGCACCTTTTGGATGTTGTGAACGAATCTAGAATCTACACATTTGGCAAAGGAATTGGTGAGATTAAGTCAAAGTTGTACAAGATCAGAAAATCTATCTCAGATTCTAGTGTCAATGCGGAGGATCATGAGATGCACGTTCATCATGAGGGACAGTTCATTACTTTGCAGAGAGTCAACGCGAAGACAGGGGAAGGCTGGTTCTTGATTGCAAGAACGAAGTTCTACCAAGATGGTGACCAGTGGCTGGCCCCAATCTCTCTGAAGGGTACCCAAGCAGAGTTCATTTTTGCCCATTGTCTTGAAAAAGTTGGTGACCCTACCAAAGATGAAAAGCACATCACTCCTGTACCAGTGAATGTGAGGGATCTTGAACCAGTGAAAACCGAAAATGTTGATGGTGATTGTAAGATTACTTTACCAGACTACTTCCCACAGGGCTCTATTGCAATCCTTAAAACTCAGTTCAATTCTGTGGGTCCAGAGCTTGACCATTTCCTCCGCCGTGGCGCTATTGATTCAACTGCTGACTTGAGCTTGAATGATATTAACGCCTTGCTGTACAGATGTGATGCTGAAGAGCACGACACTACTGGAGGAGGAGTCTACACCATTCCGAACTATGGTCCACTGGTTTATGCGGGGCTTCAAGGCTGGATCTCAGTTCTCAGAGACGTCATCTCCAGTAATGATCTTGCACATCCATTGGCTCAGCATCTCAGAGATGGCCTTTGGGCTTTGGACTACGTTACTGACCGCCTTGAGAAGTACCACTGCGATTCCAAGTTCAGGGATTGGTTGCATGAGAGATTGGAGAGAGTCAAGGGTGTTCCATTTTTCTTGATTCCTCGTTACTTTGCACTGGTAATTGGTATTGCATATGAGGCATTGCGACTGAAAGCTCTCTCGTTGCTCAGAGTGGAAATCCAAACTGGAAGCGTGTTCGTCCAACGTCTTGCTTTGACCTCGATACAGATGGTGGGCTTCATGCAGTCGACATCATTGACTCCTCTCAAAAAGACACCATGTATGGCTGCTGGTCTCCCACACTTCAGTTACGACTACATGAGATGTTGGGGAAGAGACGTCTTCATCTCTGTAAGAGGTCTTTTGCTCGCCACGGGTCGCTTTGAGGAGGCAAGAGAGCATATTTTGAACTTCGCATCGACACTGAAGCATGGCCTCATTCCGAACTTGTTAGATGCTGGAAGAAACCCACGTTACAATGCTAGAGATGCTGCTTGGTTCTTTGTTCAGTGTATTCAAGACTACGTAACATTGGTTCCTCAAGGTGAGTCGATCTTGAAGGATAAGGTGAAGAGAAGGTTCCCACTAGACGACAGATACATCAAGTACGATGATCCAGAAGCTTTCAGCTACGAAACTTCCATTGAGGACATTATCTATGAGATTCTATCTCGTCATGCACAGGGTATCAAGTACAGAGAGGCCAACGCTGGTGTAAACTTGGATAGCCAGATGAAGGATGAGGGTTTCAATGTTGAAGTCAATGTCGACTGGTCCACGGGTCTTGTTTATGGTGGATCTCAGCTGAATTGTGGCACATGGATGGACAAAATGGGTGAGAGCCAGAAAGCCAACAACAAGGGAATTCCGGGTACACCGAGAGATGGCGCTGCTATCGAGATCAGTGGTATGCTGAAGAGCTGTTTGAGGTTTGTTCTTGAGCTGAATGAAAAGGGATTGTTCAAGTACACTGAAGTACAAAAGGCCGACTCGACCACAGTTTCGTTCAAGGAGTGGGATGATCTGATCCAGAAGAACTTTGAGAGGGTCTATTACGTGCCAATCGATCCATCAGAGGATTCTTTCTTCGACATTGATTCCAAGATTGTGAACAGAAGAGGTATCTACAAGGACCTGCATAAATCTGGTAAACCATATGAGGACTATCAACTCAGACCGAATTTTGCTATTGCCATGACAGTTGCGCCAGAGCTGTTCACGCCAGAGAGGGCAAGAGGCGCCATACAGATTGCTGACGAGACCATCAGAGGTCCTCTAGGAATGAGAACACTTGATCCTTCAGATTTGAACTACAGACCATACTACATTAACAGTGAGGACTCTGATGATTTTGCGACATCCAAGGGAAGAAACTACCATCAGGGACCAGAATGGGTTTGGTGCATGGGTTTCTTCTTGAGAGCAATGACGCACTTCTACAAGGACATCCATGAGACATCTCAAATTTTCCAGCTGTTGACAGATCGTCTGAGTGGACACAGAAGGTGGATCAAGGACAGTCCATGGGCTGGACTCACAGAACTGACGAATAAGGATGGCGATTTGTGTCACGACTCGTCCCCTACCCAAGCATGGAGTTCCTCATGTCTTCTTGACTTGTATCTTGACGTGTGGAGATGGAGCAGCGATGAGTGACTCGGTTGTCGGCCTCAGTGAATATTTATAATTTAGAGTGATAAATAAACTATCCCAGCTATGAAGTACCTGTAGATTCGTTGGAAGCCGGGACCGCAATGGAACTATGTGAGACCTGGTGCTTTTAACCTAGTGCCAAGAAGGGATGATGAATTGTGTGATGCGATAATGATAAGGATAAGAAAATGGTGTCTGGGTTTATGAGTCGCGCAGATGATATCACAGCACCGCGCGGGGGGTAGGCTGTGACAGTTGCCATCTATGATAATAAGCACTCCACAAGAACTTCCCTTCGGAGAATAAAAGATAACAAACAGCAGGAAACACGCAAACAAAAGTTAATCACAGAGTAAGCATTATACTGCGCTCGACCAGCCACAGGCAATCTCCAAATTTAGCGCATCCTTTCATTGTATACGCGTCGCCATGTCAGGATATCACAAGAAGGACAAGTTTGGTCAAGTCATGCAAAATTTCTTCCTCAAGACGGCTAACGTGATACACCAGTCGCGGAATGACAGTGAAATACCAGGTCCTCTTGGTGCATCGTCGACGAAGACGAACAAATGGTTCAATTTGGAGACACAGGACTCCCCTCGAGAGGAGTTGAAGCAGTGGAAGTCGTCGCCACAACAGCTGCTCCCCTTAGTCGTCGAGACTTACCTCGATCTGAGAGAGTTGAACACGAAACAATCGCTTGTGCTTAAAGATGAAGACGGTACATCGTGGACTGTCAATACTAAGAAGACTGAAATTGTTTTGGAGCGCTGGTTGATCGAGCTTGACAAGAGCGAGGCATCCGATGACAATAATGAGCTCCCCTCACTCTACAAGAAGCTGATTGTGACCATCAGATACATCTATACATTATCGAGACTACTCCCATCATACAAGTTGATGAAGAGGCTCTCCCGGGTGAAGTTGACGAAGTCCCCACTTGCCATCCGAACTCGTGTTCTTGATGGAAGTCGTCCCATCGTTTCCAAAGGACGTATTGGGTTAAGCAAGAACATTATTATCAGCTCGTCAGACCACCTTGTACAGAAGAAAGTTACGCCCGTGATTACAAGTGCTGGCTCGCTCCGTGTCTCAGTTTCCTATCGCAAACAAATTAACTTTGAGCTCAACGACAGCGAGGAGACACTCTCCAATCATTTTCTCCACATTGACAAGACACGAACCGCATCTTCATCATCTGGCCCGCCATCATCATCCTTAAGAAAAGCATTCAAGTCCGGAAATACAATGGCACCGAACACAGTGGCAGGACCTCCACCTGGAACATCACCTTTGGCTAAGAATGACTCAAGCTCATCCATCACCACCACACTGAAGTTTCAACGCTCAGGATCCACTGGTGCTGCAGCACCCATCGCAGTCAATCCAATATCTGTACCCAAATCTGTGTCATCATCCATGAGCTCTACGCACAATCCCGTTAATGACCTAAGCTCAAGTGGAAGTACGCCCAAGTACTCATCATCCTTCGGTAAAGTTGTTAGACGCTCGAGTTTGAGACGTTCGTCTACCAGCACACCAACATCATTTGAACCTCGTACCACAGTTTCATCAGACGAGGACTTGAATGAATTTGTCAAGATGCTGGACAATAGGGTTGAACTTCAGCTCAGTTACTCCCCAAATGTCCAGGATTCACTGACAAAGTTTCAATTGATGAAAGGCAAGAATGAACTCTTGGGTGAGAGTTTATCCAAAAGTGTTCGCTTTTCATCAGCCTCTCCACCACCAGTTGCTATTGGTTCTCATTCACGTAATTACTCCAAGTCGCCACCAAGTGCATTTGGATCTTACAAGTTATCACCACTAAATCCTTCCAAAATGTACGAAACGGGAAGTACGAGTGGTAATAGCTCGGAGTTTCTACCGCATTTGGCAGATAGTAATGGCTTTGCCTCAAGATTTGGCTCCGCATCTCCAGCATCTGTCTTGAAACGCAACATCGGGCCATCGAATCCAACTATTGCTTCAACCAACACCCATGCTAAGATGTATCGCAACATACACTCGGCCTCAGAATCTGCAGTTGCAGTTGCTGCTCCGGCTTCTGATTATCACGATGAGGAGGACGACTTATTGTTTACAATGAGTGATATGAATGTTCCCAGATAACCAATACTATTAATGTTATTAACCTCGACCAATACTATGAATCCCACAAAAATTGTTCACCTATTAACCCGTACCCGAAATCACACCAACTAAGTCATCAGCCATTTCCTCTTCTGTTTCGTTATCCGTAGATGTTCCAGAGACCATTAGTAAACCTTTCGCTGCGAATATCTCACGTTGTTTTTCATGCCATGCCAGATGTCGTTGAAGATCATAATCTCTTCTGAACGTCCTTGAACAGTTTTTGAAAGTACAAGGTATTGTCTTCAAAGGCGATGCCACGGACTTCAACAGCAACTCTACTGACGACTGACCCTTTGCCAAAACACGCTCAACGGTGTCCGATCTTACTGCTGTGGCGTTCTGTTCTTGAGACTTGACCGGAGGTTGTGGTTGCTTATCCTGCGTCTGCAAGTTGTGTGGGATGAACTTATGTGTTGCCTGGCAGTGATTAACCAGCTCATCCTTCTTAGCAAAGTCCTCTGGACATTCCGTACACTTCCAGATCTTAGCGCTGCGCTCATCATCATGAACGAGCATATGCATTCTCAAACCTTCCTGACCTACACAACCTTTCCCACATACAGAGCATGTCAGCTTTGGATGATCTGTTTTCATATGCAGCTGCAGAGCGGACCACGTCTTGAACGAGCCATAACAGCCTGGAAAATCACAATGATAAGCAGGCTCAGCACCATGATGTTTGGTGATGTGATTAGCTAGCCTGTATGGTCTTGGGAAAGTCTTGCCACACTCTTTACATGTCAAAGTCTTGAGATGAACGGACTGGACGTGGTGCCGTAGCTGCTGATGTTTGTAGAAGGACTCGTTGCAGTCCTCATGATCACACTTGAAAGACTTGGTATGTGTGATTTCATGTCTCTTCAGATGCTGTTTGGTGTTAACACCTTTACCACAAATAGAGCACTTGAATGGCCTCTCCTGAGCGTGTGAAAGTTGATGTCTCTTCAGATGACTCTCGCGGAAGAAAGAGCTATCACATTGATCGCATGAGAACGGTCTCGAATCTGTGTGGGAGCGTTGATGCTGCGTGAGAAGAGATGGACGAGAATAGATCTTGTCACATCCTTCGTAATCACACATATATGTCTTTGGTCGTGATGAGTTCTTGGAAGAAGAACGTGAATTGAATGGAGATGTGATTGGGGTCGATGGCTGGTTCGTGGATCTCCCCCGAACACCAGGGTCTGTAGGAGGCGTCATAGACCCAGTCGAAGAAACCTTAAGATCCATCGGTTGTGTGTGCCTGTGTGTGCCTGACAAATTACTGTTAAGGAACAGCTGTTTCGTTCTGAAGCTTAACAAAGATTAACAAGAGCTAGATGTTAAAGTTCATTGATAAGTGCCTTCTAGTGTCTTATGGAAAAAACACGCATTCGCGGAGTTCGCGAAACAACGGCTAAAAAATTTGACGTCTTGAAGAAGGCATATCAAATGGCTTTACAACGATATAACTTATCGCCCTTTGAGTGATCAGCTTCAAAATATGTCTGACTACGGTGATGATGCGTAAGTTCTTTTGATACAAGGACTCATTACGGCACGCGCATGACAGGAGACTAACACCCCTCACAGCTTCAACGATGGAAACGAAAACTTCGAGGATTTCGACCAAGAGTATCAGTCAGACTTCGAGGAACCACAAGAGCCTGTCCAGGAGACAACGGAAGATGGAAGAGTGATCGTCAATGGTGGTAACGGTCCAGATGAATTTTCACACGAACAACAGAGAAGAAAGACAAACAAGGAGCTCGCTATCCCTTCAGACCAGAGAACAACAACGCCTTACATGACCAAGTACGAGAGAGCTAGAATATTAGGAACCCGTGCACTCCAGATCTCCATGAATGCACCAGTACTCGTCGACCTCGAAGGCGAAACAGATCCACTTCAGATTGCCATGAAGGAACTTTCACAGAAAAAGATCCCTCTCGTTATCAGAAGATATCTCCCAGATGGCTCCTATGAGGACTGGGGTTGTGATGAATTGATTGTCGACATCGACGTTTAATGTGCAGAATGAGACAGTGTAACACTATGTATAAAAGCTTGTGATTTGTTTTCTTGAAATATAGAGTAGAAGATATGTGTGGGCGATACTAGACTCTTGCTGAAGCAAACGAGCAAAATGCTAGCTACAATGGGTACCGCAAACAGAATGTTACGAACCTGAATGACGCTAGCTACATCGTAATCTACGATTTCGGTATCACTAGACAAGAACCAAAGACCAAACCGAATTCATTAGGAAACATAACTCATGAAGTTCCCACCCATAAACATGACCTCACCATCCATACGCTCAGTCTTGAAAGCAGACAAGACAGGTCCTAATTCTTCTTTTTTCATACCGACTGCCGCCAAACTTTCTCTCAAATCTTTCAAATTGATTTCCATATCACTTGAGAAAACTCGAAGAGCTTTTTGAATTTCACTTTTGTTAGGAAGTTGTGCGATTTCTTTGGACATGAGGGAGAGGTATGCAGGAAATGTCAGCTTTCCATCATCGGTCTTACCGTTAAGCATGGCCTTCACTTCATCATCCTTGATATCCTTTGAGATAGATTTGTAGGTTGCCTTGATATCTTTTTCTGACACGAACCCGTCGTTATCTTGGTCAATCAGTTGAAAGGCGTCTCGAAGTCTTTCAATCTGTTCTGAAGGAAGCTGTGAAAAGTTGGCCCCAACCGCATCTGCTTGTGGGCTCTGATTTACCGTTTCGGTACTTTCAGTGAGTGTACCAGAACTACCCTTTGACTTGCCCTTCTTTGCCATGGTTATATCTCGTTCTGGAGGAGTACTTAGTGAGTGAGATGGTTGATGGGAGGAAGTGGGTACTGTTTTGACATATACATTTTCTTGTTTATGTTTCGCCCGATCTGGAAGAGCGCGCGCATACAGAAGATCTTTTTACTAGCACGATCTCGACTACGACTAGTGGAAGGACCAGGAATCAGACTCCTACAACGTGAGTACGATTAGATCTTGTGTATAGTAGTGATCTAGTCTCAGAAGAGCTTGAAAATCTCCCAGAGTGACATCAGCCTGTGCATCTTGACAGCCAAGGTCAGCTCCTCATCCTTCATCTTCTTCAACTGTGTCAGCTCACTAGGTAGCAAATACTCCAACTCCTTACCCTTAACATCCTCTCTGTTGATTTTAGAAACCAGTGCACTATTCTCAAGCTTCAATACTAACCCTCTCTCGAGAAGGCGACCCATATTCCAACACATGTTGTTCTTCATGGTGTCAAAGCAGTGCTTATCGTTGACTCTGTACAAGAACACAGACTTCGAAGCAGCTCTATCTGCAGACTTTGGAACTTCCTGAATGTGCAGAAGGTTATGCTTCACAAGCACAGAAGTAAGCGAGCGAGCGTCCTTTTCTCTCAACAGAGCAACAGAGTTGATCAGCTTCTCTGAGACTAACCTGTTGTCACGGACACATCTGAGGACTCTGGCGGACGGAGCACCAAGCGTAGCAGTGACCACAGACTCGAGTACAGTCTTTTTTATGTAGCCCATGAGGTCGGGATATGGAATGTAATAGCTTCCACCGCTTGCTTTCTTGATGAATGGGATTCCAGACTTCGTCAGAAGCTTCAAATGTTGCTCCACGATGGCTAAAGAGTTCCCGGAACCGACAAGCTCAAAATCATCATCAGCATCGTCAGCATCGTCATCATCGTCATTGTTAAGGTCTGGAACGCCATAAGATCCACCGTTGAGCTTGACACGCTTTCTCGAGGAGTCATCAACGTCGGCCTTTCTCTTGGCTGGGCCAGAGAGGATACTGCCCTTCAGGTTCAAGTCCTTCGGCAGCTTACCAACCAGATCTTTGGCAGCAAAAATCTGACCAGTCTTTGGTTCGTAATCTTTTCTGTAAAGTACCTCCTCATTGGTCAACCCTATTTGCAGGAGCGGATCGCTGACGTCAGGGGCGTTGGTTTCATTGAGCATTAGTGCTTGTTTGTAGATGACCGAGGTTAACTTTCCCACTCGGTGCGAACAGAGTTGTACCAATTGTAGTGTTCTTCTTGCCTTGAGAAATCTCTGAAGGTTGAATGCGAGTGGAATGGCCGGGTTGACCCTTTTGGTGAGTGTGGCTTTGTCCTTCAGGTACAGCCCTTCTGGTTCGTTGCTTAGAAGGTTGAGGAAGTCGACTTTGGCAATTGCTTTAGCCTCAGCTGTTCTTCTCAGTTCTGAGGTCATGGGAGCTTTTGGGACCTTCGAAAGTGCGTTGTGGTATGTCTTCTTCCAAATGTCCTTGGTTGGTTGGAAATGTGTATCCTTGACCGGAATGAGGTACTGCTGTTGTACTAGCGTGGTAAACCGCTCTTCGATATTGGCTCTTGTTTGCGCATCCTGAGTGCCAAACGATGATAGATATTCGGATGTGCTTAGACCCCCCAGGCTTAAGAAGTTCTGAACGATCTGTGTGAAGTAATCATCGTTGAATATATCTTCAATGTGGGCGATAATTTCCCCCGAGTATAGCATCAAGAGAACACCTTCATCTCTGAAAGAGTAGTATGTTGTAGTTCCTTTGTATGACGAATCTTGCCACACAGAGACACATTTCAGTTGAATGAGACTCACTAGTGCTTTCTTGACAAGTACGACAGGCAAACCTGACCTTTTTGCGAGCTCCTTGATGTTGAGACGGCCATAGTTGTAGAGGGCCAGGGCTACAGCAGAAGCTCTCTTTCCCAAATGAGATTCAATGATCCCACTGTATAGGAACAGTTCAGAGTTCTGTGTCTTTGAGGATGCAGGTAAGACCATTAGCAGTGTAGCTGATGAGCTATTGGCTACACTGCTACGAAGTTGACCTAGCTGCACTGGAGTCGATGCGACCAAAATTTTGGTGATGGGCAGGGCCCCAAAAAAAAACTCACACTCTCGTACTTGCGTGAGAGCGCTGTTTCCTTGGGCTAGGGTCAGGAAACAAAGCTGCTGATCAGAAAGCTACTTCAACCTTGGGCCATACGCTGATACTTAAATCTAGAGCGATGTATGCGTCTATATACCAGCATTAGCTGATGTACATTGCACGTAGTTGTTCATAAATATCAACTAAAGTAAACGCTAGCAGGCTCTCTTGGTTGCATGTACGCGACAACACTTAGAGGATCTCAACTTCACCCGCCAATTCCAACCTTCTGCTACTTGACCCCACAAAAATCTTGAAAGTTCCCGGTGTAATTATCCAGCTTTGCTCCTCGGTATCCCATATGCTGATGTCTCTGCGCAAGATTTCGAATTCAACCTGAACGATGTTTCCTGGCTTAACATACACCTTGTCAAAGCCTCTCAACTGTCTTGGAGTTTTTAGACCGCCGGAATTTGGATAAGAGATGTATAATTCAGCAACAAAAGCACCTTCGACATCTCCAATGTTTGTAATGTCGACCTTGACCGAATACAAGACGTTCCACAAGGCATCGTTACCGCCCAAGCCTCCGCCTGCCAACGGCTCCTGGTAGTCTTCTTCTTCGGTGTAGCCCTCAGGGTACTCGTACTCGTTCACACTGTATATCTTTTCGTTGTAAAGGTATGGATAAATGAAGCCCGGAACTGGAGAGAACTCACTGAAAGGGAAGAGTGCATCATCAACGTCCCTCAATTTCTCTTCAGAGAAAACGTACTCATCCAAGTAGGGCGGCGGTAATGGCAAGTCGGTAGTTGGCGGCAAGATCTCCTTAATAGACAAATTTGAAAGGGAGAACTTCGAGTAAGAGAGACCATAACCAAATTCATAACGGGGTCTGATTCCGTTTTCGTCAAAGTAGCGGTAATCCAAGAGTCTATTGAGATCGTCTTCTGGTTTTCCCTTAATTGGAATCTTGTCAACGATACCGACGTATTGATCTTCTTTTCTTGCAATAGTGAATGGTAACCTCCCACTTGGGTTGACCTCCCCAAAGAGAACCTCCGCAATAGCTCTTCCAAAGTACTGACCAAGTGGAGCAGAGTACAATACCGCAATGACATTTTCGTGGTCGATGAATGGCTCAAGGTCAACTGGGCCAGTTGATGTGATAACTACCACAGTTTTGCGACATCTATTGGCAATATGAGTGATTAATTCCTCCGAGTTTTGCCAAAGAGATACATTCTTGCGATCACCATAGTTCCCGTCAACCTCTATATATCCCTCTCCAGAATCAGCCATTGCAAAGACAATTGACATATCTGCATATTCAGCCACATCATCGACATGGTCGAAGTCGTATTGATCGCTGGTGTAATCGTAAACCATGTTCCTCTCCCTCGCATATTGTGCAATAGATTCAAATGGTGTGATGTCAAACGGCGCATTGACACTTGCAGACCCCCAACCAGTGAAGAGTGCACCATCTGCTGACTTCTGATCCTTGGTGTTAAATCCTTGTGGATCAGGCCCCGCGGCGAGACCGGCAATCAACAAACGACGAACACCGTCTGTCTCCGATATTGGAAGGTTGTGACCGTCGTTCTTCAACAATACTATCGCTTCTCTAGCAACCTCCAAAGCAGTCCATTCAGTGAAATCATCTCTGGAGTCAATGTGATAGTTGGTCTGCTTGATGGGGCTAAAACTCTGGAATGGAAACTCTTGGTCATATGTGTGGAATGTCCAGGAACTAAAGTTTGGGATATCTTCTTCATGATCTGAGTTTGGAAGGCCCGCGCCAACGTAGAAGAAGGGGGCCAAGATCCTACTGACCATATCGTTGAGTCTTGCTTGGGGAATAGTGTCGTTGTAAACAGCTCGGGACAAGAGAGGACCCCAGTAGGATTTACCACTACACCAGTCACCAAAGATTTCACCTGGCATGGTCATATCCAATCCAGCAAGAGCAGAATCGACTCCTGTATGTTGTGCTCCCCAATCGCTGACAACGAACCCTTGGAAGCCAAGTTCCTCCTTCAAAAGATAGTTTAAAAGATATGAGTTCTCACATGCATACGTTCCGTTGACACGATTATAAGAACACATCACGCCTCCAACACCAGCATGAACGACATCAGCCCAGGGCCACAAGTATACCTCATGCATTACGCGGTCCTTGATGAGTGAATTTATGGAAGCCGAAAGACGGTCCCAGTCACCACCTGTCCATTCGTTCTCCTGACGAAATCTTTCCTGTTCATTTCCAATGAAGTGGCGTGCACAAGCTACAACACCTTCTTCTTGAACACCCTGCACAGTAAGAGCACCAGCGACACCTTGAAGGTATGGATCAGAGCCGAAGCTCTCCCAGTTTCTGCCACCCTGTGCTTTATAGCCAATGGGCCCTATGGTCGGACCCAAAAGAACGTCAACACTTTTGACCTTGGCTTCCCGACCGATCGCTTTACCTCTGTTGAAAATCAAGTCACGATTGAAGGAAGAACCCGCAGCCAAACCAGAGGGAAAACTTGTGATAAAATCCGTGAATCTCACACCATTGGGCCCATCTTGCAAGCATAAAGATGGAATGCTAAGTCTTGGAACACTTCCAGTGTTGCCGATGCAGGGACCAGATCCCCAGCCTGTACCAGTGGTTAAGTTCACCTTCTCCAAAATTGTCATCTCACTCACAACATCTCTTGCCTTTGCATATGCCGCCTGCCAGACTTTTTGGAGACGGCCTCCTGCAGCTGGAGATCGTGTTAGTTGGCCGCCAGTATAAAGACGGAAAACGGCGTATTCATGGTGTTCACAAACGAGATGGATAGTAGTTTGGGCTGTAGAAGTTCACATCATCGACATCACTATCTGTGTTCTTGCTGTCACCATTATCTGGGTTCGGGTTTACGTATAATGGTGTTTTCTCAAAGTTTCTAGTCTCCAAAGCTGTGTCTTCAACTTTGGCTCGGGCGGCAACACCGATATGGTTCAAGAGTGCACCGATGAGCACAACTGAAGCGGTTCCTCGTAATCTCATTGCTATTTATCAAACTTTACAAGCTGATTGTTCAACTTGTATGGATACCGCGTTAGTTGGTAATGTGGTGAATCTATAGAAAAGGAAGCGATAAGGAAATGAAGTGACCACAAAAAAATGTAAACAAAGAAAATTGAGGGGGTTGATATTCGCCGCTTGGCTCTTACCTACTTACCTTTTCACCTGGTACACTCAATTAATCTGCATTGCTCCATCACAAACATTGAATTGAAGGCGCCCGATACCTCATATGATTCTTGGATCATTAGTGGTATCCCATCTTACTAGCTACGACCATCTCACTGTACTAGGCTGCGCATAACTTAGGTCTTGAACTAGTACAACAGGTTTTATCGGCACAAAAACTATTGACGGACATAGCATATCTAGTGCAGGACCACTTCTTGATAAATTCATTCATTAAATGGGTCATATGGGTCGACGTCGTTAAAAAAAGGGGGAATCGTCATTTCTCCAGGAGCAGGCGGCCACTGCGACCTGAAGTCGATAGTCATGAAATTTGGTGGAACAATCAACCGTTGTGTTGGATCTTGTTGTCAGTAGAAGTGATCACAGTGCTCTCTTCGTATGGAGGTGGTGCGGCGGTGTTGGCAGTTGTGCTGGATGAACCGGCGTTGTATGGGACAGAGCTAGTCTGATCGTGATTCTCGATAAGACTTTCGTAGTCATCTCCACCAATACGAACCCGTCTCTCTGGGTGACCAGTAATCGGACTTGTGATATAGACAATGTATATAGCGTGTAGAGTCCCTGGAAGACCGAAAAGCATTGTAAGGAGGACATTCAAAAGAAGCTGATTAGTCCAGAATCCTTGTCTCAGCGCCACCGGGAGGGGAGGAAAAAAGAATGCCAAAATATAGAGAAAAACATCAGCTGGGTCAATGTTATGGGCTTGTTGGTAGTCGGTCATGGTACTCGTAAGTTCGTTACAAGGTTGTGAGTCGAAGTTCCTTGGTGGAGTTTATTGTAGATATGGGCTGCAGGGGCGGGGTTCTTTTGAATTTTTCTGATTATCAGTACATCACCGTGCGGTAGAGCCAACACATGTTTGCCCATATACACACGAAGACACTATAGACATTATATGGCCATTTTGTGAAGCCTTCTTGTATACTGTAGTATAAGACTACGACAAACAAATACCCGTGTGAGTTTAACAAGTAGATAGATCGACTGCTCACATTAATCAAGTCACGCGTCGATCAAAATACAATTAAAGCAGTAAATGGCCATGGGATGCCTGTACATTAGCGCACGCGAGCTGTACCATAGCCACCCTTTTTACCCCACAAGGCGCATTGAGGATAAAGGCAATCATTACACATTAAATCTAGATCGTTTTGATGAAATAAGCGCAAGGCTCATTTGGAGTGTACGGCAAGCGCAGACAGATTACGCGTCGCGCGTTCGGTGTTTCAAGCCAGAACATATCCCGGTGCTCAACAACAGCATCCCCGGCGGCATTGGCTTCTATCAGCTCTGAGTAGTCATGGAGAAGGTGTAACTAGATGCAGTAGTACTTTATACCTCCCAGGCAACAAAATGGGGGTCTCAAGAGCCAATAGATTCAGACACGACTGCTTCGGGGCCCGCCAGGCGAAGACGTTTAAATCCCGATGTCAGCGGCATTTGATATCTGAAAAATAAGTATGATGCGGGGCTGTCGGCGAATGCTGATGAGCGGAGAAAATTACGGGATCTAGGATCGAATCCGTCAGTACCCACAGCTGTCTCTGAAAAGCAGCAATTGATATCTTAAGGACTGGGTCCACTTGTATTCAAAGGTGTATATTGATACATGCCATCAAGCTCTGAGCAGGGCATAAGAAAATAAGGATTCGTACTATCGTAGCTGATCAAATAGATCATATTTGAAGACCGCGCCTCGGTGTTTGAACGAAGCCGTCTGGCCACGTCGTGCGTTGTGCATCCGCTGCACGGCGCCCCAATTTCACGACTACTGAACACAGCGGAAGAGTGCAGGATTGCACATGTATCTATTACTCTCACACAACCGGAGCCATCCTCCCAAGGCTTGGTGTCAGGGTTGTGAAGAAAGATGTACCAAGCAAGTGATAAGACGATATAACTATTCTCAACAGATCTCGGCAACTTATAGGGCCAAGCTTTCGAGTGTCGAGTTCTGACTGATCTTTTAGCTGCAGATATCTTGAAAAAGGCTACCCACGTTTGCCGGTAGGTTCACCATCCGTGGTGTTTTTTTTATTTTATTTATCCGCTCCGTCGGATTCCCGGCCAACTTGATTTCTGCCGCAGAGCAGAGCGCATTCTGCGGCACTGCCCCCCAAGTACCGGTTCAGGCGTAGCGGAGCTGGCACTGGGGCATGCCAAGACCTAATTACTGCCTTTTAACAAACGAGCTGCTATCGGTGTCTCGGTGATTCAAAATAACAGGAAATGTTGTTGCTCACTCTTGTCAGGACTACGAGAAGTAGCTTTCAATAGGGATGTGGTACCGTTGAACCTGTTCAAGGGACTATGCACCAGAGTTCTAGTGACAACACCAACACTAGTGCTGCAGGCTAACCAGCACTGCCTCGTTGGGTAGTTTGAGGAATTTGGGAAAGTTTTTCTGAAAGGGCGGACACCCCGCTGGAAACTGCGCGTCATGCGGCCGGGCTCTCCCAAAGGGATTCTTCATGGCCGAGCATAACGCTGATTCGTCCGGCCTAACTCAAAAGCCAAATGCCGCTGCACGACTCACAGATTTAAAGTGCCAGCTTATAAATGGCCGGCTTCCCAGTTTATTTACTATGAGGTTTTTGAGCACATTCTCTACACTCACGACACCTTATACAGACAAACACCTTAAACACACAAACAACAGTGCTGAACACACATTTGAATCCCTACGTCACTTGAAAGCTGTCAGCTTTATACCGATAGAGCCCGTCTCCAGACAATCAGACCTTACCATCTGGTCTTTAACCGTGTAACCTCAACAAAGACTCTGAGTCACGTACACGTAAACGCTCAATCACTGTCACTCCTTTGAAATCGACCTTACCGCAACATATGATGAGCATCATGGCCGAACAGTACTACGATCTTCACAATGGTCGTGACTACCGTTCTAACGAGATGGGATCTTCTCTTAACAACTCTTCTATGGCCAGCAGCCACACAGAGAATCCACACCAGGGTTCTCCAAGCGAAATGTATCTCGGTATGATTACGGGCGGTCAAGCTATGCCACCCATCAACGTTCCTCAAACACTTCCGCAGATTGTCTTCACCCACCCCAACAACTACAACACAATACCCCCGTACAACGTCCCAAAGAACATATACAATACTGCCAACCCCTTGGGCTTCCCTAGTACAGCTCACCATCCAAGGAGTGCCCCTCAGTCACATAATTCACTTCAGATTAATACATTGGCGCCATCGGATGCCCTCTCCAGTGACTCCATCACGTCCCAGAGTATGCAATCCAAAAATTCTATCTCGTCGTTCTCCGACCTTCGATTCCCAGAGCCCAGTGACTCCACTGGTAACTTGGTGCCATCTGCTTCTGGCTATAATGAAAACTCTCAAACGCGTTCTCCATATGATAACACATTGTCGAACTTGTCACCGTGGAGTGAACATAGCAGGGTCTCGGCAAACGATCACCTACACCGCACTCATTCCCACCCAATTCAACATGACTATTACCCAGTCCACCAGAGTCCACACCAAATCCACAGTTCGTCTTCTGAGCTCACAGACCAACAGGTCAAAAACCTCTTGATGATAACTAACACCACATCCTCGTCAACTGGCAAGAGGAAACCAAGAACTAAACATGAGCTTTCACCTTCGCAGGGCCAAGAGAGTTTCACTTGCAAACACTGTGGCAAGGCATTTGCAAAGGGATACAACCTGAAGAGTCACCTAAAGACACACAGTGATGAGAGACCATTTCAGTGCTCCTTCTGTGATCGCAGTTTTGCTCGTAATCACGACAAGAAAAGACACGAGCTGTTGCATCAGGGAGTGAAGAAGTTCCAGTGTGGTGGTGTCTTGAAAGATAAGATCACTCGGTGGGGTTGTGGTAAGAGATTTTCCAGAGCTGATGGATTGGGAAGACATTTCAGAACAGATATTGGTTGGCTGTGCATCAGACCCCTGATGCTGGAAGCTAAGGAGATGGAGCGGCAGGAGAACGAGAAGGCTGATATAATGGATGAGGCTACATTTGGTACAACCTTCATCAACGACCTCTTGAAGAAGTCACAGTGATGTATCATGTGCCTTTTCACAAGATTTTACGAATTACGACTTTACAATGATGACGATGATGCTCTTTACTAACTAATATGTACAGCCTGCTGGGAACTGAGCTGGAAAGTAAGGTGTTAATTTGATTTGGCTGATCTATATTCGATCGAAAAATCCACTGGCGTCGCTTACGGCCCAACATCTAAAGGATCTTGTTTATGCACTAGTGATACAAGTTAACTTGAGCTTTTTTCGTAGCCAACTGGAAATTTGATTCTTGATGGAAGTGACCTGTGCTAGCTGTCACGTTCTTCAACGACGTGATTTCGAAGTTCTGACATCGTTTTTTAGTGGCACGCAACGCCTCCTAACTCACTGACGCATGCATTGTATATGCGGGGAGGCAAACCCTGACTTTACCTTTGCAGCTCTCTATCCTATCTGATTCAAAAGAAGAAGATAAAAGATGTTACGCCAAACCTGTAATAGTTGTTCCTTTGAAACTAGTTTACCGAGACTGATGCTTGATCAGTTACAGCTGACTGCAAGAAGGCGGCCTCGGGCAGTGCCCACGAAGCTCACGAGCGCAACGTCCTCATCTACATTGAGGAGAGGGTGAATAACGATGAGTGATCTGGAAACCTTGGGCTGTCCATTGTTTGTATTGATGTCAATTGGACATACATCACAACAAATATCCATGTTTGCAAAGTCATTAACTGGAAAACAGAGAGCTCATCTTGTTCACCAACCGCGAAGCGTGCTTGTTTATTGTGGGGGTCTAGACTCTTAAAAGACCCGTGGCCCAAACCATGCATGCACTCCTGAGACTGAGCAACTATTATCGCGCACAATCTAAAAATGACAGCTACAACTTGATATATGATTTATCATCTTTTCATTAGGAATTAATTAGTTCAAGAGCCAAAGTCAATGATCAATCTTCAGCATCTCTGATTCGTTAGGATGTAATGTGTGGAGTCATAAGTTCACTGGTCAGCGTCCTGGCCTGGGTTACAGGTCTCGTAGTCCAAGAACTTCAACAAGTGCCAGAGAGCGGCAGAGATGAGGGAACCGAGAAGTGGACCAACCCAGTAGATCCAGTGGTAGTTAGGGAAGGAGGCAGCAGCGATACATGGACCGAAAGATCTGGCTGGGTTAAGACCAGCACCAGTGTAGTAGACACAGATCAAGTGACCAATGAACAAGGCAAGACCAATGGCGAGTGGAGCCATGTGAGTAGCTCTGTGCTTCTCAACAGCCATGAACAAGACGGTGATACAGAGAATAGCAGTACCGAAAGCCTCGAGGAAGACACCCTGGGATCTGGAAGCGGAACCACCGAGACCGTTAGCAAAAGCAATTGGACCTGGAGTCATGGCGGAAGCGGCACCAGCAGCAGCCATACCGGCAACCATCTGGGAGAGGATCATGAAGGCAGCTCTGACTGGTGGAACGGCACCGACAAGGACAAGAGTAGTTGTGACAGCTGGGTTCAAGTTACCACCAGAAACTCTGAAGAAGATGAAGACACCGACAGCGACGGAAACACCGAAACCGAAGGAGATCATAACGAGCTGGGATGGGTGGGAACCAGCCTCCTTGACAGAGGTGTCCTGGTTGGCAATCTGGGCAATGACAAAGGCAGACCACAAGAAAAGGAAAGTACCACAGAACTCACCAATCATGGCGACAAAGTGGTTTCTCAAAGTGTCGGAGAGACCCAACTTGGAGGATCTTGGCTGGTATGGTGGGATGTACTCGACATCGGACTGGGCCTCGACATCGTTAGCAGACTGAGCTTCTGTGGCAGTCATTTTGTTTGAAGAGTGTGTTGAGAGATAGGAAGGAAGAGAAGGGAGGGGAGCGATGAGATGGGGGCAGTTGAGGGCTTTTTATATACGGTTGGCTTGATGGAACACTCATCGGGGGGAGGTAAAATTAGGCAAACAGGCTACTGCAGGCTCAGGCATAACCTGCATACCGCACATGGTAGGTGCTGCCCTCGCAGCGGTTTGTATGGAAGCTAGTCCTAAGAGGCCTGCTTTGGCTGCAACATGGTGCAGCCCTAGCTCTCCCAACGCAGACAATTTCCCGTTTCGACAGGTGATCAACAGGGCACAGCATCGAAATAATTTCTTTTTACCGCGCCTGTGGGGCGGCTCGGGACTCAGTGGGCAGCCAGCATGGGAAAGGCAGGAGATGACGGAGGCGGTGCTAGGTACTGGGTGTCGGCAAGCTGACACTGGCGGTGAATTGCTAGGAATTGAGGGCTACAAGGTGATACAGAAGATGCTGCAGACAACGGTTTGCTTTCTGTGTAGAAAAATTCAGCGCTCAATCTCTCTAGTGGTTAGAGTTGGGTGGGGATCGACAGAGTGGCCCTCACTCAATCGCTATCCATCATCTCTCTTTCATACGATTTGCGAACCAGCACAGGAACTCTCCACCATCCATCCATCTCCTCAAGTACTTGTCGTCGTGGTCGTCTTCGCAAGCGATGCTCTCGGCTACTAGCGGAAACACGCATGAGGGCTCTTATGGTGCCGACAATGCTATTCTCTGTGAGCTCTTCACAAGCTGACGTTGCCGTGGCTGCACGAGAACAAGCTCTAGACGTTTCTAGCGCGAACACACACCGCCATCTCTATGCTCACATCCCAAGAGATCAACACGAGGACTCCTGCCAGCTGAAATCCGCCTTCAGCTTGGAACACGCCCTTCTCTGCGAAACTCAGCGGGCATAATTCCTCCCGGCACCTCTACATCTGCTGCTAAGTACATAATCTGTGATGTCGCTGTTAGACAAAGGCACAGTTCTTTTCCTGAACTGCCCGGTGACGGGTGGTCTTGCAAGCTCCTTTTGTTTGTTGTTTGTTGGTGTAGCACACCCATGAAACGAGACGCGCATGGTCGAGACTTTCAGGACTTAGTGTGGAGCCTCAACTGAGTTTCCTACATGATGCTCTCACCTCTCATCCTAGGCAAATTTGGCCCGACTCATTGATATGGTCAAAGTGCAAATCTTTATTGATGCTGTACACATAGTACCTAATCGCTCTCTTGAACTACTTCTCTAACCACTTTGTGTCAGGGATTATAATGATAGATTCCTACAACCACGTACCAACCTTAACAGGGCTTGTCTAGATGTACACATTACTGAATTCTAGTTCAACCTGATTATCCTACTCTCAAGCTTATAGTAGAGAATAATTTACACAAGGAAACAAGTAATGAAACAAACATTCGTGGTTGCAGCTTGCCCTTCATCAACGTTGAACGTTGTGTTTTGGATTTTGAAGTTTTGAGACCCGCCTCCCAGGCCCAGAAGCTCCGCTAGGTCCGGACGTACTCGCCTCACTGCATGAGAAAGCTTTTCGCTTGCCTGTGCTGGCCCGCTGTCAAGTCTCTTTAAATAACCCAATCCCAAAAATCCAGCACCGGCACCATGGATTAAAAAGCACGCATCCAATGCGCGGAGGTCATTACTATTCTCCTCCCCACTGGACCATCTTCCTACCCAAGTCCAGGTACAAGCCAACCATCTCTCGCTTTCTCTTTCTTTGTTTTCATCCCAAACTTACGCTTCTGTACCCTAAGACATCGCTGCAGCACACTGAAATTTGGACTGGTTTCGCGACCTAGGGCTACAGCTACGGGCCTACGGCTTACGTCTGAAATCTGAATCCATAAACTTCTCTCGTGTTTGGTGTCCTCTGCCTACACAAATTGCCGATTCCGGCAACTTCGGGATGACCAACCAGCAGCTAGCACCAATCCCATCGGAAATTTTCACCTCAGCCTTCAATGGCACAGCTTATAGTTCCAACATCAATGCAAAATACAGCGAGTGAAAATTCACAACGGGAACTAGCCTTGCAGCTCGGCTACCTCATCTCTTTCACGCGTCCCATGTACTGGGCCAGCATCAGGAGGCGCTAAAGATCTTGATCTGTATCGAGGCTCAGCCACTGGCGTAAAGCCTAGCAGAACATGCGTTCCCTTCAAACTTCGGATCCCTGATCCGTGCATTTCTACGGCCATGAAAGTTTTATATTTGGCCATGTCAACTCCCGTCTCTGCGTCTGCCGTGCACCTGTGGACCCTTATGCCAGCGAAGCTTTGGCGCTACTCGCGGGTTGTACGTTGGAGAAACCGATGCATGACGAGTTATTCATGTCATAGCCGGTAACAAGGAGGAGAATTTTTTTGTTTCAGACTAGCCCATACAGCCGAGGCCCAAGTCATTAAGGATGTTGATTAAAGGAATGCTGGCAGTGACACGAGCTAGGCGAGGGCAATAACGCCCGTTGTACTAGCCGCGACGTTCCACCAGGTAGCGAATTTGATTTCATCTAGTTGCTAGCTAGTCAATTACCATAAGCTAGTTACCAGCTAGCTTCATTCATTCAAGATCACGACAAGACATCATAACTCATTGATCATAAAGCTTTGACAGCTAAACAAAGAAAAACACGCAACGCACACGGTAGATGGTACCCCTGTGTGCCCTGGACCGGCGATCTCGCATTTTAAGCTACCGTGCACGTCCGGCAAACCGTAGGACTATAAGTCAAACTCGTTTGAGCATAATTCTGACACATGAAAGATCAGAAGGAAGCACAGTATACCGTACAGATCCATAGACTTTATACAGGCGTTATTGAAAGCCTCAAACATGCGTATGCGTGTGCGTGTTCCAAACTTGCTTATTCGAGAAGTGATTTTTACTCATTTCAAATTACGAAAAGTAAAAAAATGGCGTCACAGACAGGATTCGAACCTGCGCAGGTAGAACCCAATGCCTAACAGCTACTTAGAATAGCAGGGCATCGCCTTAACCACTCGGCCACTGGGACGGTGATTCCCATGATGGATCCTGTGATCGGTTTTATGCGTACAGCTATGATCGAAGGACAGTCAAAAGTCGGGTAACCATATCATCATAAGATGGCTGTGCTGCTCGTTATCGTGACTTCAATCAGATGGCTCATATAAGCTTTTATGGGGAGTCATGCACATCTAAAGTTAGTCGCATTGACTTCAAAATGGAATTACGTGTCATTTAACAGTACACTCTATAAAACAAATAGCTCATAGTCATCAGCGTCAAACACCGGCCCTCTTACATTCTATCAACTGGAGTCAAACCCAACAAGGTCATACCGTTGTGCAAAACCTGTCTAGCAGCAGAGTAAAGCGCCAAACGGGCAGCAGCCAACTCCTGAGTCTGACCAGCAACCCACAAGACATCGTAACAAGAGGAGACCTGGTGTGTGAGACGGAACAAGTATGTGACAACAGTTGCTGGCTCATGTGTCTTTGAAGCGTTTCTGATAACATCTGGGTACTGCGCAATGAGACGAATGAGAAGAGCAGCCTGTGGCTCCACGAGTAAGGTGAAATCAGCGTTCTTGATCTCATCCTCAGTGATGTTTGTAGCATTTCTCTCAACAGATCTGAGACGAGAGTGAGCGTACTGCAAGTATGGACCTGTGTCACCCTCGAAGGAAAGCATACGCTCCCACTTAAACTCGTAGTTGTTGATACGCTTGGACTGCATATCCTGGATCATCACGGCGGAGATACCAACGAGATCAGCAACTTCCTCTGGGTTTTCAATTTGAGCATACTTAGCCTCATTTTTCTTCATAACCTCGTGCATCTTCTCCTTAGTCTCCTCCAAGATGTTGTCAAGGAACACAACAGTACCCTTTCTGGTGGACATACCCTGAACCATACCAAAGTTGACATGCTCAAGTTTAGAAGCCCACTCGAAGCCCATCTGCTTCAAGATTTCAAAGAACTGAGCAGTGTGGAGATCCTGCTGGGAAGCAATAACATAGATCATCTTGTCAAAGTTGTACTTCTCTTGACGTTGGATAGCCTCACCGACATCTCTGGTGAGGTAAAGAGTGGTACCGTCAGACTTCTGAACAATACACTTACCCAACTTCTTGTTGAACTTCTTGAGATCAATAAGAACAGCACCTCTGTCCTCGTGTGTAAGACCCTTGTCCTTGAAGATCTGGAGGGCTTCGTTCATCAACTTTTGTGAGACTTGGGACTCACCAGAGTATGTGTCGTACTGAATGTTCAAACGCTTGTATGTGTCAATGTATTTGGCAATGGAAAGTTCACGGAATCTCTTCCAGATCTTAAGAGCTTCCTCATCGCCGTCCTCCATCTTCTTGAAGTAAGCACGAGCCTTACCGTTGGTAGACTCGGCCTCTGACAAACTGTCACCCTCCTCCTCAATGTCCTTGTTGATCTTGACATAAACTTCAAACAAGTGGTTGATTGGGTCCTTCTCAAGTGCCTCCTCCGATCCGTACTTATCAAAACCAACGGCCAAGAGACCAAACTGCTTTCCCCAGTCACCGAGGTAGTTGATTCTGGTGACATCCCAACCGAGCTTCTCATAAAGGTTGGAAAGGAAACCACCGATGATAGTGGAACGCAAGTGACCAGCGTGGAATGGCTTAGCAATGTTTGGAGAAGAGAATTCCACAACAACCTTCTTGCCCTTTCCGACTGGGGAAGAACCGTAGTCTGCTTTTCTAGTGAGAACGTCCTTGGTGACAAAGTTGAACAAGAACTTTGGAGCGAAGAAGAACTGGATGAAAGGACCGTTAGCCTCAACCTTCTCAAGGTATTCACCTAATGGGAACTTGGAAGCCCACTCCTCGGCAAACTCCTTTGGGTTTCCTTTAAGACGAAGTCTTGGAATTGGAATCAAAAGGTCACCACGATCTGGTGTGTTGGTCCACTCAAGAGCTGGGAAGATGAGCTTGGTATCAACACCGGTGATCTTAGCGAGCTCGTTGGTGATGTAGTTTCTGAGTAAATCGACAGTGTTGTACTCTGGGAAGGAGCCCTCAAAGCTTGGAGGGGCCTCGATATTAAGCTTTTGGAGCTGGTTGGTGATGTCAGCAGCGGCCATGACTGATGGAATGGTGTGAATCTTTCTGAGTTCGAGCGGGGCGTATGAGATTCGTGCGTAAGAAGGTCTAACAAGGTGGCGTGTGATGGACAGTGAAACAAGTCTCTTGAACATACACGTCAGTTTCGGAGTGCGATACAGGCGAAAGCAGGTTGTTGTCCTGGGTGACTCCTCGCCCGAGTACTTCAACTCATCGGCTCGCCAGTTTTTTTTTTTCTCCCAACATTATAAGTGCGCGTACCAATTAATTTTGCCAGCGCCCCAAAGAGCCCAACTCTCTTTCTAAGGGTCATCTGGACCGATCATATCATTGCAATAACTAGAAGTTGTCTCGAAGAATGATAGTGATGGGTTCTGACGAGGTGTACTGGCTGGGCCTTAAGTAAGCGCAGCTTTTCTGAACAGGATGAAGTAGATAACCTCGGCAACAGCTAGCACTTTGCTTGAAAAACAGCTAGACTACATTCGATTCGCTTGTACAAGAAAGTGAATTATATGCAATCGCTGTGTGACTATATTGAGTCTATAAATCTATAACAGAACAGAAGGTATTTTTCGTAACAAATCGTAAAAGCCAGGGATGCAATTAAGCACTGTTCTCAGAAGCAGCAATCTCCTCAGCATCCTCGTGCTGAGTGGCCTTAGCCTTGTTGAAGGCAAAGTCCTGAGTGAAGTTTCTGGTTGGAACAAAGTTAGATGATTGCCAAGCCTTGACACCAGTAGCGTACATCTCATCAACCTCCTCCAAAGTCAAACCAGAAGTGTGTGGAATGTTGAAGTAGACGAAGAAGAGAGCGAAGATCAAACAGCCCATGAAGACATAACCGTAGTTGAAGCCAATGTCAGAAGTAATGAATGGGGTGAAGAAAGCAATGAGGAAACCCCAAAGCCAGTTGGCAGCGGAGGCGATACCCATACCCTTGGACTTGATTCTAATTGGGTAGATCTCAGAGACAACAACGAAGCAGCATGGACCCCAGGTGGTGGCAAAGAAGAAGATGAAGAGACAGGCGAAGAAAATCATAGCGTTACCAGCTGGCTTCGAAGAAGGCTGGTTCTCACCGTCTGGGTAGAGACATTTGACACCAAGGGATGCAAAGATAACGAAACAGATAATCATACCAACACATCCGTAAAGAAGGGAACGACGGCCACCAAGCTTGTTGACAGAGTAGATAGCCAACATGGTAGAGCAGAAGTTAACAACACCAAGAATGATAGAGGTCTCGAAAGAGTCATCCAAACCAACAGCCTTGAAAATCGTGGTACCATAGTAGAAGAAGTAGTTGTTACCAGTGAGCTGCTGCAAAGCCATGAGCAAGACACCGCAAATGACACGGTAACCAATCTTTGGCTTACCAGTAATCAACTCACCCCAGGAAGCCTTACCAGCAGCATCCTCCTTCAAGATAGCAGCATTGATCTCCTCAACCTCGGCAAAGATAGCTGGGTCATCCTGGGAGACTCTGTTAGAGTAAGCAAGAGACTTACGGGCGTCATCCAAACGACCAGCCTTAATCAAATATCTTGGAGACTCTGGCATGAAGATCATGGCAGTGATCATGAGCAAAGCCCAGAAGAAACACAAACCAAGACCAACTCTCCACTGAGCAGAGTTATCGTAGGTCTTGGTACCGTAGTTGGTGCAGTAACCAAGGAAGATACCGAATGTAATCATAAGCTGGTAAGAGGAGACAAGAGCACCACGAAGTTGCTTTGGAGCGGATTCAGAGATGAAAAGTGGGGAAATGACACCAATACCACCGACAGCAAGACCGGAGATAATTCTACCGATGAAGTACTGGTACCACTTGTCAATGGAAGTAATTTGGATCAAGATACCAACAACGTAGATAACCATCATAATCATCAAACCGATACGACGACCGTAGAGATCAGCGGCCTTGGACAAAAAGACGGAACCGAAAGCACAACCAATGTTGAAGATGGAGACAATCAAACCGGTTCTAACGTTGGAGAGGTAGTACTCACCGGAAGAGTTAACCTGACCAAATCTCTGCTTGAAGTCGGACATGTTAACGAAACCGGAAATGGTACCTGTATCCCAACCGAAGACGAAACCACCGAAGGCAATCATGAAACAGAGAAGAGAGACAAGGATATAGGCAGAAGCTGGCTTGGCTGGGATCTCAACGGTGTTTTGCTGGTCGACAGAGGACTCCTCACCCTTCTCCTGGGTGTCGTAGGAGGCTGGTGTCATGACACCAGAGGAGTAGTTCTCGTCCGCGGACTGAGCAGGGCCCTGGTCTTGGACAGAAGACATTTTGTATGTATAGTTTTTTTTTTGTGTGTGTGTGTGTGTGTGATGGATTAAGGGAAAGTCTGAGGGAGCAAACATGGCAGCGAACCTGGCCATATTTATACACTCTAGTGGCCGACGGCGAAAATGCGAGGTGCAGCCACTCGCTGGAGAAAAATGTCCACCGGTGGGCCAACCCCACGGGACAACTTCATGCACAAAGCAGGAGACGGTTGAGGGGGTCCGGAGAAACTGTGCCGAACTGGTGGGCTTTTCTTTTTCCGGGGCCGTGATTCTGGCGCGCCACTACGACACCACGCGACAGCCTGCATCTGTCCTGGAAGTCTTTATTGGTCGGTGAGACCTTAGAGTACGTTCTAAAGGTGACAAAACATATCGTGTGTCGCGGTGAACCAGGACTAGATTAGTGGTGAACCATGTTGGGAGTTCAGCTGTGTCTTGCTCACTATTATGAGCCGTTAAAGTGGTATTCTACTGGTGGGCTTTGACCCCGGAGAGGGTCGGGACCGGCGCACCCCAATCCTTCGTCCCACACACCACCCCAGTTGTCTGCCGATGTCTAGATGCCCCAGCCATTCCTGAAAGCACAGTGAGGCGGAGAGCGGAGCGGTGCTTTTTTTTGTCCTTGAGCGCCTGCGCGCTGGAAAGTTGGATTCCACCAATCGGGTCGGCGAACACGGGACACCACACACCACCAGTGCATGGTGTCCGGAAAAACAAGTGGCACACCAGACACTATCCTGCACCGTCATACATTTGTGCCAACCAGAGCCGTTTGAGCCAGGGTGGCAAGTGGCCGGGGGCCGGTGGCCAGTGCGCCATCTCATTTGTAATCTGGTGCGGCGTATGTCTATCCTCGGTCAAAAGGAAGGTGCACTCAAAAGAAGTATTGCATCGAATTCAGAATCTGCTGTCGCTCCGATTTCACACCGCCTTTCCACCTCTAAACCTTGAAGGACACCTTCAAACAAGAAACGTTTGCGCTGGGGCATCTAAGAAGCTTGCTCGTGTTTTGGGTACAACCGCTTAGGTCAAAGCGCCCTTGGTTGCGTCGACACGCTCATCAGGACATTCCACTTTTTGATGGACATGCATACGGTGGCTGCAGAGTTATTCCGGATGGCACGATTTTCTAGAACATCGGAGGTTGTGGGCATAGTGAGAGAGCCTAATAGTGAGAGAGCCTAAATTATATCCTGAGCCAGTCGATTCACCTAAGCAAGTAACACAAAAAAAAAGTGGCGATTAAACCGTATTGCTAGCTGAAGGAGCACTCAAGGATAGCTCAATTTCCCTCTCAGCCGGTCTTTAACTTTTTATGATGTCCCGGAAAATCCTTGTGCGTCAACGTGCATCTGTCCGGAAAAAGTTTTAATCCGAGTCACAACAAACACACGACCTCGGGCTCAATTTCTCCACTCGCCAGCAGATGATGTCCCCATTTCCCCCGAGTCCTAGACCAGTAAACGCACAGTACTGACCGGCTACTCAAACAACAAAGGACTAATGGCCTCCAGCCAATGGTTGAGTTGTGATAGTACTGGCGACACGCATGCGAAGGCGATCGCTTGAGATTTCGGCTCGAATGCTTGGGGTCTCTCGTTTGGAAGTCTTGCTAGTAATCATCTGTTCATCGATTATCGCTCTAAATACTAGACTGCAGAGCGCCAACTCAATCGATTGAAACTGACCATTTAGCTAAATGGGGCCCTCGGTCTTTGAAACGTAGTAATCATATCGTGTAACAACACGGACACATCTATACCCTCACCACGTCATCAAAGGGTTTCGACATCATGAGCAACTCCGATGCCTTGTCCTTGTCAATCACCAGCCCTGCTCCCCACGCTGCTGTCCTCTGGGGCCATGGCTGGGGTGCGGCGTGGCGGAGATTTGGGGGTCCAGGAGTCATGTCCCAAAATCTCGGCCGACGGTTGGAGGCGCCGGGTCAAGCTCCTGGGGCGATCAGGAGATCAATCAAGTCGTATCGTGTCTGATCAGGTACTACATGTTTCTACTGAGCAGATCTGCCAGAGGGGAACAACAGGTGATGTCGTGTGTCTGTGTTGCTTGATGGTTTGCGGAGAAGCGTTGGTCGTACCACATTGTCCTTGAGGGGTACGCGTATGTCGGCTCTACTTGTTGGGCCCTTAATTCATGAAAGATCATCTAGTCTATGAGGTACACTAAATGTGTCTATGCCTGGCTTATACTGTCATGGTGATCTTTTCAGGTGATGATTATTAGGCTCATCTGAGTCTTGGCAATCTTGTGTCACTGCGGTAAGCAGTTGAAGAGGCAAGGTTCAGCATTGATGGGTATTGATGAGGTTGGGCATTCGGCTCATCGCCGGAGAATTATCTTAATTCGGCCTTAAGGTCACATGCTGACGCACATGACTTTCCCTGCTCGAGATTACCAGTTTGGTTGAAAACCTCGAGTAATTGTAGTTGTAGCAGAAGAAGAAGTGAACGTTTCGAGGCGATATGCTTCCTGACCCAAGGAATTATTCCGGCCAGCTCCACAACAAAGGGAGCAGATCGATAGCAGCCTGAGCGCGCTGTCGAGTTCTGAGTTTTGAGGTCCCAAGTCTGGCAACAATAGATGGCCATGTAACCCAGGGTGGCGCAGCTACTGGCACAGGATTTGAACCAAGTTTAAAGAGACACTTGAACACTAGTCCTACAAAACACTCAGCTAGGAAACTCCAAAACGTTGTTCCTGGCTTAGCTGATGACCCAGATACTCACGCGTCCCACAATCAGCACAATCACAATCACGATCGCGAACCCACCGAAATCTCACTAACAAACAGTGCGAAAATGGTGAGGACGCCTGGGCATGTCTAGGAGAAACCGCCACACAACTCACGGCGCTCCGCCTACAGCTCCTCAGCACACATCGGTCCACCTGTTTTAATTAACGGCTACTCGTACGCTCTCTTTAACGCGTCTCCCAGCTATTAGCCGCACTCCACCGCACCCTCCCTTATCGCTGCCCCGTTTCGTCCGGCGCTCCAGACTCACCATCTCGTGCCCACCGTCAACAACTACTCCCCGTCAACTCTGCCATGAGTGACTACGGCCGTGGACAGGTCACTTACGCAGGCAACCCGATCGACGTGAGCGCCGTCCAGCACAAGCGTAAAAACTCGCGTGTCATACCCCCAGAGCGACGCAAGAAGGTGGCCCAGGCCTGCGACGTCTGCAAGAAACGAAAGCAAAAATGCAATGGACAGAAGCCCTGCAACCTCTGTACAGCCAAGGACCTCGAGTGTCTCTATACTTCTATTGACAGACGTGTGCTCAAGCCCTCCCGCAAGCACATTGAGGATGGCATATCCATGACGAGTGGCTCCCCAAGTAATGCATCCATCGGCTCCCCATTGCATCCACTACGGGAGACCCCGTTGCATAACAATGGTCATGGTAACGACAGTCAGAATCACAGCATCACTCATCAGCACACTCCTCGAGAGGCAGATTCCGCTAGCTCTGCAGCGTTGACATTTCAGCAGCATCAGCAGCACTTTGCCAAGTATCAATGGCAAGACCCTCCTCAACCAGGTTACACTCAGCAGCAGCAGCAGGAACAACAACAGCAGCAACAACAACAACAACAGCAGCAACAACAACAGCAACAACAGCAGCCACAGCAGCAGCCACAGCAGCAGCAGTACCAACAGCCGACCAATACATTCAACTCGCATCCGGCACAAAACCAGCAGCCACCATCATCTCGGCAACAGGCGATGGGCTATAACTCTTCTCCATACCCATACAACAACCAGCTTCAACCAAACACATCTTCCATGGACACACGGCTTACACAACCCCAGCTTCAGGGCCAATCTCCATATGTGCAGCAGTACAGTGTTCCGGTTACATCCCCAATGCCTCAAAGAGATACAACACCACTCGGAATGGCCTACAAACAACCATCTCAACAACATGCGCCACTTCCACGTTCAAACTCTGGGTTGCCATCAGGAACACCAACACCTGTTCCAGGAAATCACCCGAGATCAAGCAAATCATCACAAATTCCAGCATCACTTCAGCCTCTTCTCAGTTTCCCATTGAATATTCATCCAAATGATGTTCAAGACGAGTCATACAGTAACTACACCATCTCTACGGGTAATGATACTAATTGGCGTCTATTGTTTGATCAAGCTGAAAATCCTCGTTACATAGGTGAGAGTTCCGGTACATCATACCTTCTCCAATGTCGCAAGCTATTTTTTAAAGTTCTTGGAGGACAAAAGTTCTCTAATGACCCAGAAAGATTTACATTCGTCGATAGTCCTACCCTTTCATTGAAACCAAGGCAGTTTGACAAGCTACCAGAGAGATCATACACTGACTACCTCGTGACGACTTATTTGAACAACTTGAACAATGTGCTCTATGTGCTTGACCACGATTCGTTATTGAGTCTGGTTGATAGAGTCTATTCTTCTGAAAATGTCGCAACGGATCATCCACATGATTTTTGCGTGCTGTATTTGGTGCTTGCAATTGCATCGGTGTATTCTAGTGCTGAAATCTCCAAAAAGCTGTTCCCTTTCCCAGAAAACTACTTCACTGATCCAATGGTGTACTTTGAAACAGCAATGACCATATTGAACACTTCCGCTGAGGACGATAATATCTGGATGGCTGAAGCATACCTCCTTATCTTCTTCTTCTATCAATTTACTGGCCATAAGAACACGGCTTGGATTAAGCTGGGATCTGCCATTCGTTACGCGCTGGGTCTTGGCCTTCACAGAAGATTCGTTAACGAGTCTTACAAAGATCCAAAGGTGATCCTTCACAGGCGCAAGCTATTCAGAAGTTTGTACATCATGGATACTCTCTCATCGGTTCACCTGGGCAGGGCAATGACAATTCGTTTACAAGAGTGGGATGACATCAAATCCATCGACAGCATTGATGACTACCAAGGCAAACTGATGAAGGTTTGCAGGCTTAACAGTAAGATTCTGGAAGACGTCTACTACAACCCATGTGTCACATTGAAGATAGCCCTCAATATTGCTGTCGATCTCAAGGTCTTCACACTGAAGAACCCAATCAAGCCTGTCTCTGCAGAAAACTACCCAGCCCCTGTGGACCACAAATACTTGCTTCCGCACGTCATCTACCTTCATGGTATCATTCTTCTCTCGAGACCTTTCTTCCACTTTGTTGTTTTACACAAGCTCGGTCTTGTGAATTACGACGCATCATCAAGGAACTTCCCACACCTTGAGAACTTCTATCAATCATGCATCAAGTCCTCACTTCTTATTGTCAAGATTGTCGAATATTGCTACTATCAGAACATTCACCCATTCAAGCCAATGTCTCTCGTCTCATGCACTTTCCACGCTGGCTTGGTTCTTGGCTTGCTGTTGCTCTTGAAGCTCAAGGGCATCGATGTGGAGATGTTCAAGAATGATCCACAGATTAACGTTGATCCAGATGCAATGCTTTCACATGCTATGGCGTCAGTGATTAAGGTCCTTGTTCACTATGGTCGTATTGATCCTCAGTCAAAGCGCTATGCTGACATCTTGCAGAACATGTTGGATGTGACCCAACACCTGCCTGAGACGGTTGATGGCAATGAGTCCGATTCATCATCGCACACTGCTAAGGAACGTATTAACACTCAGCAAAACTTTGAGAACATTCTGAGGTTCCAGGATTGGCTGTTTCCGAAAGTTGACAACATGTCGGCTGTCCCAGAGGACGTTCTTTCTCGCTCTGGATATGATCCATCTTCAGGTCCAAATGGAGGTGACGGCTTCTTGAAAGATATTGCTGGACTGAATAATGTGGACACTTCAAGTACCCAATTCCTAGATGATTTCTTGTACAGGGTAATTGACTCGAATGGTGACTCTAGACAGGCCCAAAACGGTGCTAACATGGACATATAAATGTGGCTGGGTTTTTAATGGCATTTGCAACGCGCATGACCTATAATCAACTGTTCTGTATTGACCATGTAATATATTTGTATTAATATTACTACTAGTGTAAGGTGTAACGCGGTATTCGCTCAGCTTGTAGGTGCTTGCTCTTTGAAACCGAGTACTGAAACGATCAATCAGTGGTAGCATCGACATTCTGGATGTACTCATACAAGAAGGCCATGGTCTCCAGATGCTGGTCGATACCAATGTGCTCATCGATACTGTGAAGACCAGTGTTGGCATCAATGACACGAGTAGCTTGGAAACGGTAAAGGTTTCTGGTGAGACCAGTGTATCTCTTGGTGTCAGTGTTACCAACAAGAATATTTGGAGCAAAGTGAAGTGTCTGATTCTCGAAGACCTCATCTTCAAAGACGTGCTTGAGAGTACCGGTCAAGAGATCCCAGACTGGGCCTGATGAAGGGGCGATTGGGAGGGCATTGATAGCACCTTCAAGAGAAACATTGAAATATCCCTCGGCGACAAACAGGTCTTGCTGTGTCATCTCCTGCTCGTCGTAAAAGACATGAAGGCCGTACTTCTTAGCAATTGGGTTCATGATGGTGAACAAGCGGTCAACGGTCTCGTCAACAGTACTCTCGAGAATGATTCTGTGGTTGACAAGCAAGGTGACGTACTCTGGCAAAGCGTTTGCTTTGACACCACCGTGAATGATATCAATAGCCTGGGAGGTCTGAACTAGGAACTTGAGCTCCTTACTAGTAGCCATCCATTCCAAGACACGTTTCTTAGCAGCTGGGTCCTTCTTTGCATTAGCAACGTCTTTCTTCAGGGACTCTGGCCACTCTGGAATGGTAGCAGCGAAGGTTTCAAGCATCTGCATGACTGGCGAATCGTTTGGCAAGTAAGGAGTGAATGGGTTAGCTTCCAAGGAGGTGATGAGTTCACCCATAACTCCAATGGCAGTGTGGTCAGGTGGAGTACTAGAATGGCCACCATTCATGGTCAAGGCAATATAAATGTCCAAGTGGCCCTTCTCGCTAACACCTGGGAGAGCAAACCACTCACCACCAACGTTGACCATTGGCAAACCTTCATCAACGACGGCGTAGATAGAGTCCTCACCGTATCTCTCAGTGAGTGTGTGGTTCAAGTATGAAGCACCTTGTCCACCACTCTCCTCATCGTTACCGAAAGCCAAGATGACTGTTCTCTTTGGAGTGAAACCAGTCTCAAGCAACTTCTCCACAGCCTGCAACTCAGCGATCAACAAGTTCTTGCAGTCTTGGGCACCTCTTCCCCAGATGGTGGTACCATCGTAGTGACCCGAGTATGGTGGGTAAGTCCACTCACCAGCAGACTCCTTATCAACAGGAACCACATCCTGGTGGGCAGTCAACATCAATGGCTTGAGCGATGGGTCAGAGCCCTCCCATGTGTAGAGTAAGTTGACATGGTTGACAGTCTCAACCTTGAGGTTCTTGTGCACCAATGGGAACTGTCTCTCCAAGTAGCCATGGAAGGCAAAGAACTTCTTCCATGGGGTCATGTCGTCGGCTGGATCTGGATTGTCGTCATAAGATTCTGTCTCAATCTGGAGAGATCCAGACAAGATGCCAGCAGCTTTAGAACGGAATCCAGGGTCCTTGAGAATGAACTTCAATGGGGAGTCGTCGTGAAGATAAGACTCAGGACGGATGGCAGTTATTTCAGGGACGGTGATAGCCTCGAAAGCAGAAACTTCGGCATTTTGCTTCTGGACGTGGTGGTAAACACCGGAGAGAGCGAGAAGCCCAGTGAGTGCAATGGCTGTACGTTGGTACCATGGCGTCAGCTTCTTCTTGTGTGGCTGAGGGGCCAAAGCCTTCTCGTCCAGGCTAGTGTAGTCGTTGAATTGGGACATTGTACGGGCAATTGACGTCCTTCTGTCAATTCATATACCGCTGACAAGTTGTATGGTACAACTGTGGGGTCTCGGGTGGGCAGCACAGCCTATTTATCAGCTAATGGCTGAACTCAACACAACAAACAGCTTATCTATGCGCACTTCGGACCTTTGTCCGATTCGGGCAATTCCGCTTTGGCCGGAGTCAACCGCTTCGAGGAACCCAGTCAACAGCGCCTCTGTCTTGAATCTACAGTGAATTTCTCATTCTCTATGTTCCTTCCTATACCTCGATAAGAAAAACAAAAGGCTCCGTGGCTCTGCGTGGGTTCGTTTTGAGCGAATTACCATATGCTCTAGTTCGTTTATACACTTTCGGTACTTGCCCAATGAGGCGATTTTCTTGCTCTTTTGGAAAAGCCGAGGCCGCGACCTTGACCATAGTTGGCAACACTTCCCCAGTCCTCAACATCTTTGTTGTGTCATAGCAGCACTTTGAGGGAACAACAGACTCTGACCCAGCTCATTATGAACAAGAATAAAAGTGTCCATGTGGAATCAGACTCCACAGCGACTGACACCACTCCACAGGAGCCAATGCTTCCCTTTGCAGATGCTCCTAGCATTGGTATGTATTATTTCCCCGCTCTTTAACAATAAATGGCTCTCCTAACACTTTATCACCAGTGAGAGCCCATCAAAAGGATTCATATCTCGAGTCCATTGTCCGAGGTAAGCTCCAGGATACACTGCAGATTCTCACAAGTCAAAGGTTTATCCACACGCACCCAGAAGAGCTCACAGTCATCGCTAAGGCTCTCTACCTTGGTTTGACGACTCTCCTGGGATCCAGAACACTCGGTGAGGAATACACAGATCTGATATATGTTACACGAGACGGAAGACAGATTCCAAAGTTGAAAAGACGACTTGGATTTATTCTTGCGTATGCCGTGTTGCCATACTATGCTACGAAATTAGTCAAGAAACTTGCCAATTCTGATGTGTTGGAAAATGAGATTGATGACAAGCCAAAGAAGCAAAAGAAAGGGTTGAGGGCATTCGTGGGTAGTTTGAGCTATGCCAAAGTTATGGATACATTGCTAAGTATTCACCTGGCTACATTCTACCTGAATGGTGCTTTCTACAATCTATCAAAGAGAGTATTTGGCATGAGATATGTGTTTGGCCACAAGGTTGATAAAAACGAGCAGCTTTCAAGAGGTGGATATGAACTTCTTGGTGGCCTGATACTTGCACAGATTGCATTCAAGGTAACCAGCAAAGTGAAGGAGTTTGTACAACAAGATGATGATGATTATGACGAAGTGAATGAGAAGACGTTACGCTCAAATGAGATTAGAGGTGTCCCAGCTAATACCACTACAAACGGGCTCGACCTATCAAATCCAAAATTGCTCAAGTTCATTCCGGAAAGTTCAAGAAAGTGCATGCTTTGTCTCAGCTACATGACTGATCCAGCCTGTGCACCATGTGGCCATATCTTCTGTTGGTCTTGTATCTCTGACTGGAGCAGACAACATCCAGAATGTCCACTTTGTAGACAAGCATTGACCGAACAGTCTTTGCTGTCTCTTCAATGAATGATCTCCATGAAGCCTTAGATGAAACCAACTACACAACGTAACGAACATGATAGAGCTATGCCTTCTTTTGTATCTGTATTGGTCTATTGACAACAGGATGTGCATCCTCGATTAAGTAGAGAACAAGATTTGCTTCTTCTTCTTTCCCTTACCTTTGACAGTAATTGGGGTTCCGTCTGGAAGGTTCTGGCCCAGTTCATTCAAGTTCATCGAAGAACTAGCAGCAGAGCTTGATGCCGATGAGCCCGGTCTAGAATCCCATTGGCCATTACCCTGTGGGATTGGGTTAACACGTGGAATCACCTTCTTTGTAGCTAATTTTGGAAGTTCTGGGAAATCTGGATCATCCTTCTTAGCGGTACGAGTTGGTTTTGGTGCATTGGCAGCTGGCGATAGATAGTTTGGAACATAGTTGGAGTTTCCTGTGTTCACCTTAACGTATCCTGTGCTCTTACCAGACTTGTTGACTGTCAGGGTCTTGTACTTTACCGTTTGCTTCTGAGGAGTGTATGCTGGTGTAGATGATGACGTTGGAAGTGCTGGGAAATCATCCAAAGATGACTTTGCCTTGGCCCTCTTTCCGCTGGACTGAGAGCCCCAAGAGCCGTAATTGAGTCCAGAGGCATCGGAACCTGGTAATGCTGGGAAGCTCTCAATATCCGTCTTCTTTTGATTGTGCTTATTGACAAATGCACTGAGGTCCAATGCAGCAGCACTGTTCTTTGGAAGGATTTGGGAAAGGTTGTTGAGCAACAAAAAGATCTCCTCCTCAGAGTTACCTTTGAAAAGTTCCTTGTAGGATGATTTCAAGCCAGCACAGTCGATCCGGCCATTTTGGTAATTGCTGTTGATATCTTGGAACTGCTTGAAACCTGTGGATGATGAATTCAAGTAGTGCTTAGCTCTCTCTTCGAAACGAAGACGTTTTGTTTCCACGCTGTCAGCACTTTTATTATTGTTTGGTGTGCCATTTCTGTGATTTGATGAAGAAGAGGAAGAGTTACCAGCTGAAGGTGAGCGGAATGTTGATAGCTGTGATTGGAAACCTCTCCCTGTGGTGCCAAATGCAGCTGTTGCGTTTTTGATACCATGAACCTTGGCCATGTGAAGTTGGAGCTCCATCTCATCAGGGAACACAACAAACTTCTGTTCAAGACACTCTGGGAAGCCACAGCAGTGATGTTCGGCTTTGAAATGGGCCTCTAAGTCAGGGTAGTTCTTGAAGAATCTTGGTTCTAGTGGTTGGAGCTCATCACAAACGTGGCATCTCTCGTGGTCTTGTCTCAAATGGACATTGAGCTCATCATCAGAATAGAAACGTCTGCCCTTGCAGAAGGCACATAGCGGATGACCTGGAAATCCCTTTTCGTCGCCTCTCATCTGATGGTTTTGAAGCTGCCTTAGTGTGTAGACCTTAAGCTCAAATGGAAATGCCTTCTTGTTATTAGAGCAAATGGTACAGATGTACTTATCATGGGATCTGATGTGTTCTGTCAGCTGCTTGAGGTCAGAGCATGTCTCCTTACATATCTGACATCTGAAAGACAGCATATTCATTGTATCGTCGTGAGCGTTCTGTGATGTGAAGTAGATGCCGTATTTATCATTCTTGAGGTGAAGGTTGGAAGTACTGAAGTTGTCGTACTCCTTGCCGAGTTGTTCTGTGAAGATCAGAGTGTCATTTTCGCTTCTGCACACGAGACATGCCTTCTTCTCGTACAGAGCGCGTTGTCTGAAGGTACACTTGTGGCATGTGGTGTGATTGCATGGGGAAAGTGCACTGTACTTGATCTTTTCGGCGCAAATGATACACTGCTTCTTCTCATCAAACTCGTCATCGTCATCAGTGCCAGTGTTGTTGTCGTCAGCTAGTACTCGTTTCCACGTGCTCTTGGAGGAAGATCCAGGGCCCGGGTTGGTACCATTCCGTCTTGCTGGATGGGGCTTACGTCTGCCCTTGTCCTGGACTCGAGAAGACATGCTTGGTGTGATGGGGGGGACGGCTCGGTGATTGGCTTTTTTTACTACGCTGCTGAACGAGCGTGAACGTTGGAGTGTTGGACCAGACTGTGTGTCGCTCCAGTAATGCAGGTCGAGTGAAAGTAGCCCTTCTGAAGTGGGAAAGGCACCTAATGGTGAAGTAAGGCGCAGGTATAGTGGGTGCCGGTCGGTGATGAGTCCGCTCGATTTCGGTTGATGGGCAACGGCCATTTGCTCAGAAGCTTAAAAAAAAAAATCTCAAAAAAAAAAAAAAAAGTGTAGCACATGTGTGTGGGAAGGCATTGACTGCCACTCAAGCCCAACATCTCTCCCGTTTAATTGACCCAGTGCACTTCGAGATGAATGTCTCGGCCACACTAAACGTCTTTCGTCTACTTGTCCAGCCACAGCTCTGTCTGCCGCATTTGACCGTGTCCTCCTTCGACAAAATACCTGTCCCGCTTTTCTTTTCCCGCTACCAGACAAATCATCCCCAGATCAAGGCCATCGTTCTCGATAAGGACAATTGCTTCGCCAAGGCCCACGACGACAAGGTCTGGCCCGCGTACAATGAACAATGGGAACAACTACGAAAGGCATACCCGGATGCCAGTCTTTTGATTGTGAGTAACTCTGCGGGCACCAACGACGATAAGGGCCATGAACAAGCCAAGATTCTCGAGGACCGTACCGGTGTCACAGTGCTGAGACACACCACCAAGAAGCCTGGATGTCACGAAGAGATCATGGACTACTTCAAAAAGAAGGGAATCGTCGAAGGTCCTCACCAAGTTGCCGTTGTTGGAGACAGACTCTTTACAGATATGCTTATGGCTAATATGATGGGGGCCTGGGGAATCTGGGTCAGGGACGGTGTTGTGAGGTCGGAGAGTCTTATCTGTCGTATCGAAAGAAACGTCTATGATAAATTAACGAATGGATCATCTCCTGTTACTCCACCAACCCCACGTGTATGATAAAAGCGGAAACTGACAACAACCGTTTACACAAAAATCATGGAGACGCATTGCTCCGCTGCCGGTGATAGACTCCAGTTACATTTCATTTCTAGTGTTATACTGAACTATTCACTGTTAAACATCATGCTGTGAGTCCAAATATGATTACTGACTACAATGAACGACTCCCTCTTCAGGGCTACGAGCCTGAACCAGCGTACTCCGTTGGCGATAACCTCTTTTTGCATGACCCAGATGACATTTATCCGCGTAAATTAGCCGACAACTGCAACCAGGCATACATGATCTTCTTGTTTCTTCAGTATTTATGTTTCTTTGCAGGGTTGCCATTTGACAACATTCAGAATCGACCCGACTTGTGCGTTGTTGCTGACTTCTTGTTAATCTGCACGGTGATCTGGTGCATCATCCTCTTACCCATCAATGTGTCCGCTATCCCGCATAAGCAGTCCTTCCATTCAAATCTGGCTTCGCTTATGCTGCAGTTTGTATGCTTTGTTGTCCAAACCGTGCTGACAGTTCTGGTACTCCGCTCCAATAAGCCATTCGATCTGAAGATGCACTTTGAGAACAAAGAGGTTCGCTCGTATGACATGAAGATGTTCACTCAGATAACATCCTCCGTAACCCTCGCAATCACATTCATGGCAGTACTACTCTCAGGAACAAGTACTTGGATCCATGGAATTGGGTTATTTCGTTTGCTGAACAGAATAAGCCGTCCAAGAGAAGCCAAGAGGAGTCATGACCCAGAGAGCATGTTAACTCGCCCAGCAGCACTCTCCAACGTTGTTCCCGGCTATCGTGGTCAAATTCATACCACGGACTACTCACAAGACATTCTGAGCTATCCCCCAGAGGTAATTCTGGCCTTGGCAAGTAGAACATTCGTATAAATTCTTTTTAGACCCCTGTTTTTAAAGCGAACTTTGTAAAATTCAACTTGATCCATGTGTGTCCCTTACCAGTGTGCGTATATCTGTCTTTTTTTTTTTTTTTTTTTTTGTTTTCAAAGAGAGCTCAGAAAGTTTGTACAGGAGACACTTACTCCTCTGAATGTGGAAATATCTGACACTGCATAGACATGGACAAGCTCATTGGAATTACAAGTGACGACGAGAACGTTGGTAACCACAGCTTAGGCTCTGACGAGGAGTTCTTCGGTGGAAAGTCCACTACTTTCAAGGACTCTGATGAGGAGATGAGCGATGAGGAGGAAGATGAGAGACAGACAAAGACACAAGGAAAGGCCAAGAAGACAACATTTGATGCCTTTGGTGCTGATGAAAGTGATGATAATGATGATTATGATAAGGATAACCTAGACTCTACTCCATCTACTGAGTCTCTGGTTGCGAAGAAGAAGACGACGGGGAAAGAGACCGAAGAGATGCAAAATGTCAATGAGCTCTATCGAAAGTCCAAGCTCCAAGCTCACAAGGACAAGAAGCCAAAGGGTAAAACAGGTGTGGTATACCTTTCTAAGATCCCGCCATACATGAAACCAATCAAGATGAGACAGATCCTTTCGAGGTTTGGCGAAGTTGACAGATTATTCTTGAAGAAAGAATCAACGCAAAAACATCAAGCGAGAGTCAAGAACGGTGGTAACAAGAAAACGAGTTACGAAGAAGGTTGGGCCGAATTCATCAGAAAGAAAGATGCTAAACTTGCTGCTGACACTTTGAACGGTAACACGTTGGGTGGAAGAAAGGGAAGTTTCTACTACGACGATGTCATGAACGTCAAGTATCTGTCAGGGTTCAAGTGGAACGATTTGACTGAGCAGATCTCGAAGGAGAATGAGATCAGACAGAGCAAGTTGCAAATGGAGATTTCTCAGGCACGTAAGCTCAACAAGACCTTCATCACCAACGTTCAGAAATCGAAGATGATTGAGAACATCAAGAAGAAGAAGGGTGTAAAGGAGGCTGAGAGTGGAGAGAAGGACGATGAAGTCAGGAGAACTTTCAACCAGAGAAGTGTCACAACGGCAAGAGCTGATGGTCCAGAAAAACACAAGAAGAAGGATAACCAATCGCAGAGCATCGTTAACAGCATCTTCTGAGTACTTCTTTGTGAATAGTACACTATGGTGCAGCTCATGCACAACATTAGCATTAATTAATGAGTCATCTGAACATCCATTTCAGCTTGTAGAAACGATATCTAATACCTGAGACCATAACAAAATGGTATTTAAAAGGAAACGAAGATAAGCATCGTGTAACCCTCTATCAAAAATGGGCTCTGTGCGTGCCCCTACCACCTCTGCTTGTGCCTCCTGTTTTTTTTTTTTTTGTCTTTTCATTTTTCGCAGGCAAAAAAAAATTTTGCGATGAGCTCTTTGTCTCTCTAGCGTCCTAATATATATCCCCCTGTCCCACCCAACACCACGACAGCCAAGTACCCGTAAACACCACAAACAACACATAATGGGAACAGGAAAGAAAGAAAAAGCTCGTCGTGTGCGCCAGAATGACACCAGGGACGGAAACCTGCGTGTCAAGGGTGAGAACTTCTACCGTGATGCAAAGAAGGTACAGCACTTGAACATGTACAAACAAGGACGTGCAATTCGTAACAAGGCTGGTGATATTATCAAGGCTGCTGCCTTGCAGGATAGTGCTGCTCCTACTGCTCGTGTGGATCCAAACAGACGTTGGTTTGGTAACACCAGAGTCATTTCTCAAGATGCCTTGACCCATTTTAGAGAGGCTCTTGGAGAGAAGCAAACAGATTCATACCAGGTTTTACTTAGAAGAAACAAGTTGCCAATGTCTCTGCTAGAGGAGAAGGACAGTACCGAGTCTCCTACGAGTAAGATCTTGGAGACTGAAACTTTCGAACACACATTTGGACCAAAGTCTCAGCGTAAGAGACCAAGAGTTGCCTTGTCGAGTTTGGAAGATCTTGCTGGTGCCACTGACAAGGATGCTAAGGACTTTGAGGAGAAGCATGAGCTTGCTGCCACTATGGGTCTCATGGGTAACATTGATACTGATGGTTGGACTGCTGAGGCTAAGGAGTACATTTTCCATAAGGGTCAGTCGAAGAGAATTTGGAACGAATTGTACAAAGTTATCGATTCCTCCGATGTTGTGATACACACCTTGGATGCTAGAGATCCTCTCGGAACGAGGTGTGAATCTGTTGAGCAGTATATCAAGAAGGAGGCTGCACACAAGCACTTGATCTTTGTCTTGAACAAGTGTGACTTGGTGCCAACTTGGGTTGCGGTATGTTTTGTCTTCCCCCACTATTTTACTAACCTTTCTCTCTTATTGAGATTCATACTTTTAGTTGTCTGTTTGTCTCTTTCTACCCGTTTTTTCTTTTCTACACCAAAGACTTTTGTCAGGATGTCTTCCTATTTTCACTCACGAAGTATGTCTGTTACGGCTTTGGAAGAACAAGAGGTCTCCGCTTCTGTACTACCCGTTTTGGGTTTGTCGGATTGTGAAGGTGTCGTTTTGACTGCCATCACTTAGGAGTTCCAGAGAGTCTTATGAGTTGAACTCTGAAGGGTTGTTCACTTTGTGATCTTGACCCATTCATGGATGATGTTCGTAGTAAAGACTCTCACATTCTATATACTATTTCTTATTTCCTTATCTGGGCTGAGACACACAGACAAACAACTTTAAAGATTATGGATTTTTCTTGATTTCGAAAGAGAAAGATTGGTTTTATATTGTCATTGGATCGTTTATACTAACAATGTCTACAGGCTGCTTGGGTTAAGCACTTGTCCAAATTCCACCCAACTATTGCATTCCACGCTTCGATCACCAACTCTTTCGGTAAGGGTTCTTTGATTCAGCTTCTTCGTCAGTTTTCTGCCTTGCACCCAGATCGTAAACAGATTTCTGTCGGATTTATTGGTTATCCAAACACTGGTAAGTCAAGTATTATCAACACATTGAGAAGAAAGAAGGTTTGTCAAGTTGCTCCTATCCCTGGTGAGACTAAGGTGTGGCAGTACATCACATTGATGAAGAAAATCTTCTTGATTGATTGTCCAGGTATTGTGCCTCCATCTACCAAGGACACTGAAGAGGATATCTTGTTTAGAGGTGTTGTTAGAGTTGAACACGTTACACACGCTGAACAGTACATTCCTGGTGTCTTGAAGAGATGTCAAAGACAGCATCTTGAAAGAACTTATGAGATTTCTGGTTGGAACAATGCTACTGAGTTCATTGAACTCTTGGCCAAGAAACACGGTCGTCTCTTAAAGGGTGGTGAACCAGATGAACAAGGTATTGCCAAGTTGGTTATCAATGATTTCAACAGAGGTAAGATTCCATGGTTTGTTCCACCACCAGAGGATGAGGAGAGACCAAGAAAGAAACAGAAGGAGCAAAATGCTGAAGTTAATGCTAATGCCACTGCTGAAGCTGACGATCAGGATGAGCAAGAAGAGGAGCAGGCGGATGAAGAGGAGTGGAAGGGCATCCAAGATGAGTGAATCTGATCAGCTTGTCTAATCCTCATAGATTTGTTTCTGTCTGTGTGTTTTTTTCTTTTCTTTTCTCCTTCTTTTGCATATCTAGTTTCTTGTTTCTTGTTTCTTTGCACTTTGGGTTTAGTAATTGTAATGATAACGGGCTTACGGGTTGGGTTTTCTTTGTTTGAGTGAGAGCTCTGATGCTATTGTAGAACAAACAGATCATACGACGGTGTGGCCGGATAAAAGCGGGGAAGAGAACTGGGCAGAGGTCGCGAGTGGCCAAGGCCCATGGGGAGCAATGGTCTGATGGCCTCTGATGGATAAACTAACTCTACGTTGGCTGAGTCAATAAATATCGTTGTCGTCAATTCATTCAGATAAATAAATAGCACACGTTAGCACCATGTAACAAGCCCTGTCCCATCTCGATAAATATATAAAACAGCGCGTAAGGAATAGTAGTAATAGAAGTGGCTCCTCAAACGCGGGTGAAATGTGTCAAATGCGGAGAAGAAAAATAAAAATAAAAAAAAAAACACCCGAGCTCATCGCCCTGCAAGGCTGTTCCCCCTCTTGTGGAATGGAGAGAGCACTCGGAGCAATATCACACCAGAAAAGGTAGAGAAAAGGACAGGCAAGTCTGTGAAACGTGGGATCAAACCAAACAACACATTCTCTATAGGATCACAGTAAATAAAACAGCAGTAGAAGCAAAACAAATCAAAACAGAACAGGATAAAACGTTCAACAATCAACACCATTTTTTAGCACAGCGCCAGTAAATTATTCATGCTTGAAACAACATCTGTTTCCATAACGACATGAGCCAGTCTTTGTCCAGTTGGCACAAGGTTTTGATCTCCATTTGGATCCTCTTTCAACAACCTTGAGCTCATTTTCACCGTGGGCAAATTGACACTTGTTTCCATATGGACAAGAACCTGACTTGAGGAAAGTTGTACACAGTTCTGTCTTGTAGAGTTCAGTGTTTACTGTCGACTTGTTCTCCGAAGAGTGTGAAGATTTGGCCTGTGTAGTTGTATTATTGTTGTTGTTGTTATTGTTCTGAGTATTATTCTGATCGTTATTAGCTTGTGCGTTCTTCTCAGTCGGTGATTGTTGAAGCTTTGTCAAGTTCTCCTCTGTTAAGGGAAGCTTGTCCGATTCAAGTTTCTTCGCATTAAGCGACTCAATCTGCTGTTGTTGAAGCTGAAGTTGTAATTGCAACTGCTGAAGTTGTTGAGATACAAGCTGAGCTTGTTGTTGTAGGAAAAGTGGGTTCTGCATAATCTGTTGCTGCTGCTGTTGAAGCTGCTCAAGGTACACCTGCTGCTGTTGATAACTCTGAAGCATGTTCTGCGTGTTGTTGAGAAGTTGTGCAGTGGTTATCTGAGGCATGGCTCCCTGTGGTAATGGCTGTTGGATGCCCTGTTGTGTGAACTGATGAATGCCCTGTTGTTGTTGCTGCTGCTGTTGTGATGCCATCTGGGGTTGGCTTTGCTGCTGGGACATTGACAACGGCATCACGAGCGGTGACGATGCAGTAGCTGGTGAGACGATGCCCTGAAACGATGACATACCTGACAGTCCGTAATGAGAGAGCGAGTTAGGGGTGTTGCTGCTAGCCGGGGTGGATACTTGTGTGCGAGGAGGATGCGGGTGTGAGTTCATCTTCATGTCAAATACGGAGGATGCGGACGATCCCACGTCGTGTGCGGAGACTGTGGGCTGGGTATAGTCCGACGAATACCAAAGGTCTGGGCCAGATAACTGTGACTGCAAAAAACGTTGTTCCTCGATGGTATTTGCCCTATTAGCAACAGCAGCTGTGTGAGCTGTAGCAGATGCGAGTGATTTGGAGTCTCCCCACAGGTTCTGTGGTAAAAGTTTGGACTCCATCTCGCTGTCTGTCACGTAGTCTGTGGCCATGCTGCGTCTGTGAGCGGAAGAGGCGGTGGATTCTGAAGAGGCGGACGAGAAAGAGGTCTTTTGCACGTCAGACAACTGGGCAGAGAGCTCAACCTGGTTCTTGTCAAAGGGAGCTTGCACCTGGATGTTAGCAAAGTTGTAGTTGTAGTCCCACGACATGAAATAACGTTGCGCAGAGCTTAGCAGCTGAGCTGAGCTAGATGATACCGGGTGTGTGTCTGGACCGGGCGATGCGCTGGGGGCTCGAAGCGCTCGATGAGTGAGGGCAGATGGGGAATAGAGTTCCTTTATGGGAGAGCAGCGGTCAGTCTGCTGTATGAGAGAACAAGCAAAGGCGTTGTTGCTGCGGTGGTGTCTGGTGACAGCCTGTTCGAGTGGTGGTTGTTAAGAAACACCTCTATTTCAAGCTGTGTGCCGGCATTGACACTTTTATATGACTTCGGTGATTGTCCACAGCCAGCTGCTCCGGGAATTCGGGGCGCCACCGCGGACAAATGCGCGCGCGCCCGGACAAGGGACATGAGAATCGCGCAGTTTCTTTTTGAGGTGGGAGGGACGTTGGAGGGGCGGCCAGTGGCTAATGGCCATCGGTAAGTAGCGAATAATTGTGGTCCAAGGCCATCTGATCTTCACAAAATTATGTATAATAAGAGAGCATATACTGATTGACTCAACTACGAAATTTTAGTTAAATTCTGGCCAACTTGCTACCCTTCTAGTGGGCCCTTATTTAAGAGCTCACCTCATCGCTTGAAGAGAAAAATTCAGCGTGGCCGTACCTTAAAGCTTCTTATCTACACGATCAGTGGTAAGGCCACACGCACTGGGACAGCGGCGCCGCCGGAGAATCCACACCATGTTGTTACACCGATTTCGGATCATGGCAGTTCAATCAAGTAGGTGAATGTTTGTTGCCTCACTGTCATCTGCTCATAGGGTAGACAGCTGGAGCATCTCAATTTGTTCATCGCAATGGAAGTCTCGTAAACAAGACGTCAAACGCCATACTCTCTTACAACTGTACACATCTCACCCATTTGACAAAAGCGTAGCTGTGCAAGCCACAACACCATTGCTGTTTGAGTCGACTTGACTCCCCAGGTGGACAAAGTGACATGTACACCTCTTTTTTCGACACCTACACCTGTTTTGGCATTAGCCAATTGGGTTCGGGATCCATTCGACAAAATGGACACTGGGGTTAGCAATAATGCCAGTGATCTTGACTGCAAGAATTTATGGGTATATACATGTGCCAAATGGCATACATCTGTCAAGAGTCATAGTATTACTTATCATATGCTTGATCATGGTATAGTTTGACGTGTCTTCTAAAGTCACTATACTGAAGGAGATTTGACATATTTTCAAGTTACAAAGCATTCAATGAAAGATGTTCAGTACCCCGGGAATCTTTTTTTGATTGGATACATCTATTAACGCTGACAGTACCTCCCTCGTCATATACACCCGTTTGTGATATAGTATTTTGACACCCATCTAGACGTCTCTCCTGAAGAGCCGGTTGTCCTTGGCGTTAGAACAACACTATTGACGGTACAGTCATATCTTTTACCAGTTGTTCAAAGTGATTGTGATAAGCAACATCAGCTCTTTATCGGGTTGTATGTCTAGTTTTGTTGTGGCCTCCATACTCAATGGTGATGGAACCCTTCATGCCAGCGGACAAGGGACCCACGTTGAACTCCGGGACAGACAGGGCTCATAACCGCGGACATGAATGTGAACCCCGTTGCCCTTCCCCCAAAAAGCAATGTGGGGGGAATTGAATACATGCGAAAAACACGAAGGGTAACATATCTGTTGGTCGTATATAGGTTAGGCGACAAGTATATCGCTGGATTGTATCAGTGGCACAGAAAGGACCATTGCCGAGTTACGGTTTTCACTATTTCTCACGAGTTTGACCAGATCACTAGTTGTAGCCAATTGCGAGATGAGCTCACAAGACATGGGTGTCAAAAGCATAGGTTTGTCTCTTGAAGGTGGTGGCCATCGCTTGCGTGGGGTAACCTGTCCTTTTTAGGAGTCCGATTTATCTTTGCAGCGTTTTGTACCAGACGAAACCTCGGTAAACTGAATAGATCTGCTCTATCTTGGCGCCTGATCTTCTTCCAGTGCTTCTGGCTGTCTAAAGAAAGCAGTAGTAGTGGGCCTGGCAGCTGGGCCAGCGGAAGGGAACTTGATGTCAGTCGTGGGCCAGCCGTGGGGTCCCATTAGGAAGGCAATCGACGGGACAAGCGTCAAGTGTCAAGCTGGGGATCAGACAGTGAGAGACAAACGTTGGGTGTTTATTACACATAAAAGCATGGTCGTTGTAGGGGTCTCGGAGCTAAGCCCATCAGCGGCGCGTTCAGCTGTTTAAGCTGTCAGGTGTAAGGTTAGCCCTAGTTTACTAGTAAGGTATCAGAGATGGACATCTGTTGATGCCCTACCTGTGAAACTCTTACGGCTCTCAGTTCTGTTTGAGAGCAATGACTCCCCAAAAGTCATCGGGGACAGCCCTAAGCAGTGATTTTTGGCAGACATAAACGGTGAATGTCCGGGCGGCCGTTGATGGACATCAACTGAGCGCCCCCGGGCGCAGGGCAGAGATGAGAGGGCATAAGTCCCAATAAATGAACAACTCAAAGATCTCTGAGTATTGACGCCAAGAAGACAAAGAAATGAGAATCTTTTCACAAACACAAAAGCTCTTGTATATTGTTCGCCCCTCCCCTTCCCGCTGGCTGGTGCTCCGCCAGCTCTGAGCTCCTCGGCGTTTAGCTAGCGAGAAAGTGTGGATTCTGGCTTCTCAACGTGGAAGTCTGTTTTGGACGCGCTCGACGCTTGAGAGCGCACCTTCGGACGCAGGTGTGCACAGGTGAGGACGTCCCGGGACACCCAATTCCCACTGGGTTGTGAGGAAGTGTGATTGGCCAGTCCGGAAAGCCAGCCAGGACAGGCCAGGACAGGTGAAAGGATGGAAGAGGAGCCCCTCTGGCATCGCTCGTGGTGAAAGAGTTGAAGAACGCTCACAGAGACGCTCCTGCCGTCTCATCTGCAAGCGAAAGAGCCAGATCTGTCATCACCCCGGCGCCAACTTTAAACGGTCTGCCATGTGGCAGCCTGGCAGATGAGGGGAGCCCCTCCTCCCAACAGAAGAGGGGGAAAGAGTCCAGATGAGGAAGTAATCGCGGAATCGCGGCGGTACGCGCAACACACTCTCTCCAGTATCATGCCATCTTTACAGCTCTCTCTCTTACCCTCTGCCTTCAGATCTATGTTGTGAAACCGTCTCATGCACTAGTACTTCTCGTGTCTTATACTGCAGTATTGACGGGCTACGAAGGACGGGGAGGGGTTTATTATCCAAAATATTTCGACTTTATTATTATACATGATCTAATTAACGTAACATCTAATTAGCTTGACCGAAGACCTTCTTAAAGGCCTGCTCAAAGTCCTCAATCAAGTCATCAATGAACTCAGTACCTGTGGCCACTCTGATCAAATCCTCAGTGACACCAGATGCAATCTTCTCTTCATCACCAAGCTGCTCGTGAGTAGTGTACCATGGGGCAATAACCAATGTCTTGGAATCACCAACGTTAGCCAAGTTAGAGGCAATCTTCAAATTGTCAACAACCTGTGGACCAGAGGCCTTGAATGGGTCCTCTGGCTTCTCGCCCAATGGCTTGACACCGAAGGACAAGACGGCACCGAAACCATTTGACAAGTACTTCTTAGCATTCTCGTGGTATGGATGAGACTCCAAACCTGGGTAAGAAACCCATGAAACGTATGGAGATTTCTCTAAGTACTTGGCAAGAGCCAAAGTGTTAGAAGCTTGTCTCTCAACTCTCAAAGACAAAGTCTCCAAACCTTGTAAAAGCAAGAAGGCACCGAATGGGTTCAAAGTTGGACCGAGATCTCTAAGGATCTCAATTCTGGCATGACCAATAAAGGCCAAGTTACCAAGGGCCTCATTGAGAACCAATCCGTGATAACCTTCCGATGGCTGAGAGAACTGTGGGAACTTCTCTGGGTAATCCTTCCATGGGAATCTACCAGAATCAATAACAACACCAGCGATGGTGGTACCGTGACCACCAATCCATTTTGTAGCAGAGTGAACAACAATATCAGCACCGTGGTCCAATGGCTTAACAAAGTAACCACCAGCACCAAAAGTGTTGTCAACAACAACTGGGATACCGTGCTTGTGAGCCACAGCGGCAATCTTCTCAAAGTCTGGAATGTTGTACTTTGGGTTACCAATAGATTCAATGTAAACAGCCTTGGTCTTTTCATCAAACAATTTTTCAAAGTCTTCTGGCTTATCACCAGTGACAAATCTGGACTCAATGCCAAATCTCTTGAAGGCAACCTTGAACTGGTTGTAAGTACCACCGTACAAGAAGGAAGTAGAAATCACGTTATCACCAGCGTGAGCCAAAGATGCAATGGCGGTAAATTGGGCAGCAAGACCAGAAGATACGGCAAGAGCAGCGGCACCATTTTCCAAAGCAGCAATTCTCTTTTCAAAAACGTCAGTGGTTGGGTTCATGATACGAGAGTAAATGTATCCTGGCTTTTCAAGACCAAAGAGCTGAGCACCGTGCTTGGAGTCGTCAAACACATAAGAGGTTGTAGCATAGATTGGTGGAGCTCTGGCATTGTGTGGACCTTCAACATCCTGACCGGCATGGAGCTGAAGTGTATCGAAATGGGAAGGCATTGTAGTCGAGTGATGTGATGATATATTATCCAGTACTGTAAAGTATGGATAACATTTTGAAACGGGGGGAATTATCAGGCTCTTATACCTTGAGACCGGACATTGACGGGGATATGAATGAAAAGAAAATGGTTGGTTGGGTCCGTGATCCTCATATGGAGGGATTTAGGCGTCCGGTTGTATTCCCGAAGAGGAGAAATAAACGATTAAAGTTGTGTGATTTAACGACGACAGTTCGCAAAATGTGCCAATTGCACGTGAATCGCGGGGATCTTGTGCACGCGTTCGCTGATCTTGATATGGATGCCGAGGACCAGTGTCTAGCTGAAAGATCAGGTTTGTTCTAGCACTTTTGTACTATATACAAATAACAATCCGCAGTTGATAGTTGAGCCCTTCTTATAAACATGTCTGGAAAAATGGCGTTAGAATCACCTCCCTGAAACACTGAGGAACATGGTCATTGTCTATAGTGTTCCAGCTCTGTCTCTCTTGTATTCTCAAGGGTTCTTCTTTAGTACTAAGTTACGCCGATATTCGAGCGAATTACTTTGAACGCTCTTCAAAGATTTACTCTGCAAGATGTATTGTCTTGGCCGTGAAATGTGGTGTTTTTGTTGTAAGCGAGCCTAGGAGCAGCTGGAAGCGTTTAAGCGAGGGGTAGCTTCTTTGTTTCTTTTAGTACGATGAAATTATCAGATGAGAATGAGTTACAGCCCCATCAACTGGGTTTTTTTTTGATGTTAGGCCCAGCTACCAGCTTCCAGCCGTTATGTTGAAGGGACATAAGCAGTAGTACTTCACGGGTTCCGTGTCTGGAACTATCGTAACCAATACCGCTTGAGATGACACTAGTGCTACATCTTCCCCTTGAAATGCATGGGATTTGAGTGACTTTGTGGCACCATGAACTGCATAAAATCTAAATAAAAAAGCTCGTCCTTGTGACACACTAATCACCTATCACGAGATGATGTGGGCCCATTTTAGCTGTATCATCACCACCTTAAGAAGCTTACAGTTATGTGGGCTCTGTGCCCCGACCAAACTTCCCAAGAAAAGGCATCTTGGCCGAGTGGTTAAGGCGAAAGATTAGAAATCTTTTGGGTTTACCCGCGCAGGTTCGAATCCTGCAGATGTCGTTATTTTTTTCTCAGGTGTCTTAAATACCATGTTTTTTTTTGGTTATTCCACCAAATAGATAGATTTGAGTGTTAAATATTGATGATACAGATGTTATACAGTTGATCTCTCCATCTCATGTCGGCGAAGACCGGTGGTGCCACGCGGAGGTCCTAAGATCGTAAGCGCTGTACATTACCGACCCAAGCCTACCTCCCCTCATTAAAACAATCGGCCCGGAGAACAGATGTAGTCTCCGAAATAGATGCGGGTGCATGGACAGTTTTTCCGTGTTGTGAGGGTTGCAGTAGGTATCGTTGAACAAACTAACGATGATCCGTTAGTGATATCGGGACCCCCGCTCCGAAAGATGGCAGATTGCTGCACACTTGTCTGCCATGCCGTCATCCGTCACCAGTCATCCCAGCCGCCAACCGCCAGCCGCCAGGGGATGGTCTCCAGATCTGAGCCTCATTTGCAGATCAAGCGGGCTCTTAAATTTGACTTTATTATCGTATACTTCTACTAGCTTCTTAATGCTACTCTGTCCACCCACCCACCCACACACATACATCAACACACACAGTCTCTCTCTCTCTCGCCTTCGTCTTGTGCGAAACGAGTTTGTCGGAACAGGAAGAACCGCCGGCAATTTGATGAATGACTCCGCTGACTCGCGACTGCTTTGGTGCCACCCCACGTTTGGCGCAAGTCTCCGGGGTGGTCTCTGAGTTGCGAGCGAGTACTGTACAGTGTGAAGGAAGGTAGAAGAGGGAAGGTAAGGGGTAGCTGTTCTGTAAATTATGGTTGTTTCTGAGTCTAATACACGATATCGAGAGGAGCCAGGTGGTCCCCATCCCAGATGGCCCTTCCCCGCGTCTCCGCTCCGCTTCGCGTGCCTCCTGCCGGCTCCAAGATTCAGACAAAGCCCCAAACCTCCCAGACAGCCGCATTACCGCGCTCGACGGACCACCCATTCTGCTTACCGCTAGCCGTTCGTATAAAAACCCCAATAACCCCCAGACCCCGCGGTCACCTCACCCCACACACACACATACACATACACAGAGACAGTCGCTACAAGTACAACCACTAAAGACTACGTCCACGACTCACAACACACAACATTATAGGGACCACTGCCGCCCAACCGCTCGTTCAGCTTACCCTCCCGCCCCACACATACAATATATAGTCATGGCCCCAGCCCAACAAGAAAAGTCTAAACGTGTCCAGTCCCGCCCTTGCGACGCGTGTGCTGTACGCCGTGTCCGCTGTGATATATCCACCAGTCAAACGGGCAAGTGCACCAACTGCACAAATCATGACATTGAATGCACAAACGTTCGTGTGCGACAGAAGTCTGGTCCCAAGAAGATCAAGCAAAAGACAAGGGAGAGCATTCGTAACCTCATCACAACAACAACAACAACAACAACAACCCCTGCCGCAGCACCAGTCACAATCACAGGCTCAATCACCGCCAGCTCCATCTCCAATACAGCACTACCACATACCACTGATACGGTCACTGCCTCTCTTATAACACCGACACAGTCAATGGTAATGAATGGGCCGAGAGCCTTCTCGTTGAAGAAACTGCTACCTTACTTCGAAATATATCAGACTTGGTTCTATGGCATATGGCCAGTGATGTCCATCGCTAGATCAGTTGCTATCTTGAAAAAATCCCCTGAATATGGTACAGTAGCTGAAGCATTGAGAATGACAGGACCAGATGAAAATTTTGAGATCGTCATTGATGAGACCAATGCACAGGAGTATGCCCTATGTTGTGCATTATGTGCTACCGTTGCTAGATATCACAACTTTCTCAAATCTACAGATGCTTTCCAAACTGTGGAAAACTGCCCCGATGCTGGTGTCTATGCTCAGGAGGCAAGAAGAATTATATTCGAGTACCAATTGAAGAGTAACCCAAACCTTGAATTGCTGCTAACATCTTTTTTCCTTCACAAGTATCACTCAAACACTCATGGAGAGAATCCAAAGGGACTCATTTACCTTCGTGAGTCTGTCTCATTAGCACACATCCTTATGCTTCATGACCCAGAAACAATTTTGCATGAAACTCCACTCGAAGCTCATCGACATAAGAAGATTTACTACTTGCTTCTTGTCACCGAGAGATTTATAAGTTTCGAAACAAACCTACCCGTGCTGCTCGAACCGACAATCCCAATCCCGGACCAAGAATTTGAAGAATACCCTGATCTTCTCTATGGATTCATATCGCTTTGTCGTATCTCTAGTGCCACTGACAAGCAATTTTATGTTGAGCTACATACGAAAGTTCTCAAGACAGACCGTTCCAACAATTCAATGCTTCAGATCCCAGAGATTAATATCCTTCAAGACTTCCTTCAAAACCACTCGAATGACTTGAAAAAACAATGGCTGCTCCAACTTCAACAGACTCTTGAACGCAAAATTGACGTTAACAAAATCGTCTCTAATGCTCAAATTGTCAATGTGATGATCTCAAAGGCGTGGCTTCAATCCCTTGGATGGCTCATTGCATCGGAGAACTTCCTTATCAATCCAAATGCGGTCTCTCCACCACTTGATGACTGTTTCAGTGTCCGATTCCCACTCAAAATCGCACAAGATTTCCTCAATCACGTTAAGGGACTCCCTGATTTCGCATTCGAATCTAATGGACCAGATGTTAGTGCCAAACTATTGGAGATTGCGGACTCACTCTATACATTTACCATCATGTCTACAGATTACAAGGATACATCTTATGCATATGATATGCTCAGTACAATCTATTCGATGGTGTTAAGATACAAATCCAATCTGGACCTCCCCCGTGCCCTATTCTCCAAGATTTCAAGTCTTTTAGAAGCTAGAAGACTAAGTGAGGCATCGGCCTCGGGCTCGATAATGAGTGGTAAGAGAGGATCCACCACTATGGATCTTTTTGGAGATGATGACGATGGTGATGAGGGATTGGATGTCTTTGAAGAAAGTGCCAAGCAACATTCTCAATCGCCATCGGTGGACCCTTTCGCTCCGCAGATACACAGTTCCCATCCACATCACCAAATGACACACCCAGAGTCCGCTACTTCGGCATCAAGCGTCAGTGAAACCCGTGGTGATAGCATTGGTTCCATACAGGGACACGACGATATGTTGATCAAGCCAGAGTTCCCATTACCGCCAATGTTACCACCGGCAACGGGGATGACCCCGACAGGGTTCACACCAGCTGGATTTACACCAAGTGGGTTTCTGAACACGGTGATGTCGCCTCCTACTAGTGGTATGTTGCAAAAGAGCTCTTCGTCGATATTGTTGAATCAGATGGGTGCAAGTCTTTCACCTTTTTATATCCCAGGTCCATAAGGCCCCATCTAATTACACGATACGATTTGGTGTAAGTTTATATTGTAGATATACTAGCTATCCTGATACTGGAGGTGTCCTTGTATGTTCTACTTAAACATATAAAATTGGAGAGTTCAGGGGATGATGTGCGTTTAACCTGTGGAGTGGCGAATCTAAACTTTCGGAATGCAGAAACTCGCAGATGGCTCTGTTATGAACTTCTCCCTTCTACAGCATCGAGGATATCATAAGCATTATACTCAACTTCCATAATAAAGTCGCTTCCGAGAAGTTAGCATTTAGATCAACCTGCCTTGTCAATTGTATATAACACACATACGACGCGCCATCCCCTTTGTTTGGCCTTTCCCCGGATTACAGATCATCAACATCACCAACAATGGCACTCCCTATCTGGATTGTCAACATCTTGACTGGTCTCGGATCCACAGATATAACGGTCTATGCGGGCTTTGCACGAACTCTCCAGGTACTTTTAGCCATTGTCCTCATTGGAATCAGTGGTGATCTCATTGGCAACAACAACTCTTCGCTTCCCTCCTTTGCCTCAGAGATTGACTCTTTACTTGGGTCATCCAATATCACTGCGACTTTGTTTAAAGCCGAAGGATCCAGTGTCAACTCTACTTCCATCATCCTCTCCTCTCTTAAGTCCACCATCTCATTGGGTGCTGCCACTGGCGTCTTTACCGCTCTTTCCCACACGTCCTTTTCTCTTATCCCCTATGCATTCTCTCGTGTCTCCAACTCGATGCTTTCCAGTACAGAGTTGACCTCTCTAAATGGTTTATTCTCCACTTTGTCAACCTCAGAAGGTGTTTACGCCAGCGGTGTATCTGGTACAGAGCTCAGCTCTTTAACAATGTGGAGTGCGAGTGCCATCTATTCAACGGCCAAGTATGGTAATTGGGACTGTACGGATCCAGGGAAGTTGATTTCACAATACAACAGCAGTTACACCGTTGATTATACTAGCTTAGCCCTATTCAATGAGCTTCTGAGCTACGATGGTGAGTCATCTATCGCTAATGCTGATAACTTGACGACTTCTTTGTTGAATGGCATGCAGAGTGTTTACGATTTATTCAATGATACCATCACCTTATCCGGTGCCAACTTGTCCTTGGTGACATCAAAGCAGGAGCTCATTGTCCGCCTCTCACAGGACTGCATAATGAAAAAGGTTTCAATAAGTGTTGCCTGGTTAGGTGTGGCCACCTTCGTGTTCTCGAGTGCTCTCGTTGCTGTCTCTGCCAATAGATTAAGCAACGGGACAGCACTCACCGCCACACCATTTACAACCATCAGTAATACTGTCAATATAGCAGATAATAGCTCACAGAGAACCTCCACTTCCTCAAAACTCCGTGTACTCTCCATTATATCCGACACGCTGCATTCAGATCTCCCACTGACAACAACCTCATCACAGCATCTAGTCACCAAGATCCATTCGGTTGCAATCACCAACATTGGCTACGAGTTGCGTTCACGTCTTTCAAATAACATACATTATCATTTCGTCCTTACAGTTCCTTCCTTGAATCAAATTATCCCCACTCCTCTTTCATCCTCTTTACTCAATGAGGACGTTTGGGAAGCTAAGGTGTTAGACGAGGCTGAAGAAGGATCTTTAATGACTACACATGTGTGTCCCTTTGTTGTTGATGACATATGTGCTATCTTTGAAGGCTCTGGGAGTGGTGAAGATTGGAGAAGGATTAAACAAATTGTTCTCTATTTGACCGTGCAGGATAAGGGCGTGAGAGTGATATATGAGTTGGAATGTGACGATGGTGGAGAGAGTGGTAAGTCTATTGTAAACGATATTGAGAAGCAAAACGACAGTAATGTTAAATACCGACTTATTTACTCTAGGGCTATATTATTCCCTCAGCCAACACGTATGGTTTAGGAAATTGTGACGAACATGTTGCTAATGATTAATCATGTGTTATTTCTTTATGCTAATGAATGAATTAAGCAGTCTAGTTTATGGAATCCGTAGTGTATAACCCTTCCTAGTTCAATTCAGGAAGTCATATAGCAAAATGCAAAAGTTGAAAGTTCATAAGTTCATCAATCGTAGCAAAGGAATTTTGATCTACATCAAGCAACACCAATTATCACCATTAATCCAATCAAGGCAGCAACATTGGCCCTTGCACTTGATAGAGTGGCTCCATTCTCTGCAATAGAAAGAGCGGCGGGTTCAACCTTACACTCGGATAAAATTGATGTTGTTGAAGTGACTGTTATTGGAGAGGCCGTAGTAGTTGAAGTGATAGTAGCTGTAGGTGTGACAGGAGTTGCAGTGGAAGTGATAGTGGTGGTTGAGATTTGAGCCTGTGTTGTGGTTGAAGTGGAGAAGTGAGTAGAAGTGATTACGGATGGTGATACGGTAGTGGTAATGATGATTGGGGTAGCAATGGATGTGTAAATGGATGTGTATGTCTGTGTTGAGACCTGAGTAATTGGAGAAGCAGTGGTAGATGTGATGGTAACAGTTGTGTATGGATACACATTGTTGCCATCCTGGATGTAAGACGTGACATAGGATGTGACTGTGGATGTCACGGTTGAGAAAACTGTAGTTGATGGGATGTATGAGGTAATAGTTGCGTAATCAGTGTGAGCGATACCGTAGATGAAATCGTAAACTGGGGTATAAGTTGAAGTCACTGGTGAGTACGTTACGGTTTGAGTGGTAAAATAAGTGGATGCAAGTGGAATCCAGAGATTGTTTGAAAAGGTGAGGGAAGCGTATTGCGTACCAGTGGATGTAATATATTCGAAAGACGTAACATCAACAACTAAAGTTTCTAATGAAAACTCAGTGACAACAGAGGATGCTGGAACATATGTTGTCGAGGTAGTGTTTAAAGTGGTGTATACACTTGGAACATACCAAGATGTTGTAAGCTCAATTGGGGTGTATGAAGAAGTCGTGGACAATGAAGTATGGGTGATGGTAGATGTCGAAATATCTGGAAGTGGTAACACTAAAGTTGTCAATGAATAGGAGGAGATCCAATCAGTCTCTACAACCTTATCTGTGGAGACTGTGTGGGATCCAGGAATGGTTGTAGTTGTGGTGGAATGAGAAGTGGAGTGAGACCAAGTGGTGGTGATATCGGCGATTATTGTTTCCTTGGTGGTGGATGTAAAGATAGAGGTCACTGGAACCGTATGGAAGACGGTGGTTGGAACAGTAGAGTAGATGGTTGTTTGGAATTCTGAAGTTGTCCAGTATGTGTAGGTATAAGTGACAGTTTTACCAGATACAACATCAGTGGAAGTGGTTGTTCTCAATGAGGTAGATGTTGTCACTTGATAAATTGTGGTTGTCAAAGTGATTGGAGTAGCAGTGGTGGTTGGTGTGATTGGAGAAGCAGTAGTTCTAGTGGTAGGCGGGAGAGTATTGACAGTAGTGGTAGAGGTGACTACTGGATTCGTTGTCGGGGAGGCAGAGGTGACAATTGTTGATGAAGTCGAGGTTGAAGTGGATGTGGATGTGGATGTGGATGTGGTAATAGCAATTTGAGTAGTGGATGAGGTGGATGTAGTAGTGATAGCTGTGTTGGTGTTGATTGTTCCAGCAAGAGAGGAAGGGGTAGTGATGATGTTGCCCCAGGGGAAGTTCGTGTTTGTCCTTCTGGTGAAGATGGGAGTGGTGGTCTGTGCAGTTGAGAGGATAATCATGGAGCAAGCCATGATGATGGTGGAGACGAACTTCATCTTCGGTGTTGATTGATGAGATGAGATGAGGAGGTCAGGGGAAGGTGGGAAGACAAGAGTTGACAAGAGCAGGGGCTTTTATATAGTTTAAGGGGCAGAGGCGTGATCAATAGATAATGACCATATGCCAGGAGATCTGATTATTCTAAATAATGGAAGTTAATGATATTAAGAATAATGCAATTGTCTGTATGTGAATTATAATGGAGATGACTTTAGGATAAGGCTAACTTCTGCCTTTGATGCCGCGTGAATGACAATGGAAATTAAGACAATGGCGCATATTAAGAAGAGTTGAAATTAAGTTTTATGGTGCATTATAACCAAGTGACACCTTTCAAACCGGGACAAGGCGGGACTCCAGTATATATATTGCATATATATTGCATATATCTATCTATAATGCACATTGGAAAGATCATAGTGTGATCGCGGCTTCCGCATTGGGCGGGATTGTGGGGATATAAAGTTATATGCACTAATTATGTGATTTAGGTCCCAAATAGGCAATCAACATGCATTAGTCCAACTCCGCGTTCCATCTTCGAATGGCCTTTTTAGCTTAGCTCTTCAGGGGACGGCTGACCAGGGCAGTCAAGGAAGGAACTCCAGATGCTCACATGATAGACGTTATATGATTCTGGGATACCGAGACTTGAAAAGAGTCATTTGACTAACTAGATAAATAACCAAAGCCCAAATTAGTCTACCCTGAGAAGTAGTACCAGAGACAGGGCGGCGCGGAGCTGCAAAAAAAAAAAAGAAAGGGGACGCGCCAGCATCAACAGATGGCCGGGGAAAGGAAGAAGGCGACATTTATGGGTACTTTTAATCATTTTGTAGTTATTACAAACAGTATATATAGAGACATCGGAGCATCTAATCACCTACATACATTTATCAAAACAGGCACCCTACGCTCCCATCAAAAAAAGTAACCACTCATCAAAGTGCCACCCATAACCCACCACAGTCGTCCGCCTCCCAGCCTCCCAAAGGTTAGTGCCCACACCATAACAAGACGAGAAGAACCTCCCGCGCTTTTCCCCACCACCGTTTTACTTTTCCTGGGGTCAAAAAAAACTGAGCACCGCCGACACCCTCTGCCCACAACAGCCACAACCAGTACCATCGACGTACACACACACACAACTACCCAACTTCAAACTCTCACAAGTTATACTTCACTTAATCATGCTTCCAGCTTTTAACGAACCGCCTCCGCAGATGGAGGAAAAGAAAAAGCCTCAGATCCAGGGCAAGAATGACAAGCAGGAACTCCCCCGCCCCTACAAGTGTCCCATCTGCGACAAGGCGTTCCATAGATTAGAACATCAGACGAGACATATCAGAACACATACGGGTGAAAAACCACATGCTTGCTCTTATCCGGGATGTTTCAAGCGTTTCTCACGTTCCGATGAGCTCACAAGACACTCTCGCATTCATTCAAACCCGAACTCAAGGAGAAGAGCTTATAACGGGCCCGGTTCTGACAAACAACGCATAGATGGTGATAACGATAGAGAAATGCTCATCGACTCCTCCGCCTCCCATGAATCTTCAGAGACTTCTACTCAGTCTAATAACAACAACAATATTTCGAATAACAACAACACTTCTAACAACACTTCTTCAAATGGACTTCCGATTCAAATGGATACCGCACACAAGGAGGCTCAACTTAAACTTGACCTGCTTGCCTCGGCATCATTGCCAAACTCTCCTCCAAAGGCACAGCAGTTTGCCCCACAGTTGAGACAAAATCCACAAAGTAATAGCTTCTTTGATATCAATATCCTCGCTAAGGCTGCTGCCCTTGAGCTTGAAAAGGAGCAAAAACTTCAGTCTGTAAAATCGTTGCCTTCTCTCACTACTTTCTTCACAGGTCCAGGACCAAACACCGCTACACCACAGACATCAGTAACAACTACAGCTTCAACAACTTCTTCTTCAGCTGCTACTTCTCCAAATGCAAGATTCCAAAGACCTGCCATCTTTAAGACAGCCTCTTCAAACTCATCACCAACCGTTCACAACTCGACAGTTCATCAACCACATCCACATCCATTAAACTCCCTCTCATCATTACAACGCATGACGCCACTACGAATGAGCTCTCCAACAACAACATCTTCACGTTCCGGGTCTTCAACAATGAACAAGTCTAAATCCAATGTATCGCTATCATCTTATAACGATAACCTCGAGGATGATTACTATTACAACCATGATCGAATGAAAAAATCTCGTCCAAATTCTCCCTCGATCCCTAATTCTCCAGTGGTAAATCAACAATCTTCAGCTTCTTCATTCTCCTTACCAACTTCGAATTCAAACTCATACACAAATTTACAATCGGCACTTAATCAACAACTTGGAATGACATCCTTGCCATCATCAACAAGCGCATCTACAAAGGCAAACCTATTGGGTAAGACACCAGAGGCGACTCCATTACAAACACCTGCAGTATCACCAAAACTTGGGGCAAAGACTAATCTCACGGGTGTTAATGAAGAACCATTGCCACCGTTGAGAAGTTTAAACTTGGGATTTCCAGTAAAGCAAGGAGAGACACAACAGCAACCAGAGGTACAGCAGACATCACCAGATGGACCTATTAAGGGGACTTTTTAACGTTGAGTAGTTGGTTTGGTTTGGCCTTCCTCTTCCTTTTTTATGTACACTACATCTTCTTTTCTTTCATCTCTATTTCCACATTCTCAATATATCCCTTCTGCCTCATTTATTCTCTGTTTTAATATTCACGTGGTCTTCTGTTTTTTCCATCTTCTGATATCTCAAGAGTACAGATCTACTGGTTGCCTTATAGTCTCATGATAAACTACTTCAACGTTCTTGATCTAATGATTTGATGAGGATACCCAAAAGCGTTGTGATGTGTTATATGACGGGTGTTACTATGCATGATTTTTATATGTTTAGCTAAAAGAGTGTGTATTTTGCTCAATTGAGTGCATATCTTTCGTTAAGATGTAGTCATGATAAGCATCAGAAACATCAGTAAAGTAGTCGCTTCAGGCTCTTCATATCCGACCCATCAACTGAAATCCCACCACTCACACTCACTAAATCATGGTAGTTGACCCTTTCAGCGAGACAGACGATAAGTAAAGTTGTATCTTGCTCAATCTTCTTTGGATCAACCTACGTGGCATAACAGCGATCGAGGTGTTTATCATGAACTGGAGGTACTCCTTCAATATTCCTGAATGAGCTACGGTATATCCTTAACTTGACATAATTCGTAATAATCATAAGATCAACTTCCAATAGGGAACTCAAACTCCTTCAACAATGGAGTCAATCCTTCATGATCGTGTTCGCCCGGTGTCATTATAAATGGATTCAATGCGTCTGGTAGCACCGCGGCATGATCCTGTTGATCATCATCCCTAATCTCTTCAAAGCGATCACCATCTGTACCACTATTACTCGATGCATAATCATCTAACCCACCAAGATGCCTGAATCCGAATCTGCGTGCTTCAAGTAGATCAGTTATTCTGCTAAACGATTTTGGAAGCACGATATCGCACCCATGTCTCAAGATGATGTTATGGAGGTGAGAGAGTTGATCAAAGGCAAATGTTGTATCTGTGTTCATCGCTGGAGCAATGTGAATGAAGCTATGTAGTGCATCTGTAAGTTCGATAAGTTTCAAAACGACACCAATTCCATTCGTCTCAAATGCATCAATGGGGATGCTACTTGCCTGAATGAGGAAATCAGTGGCTATGTGCACTGGGTATCTCACGTCGAAGCAGTCAGCGTGTTGAGATGCTGGTGTCAGAAGCTTTTGGTCGTGTGAGAGTGACCATGCAATGGATTGAAGCCATGTACGCGAGAGTAAAGTGTTGAGTTTTTGAGAACTGTTCCCAGTTTGAGCCACGGCACGTCCCAACCGTTCCTGGATATCTCTTATGCGGTCTTTCTTGATAAGTGCTTCAAATGAAGACGTCATGATGGAAAGGGCCGTCTGAGGCATACGACCACGGATGGAGAGGTCATTGTAGAAGAGAGAATCCGTGGCGGAGTAAACTTCTGCAAGTTCGATGAAGCCTCTTAGCACCTCTGGATGATCATCATCCTCGAGATTTGGGAGCGGCAAAGTTGGTTCCAATAGCACTGGGATTTTGGTTTTAAATGACACGTATCTCTCGGTCATTAGCAGAAGGTAGTAAATCTTTTTTATGGTGTGTGCTTCTTTTCTAGAACGCTCGTCCAAGTTGGCACGGTCAAAATGCCACAACAACTGTGCACAACTGATGGCCTGACGCAAATAAATGAGCTCTTGTGGGTTCTTGTTCACTTGTGAGCAGAAATAGACGTGTAGGAAGAAATATGTGAGTACAAGGTCTGCTGTTGGGGTACCATCAAGTTGGTATTCATAAATTGTTCTCTCAGCTTCCTTAACGTATCTTTGCGGATGTGGACACTTCCTCAATCCGAGATGGGAGACACTGTCAAACTCCTCCTCGGTCCAAAACTCCGTATGTCTTGCAATTGCAGCACAAAGGGAGCAACAGAGAGCATAACTCGATGCGTTCTGTGGATCGAGCACCAGGAACTCTGTGTTCCCCACCTTTACTGAACCTGGGCGTAGGATCTGGAGACGCTTGTCAACGTCAAGCACAGGCCATATACCATAATATCTCATACGAAACACCTCAAGATACGCCTGCAGTTGACTCAAAGCCACTGGGTTTTTCTCGCAAGTGGACAGAACTCCGATACCAAACGGTGTGAACGTTTCATCTTGTTGTAACGTGCTGTTATTGTTCCCGCTGGTAGTGGTGGTGGTGGTCGTCGTCGTCGCCAGATTAGAGTGAATCCTGGGCTGAGCCGGGGCTTTCCCCTCGACAACGCTCTTGATATGCTGCATGGTCTTCTTGTGGATCTTCTTAGGCCCACTCTTCTGCCTGACTCTGTTGTTTGTGCACGGGGTCCCGTGCATCATGCAATTAGTACACACCTTGTCCGGTCGCATCTCTCTGTCGCACCGAACCCTTCGGGAGGCACAGGCATCGCAAGGATGCGTGTACGTTCGCTTCTTGCGGGGCTGCTGCTGTAAGGGCTTCGTGGCAGTTCCCATGACTGATGTGTGTATGGAGTGATAGCAGATAAGCGAGGTTATAATGATGAGTGAGTATCAAAGGTTAATCTTCTCCACACGATCGGACTCCAAGGTGCGTTTTTCGCGGGGGAGCATCTATTCCCCAGAGTAATTCTAGGAACGCTGCGTATAACTTGGTCTGGAGATCTAGGATGGTAACAAAGAGATGGAGCTGGCTCCGTCTACTATAGCCCCTGGGAACCGGCTCAAAGGAACGAGCAGAACAGGGAAAAGATAACACCTCCATGTCTGTCACTACTACTGGTGTCCCGTACCATGAGCACATGGGCGACCTCGAGGGCACTGTGCTCCGCTGTCCTTACTCCAAGTGCAATGCTCGCGTCATCAAGATCAAGGACAATAAGACGTATACCGTAAAGACAGGGATCGAGTATCTCAAAGTCAATGAGAACGAGGACCCGAAATTGAATGGAGTCTTCATCAAAGTGGATGATGTATGGGACTTTGACAATATTGGTGTCTCGAAGAAGTTTGAACCGAGCGAGGAGAATGAAAAGAAGCTTGAGAGGTTGGTGATTTGCTCTGAGTGTGAGAGAGGACCACTTGGATTTGCTACTTTTGATGGTCAGGAAACCGAAGATTACCAAAAATTGAAATACTATCTGCATTTGAACAGTCTATTGTTCCAGATACAATAATAACGAAAGTGGGCTATGTCATATATATATACAGTCAACGAATTGATGATCATGATGTATTATGGGTAAACTACAAAGCATTGGATTGATCTCCTATTCACAAATGTTTCTTTTAGTTATAAAATTAAGAAGTAAAAAAACAAACCAAGCAACTATAAAACCAAAAACGTTAACTCCAGAAAGAATTTGGTTATACTCATAAGAGTCACATAAGATTAAGCCTTTGAAGAGAGCACACCAGCCTGCTCATCACCCTCAACAACCTGCATAATCTCATCCTGGTCCATCTTCTTAAGCATCTCCTCTGGGTTGAAAGCCTCAACGTGGGTGTTCTTGAACTGTCTAGCCTTGACCTTCTGTTGGAACAAGATGTCCAATTCAGCATAAGTTCTACCTTTTGTCTCTGGGAATTCAAACCAAACGTAAATAAGAGACAAAAAGGACAAACCGGCCCAGAACAAACCTGTCTTTGCCTTCCAGTTCCAAGCGGTTGGGTTAAGCATGTATGGAGTGACAATGGCAACTGGGATACCAGCAATATTGTACATGTTTCTAGCGATACCAACGGTCTTAGATCTGACAGATGCAGATGGAAGCTCTGCAACGACACAGTAAGTGATTGGACCGATGGTGGCATCATAGATGAAGGTAAAGATGAGAAGCAAGGAACCGATAGCCCAAGAGGTGGAAGAATTTTGGTGGAAGCCCAAGGCACCGACAACGATAAGAAGACAGAAGTTGGCCAAGAGACCACCAAAGAAGATGTCGAAACGACCAAACTTTTGAGAAAGCAACCAAGAGATGAGGGTACCACGAAGACCAAGAACATATTGAATGATGGAGAAAGTGAAAGACATACTTGTAGCAAGACCAGCTTGCTTATAGAAGTAAGTGGAGTAACCCATTAATGCAGAACCTGTAACGTTCTGAATGACCCAAATCATGGATGCAACACGAGTTCTTCTCCAGTTTGAACCTTTGAAACAGTCCATATAAGAGATACTTGACACGATGGCATCCTCTTCTTTGATTGTCAATTGCATTTTGTTCAACATGGCATCAGCAAGAGGACCAGCGTCAGGCATCTCTGATGAAGTGGACAACAATCTCATAATACTCTTCTTGGCCTCAACGGTACGACCTTTCTTAACGAGCCACCAAGGAGACTCTGGTGCGAAATAGATACCGATAAGGACTGGAATTGGCCACATCCATTGCAATGCCCAAGGGATCTTATAAGCCCATTCTGTTGTCATGTTCAAAGTACCTCTAAGGACACCAGATGAGATCAACTGACCAATGACCCAACAGGCATTAACATAAGTTGTTAAGTAAACTCTCAAGACAACAGGACAAACTTCAGAAGCGTATGAGACGGTTAAAGTTTGGAAGGCACCCCAAACGATACCACAGAGTAATTCACCAACGAGAAGCATTTCAATGTTAACAGAGAAGAAGACGATAAAGATAAGACCAATGGTAGCAGTCATAAAAGTCATTAGGGTCTTTCTGTACCCCCATTTTTCACCAGCAAGACCTGCAATGTAAAGACCAATGATTTCACCAACATTTGTAGACATTGAAAGGGAAGTTTGCCATTTGGCAGGGACTTGGTATTGATCAATATCAGGGTAGTATTCACCATACTTCTTGGCAAACATGTCAAGGGAGTAAAGGGAGTTAAGAAGATTTGTATCAAAACCTTCCATAATGATAGCCGTGGAGAGGACAACAGACCAGAATGCAGCCTTTGGGAATGTCTTAAGACCTTCCTTTAGGGACATATTCTTTTCTCTGTTTTCATTATCCTGGGCTTTTGTAGAGATTTCAACAAATTTTGCAATGTAGTCCTCATAGTTATTTGGAACAGTATCACTATCAGAAGATAAGGTGATCTTCTTTGTAACGTCAGCCACCTTTTCAACCTCGTCGGGTCTAGTGACATCCTCGACGAACTCTGGCATGTTGTTCTTGTTGTTGTTATAAATCTGGGTTGTTGATGATGAAGAGAAAGAGAGTCTGTGATGGTGAATGGGACGACATATGGTGGGAGATCAGCAGTTTATGTAGTCGTCCGAGGGCAAGCAGCAAGGAGGGTATGTATGTATGGTGGGGTGGGCCCGAAACTGCATAGTTTGGTGAAGTGCGTCTAGCTGTCATGACCGACCTAGACCTTTGGGGGGAGGGGTGCGTATGTCCGTCTCGCACAGGACGAAAATGTCCGAAATGGTGTGGAGACAACGCAGTGTCGTGCATCGAAAAAAACCGAATGTCGGCAAGATGTGTTGTGATTGATGGTGGGGAGATTGACAGTTTTGTCTCAGATAGGTTGCTGGGGTGTATTTGATGGTTATGGGTGATTGTGACATCATGGGGTGGCTTTGTGGGGTGTGTCTGCCATAAACAAAAGGTTTCCCCCCTTAGGCTAACTAAACAATAAAGTCGGCAAACTAATCCTTGGCCCGTCCTTGGCTATCGTCTTTTCCGTCCTTGGCTTCCGTCTTCCGTCTTAAGTCTTCCGAATTCCATCATGCACTTTGCCGTCCCGGCCCACCGGTGTTGAAGCGCTTGAGAATGCTTATGTCTCTTGGATGCCCCCAGTTTCTCCGGTCTCGAGATGTGAGATGACTCCTCTTTCAATTTTAGCCTCGCGCCCGCATGCAGCAACACTTGCGGGGTCACGAGTCATGGTTATCTGGGGGAGGGCAATACCTAGGGCCCTATGGCTAAGTGGCACTTGGGTGCCACTTGCTAGTGATTACGTCTTTGTTACTGGATATAGCCTATACTCGCATATGATAACCCTTTACGAGTTTCGACCTGCCCTGTGTGTTATTTATGGGTGGTTTATCTCCTCTTGACGATAATCCATAAGCTACACATTTCACCCCTTTGCACCCAACAAGTATTTGTGGAGAAACGACAAAGCCTCCAAGGAAAGCCGATGCCGATAGGATCAAAACTAGTGTCCCGCTGTTGGGGACAATTGATAACTGTTGAAATTACTAGCACACTGACAATAGCTACTTTTCGCAATCAATACTCGCTGCAACAACTCTTGTTTCTCGACGACTCTTCAACGTCACTCTTCAAAACACGTCATTCCCTCGGTCGCGGATCAACTCGCAGACGCTACCCCGGAGAAATAACAGGGTCCTTAGACACTGTAGTGTTCTGTAGTAATCTGCACTATGTATTATGTATTACTCTATTACTCTCTACCGCTTGTCAGTACCACTATACTGACACAATTGGGTGAATTCATCCGGGCCATCCTTCTAAACCCTTAGCTATACTCCACTCCAGCAATTGTTAGACACAGTTCCAAGTAGTGCCTTCCTCTGACATCCGCTTGTCTCCGCTTGTCTCCGGGTCATCGGCGCTTTTGGTTTGCGCACGAGTTTTGGTTCCAGCGAGCTTCAATGATGTCAATTAAAACTCGCTGGGACGTCCTATTCGTGGGGTAGGGCTTATGCAGGGCTGTGGGGGGTTAACCATTTTTACTCCACACGAGCATCACGCGTGTGTCGTGTCTCTATGCCGAATTTGATTTTACCCCAATGTCATATTTCCATATCATACCGAGAATACATAAATCTACCGAGCATCGTCGCGTGTAAAGCGTCCGCCGTCGTCCGCTGTGATACATATCCCTTATAAAAGCCACGCCGCTTCTTCACCCACCGTTCCCCCACATTTTGCTCATCTCACATCAACCCCATCAATTGATACTCATAGACACACACACTAAAATGACTATCTCTGAAGTTTCTCAAGAACCATGGTGGAAGAACGTTGTCGTTTACCAAGTTTGGCCAGCATCCTTTAAGGATTCCAATGGTGATGGTATCGGTGATCTTAATGGTATCACTTCTAAACTTGACCATATTAAATCCCTCGGTACCGATGTTGTTTGGCTTTCTCCACACTATGCTTCTCCAATGGATGACATGGGATATGATATCTCCGATTACAATGCTATCAACCCACAGCACGGTACCATGGAGGACATGGATAACTTGCTTGCAGAGATCAAGAAGCGTGACATGAAGCTCATCCTCGACCTCGTTATCAACCATACTTCTTCTGAACACGAATGGTTCAAAGAGTCTCGCTCCTCGAGAGATAACCCAAAGAGAGATTGGTACATTTGGAAAGATGAGGCTAACAACTGGCTTTCTCATTTCTCGGGATCCGCTTGGACTTTTGACGAAACTACAAAGCAGTACTACCTTCGTCTCTTTGCTGAATCACAGCCAGATCTTAACTGGGAGAACCCAGAGACTCGTGAGGCAATTTACAAGTCAGCATTAGAGTTCTGGTATGAAAAGGGTGTCTCCGGTTTCAGAATCGATACAGCTGGTTTGTATTCCAAGGTTCAGACTTATGAAGATGCTCCAATCTCCTTCCCTGGTGAAAAATATCAACCAGTTCTTGGCTTGTCCAACACCGGTCCACGTATTCATGAGTTCCACAAGGAAATGTATGAAAAAGTTACCTCCAAATATGACGCTATGACCGTTGGTGAAGTTGGTCATTGTTCCAAGGCTGATGCCCTCAAATATGTCAGTGCAAAGGAAAAGGAAATGAACATGATGTTTTTGTTTGATACTGTTGATGTCGGTTCTGACAAGAATGACCGTTTCAGATACAACGGTTGGAAACTTACCGATTTCAAGGATGCAATCATTAACCAAAGTGCATTCATCTATGATGACGAAACTGGTGAGTTGAATGATGCTTGGAGTACTGTATTCATTGAAAACCACGATCAACCACGTGCAGTTTCAAGATTCGGAAACACTTCAAACAAATTGTTCTGGGCTAGATCCGCAAAGATGTTGGCCCTCTTGCAAACAACACTCACAGGTACACTTTTTGTTTACCAAGGTCAAGAGATTGGTATGACTAACGTTCCTGAATCTTGGGACATTGAAGACTACTTGGATATCAACACAATCAACTACATGAAGGCATTCAATGCCACAGAGCATACAGAAGAAGAGAGAGCCCTTTTGCTCAAGACTATCAACTTGCTCGCTAGAGACAATGCTCGTACCCCTGTTCAATGGGATGATTCCGAATATGGTGGATTCGGTGGTAAGCCATGGATGAAAGTTAATGACAACTACAAGACTATCAACGTTGCATCTCAGGAGAATGATCCAGACTCAGTGCTCAACTTTTACAGAACTGCCATCAAGACTAGAAAGGAATATCCTGAGGCTTTGGTCCATGGTAAATTTGAAGTTCAGGACTATGACAATCAGGATGTCTTCACCTACACTAAGACAAGAGGTGATAAGAAGATGGTTGTCGTTTTGAACTTTACCGATAAGGAAGTTGAATACCCTATCCCAGAAGGTGAATTGATTTTGTCAAACGTTGATAACGGTATCTCTGGTAAGTTACAGCCATACGAAGGTAGATTGATTCTTGTTTAAATTGTCTTTTGTTAATGTTTAATCGGATTATTTGATAAAGGTGATAATACTTATAGTTGTTGAATGTAGAATACGCTTTAAAGACTGTCGTTGCACAGTTTCTGAAGATGAGATCTCAGTATGGTAAGTCTGCTTAACTCTGCTTATATCATTCGTCGCGGTGCGTAGTAGTGCCAATATTGCAGTACTTTAAATCCAGTCTCCTCTGGAAAATAAAGAAACATTGAAGGTGCATTTAAAGGGTATAAGATTTGATTTGTTGTCGAGCTGTTCTATAAGAAAAAAAAATATCTTGTAGTATAAGAATAAATGAGTTTGGTAGAAAATGAGGTAGAGGAAGTAATTTAAAAAGTTGAGATGAAACCTATGTTACGAACATCAATGATATATGAGTTCAATTTAAACTAAAAACCCCAGGGTGAGCTGTTTTAAACGGATGGGAAATTATCTTTAATTTTTCATCAACTTGTTTATCCAGAAAACAAGAGCTCAGTACCTCTAGTGAAAAGGTTAGCTATATATATATAGACATATACAATAAAGAGATGGTGTCCAGGTTACCTTGCTCAAGATGTCCGGGTTTCCTTGGTCATGTATTCAGAATATAGATTAGTTGTTTGTGGATCTGGAACAAATGTAACGTTATTTTTCCAAGTTATAGAAGCCTTCAAGGCCGTTATCAATGGCTACTACTTAAGAGTATCAGGCCAAGTATAGTGATTCTCCTAAGTGACATAAGTGAGTACAGGGGTGGGAACCCATCATCCCGTGTTGCCCTGTCCGGATCTCCCCACATAACTACATCACCGCAAGCGAGGTGAAAACTCCGCGTATCTGACTTATAATCACCCCATCCCGTCTTTATCTTGCTATAATCACTACGAAAGACACTAAACTGTCTCATGTGACAGTTCGAGACATCTTTGAGTACTCAATAGGATCTTGCAATGCCTTATAAGACTTCCAACGACGCTGCAACACACATTCGGAACAGACCCGAACTTGACACATTTTGGAATCGCTTAAATGACCAACACACCCATGCGCTTGCGAAGGCCAACACCATCATGGCTGGTCCCCTTGAGTCTGTCCAGTCACTCAAGATGGATCTGTCAGCACACAGGACCACAATTGCGCGTATACAACAGGCGCAAGATGAAGATAACATCACCGTTTCATATCCTTCGCTATCCCTATCAACAATGAAGAGAACAGAAAGAGCAGTGGAGGAGATACAACAAGATGTTCAAGCTGCAAGGATAATGGTGGCTACGTCGTGCTCAGACGTGTGGGGTGTCAGGTTCCCAGAGTTGAGTCGGGAACACTTCAATTTGAGGTATGAACACAAGAGAAGAGTTGGACAGTTGGTTAAGGGTGTTGAAAGAGTTCTTGAAAGATACGCAGATGTTGTGAAAGAAGCTCAGAATGTACTCAATGCATTCAGAGATTATGAGAAGGGCGTGAGAGATGCTGAAGAGATGGATGAAGATAACTATGTATATGTTGATTGACCTGATACACCAATGAGATCAGAGGGAGCCAGACCCGGACAAACGGGACCACCCCCCTCCCCCAAACAAAGGTTGCAATGCTCTCACCATATCTCTCTTCAACTCTTGCGTGTTCCACACCTACTAATAGTACCTAATAATCAAGTCAATAGAGAAAAGGCACATGCTAGCTTTTCCCCAGGGTCCAAAAACACATGGGAACTTGGATCGGATATATCCGGAGATAAGAGAGACCCCACAAAAACCTCGACAATCACGCGAACAACTCAGCGAGCATTGATTGAACTCTCGATGCAAATACACCTATAAAATGCTGGTGAATCCAATTTGGAATTATGTCTCCTGAAGTCATGATGATCCATTGTATGCACTACATTATTCTACAATCATGACAGTTACACAGGAACCATGGTGGAAAAACGCCGTCGTTTACCAAGTTTGGCCAGCATCCTTTAAGGATTCTAATGGTGATGGTATCGGTGATCTCAACGGTCTCACATCTAAGCTTGACCACATCAAATCGCTCGGTACAGACGTGATCTGGCTCTCTCCACACTACGCCTCCCCAATGGACGACATGGGATATGATATCTCCGACTACAATGCTATTAATCCACAGTTTGGTACAATGGAGGACATGGATAACTTACTCGCCGAGGTCAAGAAGCGTGATATGAAACTCATCCTCGACCTCGTTATCAACCACACTTCTTCTGAGCACCAGTGGTTTAAAGAATCTCGCTCCTCCAGGGACAATCCAAAGAGAGATTGGTATATTTGGAAGGATAAGGCTAACAATTGGATGTCGATGTTCTCGGGCTCTGCATGGAAGTTGGACGAACAGACCGGTCAATACTATCTCCATCTCTTTGCCGAATCACAGCCAGACCTCAACTGGGAGAACCCAGAGACTCGTGAGGCAATTTACAAATCAGCATTAGAATTCTGGTATGAAAAGGGTGTCTCCGGTTTCAGAATTGATGTTTGTTCGTTGTACTCCAAGGTTCAGACTTATGCAGATGCTGCAATCACTATCCCAGGTGCGCCTTACCAGCCATCTTGGGAGATGTGTGTTAATGGTCCTCGTATCCATGAATTCCACAAGGAGATGTATGAAAAGGTTACATCCAAATATGATGCTATGACCGTTGGTGAAGTTGGTAACTGCTCAAAGGCTGATGCTTTGAAGTATTCCAGTGCTAAGGAGAAGGAGATCAACATGATGTTCCTATTTGATGCTGTGTCAGTTGGTGCTGAGCCTACTGATCGTTTCATAAAGAAGGCCTGGCAGTTGACTGATTTCAAGGATGCTATCAAGTCTCAGAGTGAATTTATTTATGATGACGAGACAGGTGAGTTGAATGATGCTTGGAGTACTGTATTCATTGAGAATCATGATCAACCTCGTTCTAATTCGAGATTTGGTAATGTTACAAATAAGCTTTTCTGGGAAAGATCCTCTAAATTGATTTCAATGTTGCAAGTTACCTTAACTGGTACCTTGTTCTTGTATCAGGGCCAAGAGATTGGAATGACTAATGTTCCATTGGAATGGGATCCTAAGGAGTATTTGGATATTCAGACTGTTAACTATTGGAAGGCTTTCTTGAAGGATAATCCAAGTGAAGAGGAGAAGCAAAAGAGATTGGAGGGTATTAACCTTCTTGCAAGAGATCATGCTAGAACTCCTGTTCAATGGGATGATTCTACTAATGCTGGATTTGGTGATGGTAAGCCATGGATGAGAGTCAACGATAACTATAAGGAAATCAATGTTGCTAAGCAAATTAACGATGAGAACTCAGTGTTGTCGTTCTGGAAGAATGCTATTAAGCTGAGAAAGGCATACTCTGACACTCTTGTATTTGGTAAATTTGAGATCTTTGATTATGAGAATCAGCAAGTGTTTGCCTATAGCAAGACCAAGGGGAACAAGAAGGTTTCTGTTTTCTTGAACTTCTCTGATAAGGAAGTTGATTATACATTCCCAGAAGGTGAATTGATTTTGACTAATGTTACCGATGGCTTGCAGGGCAAGCTTCAGCCATATGAAGGAAGAGTGATTTCTGTCAAGAACTAGTTAAAGATTACGTCTATATATAAATCATAAATTGAAGAATCTGGTAGACTTTTACAACTGAACAGATAGACAATAAAAGAGTACACAGAAAGCCTCAGTGCAAACCCATATATGGGATAACTTTCTCTTCCATAACGTCCAAGTAATCACCAACTTTAACGATATAGTCTTCACCGATATGAACACAGTAAAGACCCAAGAAGTGAGCTTTAGTATCACCTGCATCAATCTTTCTATATTCACCAAGAGTCTTTGAAACGGTATTAGTCTTATCAAAAGTACCCGTGTTCATATCAACGTTTGGAATTGAACATCTTGGACATTTTTGAGCAGTTTTCCAATAATGAGTAGAATTAGTCATTGGATCTCTAATACGGAATTTAAACATATCATCAATGGATTTACCTAAACCTTTAACCACGATATTTGGTCTAAAATTTGAAGCTGTAACATGACGATTAGAACCCTTAGCTTTCATACGAGCGTTAACTTCATCAATTTCATCCTGTGACATGATCATTAGTGGGTAATAATCTTGGAAGTTTGTCTTTCTAAGTTGTGGAAGTTCTGGAGGGGATCCAGTGAGACATCTCTTTCCAGATGGGGTATAGAGAAGTGTAGTGTTTGGTCTATTGAAGTTCATTGAATCACGGAATGATTGTGGGAGGGCTTTCCCAATTGAGATGGATTCAAATTGAACACCCCATAGATTAGTAGTGGACTCTGTTATACCATCTGAATGGGTCTTGATGTACTCGTCAGATACTTCACATGGAAGTGTAAATGACTCAAATTCTTCACTATTAAGAAGTGGATAAGTGAACTTGAAACAGTGTTGATCTTCAAGGTATGTTAGTTTGACAAGAGCTAAACGTGGAGCATTTCTCAAGGTGTATGCTTGGAATGCCTTAATCTTATCATCCCAATAAGCAGCCATGAATTGTCTATCATACTTAAAACCCTGGTGATCAACTGGCCACTCTTTAACACTGATATAGCCTCCGGACTTGAGAGGATGAACAAAGATTTGATCGACTCTACCGGTAAATTGTGGTTTGTTGAAATGAGCGAGGGCGATAAGTTTATAACGGACATTGAGTAAGAAACGAAGCACTTGACCAACACCGGTAGGATCTCCAACGGTGACACCAACAGCTTCAGAAACTTGTGGTAGGAACACAAACGATCCAAGAAGAATTACCACCAATGCAATGAATGTGATCATGTTAGTGTAAACAAGATCTAATAAGTAGTTTAGCCTCTTTCAATAGCCAACCTATGTGACAAATTGACTCAATGGTGACATCTACAGTAATAAATGAATTCCAGGGAAGGGGCACAACCGCGCTCCCTTATACAAAAAACCCCCGCGCCTTATCTTCGGATATTAAAATAACCGCCGCCAAAGAGAGAGAGAGAGACACATTGTAATGTCCGGATGTTCAGTTTGGTCATTTTTTCCATTAAAAAAAAAAAAAATCACATGCCAAAAAATTGTTGTTGTTGGTACGGGCACTCTGTGTTGTGCCCCAGATCTGATCAAAAACCAAACGAACAAAGTCAGCGCGGCAGTGGCAGTGGAGCAGTCGAGCAGCCAAGTAGAGCAAACTGTTCCATTATCATATACATACACCACTTCCTTGTTGAAGTCACACACTCTCACACACACATACACAAATCCTAACACCCATCAAGAACTAATAGAACCATGCCAGAACGCTCTAGAAGATCACGTCGTCGTTCGATCCCACCTTCACCGGGGTTGTCGCCAGTGCTCGTTGGCATGTCACCATCGCTTCGCCCTCGGTCTTCGTCTCGCTCCCATTCACAGAATCGTATGGCCAGTAACTCTAAGAGACCATCATTGGGGAGTCGTAAGGGTTCATCTAAATCTGTCATCACCGTAAAGAATGATATTGAAGATTTTGCACTGCCTCCATCGGCGCAAGGCGTGGGCCTTGCCTCCGAGGAGGATACCATTGAGATCCCAGCTGTCAATGCTACATTGGATCATACACTCCCAGTTGAGTATTTTAAACAGGACTTACTCTCTGTCATTCATCAATTGCATATCTCTAAATGGCATAGATTACCACAACATGTTGCTCAAGACATTCATGTTTCTAGAATGTCCGGTGCCCTTACAAACGCAATCTATAAAGTTGATGCTCCCTCTGTGGTGATTCTTAAGAACTTGGATCTTCATCATCATCATTTCCCAACTTTACTTCTTAGGGTATATGGTCCAAATGTTGAATCTATCATTGATAGAGACTATGAATTGAAGATCCTTGTCAGACTCTCTCGTCAAAACATTGGTCCAAAACTCTTTGGATGCTTCACTAATGGTCGTATTGAACAATTCTTGGATAATGCAATCACTTTGACTAGAGACGATATAAGAGATAAGAAAACCAGTGCCAGAATCGCAAGAAGAATGAAAGAACTTCATTCAGGTATCAAATTAACCAAGGCAGAGAAAGCAGAGGGACCATCTGCTTGGAAGAATATAGCTAAATGGTTACCAGCAGCTAAAAAGATCATCAAAAATACTAACTTGGATCCAACTGAAACAGAAATTATGAATGGTAGCTTTGAATTATTTGAAGATGTCGTCAATCGTTACAAGACATGGCTATATAAGCGTCATAAAGACATCAATGATACCGTTGTCTTTTGTCATAACGATACACAATATGGAAATCTTCTCTTTACATCCCCTCATCGTCCAAAACCATTGAACACCCTCACTGAAACTACAACTAATGACGAGAGCAACAAATCACAAAGTTCTTCACTTAACACTTCCTTCTCTAATCTTTCCCTTGAGAATCTGAATGAGATCAAACCATCCGTTATGGAAAAACGTCAAGATCAAAATCTCGTTGTCATTGATTTTGAATATAGTGGTGCAAACCCACCAGCTTTTGAAATTGCTAATCATTTCTCTGAATGGATGCATAACTATCATCATCCAACTGATACCTACGCTGTCACTGAATCTGATTTCCCAACATTAGATCAACAATTCAACTTGATTTACTCATATATCCTCTTCAATAACACAGAAACAGATATTAGTAAATTGGAAAAAGAGGCACAAATCTTATATAACGAATGTGTCCTTTGGAGACCAACTGTCTCTGTGTTTTGGGGTATTTGGGCCATTTTACAAAATGGTGATAAGGAGAAAGATCACTCTGATATCATTGAGATGGGTCCAAATGGTGAAAAATATAAGATTGTCATTGGTGATGATGATGACGACGAAGGAGAAGTTGCTATTGTTGATGACGATGATGATGATGCTGAGGAAATGAGTGGTGTTGATACTTTTGAATATTTAAAGTATGCTAGAGACAAATTTGCTTGTTTCTGGGGTGATATGCTTCAGATCGGTTTGGTAAAGAAGGAGGAGTTACATGATGCTAAATTGGTCAAATTGTTACCAACTTCTTTCTTTGAAGAGAACAAAAAATGAACTTGTATAGTCATGAAACAACATCTTGCATATAAACTACTACACTGATTACTTTTCTAATAAATCTGTGTTAATATTCATCAATATACAGATGTCAGATGAACATATGAACAACTCTTTATAAGCTGTCAATAAATAAAACAATATGGTGCGTGTTTGTCGGGCAGTTAGTTGATTAGAAGATCTACCCGGGTTACTTTGAAAAAGATGGGGGGAACATGTGTGAAAAATCAAAGACATGAGGAAGCAGATAAGCAAAAAGAGGGATAGAGTAGTGTACTGTTGAGGGAAAGGGTAGGAAAAGGAGTCAAGACGAGTTTGAATATGCAATAAAGAAGATCTCAAGATAGAAAATGAAATGCAATCAGTACAAGAGCATCTTTCTTGGGTCCTCAATCAACTCCTTAACAGTCTTCAAGAAAGTAACAGCCTCTCTACCATCAACCATTCTGTGATCGTAAGTGAGGGCCATGTACATCATTGGTCTAGAGACAATCTGACCATTGACGGTAACTGGTCTCTCCTTAACACCGTGCAAACCGAGAACGGCAGTCTGTGGCAAGTTGATGATTGGAGTACCATAAAGGGAACCAAAGACACCACCGTTAGAAATGGTGAAAGTACCACCAGCCATATCTTCCAAAGTGAGCTTACCATCACGGGCTTTCTTACCCAAGTTGGCAATCTCCTTCTCAATTTCCAAGACGGAGAGAGATTCAGCGTTACGAACAACTGGAGTGACAAGACCCTTTGGTGTGGCAACGGCAACGGAGATATCAACATAATCTCTGTAAACGAGCTGATCACCTTCAATTGCACCGTTAATAGCTGGGATGTCCTTCATGGCCAAAGAAGAGGCCTTGGAGAAGAGACCCATGAAACCAAACTTGATGTCTTTCTTCTTAATGATTTCATCCTTATAAAGCTTTCTCAATTCAAGCAAAGAAGACATGTCAACCTCGTTGAAAGTTGTAAGGGAGGCAGCGGTGTTCTGGGATTCTTTAAGTCTCTCAGCGATTCTCAATCTCATACGGTTCATCTTGACACGGTTTTCAGTTCTAGCAAAAGAGGTGAAAGATGGAGAATCATCCTTTGGAGGAGCAGTTTCCTTCTTTGGAGGTGGTGGAGGAGTTTCCTTCTTTGGAGTTGGAGCTGGAGCTGGAGCAGCAGTCTCGGTCTTAGGAGCCTCCTCTTCCTTCTTTGGAGCCTCCTCTTTCTTTGGGGCTTCCTCCTTAGCTGGAGTAGATTCCTCCTTCTTAGCAGCAGCAGGAGCATCACCACCTGCAGGGGCATCACCAGCCTCGATCTTGTACAAATCTTGACCAACTTCAACGGTATCCTCTGGGTTAGCAAGGAACTCAGTGATGGTACCGGAGAATGGAGCATTGACTTCAACGTCGATCTTGTCAGTTTCAATTGTAGCAACAACCTGATCAGCCTGGACAAAGTCACCAACCTTCACGTTGAACTCACGAAGAGTACCTTCAGTGAGAGACTCAGCCATATCTGGAACCTGAACAGTGGAGTTGTATCTAACAAAGGAGACACGACCAATTGGGGAAGAGTTAAGACGGGAGGCATTAGTCTTTGTAGCTTGAAGAAGTGGGGAGGCACGCTGGAACGAGAGTGCTCTGGTGGCAACGGTGGTGGACTTGAGGCCAGAAGAAATGATTCTTCTAGCGGTGACGGCACGGGTACTTCTAGCGAGCATTATGACAAGAAAATTGGATGGACGAGAGAGAAAAAAAGGGTTATTGTGCTTGTGCTTGTCTCAGATGATGGGAGGTCTCTGAAGAGGTTTGGTGAGAAGGAAAGAGCAGAACAACTATCAGTTGATGAAAGGTCTAAGGCTTTTCCAACGGTAAAGAGATGAAAGTTGCGAGCTTAAGAGAGCGTCTATATTTGATAAAGACGAAGTTTAATGTCGCTTGTTGGCAATGATTTATTTGGGTCTGTGGAGAATATAAAGAAAGGGCAAAATTGTTGCAAATTCCTGGGGGCGATTCAATGTTGCCCGTGTTCGGATGCGCCTTCTGGCCCGGGGGGAAGGGCCATAGGGCCAACACCCCCATTTCCGAGGGTACCCATAGGTAGTTACTACACTAGACTTATCCCGGGGCTAAGGCGCACGGATACATGCATCCTCCCGTAGTTAACAACATATCTTTTTTAAAAGTAGTCTACCCTCGGAACTCGTCTCGTTTATGCCTTCTGTTCTTATTTTGTATACCTTAAATCTTAGTCCAAATCTTAGGGCATCTCCCAAAGTGGGAAACATACCCGATATTGACTATGCTATTAGCTTTGTGACTCTCACTATATATTTTCATTTATTCAAAAAAAAAGGTCATATTGTGGTATTTCCTCCCCCGTTTGCTCTTTTGGTGCTAACGAACTTGTATCTCTTGTTCTTATGCCGGTGCTTACGGCTCCGACCAATTTCCGAGTTGCTCATTGGCTGCGGGCGTGCGCATACCACTTTCCCTCTCTTTTCCCTCCTTTCGCGAAACTTTCGCGAACACGTTTGTGATGTGATGAGTTATGAGCCCTGCCTTCTTATACTCATACGTATATACGCATACGCATACACTATATCCTCTACATAAAGAATCACTATATAGACATTTGAATCATAAATTTAGACTATTCCATAAGTCAAATTAAAAGTGGATCGTCATGCAATGTGTGTCCTTCATGACAATCAAACAAAATTGCGTTAACGTGAAACCAAAAGATCATAAACAACTCTTTTTTTTAGCAGGTACCAACTCCCGGTTAGATATATACCAGTTATAACAAATTGTAGTAGAGAGTAGATAACAAGACGGAGAAGATAAAAAACAACAACAGACAAGTAAACCAAGAGGGAACTGTACGTGGTACAGTTCTTTATTTTCATTTCCATCAATACATATACTTGAAAGATGGATGCTTATCACCTTGAAGAGTGATATCCTTTTCACTTTGAGCAAAGAATTTTTCTCTGTACTCTGTAGTTAATTTCTTGTTATTTCTGTAAATCAAAAGAGCCCAAAGACCGAAGAAGACAATGATGGACAAAGCACCAAATGCGATGGAGATACCAAGACCTTTCTTATAAACTGGAGCATCAGGAGCTAAGAAGATAAATGTGGCAATGATACCACCAATATTACCGAAACCAACTTGGAATGCAGTACCAAGAGATTTTCTTAAATGACCACCAAAGTTTAAAGATGTGAGACAAACAAGTTGTGGCATAGCTGTATAAAGACCAGCAGCGGTAAGGAAACAACCTGCGTAACGGCCCTGTGGATTATCAGTGAGACCCAAGACCAAAGAAAGACCAACAACTGCAACGGCTGAACAGACAATTGCGTAAGGAAGACGAATCTTGGTACGATCAGAGAAGAAGGCAACAATGTTTGAAACACCAAAGGCTAAGAGCCATGGATAAACCGAATGTTGGTTAGCAGCAACAGCTGTGTAACCCATTTGGTTAATGATGGTTGGAGCAAAGTATGCGTAACCATAAGATGGGACAATGAGACAGAAATAACAAAAGGCCGTGATGATAAACAATGGATCATGGAAGAAAGCATATGCAACGTCTCTCCAATTATACTTAGTTTCAAATCCAGAAGAGACAGAGTTGAGTTCAAGTTTTCTCTTTAAGAAGTCTCTTTCGTTATCATTAAGGAACCGAGCACTCTCTGGGAAATCTGGGATGATGAAATATAAGACGAATGCAAGACCCATAGTGAATGCACCTTCAATGATAAAGATCCATTGCCATGAAGCAAGACCATGAACACCATCAAGATCATGAATTCTGTAAGCCATAGCACCACCAGAGGCACCTGCAAGACATGTACATGAAAAGAATGCAGAAAACCGTTGTTGAGATTCCGATTTGGTGTAGTAAGTGGACAAGACGTAAAAGATACCTGGGAAAGTTGCAGATTCCATCATACCAAGGAAGAATCTACAAGCAACGAGACCTGAAAAGTTCTTAACGTAACCGAGACCCAAAGTGATTGCACCAAAAGCAAGGATACAAGCTGAAAGCCAAATGTGTGGTGGAACTTTCTTCATAAAGTAATTTGATGCAACTTCAAAGAAGATGTATGGAACAAAGAAGACGGTAAGTGCAATGTTGAATTGATTACCAACCAAGTTAAGATCTTCAGCCATACCGTAAACCTTAGCATTAGAAATGTTAATTCTATCAAGGAAAGCTAGGAAATAAAGAACAACAAATGCTGGAACAACACATAAATCAATTTTCCACATTAATTTTGTTTGATTAATGTTAAGTTCTGCAGCGAGAGCAGCTGTTCTCTCTTTTAATTCTTCATCAGTTGGGAATGCTTCATCAGTATTTTGTTGACTGATTGGAGTTCCTGATTTTTCTGGGTCCATTTGGTTTGATAAGCTCACCTCTTCAAGCTCTGAAGAGGAGCGTTGATAAGTTTCTTGGGCCTTTTCAGACATTGTTGAACAAGTGTATATGTCTTGGGTCAAGTGTATGTACTAAAAGACTGTAGTCAGATGAAAAAAAACGGGATTAGGTATATATAAGTTTTTTCTCCGGTGGGGAGAGGAGTTTTTTTTTCCAAGACCGGGGAAGGAAAGACTCACAGTTGCGTCGTGACGCAACAAGGGTCAGCGGAGTAGTGACTGTAATTGTAAATGGTCGAGATGTCGGCTATCTGCGAGTGTTGTAGTGTATACGGAGAACTCGGGTCGGATCAGAGTCTAACTCAAAAGAATAGGTTATACATAAGCTACGATAGGTATTACAGGTATAGGTATATAGATATATCTTATCACTTAAGCCACACTACGATCTACACCTGTAGGTGTCTGATGACTCTAAGTGATATGCAATGTGACACTTTATGGCGGAAGACGGAATACGGAAAGGCTGAGAGAAGAGAGACGCGGGGTTGAAGAAAAAATTGTCCGGCCCGGTTTTGGCGATGGACGCGTGAGGCAGGTGAGAGCGTAACTGACACGTGATTGGTTAGTGTTAAGTTGCTGATAGATAAAAGGGAAAGTTTGCCGACGGTGGCAAAGGGTGTATTGGCGGGGGTGTTTAACCCGAAGGGTAATAGTAATAGGTATATGTATGTGTTTATGTATGTTGATATATAGATGTACAGCGATTACCCCAGGTTCTTATAACGGCTAGGCAGGGGTTGACACTTTCTCGGTGTCCTTTTTGTCTCGAGAGCTGCTTCATTGTTCTTATGCTAAAGGTTTATAAGGAGTTCGGTTACTCAAGGGGATTTTTTTTTTTATTATGGTGTTCGCGATTGCCGTGTAATGCCGCGTATGTCTGGGTGTACACCTCGCTTACATAAGCTATACTAAGCTATACTACATATTATACTACATATGATTCATAGACATGACACATTATAGTAAGGTTAACCCCTAATTAGTTTCAATTTTGTCCATGATTTGTTTTTTGTTCTCTTCAAATGCATTATTCATCTCCTCTAACTTCGTCTCCAATTTACCAAGTGATGTTTCCCATGCATCAACATCTTTACTTAAAGTATCAATCTGTTCTTCCAATGATTCAACAGATACCACAGATGTAGCAACTCGTGTATGCAAGTCAGCTAGTGTCTCAAGTCTCTTAATTATAAATGGTAAATCGTCTTGTACTTGCCTCGTCTTTTGGAAAACTGTGTAAACCTCATGTACTTGTGTCTCTTCAGGTACATCTGCCTCTATATTAACAGCACGTCTCATAGCGATAGATTTTTCAAATTTGGTATTGACTTCATCAATAGCCCGACTAATATATCCCAATTGATCTGTGTCATTAGACAATAGCTTGAATTTACGGAAAAGATCATTCACTATAGATTGAAGTGATTTATCCATAGCAAAATCTGTTCCAAGTAACTTCTCTAATCTTGTAAGTCGTTTATCAAGAATAATAACTTCCTCGGGATTAGTAACAATACTCTGATTAAGTTGTGATGTTGAAGCAGATGTATCAATCGATGGAATTCCTGTCATTATCTCAGGTGATATAAGCTTCTTATCCTTTGTCTTGAGATTGATCCGTGATAGAGTCTCCTGTAAAGCCTTAAGTTCTTTCTCTTGATCCAATGTTCCTTCACTTTCAACCAAATCTTCCAATTGACTCAATTCAGATCGTAGCCTCATCATCATGTTTTGCATCGTCTCCTTATCACTAGCAGTCTCATACCCAGCAACTCGATCAACTCGATCAGAGAAATCAGTTACATGAGGATCAAGCCACACTTTCTCTCTTTCAAATCTTGCAATGCTCTTCCCCGTATCGAACGCCTCCTCTGATATCGAATCTCGTCTCTTTGGTGCCTCTTGTTCAACATGCCATGTCTCCTCAGTGTCAGAAGTTTCATACACTTCGGGTTCTTCAAGATCCTGTATAATGTTAGATTTGTAATAACACCATTGGAAACAACATAAACTTACAATACCCTCCAGATCTTGATATTTTGACATCTGGACAATTTACTGCTCCAATGATTATGCCTTTTGTATAAAGATGTAGGCCTAACGCGTATGGTTTCAACGCGTACTCCTTTGTTTTCATCTCGTGACAAATTCGCGCGTAAGGCAACAAACCAGCTTCCAATGAGATCTCTATGAGATGTATCTACAAGAGAGAACAAGAGACTAAGAAAGTTGATATTAGTGTTCTATATAAGCCATAGTCTAGTGATCCATTATCATAAATATCAAATAAAACTTTCAAAAGTCGGATCGGAAATGGATTCAGCTTCAATCTCATCAATTATATCCCACACAATATCATCTGCAATGTGTGATTCGTAAACCTCTTGGATAGACTGTGTGTTTGGTGGGAGATCCTCAGGCTTATTCACAAACTCTGGACCAGCATTCAGTTCTGCAACTCCACCACGGAACACGGAGATCGTTGGATAATAACCCAATGTACCGTTATTAAGGAATTTCGATTCTGGATGTCCAGTCTTGAGTTCTGAGTTTGGGGGTAAGAAACTATAAAGATCTTCAAAGGCAATTCCTGCAAGTTTACCATTCTTGTAAACTGTCACTTTGGAACCTTTAAGTGTTTCGGGTTTCCATCTGTTGGTGTCCCGCACAGCCTTCTCACCAAACACAGTCACTGGATTCAAATAGTGATCCATCTCCTTTGTAGGGATATAATCCAATTTCTCAAAGAAAGAATGTTGACGATATCGAATCGCAATCTGTTCTCGTACAACATCTTGTAACTTATCCTCGATAGGAAGCTCAACGAGTAACCCAATAACATCTCCGGCATGGAATCCTTCTTGTAATCCTTCAAATTCTCTTGGTCTTGATAAATGCACCGTGTTCCCATGAATATCTCTCAATCCATATCCATATCCATCATATCCAACTGGTGCTTCAATACTAGCTTCACGTCTAGTCAACCCTAATCTAACATGACGTGATGAATCACTTTGCTTGACAATAAACTCCAAGTACACATTCCCCTCTCTTATCCCAACATTGGCTCTAGCACTGACCCATCCATCCCGTGTTGTGACAGCACTGAAATCATCAAGGAGTTCCGTAGCTGCACTTCGATCAAACACGTTCAGGGCAGCACGATATGGTGGAGCATCTGTCGATGCAAACTTGAGTACAGGGAGTAGTGATGATGGCGCACAGGGGGCATATTGGAACCCACGACGCGTGTTCAATGGGATATCATCAATATTAGAGAATCGAGCATCCGGTTCAAAATCAATAGTGCGGTATGCAATTACAGGAGCGAACTTGTTAACTGTTGCATTCGATGTCTTGGTGATGGGTGTTCCCTGTTCAGATACCTCCGTCTTGGCCCTAGTGAGATACGTGTGTGCAGGGGTCGGTGTTGTGGAGTCCAATGGTCGTTTCTGAGGGATTACGGAGTCCATTGGTAGAAGCAGTTTAGTGATGAGGCGTGAGTCAAGACAAGAGCACGCCAATGAGCCTTAATCAAGTGGTTTGTGTGGTTGAAGGTTGTTGTGAGAGAGAACGCGCGCTCGAGGATTATATAGCGTGCCTTACGTAAGCATTAAGGATGAGGTCTCTCTTAGGGGCATTAATCATTTCTATCATTTTATCTATATCTTTATCATAGCCTTGCTGTTCTTTCATTTGCCATTGAGTCAATTAGTGTCTCTGCAATCAATAGGGCACCATGGAGCCCTCCAGTGGTACAACTCACACACATTTTAGACAATCGACCCGAACCAACCTTCCCAGTTTTTACTTGCGGGTCATTTCCAACCATATCAACCGTCACCCGATGTGGTAATCTTAGATCCATATGCATCCCAATCCAATGTGCCTTCACCAATGAATTTGTCTGCACTTTGGCCCGAGATAATGGAGTCCTGCACTCCACAACGGTATACGTCTCACCATTGTTCTCAAGATCCCTAATGAGTTTCTCGAAACACAGTGATCCCTTCGTTGGGATTACGGTACATAATGGATTAAGTGTTAAAGACTCGGTCAGATACCGTATGAGCCCCATCGGATGGTACAACACGGCATTGGAGTACAGCGGTGTCGGCTTGATGTGTATGATATCAGGTACTATTGAGCCCATGCTTTGAGGTTGTGTAACAGTGTCGAGAAACATAAGAGAAGAAAGAGAGCGATGGATGCATGCCTGTGCTAGGACTTGTTTCGGAATGTGTGCAGGGAGAACCGTGACGTTCCATGGTTGGTCCTGATATGACTGTTGATTATGGGGAGAGTGCGATGACGAGTCGAGCACAATGATCCGGAGAGGGGGGCTCGTGGGCGTTTCAACCAAAGAGTGCGCAGAGACCAAAGAAGAAAGGAGATCTCCGTGCAGAATGACCAGCATGTGTAGGAGTGTGTGTTTCAGGGGTTTAAGCTTCTTGTGAACAACCCCTGGAGATACACAACTCCAGCTCAGATGAAAAATTCCTGGGAAGACTCACTTACTGCACCGAGCCGCGATGTCGTCATTTCCCAATGCGGTGATGAATGAGGAGCCTACGATTAAATGCTTTCGTAGCATCGTGTATATATCGGATGATGCATAGGTATTCATCTTTATAAATCATCCGTATGAATCATTTAAAACAATTTAATACCAAATCTACCTTGTTGGGCCACAACTTTGAGCGTATCAAACTCAAACTCTAGATCTCCAATGGGATCAAGTAGCTCACATAACTCATTAAGCTCTTCAAGATCATCCATCTTATAACTGATTTTGTCGCTTGCTGCAAAACTGACATGTAAGGCATCCAATTCATTCAATTCTGGACCAGCAAACACTTTCTTATCACCTTGTCTTGCCTCTTCAGCCACAGTCTTCACCAATTCGAATAATGGCCTTATCCTTTCCTTAGACTCTTCATCCAGAGTCAAGACCACAAATAGGGCATCAGCAGTATTATTTGGGACAGTCCTGACTTTGTTAAAAGTTAACCTTGTGTCCCTTTTCCCCTTCCAAGGTAATTCCTGAACTCGATCCTTCAACATCTTTTCAAATGACTCCTTTTGTGCCTTCTTTAAATAGAAGTTATCACTCAATGATACATGAAGAGCACTCTTCACACCTAACTGGTTTTCAAATAGAGGTTTTGTCTTCCCCGGCCTCACTTTTTCAGCAAAATCTAAGATATTGTTAACATCTCGTACAACACTATGAAGCTTAAGACATTGTGACGTTGTGGGCATGAACTCGGCATATGTGTAGCTATTAACCATGCCATGAGGTAGAGTACTGAGAAGCTTATATCTAAGACGCATCTTGGACGACTTCGTGGGCGGTGCCGTGTGATATTTGTCGGTGATGATAGAGGGAAGTGGGGGAAGTGATATTGATGAGGTTCCAAGTCTCGGCCTTTTAGATGGCGGAGAGTTTGTTGTTGGTGATTGAGAGGCACTGGAGGAAGAGGAAGAATCACTGGAATAATCAAGATGCTCCATCAGGCAATAGATAATGGCCTGTTTGTGCTTGACATATGAAGTATTGATAGAAAAGTCTCGGAAACAGTCGGAAAAGTTCAATATATGTAGTTTGTGTGTGTGCGTGGGCAAACCATATACGCGCTTATGGGAAAACATATTAACGCGTAAGGCACACACACTCTTGACAACTCTTGACAACTCTTAACTACTCTTGACTCGCTATACTTTACAACACACTTTTCACAAGATCACATCAGTCAGTATGACCCACGTTGCGTATTCTAACGTAGAGAGAGCTCTACTACAGTTTATTATGGCCTCAGGTCCCATCAAGCGCGAGAATCTTGTACTGATTCATCAGAAGCTCAAAGCTGAGTTTAATGAGACAGGATTGCATGAACACGAGGTTGCAGAAGTTAAGAATCGTGATGCTGAAGATTGTGTCGAAGTGATAAACGACCGTCTTCGTGATTTGGGATTTGAGATCATTACAACGAGGTCTCAAGACACACAAGAGATGATGTATATGTACGTCAACACTTCTACTGATATCGCTGCACAGAACTTCACAGCACACACTAAGCCAGAGGTCGAAGCGATCAAGAAGATGATAGAGAAGATATTTGCAGATACTGATGGCGAAGAACAATTTATTATCACATCAAAGGAGGCACATGGTATATGCAGATCGGAGACGAATAAGAGTAGTAGTGAGATTGAATTGTTCCTAAGGGAGCTCGTCAACGAAGGTTGGTTTGATACCGTTGGTGGTGTGTATTTCCTCTCTACAAAGGCCCTCAGTGAGCTACGGAGAGCCTTACTGGATCAATATGGTGCTAAGACTCATGAGTCAGATAACCAAGGATTAGTGAATATCTGTGAAGGTTGTCGTGAAATTGTTACTCGTGGACTCCGCTGTCCAAACTCAGCTTGCAACGTTCGTTTCCACAAGAAGTGTCAAGCGAACTTTGTCACAGCAAGAGGTTCACAATGCCCTGGACCAACGTGTAATATTGACTGGAAGGAGCACGATCCCTCTTATGTCGGTGAGAAGGCTATGAAGAGGTTTACACAGTATGTTGATATCGAGAATTAAGTAAATGTAATACCCATCAGATGTCGATGATTTATGCTATGACTTGAAAAAGATAACATCTCTTGTAGAGATTTACAGTTCTGTACTCCTAAACAAGCTTCTTATTGACTTGATAGTCTGCTTTAGAGTTGATATATGGTTATCAATATATGAAGTATAGACCCTTATAGATAACAACGCTTTAGCGCCAGTTCGAACCTGAGCAGTGGCAATTGCGCGAACATTTTATTTAATTTCACTTGAAGTGTTGAAAGAGAGGGTCCCCCACACAGTACACGCACACACTGCTAGCAGCTCACAAAAAGGATCCAGACACCCGAGAAAAAGATATGACCGGTCTTCCTATTACGCGGGAGTTCCTTTATGGGTGCGTAAACAGGGGTTATAACGCCCGTAGGCTGATTTTGATGCCCGACATGCCAGATCAATCAACCCCATTCGTTTACAACAACGACGACGAGACGCTCGAGATTGTTATGTTCAAGAGCACATTCAAGGAGATCTTTAACGAGTGTCATCCCAAACTCGACAAGTTTCTACAAGAAGGCCAGGTGGTACGAGATGAACAACATCTTGCGGAGTTATACCTTGTCACAATTGGTATGATGCTTACCACAAATGAGAACCACTCGGTCATCTCAATCCATGACGACATAGTTATGAAGATGCTTTCGTGCAGTCCACATAAGAACTTTTGCACAGATATCATTCTTGAGCCATCAAGTTTCCTCCTCAGAGAATTGTTCCTCCTACAGACATTGCTTAACTCCAACATTGCCAAGATTAACAAGTCATCATCCCTATGGTGTCTTCTTCGCAAACTTTTCATCTATGTGGATTCCACGAGGTCCTTTAACAAGATTCCATCAAAATTCTTTCTGTATACACCATTAGCATCTGCCAAGATGCATCCATCAAACTATTATGCTTGGAATTTCCTCACATTCACCATCAATGTCTCGAAGCTTAAGGCTACATGTAACTTCTTCATCGAGTGCACAAAGGACGTTGAGAAATTTTGTAAACAGAACCTCACTGACTCCTCTGCATGGTCATGCTATACAAACATCATTGAGATAAATCCAGCAGCGTTGAGAATGACATGTGAAGAGTATAACAAATACTCTAGTGGGGAGAAGCTCGAATTTGTTCATCAAAGGGTAGCTGTAGGGATGCCAAGTCCTAGGGAAAAATTGATGGATATGTCCAAATGGTTATGGGACAGTAAATGTGTCTCTGATATACCATATCATGCATTTGGAAGATTGTTGATATATATAGTAAGACAGTGGCAGGATCGGTTTTTGGTGAGACAAATTATGGAGCAGGTTGTGGTTCATTGTTCTGTTATGGAGGAAGTATGGTTCAGAAAGAAAGGATTGGAAGTTATTGTGAAGCATGGTTATTTCACTACAAAATCTGTTGACTTGGATAAAGATGCTGTTTTGAAAGAACAGATTCAGACGTATGCTAACTGGAAAAGACTGTTGAATTGGCACACAGAGTTTGTGTTTGACAGGTATTTGAGGGATACCCTTGATGTGAAGGTCATATGACCTAACTTCAGTTTAACAAAATCAATGTAATTCATCTCGATGGTACGATAAGTACGGACAAATAGCATCATAATGCACTGTTCAAATATAAACCAAACGTAGTACTCTGATTATAAAATCTCCTAAAAACAATCGTTAAACAAAAAAGGCACAACACTAACAGCATAAAGACAAAAGACAAACATCAAAAAGATAAGAATACTCTCTAGAGACAACCATACAATGCAATATATCAATAATTTCAAAGTAATAGTCAGTCACAGTCATTCAACACTGTCATCTGAGATGTTCAACTTCTTGAAAGCTGGGATGTCAAACTCAGGGGTGAACTTTTGGCCTGGTAAGATTGGCACAGTCTCTAATATAAGTCTTGTCTGTTCAATTGGATCAGCATCATTTGGAATATGCTTGTACAATTTGTACTCAATCTCATCATCAGGGTCTTCAGAAGCTTTGAACAATTTTGGATGGAATTCAACACCTTCTTCAGTCCTCTTCTTTGTAGCCACTCTCTGGGCATCTTCGATATTGAATTTTTCATTTGTAGCAATTTCATGGTTTCTTTCACCAAGGGCATCAGTAACGTGTTTCCAAAGCTTTCTAGATTCAAAATCACCTTGTTCCTCCAATGGACGAACTTTTGGTGGAAGTGGAGTGGTCTTTGCAACATCACAAAAGACAGTCTTCTTCCCTGTGCTGAGATCCTTAATGTGCATCACCCCATTCCACTTACCAGTGATCTCAAATAATGACTTTCCAGCTTTATCCTTAATTATACCTTCAATGGCATCATATGTACCAGAGATGAAACCCTTTGTCTTGAATTCAATGTCAATAGAGTAACCAGTAGTGGAAGATTTGATAATCATGTGATCACCAAGTTCAATTCTCATCTTTCCAAAGAGGATACCTCTAGCATACATATTTGGCTGTGTAAAAGTGTATTTCTCCGGTTGTCCCTCAGGGTCAAGGATATCAAGGAACTGAAGCACAGTGACACCATCCATCAATGCAGCTGTTGAATTACCGAGGAATCTAGACTTTGGTAAAACGGCACCATCAATACGGATATGATCTTCTGGGATCATGTAGAAATAAGAAGATTTTGGTGGATGATGAGAAGTCTGTTCGGCAATGTAATATGCCTGATGACCATTTGGCAAATCCCAATATGCGGTAAAGAACTCACCAAGAACCGGGTTCAATGGCTTCTTTACAGCTTTTGGAGCGATATGCCATCCGGAGAGATAGAATTTGACACATAGCAAGAATCTTTCTAATGGATCTTTAGCTTTGTGTGCAGCGAGGAGGATCTCGGGTTGTTGAAGTTGGTTTGTGATTCTCTCAAGCATAGATTTTCTCTCAAGGATAAAAGTTGGGAGAGTAATACGAGACAAGTCACAACCAGGTCTTAATTGGGTGATAATTCCCATAAGTATACTTTGACCTTGTTCATCAACTTCATCAATGTCCTCGGTGTTCACTGCTGTGTTTGAAGAAGTGGTGGTGGTGGCGTTTGAGGCATCAGTATGTTCCGTCTTGCCCAAAGATGGTTTCAGTTTAAGTTTTGGGAGAACCATTGTCGGTGGAGTTGATCAGTGTGAGATACTCTAATATGTAACTTTTGAAAAGTTCTTCTTGTAATGCTTGATGCAGTGGATCAACGTGAGTGGTTATGAATCAAGAAATCCGATAACTTCGGATGAGATCAAAATTGGAATAAATGAGACACCAAAGTATACAATCTCAAGTACTATATCAAATGATGAAGTACTTCAAAGCTCAATTGTAAGTTCCAATCCTGGCGAAACAACTAAAGCAAAATGGCAAGTGACTCGAAAGGGGCAATGCCGTGTTGCTTTTCAAATCTCTGTTAATGGGGGACAAACTCAGTTCAATGCGTATCAAAAAGACGTAAATGATAACGCAAAATGGGTCAATCTATCAAATAGAGACCTAAAAACCAAATAAATCGTTGTAGATATGTAAGTAACTTGCTTTTAATCCTGCAGCAATGCCAAACATATATGTAATCGTCGTGGGGTTTAACCGGCAAAGTTGCCCGCGAGGCGCGCGCGCCTCTCTAAAAAAAATATATATATATATATAAACACCCGAACATCTTTAATCCACTTCCGAGCCTTCCTAGCCCTCGGAAACCGTATGTCCTTTTCGTCCTTTTTAGCCAAGATAGGCATGTGATAATGGGCTGGTGTAGTAGTTTCTAGTGGAGATTTCTATAGTGAAGTGTTTAGAAGATGCCTTGGTTATGTGTAATGTCATATCAATCACTCGAACCCTCCATAGAGTAGACTTCGGATGTCCTCGGTTCGGGAACATAATCGGGTCCCATAATCAGGTCCCAATAGAATAAGTTGACTGTTCTACCTACTACTCTTGATTTAAAAAGACAATACTCCAATATATATTAAAATCAAAACCCATTAAATCACACAAAACACAAAACACAAAACACAAATAGCAGACTCAATAAACCGAATGCAACGAAGGGGAGCTAATACTATTATACACCTGTACAGAATCAATAACTGTATCTGGATAAAAGACAGTTTTCCTTCTAGTGAGGATGATCCAATACACGAATGATGTAATGCCATGTATGACAAGAGCAATACCAAATGCATAATTGACCCATTCATGTAGTGGATATTGGATGAGAGAGGAAAATGGACCAGCAATATCATAAGCCTCACAGATCGTGGTAACAATGATAAGTGTGCCAAGGACCATGCTCCAGATTGATGTTAGTAGAAAGTTGCGGTAAGGTGTATAAACATTTGTCTTGACGATACTGATAGTGTACAGTATTTGAGAAACAATATAGCAAGTGGTGATTATGATTGGTAAAGCAGTTAGCCAGGATGACAGTGGTTGTTGTTGTTGTTGTTGTTGTTGTTGTTGTTGGGAGTCTGTATCAGATGACATAATAGCAATAACGTTCTCAGCATTAAGAAGAGTAGCTAAAATTGGTGTCTTAACGGCACTGAATTTTCTACCACGGTTACTAGATGGTGAAGTATGTGTGTGGGTACTGATTGCAGGTGATGTTTGTAGCATCTCACGAAGGATTGGTTGATTCCCATAACTTTGAATGGGGGAAATATCCTTAGATCGAAGAGCACTATGTGAGAGATTTTTGGAAACTGAATTAGAACCAGCTGGTGATATATGCTTGACGATAGGAGAAGAAACCACTTGAACAACTGGTTGTCTCGATTTGAAAGTATCTGTTGAAAGAAGTAATTGACGTTCAAGCTCTGCTGGGAATTCATCACTGATAGAGGTATTGATTGGTTTGGCAGTGTGCATAGAGACAATGAACATCATCGATATGATAAGGAATACCATAGATGATACCATGTTCTCTGTTGTGATAATCTCTGGTGTTGGAAGCGATGGAAGTTTGAAATGGTGGAGATCAACAGAGGAGACAGCGAACAGGAAACAAAGAAGGAAATAAAACTTGTAAAGAGTATGAAGTCTTGATGAATCCAACTCCTGATATCTGTAGAGTCGAAGGATCTGTTGATGCTGTGACACGAGATTGAAAATGATAAGCGTGTTAGCCACCAGTGTATACCAATTCATGATGGATCTGTGGAAGGGGGTAATACGTTGATGCACAATTAAAAGATTAGATGACACCGAAACCTTGTATCGATATAGGAATATGAAATGATAAGATATTCAAAACACAATCTGAACTAGCAGATAGTATTTGCTCCGTGTGTGCCGTTACAACAAATTGTGAACGCGTGATCTTCAGACCCTGATGGGTGTAATGTTTGTTGTTGCTGTTGTAAAGAGTTGGTGGGTTCAAGGGGAGGGTGAGTTGTGAACTGTTTTGTTTTTTTTTGGAAAGAGGAATGAAATCAGCGAGCAGAGAGGTAGATATGGAGCACACAATATCCGGATCGGGTTCGAATGTCGCCTGTGGCTTGCGGCGTTGACAGCTTTTGGTGAAAAAAGTTTGCGTTATCTGACGATAAGCGATAAGGTGCTGATCGAACGTCGATCACATGAGATGTCCGGGTGGAACTCTGGGGAAAGCCATTGAGTGACGTGCGACGTCTTGTAGTGCACTGCTAAGGAGAAAACTGGGAAAATGGGAGCATTAGATATGTTATGTTATATGTTCTTTGGGAGAAGTGTGTATGCTTATGAATGGTACTTCTAAGCTTATAATCAGGAAGGGGTTAGACACTGATAGTGATAGTGCTGCCTTAGTTCTCTCACAAGACTGTTTTTTTTAGAGGGTTTTTTACAGTTTCGTTTCAGACCCGGGGCTCATCTGAGTCTCGCGACTGTCTGCCCTAAAAATTCTAGTCCCATAAGAAGTCCCACCTAAGTCCCGTCTAGTCTAGATTCCGCGCCCCAAGAAAAAGAACAACAAACCAGTACAAACCATGAGCAACGCTCCGCCACCCAGGTAAACAACACATCGCATCTTAAGCATCACAACAACAGTAGCGACTCAATCCATCATGGACGAGACTTTGATCGCAACCATCAACAAACTTCAGGACGCGCTCGCGCCATTGGGCGGCGGCTCGTCTTCACCAGTCGATTTGCCCCAGATCACCGTTGTGGGTTCCCAATCTTCTGGTAAATCTTCTGTCTTGGAAAACATCGTTGGTAGAGATTTCCTTCCGAGAGGAACTGGTATCGTCACTAGAAGACCATTGGTGCTTCAGCTCGTAACTAAGCGTGCTACACCATCTTCTACTTCGGCAAACCAGGACCTCCTTCAACTCAATGACACGAAAAGTACTGTTAAGGGTCAAGATGAGGACAACGCTGATGAATGGGGTGAATTCCTCCATTTACCAGGAAAGAAATTCTTCAATTTCGAAGAAATCAGACAGGAAATCGTCAATGAGACAGACGCCAAGACTGGAAGTAATGCTGGTATCTCTGCAGTCCCAATTAACTTGAGAATCTATTCCCCACACGTTCTCACTTTGACCGTTGTGGATTTGCCAGGTCTCACCAAGGTGCCAGTTGGTGATCAGCCAAAGGATATTGAGAAACAAATTAAGGACATGATCCTGAAATTTATCTCTAAGCCAAATGCCATCATTCTTGCTGTCAACTCTGCTAATGCCGATTTGGCTAACTCTGATGGGTTGAAGCTCGCTCGTGAGGTTGACCCTGAAGGTAATAGAACCATTGGTGTCTTGACAAAGATCGATCTTATGGACCCAGGTACAGATGTCATTGATATCTTGGCCGGTCGTGTCATCCCATTGAGATATGGTTACGTTCCGGTGATAAACAGAGGTCAGAAGGATATTGAGACCAAAAAGACCATTAGAGCTGCATTGAACGATGAAAAGGCCTTCTTCGAAAACCATCCATCTTATAGATCCAAGGCTCACTTCTGTGGTACTCCATACTTGGCCAAGAAGTTGAACTCTATTCTTTTGCACCACATCAAGCAGACACTCCCAGAAATCAAAATGAGAATTGAAACAGCTCTCAAGAAGTATCAGAGCGAGTTGGCCACTTTGGGCCCAGAGACAATGGACTCTCCAAACTCTGTTGTTCTCTCCACCATCACGGACTTCTGCAAGGACTATAATGGTATCTTGGATGGTGAAGCCAAGGATTTATCTAGCATGGAATTGAGTGGTGGTGCCAGAATATCTTTTGTCTTCCACGAAATTTACAAGAATGGTGTTAACGCTTTGGATCCATTCGATCAGATTAAGGATGCTGATATTAGAACAATCATGTACAACAGTTCTGGTGCATCTCCATCCTTGTTTGTTGGTACTCAGGCTTTCGAAGTCCTTGTTAAACAGCAGATTAGAAGATTCGAGGATCCATCTGTGCGTTGTATCAACTTGATCTTTGATGAGCTTGTTAGAATTCTCACACAGATCTTGCAGAGTCCAAAGTATGCTCGTTATCCACAATTGAAAGAGGCTTTGTCTAACAGTTTCATTGAGTTCTTGAGGGCTGCTTTGATTCCAACGCAAGAGTTTGTTTTAGACGTTATCAGAGCAGAAGAGACATACATCAATACAGCACACCCTGATTTACTTAAGGGTTCACAGGCCATGGCTATGGTCCAGGAGAAGTTACACCCAAGACAGGTCCAGGTTGATCCAAAGACCGGTAAGCCAATCGCTTCCTCTCCTGCTCCTTCTACCATTGATGATGACAAGGGATCTGGATTCTTTGGTGGGTTCTTCTCTTCCAAGAACAAAAAGAGACTCGCTGCCATGGAGGCACCACCACCAGTGCTCAAGGCTTCTGGTGCTATGAGTGACCGTGAGACCATGGAGACCGAAGTGATCAAGCTTTTGATCCAGAGTTACTTTGGTATTGTGAAGAGAACCGTTGCCGATGTCATTCCAAAGGCTGTCATGTTGAAGTTGATTGTCAGATCTAGAAACGAGATACAAAAAATCCTGCTAGAAAAGTTGTACGGTGCTAATGACTTGAGTGACTTGGTGAAGGAGAATGAGATCACCAAGCAGAGAAGACAGGAATGTATCAAGATGGTTGAGGTATTGAAGCATGCTAATGAAATCGTCTCCTCTGTTTGATTATGGACAGGATAAAGATTTCACCTTACACCTTTTTTTTTGTCGTCTTAAACTATAAAGAATGGCTAAAGATTTGCCTTATATCATTCAATCAAATGTATATCAAGTGTTAATTGTGTAGTAGTTAGGATCTAGGACTGATAGACAAGAGTAAGTAATGTGAAATTCAAGTATAATTTGTCTCAGGCTCTCTGAGACGGTCTGGAAAACAGCCCCGTTGTAGCTTCCAGAAGTGGCTGCTTTAGCTCAGTTGGGAGAGCGTATGACTGAAGTTCATAAGGTCTTGTGTTCGATCCACAAAAGCAGCACTTTGATTTTTTTTCTTTCACTTTTTCTTTTTTGCTGACCCATAAGAAAACACATCTCAAAGGTTGTGTAAGGGGTTTGTATCATTTAATTTCAACACTTCTCTTGTTGGATTTGCCCACTAGAAGGTGTTTTAGGGCGTTGGTCGAACAGTCTCAGTTGACTCGCAGCTCCCCGCGTATCTGCGCCAACATTCTCTTCCGCCGCGCAGTTCGACCAAGTCATACGTTTCATTTCTTGACAGCTGACAGTATTGACTTGACAGATAACAACTGATATAATGAGGAAACCTTGTATACATATCATCATCGATCATTGAACTGTTCACCAGAGCCTCTGGTGGCATATAGGACACTAAAACTTTTCTCGGACGGACTATATCATGCGTGCTGCAGTCAATGATACAGCGTGCGTACTACAACAGTTTACTGTACACGTTCTTGATTCGTACATTAGATACAACAGGTTCACTCTTCACTTGCAGATACATTACCAAACTCCTTCTGAATGTAGGCCAACTCATCACCAATCTTGTTGAGTGCAGTAGTGCGATCCCAATCATGACGGTGCTCCCATACAATGTCCATAAGCTTGGCATTGACTTGTTCGAGGTCGTCAACAGTCAATCCAGCTGTCTCAGTGACAAGATAGTCCTGAGCCACCTCCACACGGACCCGGTCATATATAAACTCTGGCTCTGGCAACTCTGGTTCATCCTCTGAAGACTCTACAGCATCATCATGACCAGCCTTCAGCTCAGAATCTCCCACCGCAGTAGTCTCTGTTTCTGTTGAAGTAATTGGCTCAATTACCGGTGGTGCCACAGCTGGAACAAAACTCTGTGTGCTGCCGTTAGTGAGTGCCTCGCCATTACCAGCATTCAGGCTGTCTAATGGGCCAATGGTAGAATCGATACCAACATCACCATCACCATCAACGCGAGTCTCACTCACGACCAGTACAGAGGTGTCTCCATTGGCAGTGGTAGAGGTCTCACCGTTAACAACAGTGGTTGTTACAACTTCACCTTGAGCTGGCTCCTTGAGCTCCTCGATGGCTTTCAGCTTCTGCAAATCCTCCTCGATCTTTTTCTCCTTCTCCGCCTGTCTGCGTCTGAGGTCTTTGCATTGCTCAATAAATTCTGGTGGGCAAACCTCTTGGACACCAACCTGTGCGTTAGTCAGCATCTCTGAAGCCTTGATCATTCTCTCACGATCACCAAGAATCTGACTGTCTTTGTAAATCATCTCAATGTCCTTGACAAATTGCTTTGGTTCACAATAGAACCCGTTCCAAAGTCTCTCTTCAACTATATCGAGGTCCATATTATAGAATCTGCGTCCAGTTGAAACCTCGAGAATCATATCACCGTCTCTGATATATGGGGTTGGGATTGATGGGTCCTGTGGTTCAAACAGGTGTACTAAATAGGCATCATCGATCGGTGGCTTCTTGAATCTTTTGTAACGGTTCTTGAAGAGATCCATCAATCCTGCAAGCTTGACCTTGATAGTGTTCTTCAGAATCATATCAGCCTTCTCCTGTGCTTTCAAATCGTGCTTGGTAGTCTCAGCCTTTGGCACTTCAAGCTTTTCCAACTTTTCCAACTTTTTCTTCTTTTTGTTATCCAAGAACTCGGTTGGCTTCATAGCAACAGCATTCCATAATGGCTTGAAAAACTCCCTTCTTTGCTCGTCATTTGGTGCAACAAGAGAGACATAGTTAGCCTCCGTGAGTCCGAATAACATCTTCAGACCTGGCTGTAAATCATCAAATGGCGTATCAGCAACACCCAGCAACAAGATCCTTTCATTTGAAGCAACAGATCTCAATAAACCAGCCAAAGTGGACTTAGCACTCTCCGGAACGGTGTCATACCAGATGTCAACGTTTGGAATAAAGATAATGGATGGCTTATGACGGCGTGCTTCGACAAAGCTCTGGATGATGCTGTTCTCAGCTGTTCTAGTCGAATCACCAAAGAGCTGACCCAAATCAAGAGATTGGATGTTAAAACCTTCCAAGTGGTTCAGCACAGCTGACCCAAGATACTGCTGACCATTTCCAGCTTCACCAGCAATAAGAAGACGTGGACGATGAACACGTGATGCCTCGAGACGTTTGAGGAGCTCATGCTTGCCGAAACCACCATCGGCATCATGTTCAGATGGATCGACAAAAGAAGCTTCTTCAAGTGATGTGAGCTTCTTGACACGTGGAACGAGCTTATCCAATCTATTGGTGATACCTTCAAGTGGGGAAGAAAGCAGAGATGTGAGGTGATCTGGGAGTGGAGCAGAACCACTAGATGTTGAGCGCGCAGAAGATGGAACAATCTTATCAAGTGCCTTCATGAAATCACGAGCAGCGACATGAATGCTGTCTGGATCGATCTTGAGTTTATCACTCGATGAGTAAATTTGTGGATAACGTCTTTGGATACTGTTCAATGCAGCTTCAGTACAAAGGGCACGCAAATCGGCACCACCATAACCTTTAGTCAAATGTGCAACTTTTTCCAAAAAGTCCTTTGAAAGTGGTGGATCCCACTTCTTTGTGTGAATGGACAAGATCTGTTCTCTGGCTTTGATATCTGGAAGAGGGAAGTAGAACTCTCTATCGAATCTACCCGGACGACGAAGCGCAGGGTCAACTGCATCTGGTCTGTTTGTAGCGCCAATGACAATGACTTGACCTCTGTTATCCATACCGTCCATGAGAGCAAGCATGGTGGAAACAATAGAGGCATGAATTTGTTCTTGCTTGGAGGATCTGACAGGGGCAAGACCGTCAATCTCATCAAAGAAGATGATACTTGGTTGTTGCTTCTTAGCCTCTTCAAACAATAATCTCAACTGTCTCTCAGCCTCACCAACCCATTTGGATAGACAGTCGGCACCCTTTCTCATAAAGAAGGTGATGTTTCTCCCCTCTGAAGAGCACGATGCGGCAAGGGCACGCGCCATCAAGGTCTTACCGGTACCTGGAGGACCGTGGAACAAGACACCTCTTGGTGGTGTGATACCAAATTTTTGATACACTTCTGGATAAAGCAATGGCAGGGCCACCATTTCCTTAAGCTGATTGATGTAATTGTCCAAACCACCAATACTGCTAAAGTCGATGTTCATATCCACACCTAATGGATCAGAGTCGGCATTTTGTTTCTTCTTTGGGGTCTTATTAATGGCAACGGGGGCACTGATTGATGGTCTCTTTGCACCGGAAACAGGGACAATTTCATCATCACTTGAATCTGAATCAGCACCACCAGCGAGCAAATTGGTATTCTCAGAGGTACCTGTGAAGTTGGCGTAGTTCTTACCAAAGATCGAAGTGACGTCCCCACCACCGAATGGACCACCTGTGGGGAAAAGACGGCGGTATGAACCGTTGTTACCACCTCCTGCTCTACGACGGGGCGTAGACGGTTGTGGTTCTGGGAAACCAAGACCATCAAGATTCTCCGTGAGTGGTGGCGGGATTGTGTAGTTGACTTCTTTAGTTCTCTGACGCAAGGAACGGTTCTTTGGGTTATTAGGCGCGTCGTTATCTGTATCCTGGAGATCATTAAGCTCATCTTGTATCGTGTCTTCTTCTTCCGCTTCATCTTCTTCATCACTATGGATCATGGCGTGACGAGTACGACGACTCGATCTTGTAGCATGTCTACTAGTGGATCGACTTTTGTTATCTCTTTTGGATCTCGATCTTTTGCTTCGTTTTGATCTGCCATAGGCAGAATCACCTTCATCACCTGAATCTTTAACGATAAATTGTCTTTCCTCTCTCTGACGTTCGAGTCTCTCATCCTCAGAATATTCAGAGCCACTTCCAAAATCACCACCAGAGTCTTCTTCACTTTCATCTTCGTGGAAACTGTCATCGTCTTCATCTTTAACTTTTGGCCTTTGTTGCTGTTGTCTCTGTCTTTGTCTCGAGGATCTCTTCACTGGGAAGTCATCATCATCATCGTCATCGAGATTCTCATCAAAGTCTTCTTCCCCTTCAGGATCATCATTAAAATCGTTAATCTCCTTATCGTTTAAATCTTCCTCATCACTGACAACATCATCGAATCGATTTTCAACCTCCTCATAGTTGACATGAGATGTCTTTCTCCGTTTGCTCCGCACCATTCTGTCCGGGTCGTAGTGAAGTGTCACCACAAACGAGCTCTGTGTATCGTCCAACTTGTCAATGGCAGCACCAATCTGTTGATTAGTGGCGCGTTTGCTCGATATGTGCGTGTAGTATGAATGTGCAGAAGGGTTGGTTGGGATTGCCACTGGTTTGTTGTGCTTTTCCTATGCTCTAATTGAGGATAGACGTGTACGTGATGAAGTGCGGTTGAAGGCGTGGGGGCGACGCGTCACGGTGTGACTTGGATTTATCGTTATGGCCAACTTGTGTCGGTCTATCCAATCTATAATGATGGACTCTGGGGGAGGATTGAATGGGCTCTCGGCGCACAGCAGACTGAGCTCTCAATTCTACTGGGCGCGCGTTTTTCGCGACGCGTCAGGTTTAAAGTGGCTAGATTACCGCATTGGGAACTCATACGCTAGAAAGCGGTGTATTAAAGGAAAGGGAGGCAGGGTACACTATTAAACGCTCTTCAACTCATGAGCATGTTAACTGCCCATTCGACACTAAGTGTGCGGATATCGGTGTATGTCTGGCCAACACCGATGAAGAGGATTGGGATGTTTGTGGCATAGACCATGTTGACCATCGTACCTATAAGGTCACCAACGGTATCACATTTGGAGATGATAAAGAAGTCGAGATGTCTTCCAGCACCAAAGGCAGCGTTGAAATTACGAGCCTGCTGTACAGAATCTGTACCGACGAGGGCTTCACCAACCATAATGATCTTGTTTGGATTAGCAGCCTTGGCGAAAGATGCCAATGGGGCCATCAATTGAGCATCATTATGACGTCTTCCAGCTGTATCCATTAACACAATGTCAAATTCATTCTTAGATGCATAATCAATAGCCTGTTTGGCAATCTTAGCAACAAGGTCTGAACCACCGTATCCACCTTCAAATAACTCGATCTGATCAGCCTTCTCTGATGCATTCTTCAAGTTGTTAACATGCACACGCAATTGCTCCACGGCACCTGATCTAAAAGTATCACAAGCGGCAATGAGAACTTTGAAATCATTTTGCAAGAGCCAAAAGGCCAATTTGGACAAATTGGTAGACTTACCAACACCATTAACACCCACGACTGAGATGACATATGGTTTTTTTTGCTTCTTGATATCATCAAGTAGATTGACTGAAGTTCCCGGTGTCAAGATCTTTGTTAGATCTTTAGCTAATGCCTCTTTTGCAGTAGTTTGTACAGATGTCCAATTCTTAGTCTTAGATCCAACAAGTGCCTTTTCGACATTTGTAGTAAGATGAGTAGCGACTTCTGGTGCAACATTTTTCTTAATGAGATGATTTTGTAGATCAGAGAGTGTTGTTTTGATATCTTCCTGGGTGATTGTCTTTCCACCAGTGTATTTCTTAAAGAATGAGAATGGTTCCTTAACTTCATCTTTCTTCTTTGATTGTTTCAAGATAGCATCAATCTCATCGTTAAGGTCCTTAACGACAAAGCGTCCCTTTGAGTCCTTATCACCAAATTCCTCCTTATCAATGTTGACTGGTGTATGAACACCTGATGAAGTTGCAGTTTCTCCAGTGGAGAAATCCAAGGTTTCACCATCAACTTCTTCCTCATACATCCCATCAGCACCCCATTTACGCAATTTCTTCTTCCCATCTTTAAGATTTTTCTTCTTCTTGGAATCAACTGATTGCTTCTCATCAATAATAGTGGTATCTGATTCATCTGTAATGTTTTCGAGTTCATCAAGTTTAGCCTTGTAAAGTTTTTCAAATTTTTCGAGTTGATCATCAAGATCATCCAATATGAATCTTTGCCCTTCAAGATTCTCTAGTAATTGATCTCCACATAATTGTCTAAACAACCTTGTGGTGATATCAACGAGGGAATCGACATATTTGAGTGGAGTAACTGATGGATAGACACAAGCAACAGTTATTTGTGGGTTATGTGTACGTTGGTATTTGATTGTATATCCCAATGTACTATAAGTCTCAATGTTTTGTGTAGATGATGCGAGTGATTTGGCACTATCACTGATGAATACGGCATCAACTAGCGAATTGATCACTGTGTCTGCCACTTTGCGCGGGGCATGTTTGAATAAAACTTGACCTGTGGGTGTGAAGATAAGGAACTGATCGATCATTGTGGTAGAGGATCAGTGTAGATCTTAGAAGAAAACAAATATAGTGAAGCCTTGATAACGACGTATTGTTCCTTCGCCCATTTTCTTTCGTCAAGTTGAAGGGATTGTGGTGTCCGGGTGTATCGTAGTGTTTTTTTTTTTTTTTTGTTAATACACTGGTCGTCCATGATTTTAAGTCAATTATAGAGCCTAGTATTGCCCTTTTAATACTGTAAATCTCTGTAGTGCTACTTAATAAAGAGTTGCAAGACAATGCAGATGATAGATCAGTGCATTGGCCGATGGGGATATGTAGCCATCAGAAACCAATATCACTTGTCTAAACAATTTATAAAGAGCAAAAGATAAGTCAGTATGTAATTGCCAATGACGAAGTGATTGATCTATTAAAGAGAGTATATTATCAGATGTGTAGGAGTTATATGATTCGATGTAATGATAGATGTGGCTATCTTTGATGTAAGTGTAAATATTTGATCCCCGCTTTGGTAGAGTTTTGTAGTTACTGAAGAATAGATAGATAGATAGATATACAGACACACAAATATACAGGGAGACAGATATACAGGTAGACAGATATATATACAGATAAGTGAGAACATATTCAGGTTCAACTTCTATGCTATGCATTCCCCGTGACAGCTGTATAGAAAAGAGCCCGCGATATACAGTGTTCGCCGATACCGGCCAAGAATCCGGGGTGCAGTTTTTCTGACTCATTTGTAGTTTACTTTTATTCTTTTATTTTAATAAGTGACGTATGTATTAGAATTTCTATTATACAGACAATTGCCTAAAGTGATTGGATGATGACACCTTGAATTGTCCACTGAGTGACACGGCATTTTATTTGTGCACCCCAGATTTTGCCCCTAGCACAGCGTAGAACAACACAGTATAGCAAGTAATATGGTCTATCTTATAAACATGTGTGTGGTTGTAACACTGTAGCAGAACATGACACAACATAACAAAAACATAAAAGCAATCACTAACTCAAAGTACAGCCTCACAAAAGAAATACACCCCCCAAAGACTCAGACAACTAAAGAAAAAGCTGTCAAAAGAAACTAATCGAATATGAGTGTGTTGCGCGTACCGACCGGAGAGGCTCACGTGCAGGTCATCCATTGGACATGTGGCTATGGAGGTCAAAGAGGTAGCCATTCACTAGACTTCGGTGATAGACGGAATAACAGGACACAGTTAAGATGAATAGTCTTATAGTAACACCCATAGAACTATAGGATCATATATCTTATAGTTAAACCGAGTTTATAGGGAAGAGTCTCAGTCTCCCGGCTGTCCGTGTACATGGGTCCCAATTCTGGTTCGCGCCACAGCGATGAATCATCGCTTCAGTTGTTCCTCCGCAGCGCGACTGAAAAGTTTTCGAATATTTCATCCCTCTCCACACTTTCTTAACACCCACTCTTTTGTTATTTGATTTATCTAGTATACTTTGTTAAAGACTACAGCCATGATCTCACATCAGATCCGTGTTCAGGCTGCTCGCCATGCACGCAAGAGCGCGCTTAAGATCTCCTCTACCGCTGCTCGTGCTATGGCCATTCGCCTCTCTCACCAAGCTGCTCGTCCTCAACCAGCTCCATCTTTTGCCACATCTTCCACTTTCCCTTCAGAAAAGACAAATACAGACCCATCTCCACTTAAGAAGACAGATCCTGAACTTGATGATTCCTTTGTCGGTCTCACAGGTGGTCAAATCTTCCATGAAATGATGATTAGACATAACGTTGATACCATCTTTGGTTACCCAGGTGGTGCTATCCTTCCAGTTTATGATGCCATTTATAACTCTGAAAAATTCAAATTTGTCCTCCCACGTCATGAACAAGGTGCAGGTCACATGGCTGAAGGTTATGCTCGTGCCTCTGGTAAACCAGGTGTCGTTCTTGTCACTTCAGGTCCAGGTGCCACTAACGTTGTTACACCAATGGCTGATGCCCTCGCTGATGGTACACCAATGGTTGTCTTCACTGGTCAAGTCGCTACAAGTGCCATCGGTACTGATGCCTTCCAAGAGGCTGACGTTGTCGGTATCTCTCGTTCATGTACAAAATGGAACGTTATGGTTAAGGACGTTGCAGAACTCCCACGCAGAATTAATGAGGCTTTTGAAATTGCCCTCTCTGGTAGACCAGGTCCTGTTCTCGTTGATTTACCAAAGGATGTTACAGCTGCTATCCTTCGTCAGGCAATCCCAATCAAGAGTACCATCCCATCTAATGCTTTAGAACAAATCACAAAGGCCGCTACTACAGAGTTTACCGTTGCCGCAATTAAGAGAAGTGCAGACATCCTTAATAAGGCTAAGAAACCAGTCATTTACGCAGGTGCTGGTATCCTTAACTCTGAAGAAGGACCAAAGTTGCTTAAGGAACTCTCTGAAAAGGCTCAGATCCCTGTTACAACAACTTTACAAGCTCTTGGTGTCTTTGATCAACAAGATCCAAAATCCCTCGATATGCTCGGTATGCACGGTTCAGCATTTGCTAACTTGGCAATGCAAAATGCTGATTGTATCATTGCCCTTGGTGCAAGATTCGATGATCGTGTTACTGGTTCCGTTCCAAAGTTTGCCCCAGAGGCTCGTAAGGCGGCTGAAGAGAACCGTGGTGGTATCATTCATTTCGAAATTGCACCAAAGAATATCAACAAGGTTGTTCAAGCCACCGAGGCTGTTGAAGGTGACGTTACAACAAATCTTAAGAAATTCATCCCATTGGTGAATTCCGTTGAAAAGAGACCATCTTGGTTTGATGAGATCAAGAAATGGAAACATAAGTATCCATATGAATACTCCAAGGAGACACCCGGTTCAAAGATTAAACCACAAACTGTTATCTCTGAGCTCTCAAGACTCACAGCTGAGGACCCACGTGAAACCATTGTTACCACTGGTGTTGGTCAACATCAAATGTGGACCGCTCAACATTGGACATGGCGTACACCACGTACATTCATCACATCTGGTGGTCTCGGTACCATGGGTTACGGATTACCAGCTGCTATCGGTGCTCAGATTGCTAAGCCTGATGCTATCGTTATTGACATTGATGGTGATGCCTCTTTCAACATGACTCTTATGGAGATGACCTCTGCCGTTCAAGCTGGTGCCCCAGTTAAGGTTTGTGTCTTGAACAATGAAGAACAAGGTATGGTTACACAATGGCAATCTTTGTTCTACGAGCACCGTTACTCTCATACACACCAAACAAACCCAGATTTCATGAAACTTGCAGATGCTATGGGATTTGAAGGTATCAGAATTGAGACACAGGAACAAATGGCTGATGGCTTGAAGAGATTTATCGCTTCTACAAAGCCAGTCTTGCTTGAAGTTATCGTTGAGAAGAAGGTTCCAGTCTTACCAATGGTTCCAGGTGGTAAAGGTCTTGATGAGTTCATTGTCTATGATGCTGAGGTTGAGAAGCAACAGAATGAGCTTAGAAGAACAAGAACTGATGGTAAGCACTAAACTATTGAAAAAAAAAAGGATGTTGCATAGGAGGGTTTGCTTTGTCAACCGGTTTTGCTGGGTAGTACCTTATTCCCCAATGACCATTCAAAAAGTAAGGAATTGAACGAAAAAAATAAAAAGATTGTAAAAGAAGTTTAAGAAGTTACGTACGGGACTCTTATTGTTTGGCTGCATGTATTGGTACTTGATAACAGTGTATGGTTTGCCTTACTAAATTACCCGCCTTAAAAGTATATATATTCGCTGTCTCTTGTAGAATATAATTAATTAAAGTATTAGTAATGAGTATTCTGTTGTAGTGAACTGACTAGATATCTTATAAGAGAGAAGAGAGAAGAGAGAATCTATATAATGTCGACATCACGTGACTCACACAAGAATAGAATAATTGGCGCAGCGCTTCGCGGGGCATAACTTTCCTTTGACACAACGATGACTCCTTCTTGACAGGTTCCACCCCATCATCAGCAATAAGATACGAGCCTTACTGGGCTATTGAGTGCCATAGTAAGGACATCAATCTTAGGAACCGGCTGATAATAATAGTGAAGATCACGAACGTGTGCTTGTCCGAAGTATATCACTTAATATCATTTACATCGGAGTTTGCCCCCACCTCTTAGATAACAAGATCCATTCAACCAACCCCCACTAGCATGCCACCTGCACTAGTTGTTAACCCTCACAATGAGCCACAATGGCAGGACGATGAAGATGCTACAGAGTGTTTCATCTGTTCGACAAAGTATTCGTTCTTCTACCGCAGACACCACTGTCGTCGGTGTGGTCGTGTCGTGTGCGGAGCATGTTCACAGACTCAGACCCCATACGAAGCAGGTGCCACAGTTGTTCAACCATTAAACTCTTTGTTTATGGAACCAGACTATGTACCACATCGTACATGTGATGTCTGTGTCACTGATATGGTTCTTTCAGGGATCCTCGCAAGAGATCGATTCGGTGAACTGGCTATTGTGGAGAATGATCAACATGACTCAACAGCTTCTACAGGGGCTTGTCCTATGGAAGTCCCCGCAAGACTGAGGAAAGATACTGCTGAACAACAAACTACTATTCTCGATAATGGTGGAGATGGTGATGATGCTGATTCAGAGAATGATAGATGTCCAATATGTGGTGTTGTATTAAGGGATAAAGATGAACAAGAGCGTGAAAATCACATAAACACTTGTCTTATAGAAGCTGAATTCAGTGGATCACCAGAACATCCAAGGTCAAGTAACAGAATGTTGGTTTACTACATCCCATTCCCTGATACAGATAAGAAAGTTGTCGTATCATGCTCAGACGCTTCCAACATGTCTGGCCAAACATCAACTCAGGAGAAAGTTCTTCCCAACTTTGAAGAATGTGTCATCTGTTTGGAAGATCTCAAACCAGGTGATAAAGTTGGAAGATTAGAGTGTCTTTGCGTCTTCCACTACAGATGCATCAAGTCCTGGTTTAAGCGTAAGGGACCTGGTGATTGTCCTGTTCATGCTGTTCATCTTTGATGTTCGCTGCAGTTTTACTGCTTTTCATGGGTTACACTGGTTATAATGGCTAATGATGATGATATAGGATTTTAATTAAGGGATTGGATTGGAGTATTGGTTTGCATGATGGTAATCATGACTTCAAGGGGACTTCTGGTTTAATGTGCTTTCTATTAATACACTAGGTTTTTGTGAGCTATTCGTATAGTCGTAAATTTCATTATTAGGCTGCTATCGCCGAATCATTGCCTCTTGGTGTTTGACAAGAGTTTCAACTTCTTTGGGTCAAGATCAAATCCATCTAGGATGCTCCTTCTCTTTGCACCATTTGACGAAGCATTCCCATCGTTAACATTGTCATTATCCACAGTTTTCTTATTGCTATGCATCAACTCTCGGATCTTCTTGCTGGATTCTAAGATCTCAGCGTGTTTCCTCTTTTGTAACGTGCGAGCAGATGGCTCCACAGGATGATTACTGTTAAGTGTCTCTGGATGTCCCGTCATTTTCGTTGGTGACGCCAAATGACGTTTCTGAACTCTTTGTTTGAGGACTGGTGCCACTATATGTACCGTTGGAGATGATGTGTGTGTCTGTTGTGTAGATTCAGCAATTGGTCCCATGTCCTGGCTAGAGTTGGACCGTATTGACTGATTAGATCTTAATTGATTAACCATATTCTCCAACGACTTGAAAGACGTCTTCATTTCATTCATCTCCTCGGAGAGGGTTGCGTTTTCAAGTTCAAGATCATCAATACGACGACGAGATTGTACTTCCCTCTCCTTATACTCGACCAGTTGTGCAGACAGCTTTTCAACGTCCTCCAGTTTGGAATACATTTCAAATCCTTCAACGTCGTTACGCTTCTCCAGTTTGGTAACACGTCTCTTGACAGCCTCCAAATCGAACTCATCTCTAAATTCAGTCACATCCCTCTTTGACTTTTGGGCAAGTTGAATAGCATTCTCAACTTTCTTCTTCAGCACAGCTGATACATCTGTTGATTTGGATGCGTGCGTGGTCTTTTGTTTCTTTTCCAAGCTCGATAGATCTGTGGCCATCTTAATAGTTCTTTCTGCAATGATTTGCAGATCAGAGTTGAACTTGTTGAGAACACCTTGCAGTTTAGCGAGTCTCTTGTCAAGCTTGGAATCAATGTACGCTTTCATCTTCAAGATTGCGTCATGTAAGTGAGCCTGTCGTTGATCCAGCGCATTCAAAATCGTCAAGTCTTCCTCTGCCTTCACGAGTCTGGTATCAACCTTATCCAGCCTTTTGTCCTGATAAGTAGATATAAGTTTGAAATCACTTCTAAACTGGTCAATCCTTGATTCAATATCAGGAACAACGTTTGAATACACGTCCAAGACTTTGTACAGTTCTTTCTTCAAGTTCTCGATCTCACTTAAGGAGGAAGATACCTTCTTGATCATATCATCAACACCTTTAGCTCCACCCCACTTTTCACTGGTTTCTCTGAATTCCATCAAATCCTCAGAACTCTGCTCAACGGTTTTCATTGCTTGAGCATGCTCCTTTAGTGTCTTTACAAAATCGTGTGCTTCTTTTAACGCATCCTCGAACAAGGCCTGTGATTCAACATCGTCCTTAATAAGCAGCTCCACAAATGATGCCAATTGTGGTACATTTCCACTTAGTACCCGACCCAATGCACTAGAAGGCTGCGTGCTCTTGATAGGGGAAGAATGTACTTGATCGAGCCGTGATTGAGAGTTATGTTGTGCAGTTGGGGATACCGTTGCATCAGAGCTCTGTGTAGCGGCGATCTCGAGACGTGTGTTTGATCGTGTGGCTGTGTGGGCACCATTAGGTGGTAATAGTTCTGTAGTTGACCTAGACTCGGATGATATGATGGATGAGAGGTTAGAGTTCTGGTTGGGTGGTTGAGCATCTGGGAAGGTGTCCTTTGAGGTCTTGGTTTGTGATGGATTCTTCGGTGTGGTTGATCTAGATGGAACCAGTAGTCTTGGTGATATATCCCTTGTCGGTGATCCATATAGTTCCACTGATGAACCATCAATGGCAGCGTTATCGAGGTGAAAGTACAAGTGAATTGCCTCCTTGGCACGCTTATAGTCATGTGCTTCAAGCTCCTTGTTGGAATTTCGGAGGTAGGAAAAGATGCTCTTGATGCTCTTGAATCGCCAATGGAGCTTCTCAGTGTTCTGGAGGTCAATTATCACAAGCTGACTGAAGATGGAGTGTGCTGCATCCCTGAGTAAATGAAGCTGTGTGTTGGAGGCGAGCTCATCACGACGCGTCTCATGAACATGATCCAAGTGTCGACAGAGAAGCCAGCTGAGGAACTCGAAGCACTTGGCTGCGTCGAGTATAACGTCGTTCAGCTCGAGAACCACGGCTTCCCATATGGCAAAATCTGCAAGGAAGTTGGATTCGGCATTTGTAAGATCGAGCTGGCCCACGCTTGAGAGGAGTCTGGAGAGCACACGGGCGACGCGTCGACGGACAGGGAGGGGTGACTGCGGACCGGCAAGCTGTCGTCCCGCAGAAATAAATGGCGGGAGAGGCTCTGTATCGGGCATCTAGAGGTCTCTGTGGGTGTCGTGATTAGCTATGGCGAGATGTTGTGATGTTGATTGTGCCCTTTAGTGTTGCTTGTGATGGTATCAATCGTTTGTTTTTGGAAAAGGTGAGAAAGTTCATCAGTACCATAACATGAGCTAGGACTCTTCTTCAAGGCACAACGCACGACAGACAGGTATAGACAGCATCATGGAGGCCCCCAAACATAACTACAATGACACGTATGTTAATTACTGAAGTTTAAAGTTCATTGTGCGCCGACTACTAACAAATAGCGAACAGTGTCTACATCAGGAACATCAACGAGAAGGTCTCGGTCAACACGATAAAATCCACATTAACGAAACTGTGTTCTTCACAGGGACCCGTCCTCAGTGTAACAGCCCATAAGAACCTCAAGATGCGTGGACAGGCATTCATTGCATTTGAGAATGAGAAGAAGGCCAAAGAAGCTGTCGCTATACTTGATGGAGTTGAGCTTTTCCAAAAGACGATACATGCTGAATTGGCAAAGAGCAGTTCAAACGCCACGATCGAAAAAAACTTGGATAAAGAGAAGTATGATGCATACTTAGAAGAGAGGTCAAAGTACAAAAAGGCATTGGATGAGAAGAAAGAGGTTGAGAAGAAGCAAAAACCTACCAAGGTCAACTTGGACAATACCCCACCGAACAAGATCTTGCTCATCCAGGATCTTCCAGCGGACACTACAAGAGAAGACTTATCAGAAGTGTTTTCCAAACATGTGGGATTTGTCGAAATCAGATTGGTTGCTGTTAGAAGAGTGGCGTTTGTTGAGTTTGAATCTGAAAAGACTGCCATCCCCGCTAAGGAACAAAACCAAGGCTTGACGATAAGGGAGCAGAAGGTGTCGGTTAACTATGCTAAGAAATGATTATAGGCTACATGAGTACACGATGTCCCAAAGTAAAAGAAAAAAGCATTCATGCAATGTCATTACCCGTTAGAACGTGTGTGTGTGTTATGTACAAAAAACCCATTAAAAATGTCTTCCCAATCAATCCTATGAAAAGAACACTGAACCCAATCTTCCCAAATCACTTACCCAAAAAAACAGTTCTCAAACCGGTCATGAGGTTCTCCTTACCTTCGCCGTTGATCTCTGCAAGTAATCTGTCGTAATACCCTGGGTTACCAGCTGGTTTGAGAAGCTTATCTGTAACGTAGTAGTAATCTCTATATTGATTACTCTGAATGCTTCTTAAAGACTTAATTTGCTGGACTAGGGACTCCTCGGCAAAATTCTCATCAGAACTGATCTCAATGTCCTTGATGGCGTATGGATGAGCCTCCTTCACAATTTCAACGAGTGTCTTACCCTTAGTCTTTGTTGGGTTGGAGAGACCAGCGACTGGTCTAAATCTCTCAAGCTGAGCCTCTTTAAAAGAGAGATCGGTGAGCTTCTCCTTTGGGAAGGATTCAAGGGTCTGAACGAGCAGCTTAGCGGTCTCCTTAACAGCGGACATGATAGTAGATGGTTGATATCGACTTAAGTGTGGAGTTGATGAGTTTTGATGTGTTTTCCATTGGCTGAAAAGTTTCCCTCGCAGCGATTTAAAAAAAAAAAAAACAGAAGGACATGGTGTTCGGATGTTTCTTGATGTAGCACTGGGGAGGTTTACTTACTTAATACCCCTTGGGGAATGATCGAAGCATTAGTGTCTATTGGAGGGTTTTAAAGCTCAGGATCTATATTTTGGCTATTGAGAATATAGCTGGAGTATCAGTTGCAGCAATCTCAGACAGTCAATGCCATTGGTTTGTATACAAGTATATGACATATGTCGGATCAGTTATACGCCACAAGCTCTAGTAGTCCACATTTCTAGAAGGCAGAATTCCAGCCAGCAACAGGTAGTTTATGAGTCGGCCTAAAGATCACCATAATACTCTAGTGGGTGTGCTGAACCACCGTAGTATGAGTCCTTCACATCTCACTGGTAAGATAAGACTTATTGTCCCGGGTAGTTTTGTGTCACCGCCGTCAGATGAGAAAACCTGGTCATCTTGAAGTCATTGTCTCTGCAAAGCAGATGATGCAAAGTATGTCACTATACAGGAGGAGTCTGTTACCACTACTAAAATATCTTGTTGTCCCCAGTTCTACTGATAGTTGCGACTCGCTGTGCCCACAGTTTTAGTGCTGCTTTTCAAAGCCTATCGCTACAATCATCATCTGGCTCGTTTCCTGCTACAACTACTCCAATGTTGTCCTATAATCTGCTTGATCACCGCTCACGATGTATGTTGGCCGGTATTACTGAACATGCCACCACATCTGATTCCTTAAACTCGTCCCCTAGTGACGGTCGAGTAGTTGGTAGTAAGAGAGCACGTTTGAAAAGATATTTTGGTCAGATTCACCACCGGCGATTGATTAGTCCATCAGAAGGGTCTCCGATCCTTAAGATTAGTAACAACTCCCCTGATGACATCTTTGATGAAGATTCAAGTCCAAGTCTTAGCTCTTCCCCTTTGTCTTCCCCAGTGCCAACTTCCTCACCATCACCAATACATCTTAAGGGTTTATCCATGAAGCTCCAATTGTGGAGAACTGGATGGAAGCTGAGACCTATAAGTGATACACCCCTCTGGTTTCAAAAGTTGTATCACTATAGAAAGCTCAAAAAGTTGTATCAGATGGGCGATAGTCCCTATATCAGTTCGCATGGATCTGACAATCGTGAGATGAACGAGATGTTTGAATGTTACAGGACTTACTATGGTAAATCGTTCCAGGATGAGTGTCCATTAAGTGATGATATGGTTAACAGTGCCTCCGTGCCTCCCTACTCTCCACTTACCACATTAAGTTATGAAAACCTTGAAGAATTGAGAAAGGAAATCTTTGGGACCTCGTACTTGGATGACTTTGGCGCTGATCTACAAAATTTCACTAGAAAAGTTTCTTTATCACACTCAAAAGATCTGAAGGATCTGCATGAGAACGAGTTAGCGGTTAAAGGCACAGTGATCGAAGAATTAGCCGCTCCTGACGATGCAATCCCAACACCGTTGACACTTTCACACCCACACATAGGCGTTATTTCAACAATGAAGAACAAGATAAGTGAAAACAATGAGCCCACACAAAGAGTCAAGATCTTGGAGAGAAGTCTTTCAATATCATCTCAAAGATCTAATCGTACAGAGTCTAGTTCATCATCTTCATTTTCAATGGTGACAATCAACATTCCGACCATGAGAGATACACATTTCATTGCTTGCTTGTCTGATACTGTGTCTGAAGGTCAGACTATCCAGTCTATTTATCGTCCACAAGAACTCAACTGTCATCAGGTCATGGACATTACTAATGCGGCAGCATCTTTTACTGACTGTATCGATATTGAGCAAGACGAGAACATGAAAAATGGTGAGCCATCAATAAAGTTTGATATGTTTGCACAACTAATGCTCTATGATCATTTCCAACGGTTGGAGAGAAAGAAAAAGACATCACATAGAAAGGAAGTTCCAACTCACTTGACAACGACAGAGGAAAGACAGGAATTCTTCAAAGAGAAAGGGACGTTAAAGTTGTTTGATGCTAATGTTTCGTTTCACAAGAATGATCCAGAGTTGGTACACTTGTCTCGCTCATGCCGTTTGAAGCTTCCAAAGTTTTGTGATGTTGAGCGTTTTAAAGTGAGCGCTGTTCCCAATAAGAAGTCTATCCTTAAGACAAAGAAGAATATTAACTCGGAGGCTGAGATTCTGTTGGCTCAACTGTGTGATAGTGTTCCAATTGAGTCATTTTTAGATTTGGTTGACCAAAATGAGCGAAGAAAGATGGAACTATTACCCTCATTGGGGGATACCCGATATTCCCAAGTACTGCTGTACTATGATCAGGTTGATGATTTTTAAAAGTAAACCATATCAATATATTTCAGTTTAATAAGTGGTTTAGGGCTAGAGTTGGGAAATGTGTATTTTTGTAGGGAACGCGGCACGGGCAGATGCGGAATCCGGATTTAAGCGGCGAAGGTGGAATCTGCAGAGTGTACATTGGCCGTTTACACCAAATTGCTAAAGGAATCACACTCATTAGGTGTGATTTTTTAAAGAGAGAGATAAAGATAAGGTGGTATTATGAGCTTTGAAGAGGACACGAATAATCCATCATGTCTTTTTGCGCAGGCAAAACCAAGGTTTAGTAAAAATCAAGGCAATGAGGTCTACGGAACAAGGCGGAAGCGCGCGAGAGCCGAGGCAGGGTATTTATTTTTATTAAGTGATGTGATTTCAACGGAGAAATTATTTTTTCGCCAGCGGAGTTCCCGAGGGAAAGAGCGCGCGCGCCCCCGCGCAAGTATAAAGAAGAGGTTAAGTGGGGGCGGTTCGGGATTTTGGCAAAAGGAAGGCGGCGGTTATATCGATTAGTCCTTGATATTGTGTCGAATGGTTAAGGTGATGTTACCGCCCTGTTTGACTGGCTGCTAATGATATTATGGGTCTCATAATTTCCCGCCCTGCTCCTCACATGTCTGGGCTTCAACGTCTTGACAACGGTCGGCGCTATATGACACTGAGGTTATATATATATATATATATATAGTTTCAATATATATATAATATATATAGATATATATTGCTATATATCGATGCCAATCCTATATATAGATATTTCAATATATAACACAATAGAACCTTTTCTTTTCTTTTTCCATCCCAACCAAAGGGCTCGCGGATTGAATCGTCTTCCCTTCCTCAACCCTCTCTCGGGGGTTCTCGTAAAAAAAGCAAAGTATTCTTGAACCCAAACAACACCTCGCCACTTATTCGACTTGTTTCCAACACGACAAGTACGGGTTAGACACTAAAACACATCATAGACATTAGTAAGAAGTCACTAATATCTCATATATCTTCCAACTCGCTCACTGTCTTCCATCCACCGCTCCACCTCCCACCCCCCGAGAACAACGTACCTAAACTACGCCTACCAACAATGGCGGTTGAAAACAAGGAAATAGTTGATAGTAAGGGAACCGCATGTATTGGGTGTCGTTTACGAAGAAAAAGATGTGATAAAAAGCATCCTATCTGTACAGGATGCAGTGATCTTCAAATTCCAAGAGAATTATGTATCTACAGAAAGATGGGTCTCGCATCTAAGGACTCTAAGGCCACCCTCGCTAAAGAAGTGAAGAAGAATAGAGAACTTAAAGATGATAAAGAGAGAACAATGGCGCTTTACAATTATAACAAGCGTACATCGGGATCACCACAGGATTATTTTTATCTAAAGGATACACGACGTGAAGGGGCATACAAGATGTTTCAATTGAATCCAGAGAAAAATCCATTATTATGTACGGTAATGACGGCTCCACAGACATCGGCATATTTAGGTTCAATCTCAGTCGCTGCAATCACTGAGGCAGAACCACAGATGAAATTACTATTACAACAGATCCATCGAGTTATCATGAAGGAGAAGATCATTTATGAAAAACGTGTTGCCGAAGAGGCAAAGTACCCCGAGAAGGAGATCGTTGTTGCAACTTTTAATGAACACTGTAGGGCATTCCTTGTTGGTATTAAGGACATTGATGGTGATCAATCAATCTTGGAACTCATTGGAGATATTGAACAGAACTTCCCATCACAGCAAACTTGTGAATATGCACTTCAGCTCTTCTTTCGTCAAAATTCTCATAGATGGACAATGTTCCCATACGTTGATGAAGCATCTTTCCGTGAAAAATTCGATCAAATTGTCAAATTTGATCAACAGGGGAGAGTATCATTCCATATAGCATTACCACAACAATCAGAGAGAATTGTATTTATCGCTTGGGTATTGGCAATCTTGGCCCTTGCTTCTTTTTGCTTTGGTCAATCAAGAAACGATGTTGAAAAGATGGATTTTGTCCTGTTTGCCAAATATTCATCTGCCCTAACACGAGTCGATATCGTTGGTAAGAGAATCAGACTCGGTGAACAAGCAATTGGGTTTGAGTTCATTGCTGTGAACTTTGCCCTATTGTTGTTGGAGAAGTACACAGCTAGTGCCGGATTCATGGATAGTCTTGATAAGATTTGTGAAGCAACACTTAGCATAAGGCTACTGATCACCATGGCGATGTCTATTAACTTACACAAGGATCCTGATAGGTTCTATCCAAACGCTACGGCTGGTGAAAAGAGAAGTTTGAAAACTCTGTGGTACACACTTGTGATGTATGAAACTTTTGAGTCCATGGATATCGGGTTTATTCCAAAGTTTGAACCAGCATGTTTTAGAAGAGATGATTCTTGTTACAATGGGCTCATTGAATGCTTACATACGCTTCATAGCGTGTTGTTCAATTACAACATGATTGATGATATGGGTAAAGTTGATGATCTGATTGAGTTCTTGGAGGGTAACTTGATAAAGAGACTGAAGAGTGTCTTGAAAGATGAGTTCAAGCCTATGGCGGTCGATATTGAAGTTTTGCAAAACTATGATCTGGATGATATTTCAATAGAGCATCTTGAAGAGTATCACATGATAATGCAAAGATTAGGTATGAGATACCTGATTCTCACTACAATCTTGGCATTCTACCATATTTGTTATAAGAGACTCGAGCAAACCGGTGAGGGTCAATCCCAGAAGTGTCGCAGATTCCGTATGCTTGGATGGAAGTATGCACTTACGATTGAGACTTTGTTTGGAGAGATGTGGGTCGGTTTGAAAAGAGCTGGTAATCACAAGAATTATTTCTCATTTTTCCCTGTTGCCTGTATCCTTGTGATGGCACCAATTTTGAGATTTGCACAGAGAAGAGTCACACTGTTTGCCACATCGAGATTCTTGGGAATGTTGAACGTTGATGATCAACTTATTGTAAACTATGTGTTGTATGGTAATGATCAGCAGGATGATGCTACTTCAAAATTGTTAGAGGCTTCTGGTGAAGTTAACAAGATGTTCAAGATTGGTGATTTTGATGACTTGGATGTTGATGATGATCACGAATTGCTTCTCAAGAAATTTGGTGAGTTGAACAGTGTAAGGTTCTTGGTTGTGAGCTTGTGTAAAGTTATGTCTGATACACTGGCATGCATGCACTCAGCCAAGACCACTTTTAACTTTATGAAGCTTTCCAAGATCTTCCATGTGTTGTTGTTAAGACTCTGTTCTTTCCTATTGAACTACACTGTGCAGGATAGTGATAACTCTGGTCCAGAAGACTATGAGCAAAATGGTGTTGTTCGTGTGAATAAGGGCGAAGGAACTCCTACGATTGATACAGGGTCACCACATGCTATGAACACCGAGGAGAAGAAGTTTGACTTTAAAAGTTTCTTTACGAATGGTCATGATGTAACGGTTGATGAGGATGAGATCTTTGAGTTGTTCAACATGACCTCCAAGACCAAATACACTTGGTGATTATATAATGATTTATGTTATGCGAATGTGCAAACTTTCCATTGAAGATAGGTTTAGGTATAGGGTAAACAGACCAAGCAAGGCTTAGTTTGGTCAAGGAGGAGGTTGGGGGCTGCTCATTGCAGGCTAAAACAAGTTATGGCCAGCCCAGCTTATGGAGAAGGGGGCGGACCAATAGCGAGGTCAACTTAGAAACAACCGCACAACATGGTAGATGTGGGGGCTTGGTTGTTATTTATGAGTTCGGTATGTTCGGTATGTTCGGTATGTTTGAGATCGGTATAACATAGGGATCGGTATACCAAAGCACCCCAAGGGAAGCCAGCTCATGCACCGGGGACCAAGCAACGCACAGTTCGATTGCCGTCAATGAGGGATCCCGAAGATGACATGTCTGCCTACCTTGGCCAGCCTTCAAACAATAATGGGACCAGCATCACCGCAGCTGTCATGGTCAACGGCCTGTATCCCCCCACACGGAGAAAACTCATCTTGGAAGTGGAACCAGCCACGCGATGAAGTAGAGTGTGGCCCTACCATAGTGCGCGTCAAAAAACAATTTTGTAAAGAGGGCTGGTTTCCTTGACAACGTCAAGTTCCCGGCGCGCGCTCCTTTCGAATCTGTCCACTGTCCAAGTCCCAACCAAAACAAAAAAAAAGCCCGCCCAGAATTCCTTCCTTCTTCCCTTCAGCAAAACACACTTCTTTTCCTTTCCTCTTCAGCTTACTACAAGAGATTTTCTGTCACCAGTGAACTCCCTGGAAACGCCAATCGTTACACGCTATCAGATCCCAACTGTCTACACTCCTTTAACCTGTTGTGATACCGTGTCTCTACCGCCTCTCCAGCTCAAGATTTCAATCGTGTCATTAAGATCCAAGTTTTAACCGTAAGTTCTCTCCAATTTTACTCTTCCAATAACTCTCTGTCAATCATCCAATGTTCTCTTTGCATCTTATTGTCTTATTTGCCCCAATTTATCCACATTTTGCACACTTAATTCCCCCGTCATGGCTATCATAAACATGCGAAACGCTGATGAAACTACCGTCCTTACCACCAGAACCACCACAACCCCCGAACAGATCTCTGTGTCACTACATAGCCTCTACAAATCTCATTAAGTGCCGACACAAACCACAGCCATCACCGCCCGTTCATTGACCCTCTCTGAGATCCAGCTAGAGCCCTCAATCCATTTCGTTCAATAGCCTCCTCCTCCAGTGACCTGATCCCAATCCGGTAATTGACCCCCGCCCCTTCACCGTTGCCCCAGCACCTCAAAAAAAGATTCCGTGTCACTGGGCGCATCGCGAATCGTTCCCAAACAGGCAAAACAATAACAAAAAACAAAATGGGGCTATGTACCCTCGGATCTGTCAGGCCTCGGATATTGCCTCTTTTGGGCCTCGAGCGTACCTTCCAAGTCGCGTGTTCGGCGCGTCTCAATGTTGTTTGTTGTTAATGATGTCCTGCAAGTGATGATTGGAGGGGTGTCCCATGCTTCGTGGCTTGTTTTTTTCCCACATGGACAGGATTGAGAAGATGAAATGCGTGCCTTCGTTTGAGTTGCTTCACGGTTGAGGCTTGCATACACATCAAATTCATTTCTTTATTCCATTTGATATTAACATTGACATTCACATTGACATTGACAGAAAGGAAAAGAGTTATTGAGTGTCACTATTGAAGTCCAAACGTGTACTAACAATCATTCCAGGTTGAATCACAATGAAACTTTCTTACTCTTCTCTCGCTGCCATCGCTGCCTTGATTACTACTGTCAAGGCTGATGAGGACTGCTCCACTACCAAGTACCACGCTCACCACCAGCACAAGCGTGCTGTTGCTGTCGAGTATGTCTACTCCACCATCACTGTTAATGCCAAGGGTGTTACCGTTGAGCCAACTGCTTCCACCACCACTTTGAGCTCTTCAGTTCAGCAGCCATCCTCTTCTGACTCCACCACCTCCACTTCGGTCTCCTCCGTCGTCACCACCTCTTCTAGCTCCAGCTCCACCGCTGCTGCTACCACTTCTTCTTCTACTGCTGTCTCTTCCTCCTCTACTGCCACCTCTTCCTCCGCCAAGCCTACTCAGACCTCCTCTAACAGTGGTTCCATCTACGGTGACTTGTCAGACTACTCTGGTCCATACTCCGGTTTCACAGATGGAACAATCGACTGTGATGACTTCTCTTCTATTGTCGGTCAGGGTGTCATTGCCCTTGACCACTTGGGCTTTGGTGGTTACTCCGGTATTTACCACCCATCTGACACTTCCACAGGTGGTTCTTGTACCGATGGCTCTTACTGTTCTTATGCTTGTCAGCCAGGTATGTCCAAGACTCAGTGGCCATCTTCTCAGCCAGCTAATGGTGTTTCCGTTGGTGGTTTGTACTGTGACGGTGGTAAGTTGTACAGATCTAACAAGGACACTGAGTACTTGTGTGAATGGGGTGTCGACAGTGCTATTGTCGTTTCTGAGCTCGACAGTGCCGTTGCCATTTGCAGAACTGACTACCCAGGTACAGAAAACATGGTCATCCCAACTTATGTCACTGCTGGTTCTACCTTGCCATTGACCGTCGTTGACCAAAGCACTTACTACCAGTGGGGAGGTACTGGTACCTCTGTTCAGTACTACGTCAACAACGCTGGTGTCTCCTGGGAAGATGGTTGTGTCTGGGGTGATGACACTACCACCATTGGTAACTGGGCCCCATTGAACTTTGGTGCAGGTTACGTCGGTGGTATCTCCTACCTTTCCTTGATTCCAAACCCAAACAACCGTGACGCTGCTAACTTCAACGTCAAGATTGTCGCCGAGGATGATGACGCTACCGTTATTGGTGACTGTTGGTACAAGGATGGTTCTTACTCTTCCGGTTCCAGTGGTTGTACCGCCTCTGTTACCAAGGGTAGAGCCAAGTTCGTCTTGTACAACTAACTTTCAAAGACTCTTTCATTATGACTTTTTTTTTATCTATATTTTCTTTCCAATTCTCCAGTTTCTCTTTGTCCCCTCTTTTTTTTATATACCAGCTCAAATTTTTGGCTCCAACTTGTTTTCTTCATGTTCCCCTCGGACGTCTATGAGACGTGACTGTGTTTCTCAAGACAACACAGTCCATTCTCCTTTGTATATTATTTGTCTTGTTGATAAAATAATTTATTGATCATAATAATGAGTAGAACAGCGCTACGACGTTTGGTCATCTGTTCATTTTCGCTAGTTCTACTGCTTAGTAGTAGGTACGTGAAACTAACTCATCACAAAACGTCTATTAATAAGAGTAATGCAGTCTATCATATTATTCAATGCCCATAAAATACAGGACTAAGTAAAGTTTATATCATAACAATCGTAACGGCCCACATCCCAACAGCTTCTGGAACACTCAGGTTGAACGCCGCTCTTTTAACGAGCTCTCGCCTTCCCACCAACATTACAAATCACCTTTGCCAGTATATCTGGTCGAATTGGCTTGGAGATGAAATCGGACATACCACAGGCGATACAGCGATCCCTGTCTTCCGTCTCAACATTGGCAGTTAGCGCCACAATCACCGGCATTAATGGTGTACCACCATACTTTTCCCTCAAATCTTTCGAAGCTTCAATACCATCCTTGCATGGCATTTGAATGTCCATAAGAACCAAGTCGTAGTTCTTACCACTCTGCTCAATGCGTTTAGCACACTTCTCTAATGCATCAAGACCATGAATCGCGGAATCAGCAGTATAGCCGAGCTTCTTCAAGTGTTGCAAGGCAACCCTCGTGTTTACCACATTATCTTCCACCAACAAAATGTGCATTGGTAGCTCATCTCCAAGAAGCTTAGAACTCAAGGGATTCTTGAGCGGTGAGATTGGAGAGACTGGTGTTGAAAGTTGAGATCCAGATGTTGAGTCAGAATCATCATCTGCCAATGCCTTGCTCACCAGAGTAGCAAGCTTCTTTCTTAAAAATGGCATCAACAAGACTGGGTGATCCTCTTTAACCATGTGTTTCACAATCTTACCGGAGGGACTTATGATTATCAAGTTTCTCTTCGGCAAGGTATCAATCACTTCAGTCGGCAACAAACCGTAGTACTTCGGAGTGATGAAAACTAGAAGGTAATCTTTCAAGGTCTTGATGTTTTCATACTCAGTTGTAATTTCGACAGAGCAACCAGACTCCGACTGAGCAAAGTCCTTCAACGACAGCGATGAGAAACTTGGGTCGGCAACAATGAGCATTTTAGAGCCACGAGGAACATCCATAAGTGATGGTCTGGAAGCAATAGAAGAGGCGAGTGTCAAAAAGAAAGTAGTCCCTTCTCCTTCATCACTTTCAAAGTTCAAGGTTCCACCCATCAAGTCAATCAACTTCTTAGAAATGGAGAGACCAAGACCCGAACCACCGTAAACCCTTCTGGAAGAACCATCAACTTGCGAGAAAGCACCAAAGACCTTCGAGTGTGAGTTCTTTGGAATACCAATACCAGTATCACGGATACTGATGGTGAACTCGTAGACACTTCCAGAGGAGAGGCGTCTGGCAAAGGACTCAATAACAATAGAGCCTGACTGTGTGAACTTGACAGAGTTCCCCAGCAAGTTGATGATAACCTGCTTGAATCTGGTGACATCACCTTTGATCTTATCGATCAACCCACACTTGTTGAAGTATGCCAGCTCCAACTTCTTTTCGGCAGCCTGTTCAGAAATCAACTGCATAGCACTCTCGATACATTCGTTCAATGAGAACCACTCATTCTCAAGGTGGATAGAGCCGTGCTCAATTTTGGAGAAAGTCAAAATAGCGTCAATAATGTTTAGCGTAACTTCAGCTGAGGACTGGACAGTCTCAACATACTCGCGTTGAAGTGGATCAAGCTCGGTCTCCATAAGGAATCCTGCACATGCAAATAATGAGTTGAAAGGAGTTCGAATCTCATGAGACATATTAGCCAGGAATGTAGCCTTCTCAGCCGTAGCCTCCTCAGCAGCCTTCTTGGCAACCATTGTTCTGTAATAAAGGCGAGCTTTATCCAGTGCAAATGCAGCCTGTGTACACAGCAACTCTGTGAGCTTCAATTTCTTGCTGGTGAACAGGTTTGGAATGTCAGTGTTCTCAAGATACAATATACCGAGAATCTCAACTTCACTTTTAATAGGCAAGCATAGGAATGAGCTCGGAACACTCTTGATGAAGAAGGAGTCTGAGTTGACGATGGAACTAAGACGATGGTCAAATTCAGAGGAGTTTTGCAGGGCAGCACCAGTCTCAAAGCACTCCTGAATCAGCTTCTCCGGGAAAAGCAACTTTTCAGCATCTTCTTGGTCCAAATGGTTAAAGAATGATGGACCACCGACAGCTTTGTAACGGATGATACCGTCGTCATCTCTCAAAGCGACAACAGCGTATGTGGCATTGACAATGGCAATGGTCTCCTTCACCAAGTTTTCAATAATTGCATCAGTGTTGATGCTCTCAGATACTGAGAGAGTAGCCTTGATAGCAGTGAAGAAGTCGTTATTGTCGTGTTCTGGATCAAGAAGAGCAGTCGAACCATCCTTACTATTTAACACAGACGAAATTAAGTAATTAATCGGAGATAGAGCGGCCATGTGGTCACTAGAACTTCTCCTTGAAGGGGCTGATGCTTCGAGTTGGAAGTTGTCAAATGCATCTGGGTATGCCTGCTTTAAGCGAGACACACGATAGTTGTGTCCACCAGCTTGATATTCTCTTGCAGCTTCCTGAAGGTGCTTGAAAGCTCTGCCCTTACTTGTTTTCAAGTGCAGCAACCAACGCCCACACCTCTCGTTGAACCAGCCAATGTCAAGGGGAACGTGGTTGATTTGGGCACTTTCAATGGCTCTCTCATATGCATCGAGAACTTCCAAGCTGCTAGAATTTTCATCAAGGTTCAACATTTCAGCAAGCAAAAAGAGGTACTTTGGCTCGAACAATTTCACACAATTGGCCTTGCAAGCACCATAGAAGTCCAAACCTTGTTGGACAACCTCTTTCTTACGATCAAGGGCCAAGCTCGGATCACCGACACATGACAAAATGTGTCTCAACTGGAATGTGACAGTCATCAGATTGTATGGCACAGTTTCAAAGACCGTCCCAATCTCCTCATCAAGTCTTCTTTGAGACAACGATGACAATCCACGAGCGTGTGCATTAGTGAGTTCGATAGCACAAAAATAGTAACACTTGAAAAAGAATCCCATCCGCTCAAGATCAAAGTCTGGACCCCTCATAACATCGAGCTGCGGGTCGTATGGCATCTGAAGAAAGTGCCTCAAGATCATAAGAGACGTGTTATACCATGCCAAATTGACTGGATCCTCCAGGTCAATCTTTCTCGTAGTATTAACCAAAGATCTGTATACCAGTTGCAAGTTGACACCATTGAGAGTTTCCATCATAGGTGTGACTGCACTCTTCATGATGAAATTGATTGACCAAGTGGATGACAGCTGTGCGGAAGAGGCACTATACAGCTCATAGAACTTTAGCAACTCATCAATCGGCTCTAAGTAGACACCAATGGAGAAGACGTATACGTAAAATACCTTGTTGCAAAAGTCCATGGTAACAGAACGACCAGTCTTTAGTAGTGCCAAAGCAAACTGAGAGAATTCCTTAGACCGAGTTAAAGAGTCACGGATGTACACAGTGGCAAGAACGACATATCCCACAGCAGCAAATCCGGAGTGTCCATGTTGAAGAGCGTGGTCGCACAAGTAGTGAGCGACCAGACTGGATAAATGAAGATCTCCCTGATAAATAGCAAGGAAGACAATTTCAGCCATAATCTCGTGCAATGTGATATCGAGGTTGGATGGGGAGTCACTATGTCTTGAGATCTTCCGCACTTCAGAGATGGTAGTTGGAAGCTTCTTCTTCAACACTTCTAGCTGACTGGGAAAAGTCGATGGATCACTATCAAAGGCAATACCATTCTTATTGAGACATTTGACAGCATACTGGACACACTCCTTGCTCTTGTTCTGAATCGAAAGGGCCTGGACGTAAACCAAGACAATTCTTGGATCTTCGAGGAAGACATCACCGCTGGCCTTAATAAAGTCAATGACACCTTGGATGTCTCGAGTCTTGAGCATATATCTTGCGATCTCAAAATCAACACGGAAAATTTCTTCCGGTGTCGTTATTTCAGAAAACTTGGCCAGGAGAGATTTGGTGATGTTGAGGAACTTGAGAGCTGGGATAGAGTCAAATGTCTTGTTACAAAGCTTGTGAGTGTGCTTGAATACTTCGATGTAAATCTTGCAGTCCTTTGGGTCAGTAACAGCAGTCCACGACTTGGCGAAATGGTCAGCAATCTCCATACAAGAGGCAGCATCAGCCTTCCAATTTGTTCTGTCATGATAGAACCTCAAACCAATGGTTCTGTGAACCTGAGCAAGCTTCTCATCATCGAGACGAAACTTAACAAAGTAGGTATAGAGAGTGTCATGAGCCAATGAAAACAGGCACAAAGAAGCCATATCCTTCTCATCATTTTCATCGACATGGATTGGTAGGTCTTTCCTTGCAAGATGGAATGGGTACTTGTAGAATATGTTCATCGGACGAACCAGCGAAAGCTCAGTACCCTTGATCAATAGGTTACTCACCTCTTGATATGACTTCTCGACAGCAACAGCAAGGTCGTGAAGCGAAAACATTGTGTTCTCATAAACACAAGCTGCATACACCAACATTTCCCTCTCTTCTTCATTGAAGTAGTTGAAGAGTCTTTTGTCGTAGATTTCCGAACTATCAACTGGGAAGGAACTGATAGTTTCCTTCTGATACACCCACTTAGGATGTGGTGGAGAAGGGTCATAAACCATCAAATCATGAATCAGTATTGTCTCAATAAAGCGGGTCGCCATGAGGACATTGCCCTTGGTATGTTTATGGATATAATTCGACACGTCGAAAATGACATCTGGAACTTTTCTCTTAATAACAGGGTAGTTCTTCTGAACACTTAACATCTCTTGTGTCGGGGCGAACACAGTCTTTGCGAACTCGAGAAACTTCTCTGTGCGGTACTCAGAGATTGCCATCTCAATGTAGTCAGAATTAAGTCTTCGCTTAAAGTCTTCCAGATGGGCAGCGTTGGAGGAGTCAAACGTGGCAAGGACGATTATGCAGGTATTCCACTGTTCCCTAATGATTTCAGAGCGGGTCTCGTTAAGCAGTTCAATATCTGAGAGCGAAAACCACTGGAAGTCATCAAAGAAGATTGTGAGTGGGTAACGTTGGCCAAGAGCGATGAAGAGACATTTGATGAGGCGTCTAAACTGGAATTCTGGATGCAATAGATGGTCGTGCTTGCTGAGTTTATCATAGCGTGAAATCTTGCTGTAGTTTGGGCCAAGGATGTAAGCCAATTCTGGAAGATGAACAAAGAGTGGTGTCATGTCGGAGGAGCCAGCAACTTTGATAATGCACTCACGTGCTGCAATTATGTCAGCTTCAGAGCTGGCCGTGATTTGGTGGAGAATGTTGTTGAGGATGGAGATGAATGAGGCAAAACCTGTTGTTTTTGTATTACACTTCCATTGGGCAAAATAGTGATTCTGTGATACGATGCGGCTCTGCAACTCCCCAACCAGACGAGTCTTACCGCAACCAGCAGCACCTTTGATTAAGAGGAGATGTACACCAGTTCCTGTAGTATCGTAGAGAGACTCCAAATACTTGAGTTCTTGTTCACGACCAAATATATGTCTTGGCATGTGTGACAAATTAAGCATTCTCTTTGAAGCATCCTCGAATGATGTGGTCTCACCTGTCATGAGATAGTTCAAGTCATCAAGCAAGTACTCACAAGAGAGATAACGATCTTGTGCTTTCTTGCTTAACAGCTTCATTACAACATCATTTACCTGATTGGGGAATCCATGTTCTGTCAATGGCATCGGTGTCTCTCTGATATGCTTGTTAATCAGTTCCCTCGAATCTGAAGCAATGAAAGGTAAAGTTGATGTAAGCATCTGATAGAGAATGACACCTATGGAGTAGAAATCAGCACGGTAGTCAGCTAAACAGTTCATCTCACCGCTGACCTCTGGGGCCATGTAGGGTAGCCAATCCAATAGGTATCTCTTGTTCAAAGTACGGTAACCTCGCGTACAGTCTTCTGTGAAGAAAGAGAAGCAAAAGTCCCATCCGGTGATGTACACTTCATCATTGTCGTTGATAAGGATGTTCGAGGATGTGAGACCATTGTGTGTGATACGGTGAGAATGAATGGTTTTGAGTGTTTCAACACATGCAATAATGGCAGACAAGATACGCTTATCGTCCTTGATGCGACCAGAGACAAACACTTCGTTAAAACTTCGTAGGTTGAGGATATCGTCGTAGATGAATGCGTAACCGCCAGAGTTCTCGAGAGAGATGAAATCGGTAGCATATAGCACACCTTCAATGTCTGGTGGTAGTGTATACGGACGACGTCTGTCTGGCTTAGATTTTGATGGATCTTGGGAGAAGTTGACGCCCGAAAGGACATACCATTCGTTGAAGAATCGAGTCATGGAGCCCGCGGAGATGTATGAGACGTACTTGACGAGCACGTTACGCTTCGTCTTGCGATTGAAGCCTCTATAGAGGTCACTTGAGATGTTGGAGAGGAGAACATACCCTGGAATGGCATTACGGATGGTATCCGTTTTGAGTGGTGTAGGTCCCTCGGCGTTGAAGGTCTCAAAGAGCTCCTTGCGTATATGTGACGAGTGTGTTGTCGGCGGGACAAGCAGATAGTCATAGAAGGAAGACTCTGATGTAGTTGAGTTATCAGAGAAGTGCGTCACTGGGGAGAGTAGGCCTTCGTTAAAGAAGAGCTCTGCTCTGTGCGGCGGGAGATCCGTCTTGAGCGGTCTTGAGCCGCTGGGGGTGTCTGTCACTCCCATAGGTTGTATTGTGACAGATAAGCGACGTAGGTGTATAGTATAGGGCAAGGGATACACGGCAGTTGAGGCCCAATTTTTCGAGGATTTACCAGGGCAGTAGTTGTATTTGATAGCAAATGAGTATATAAGGGATCATTTGAGGGAAAAGTCAAGTAATTTGGTGGGCCATGTCCACTTTTCTCTTTTCTGCGGTGATGCGGAGTGTGCCCGCTGTGCTTCAAGTTTCTCTGCACAAGAGACGGTTTAGCAAAGTTGCGGCCAAGGTCTAGACCTTAGTCACAGCTCCGGAAGACGCTCGGGTAAAGCTCGGGCCGAACACTCTACACTTTGGACTCCTTAGATCTGGGGCGGGTATTCTATCGGTGTCGTGCTGTCCGCAGAAGAACACTGTGGAAAAGAGCTGCCACTGTCGAATTACGCTGCACCACCCACAGCGAATGTATCCATGTGGGGGGTTTGGTGGGCTGTGATGCGCACACTCTCGGCGCACTTTGGCCGCACCTTCAAAGACTGACAACAGTGACAGCCTACAGCATTTCAAAAGGTGCTCACTACGCATGCATAGAAAAAAACAGAATACCCGGGCAACGGCTGCGTCAAACAAAAAGAAAAAATATTCCGATCGCGAAACTTTGACATCTCTTGGGGAGCCGTACGCGAGTCGCGAAAATTGACAAACACCAAGACACCAACAACGATTGATATACATCAATATAAACAAAGCGCATAAGCGCCCAACAACGGCGCTAAGTGATAACAGAAGCACCACACCATACCATGGAGAACCCACACGAGCAAGTACAGAACGCACTCCTTGCTAGAATCATCAATAACGTTGTATGTTTTGTCCCCTCACACTCGCTCTTTCAAGCGACACTGACGCGTAACATCAACACTAACAACTTGCACACAGGAGCGTCTCAACGAGAGCGTTTCAATCCTCAACAACACCCTTAGGGTAAGTTATTTTTTTCACCCAATCATCCACTCTGCTTTAGATTAAGCACTAACTGATGTTTGACAGGATGCCAACAAGGACAACCTTCAGGTTGAGCTCGTGGCGCAAATGTGGGAAAATTATCAGGCGAATGCCGATTTCAACCTTGAAGCCACAGGGAACAAGCAACCACCTCTCTGATTGCTATCTCGGCATCAATCCCTCTTGTCACTTGTCACAGCCTACCTACTGTCTCGTGTAACGACCGTCATGAATGTTTATGTTTGCTCTTGAAGAAAATGCGGGCCGAGAGGAGCAATTACTGCACCATCGCTTAATATATATATCTATCCATTTTAGCACGATCCACCAATCCCTGGTCATATACACCTTGCTCTTCCCCTGAAGACACTACGTAGAGCAAGCCAGATGTGATTATAACCAGTTAAACTTACTCGCATTTAGAGGCATAAGTATCTCCACGCGAGGTTGTATACAATATGATGTGGAGCGGCAACCACTAAAAACCACTCTTCACTTACCCCAACCCACGCGCCCCAAGTAAAGCCACCCCCATGTGATACCTAGCATCCGAGAGATTAGGTAGCCTACCAATATCTTACTTAAAGAGCAAATACCTTTAATCATAACTATGCAGATACATTAATTTCAATCTGAAAACACCATTCACTGATCAGCAGCATCATCATCAGACTCAGACATGGCATCGTCAACATCACTGTAGAGATCACTATCCAAATCCTCTGGAATTTCCTCGTCATCCATATCTTCATCCTCAGACTCTTCATCGTCACTCTCCTCATCTTCAGACACATTCTCACCAGCCTCCAGTCTCTTTTGTCTCTCCTCCTCTCTAGCTTTACGTCTCTCCTTCTTTGCATCCTTCTTAGCCTTCTTCTTGGCAATGTTTTCAGCCTGTTCCTGCTTTCTAGCATCCTTAAGCTTTTGCTTCTCCTGATGTTTCTTCTCCAATTCGGCAATCTCCTTCTTACTCTTCTTAATATCCTTATGGTACAACACTTTACCACTAGCAACACCATCTTCAATCTTTGTCAAATGCAATCTCAATCTTGGACCAATCTCAGTAAGTTTAATAGCTCTCTTTTTAACGTTACTACTCTCCTCATCGGTAGTTGCGTCTTCCTTCTTCTTAGAAACAACCGGCTCACTCTTCATATCAACAATGCTATCCTCCTCAACTTCAGAATCAGATGTAAATCCACCAACACTGTATGGATCCGTCAAAAGTTCACTCACATCAGAAGCCCTGGATAAGTTTGGAAGCTTCTTAGTCATGCTCTTCTTTGCACTAATGAGTTTCTTAACATTCTTGGATCCTTCAACGGCCTTGGTCTCAATAGTATAATGACGAAGATCAATGGCACCAGTCTCAGAATCCTTATGGATCATCAAGACACGCTTCACAGATGAAAGTTTTGTAAGATGTGGTTGAATTGGTGGGAACATGTTTTGGAAAGTTGTAATGAGAAGTTTTTCATGTGGCTCAGCGGTTTGAGGGTTTGTGAAGCCGTTAAGCACGAGAAGTGGTGGATTAAGATATTCCTTAGACTCCTTTGTAATGGATTTTGGACGCTTGAGGATCTTGCGAACGTCCTTACATAGAGAATAATTCTCTACTTTGAAAGAAATGGTTGGACCACGAGACATTCTGGCAATTCTGAGTTGTGTGGTACCAGCATCAGATTGGGAAAACACCATGAGATGGGACACATTGAGGGGGCCAGCCATCACGACAAAGTCTCTTAGTTTGTTGGATTTACGCTCTTTAAGACGAATAGCAGTGTGTGGTTGCATCACATTACGCATGTCACGTACAAGTTGTGACAAGGAATGGTTCTTCATGTTCGATCCGAGACGGAGAACCATAGAACGAGGCACCTTGGTCTCCTCCTCGGAGGTCTTGACGTGTGTTCTTCTTTTGGTCTTTTGTCGGGGCTGTTAGTAACTGTTCACAATCATACCAACAATCATCAATATCACATACTTTTCTCTTGGCCATGGTTATAGCTGTAATTGATAGTTGATAATCCTCGAAAGATAGAGGTCTGGAGAAATGTGCCAAAGGCTCCCTCTCAAAATTTTCTTATGGCGCGATGACATCCGGACACCACCTCAACCTTTCCCAGCAGCTCTCCAAAAAAATTTATGGCACATCTCCACATTGATTTCTCAGCAGTCTCCGATAGAAGCCATAGAACTCACCGCAAAGTATGGGTCCATCTGCTAATAAAGTTGTCAAGAAGAGCAAGAAGGTCAAGTCTGAGTCAGCGCTTGACCTTGCTAAGAAGCTCAAGCAACGTGCACTCAAAGAGAAGAGCAAGCAGCAGGAGCCTTCTCCAGATAGTAACAAGTCCGATTCAGAGCATGCAGAAGAGGAATCTGATAAAGAAGTTGAAACAACCGATGCGATCAAGAGCGAAGAAGACAAAACACCAAAGATCACATCCTTCAAGGAGCTCGACCTCATCCCAGAGATTCTCGAGGCCTGTGAAGCTATGAACTTCACCAAGCCAACTCCTATCCAGGCTGAGGCCATTCCATACGCCCTTCAAGGCCGTGATATCATCGGATTGGCCCAAACAGGTTCTGGTAAGACTGCAGCATTTGCCATCCCTATGCTTCAGGCCCTCTGGGAGGCTCAGACGCCATTCTTCGGTCTTGTACTTGCACCAACAAGAGAGTTGGCTTATCAGATTAGAGAAACATTTGATGCTCTTGGATCGAGTATGGGTCTCAGATGTGCTACCATTGTCGGTGGTATGGACTCCATGGATCAGGCCAGAATGCTGATGAGAAAGCCACATGTCATCGTTGCCACCCCAGGTCGTCTTTTGGATCATTTGGAGAAGACAAAGGGATTCTCCCTCAGAGCACTTAAGTTCCTTGTCATGGATGAAGCAGACAGACTGTTGGACCTTGAATTCGGTCCAGTCTTGGATAAAATTCTCAGCATCATTCCAAGACAGAGAACTACATACCTATTTTCCGCCACCATGACATCCAAGATTGAGAAGCTTCAACGTGCCTCCCTCACTAACCCTGTTCGTGTCTCCGTCTCTTCCAAATATGCCACAGTTGATGGTCTCACACAAAAGCTCATGGTAGTTCCAAACGGATACAAGAACACATTCCTCATACATGTCCTTACGGAAAACCAGGGCAAATCAATCATCATTTTCACACGTACGTGTGCGCACGCTCAAAGAACAGCACTCATGTGTCGTATGCTCAACATGCCAGCCATTCCACTCCATGGACAACTCACACAATCGCAGCGTCTTGGAGCGCTTAACAAATTCAAGTCTGGTCAGAGACAGATTCTCGTGGCTACAGATGTTGCTGCTAGAGGTTTGGATATCCCATCTGTCGATGTTGTTGTCAACTATGATATTCCAACGGATTCTAAGGCTTATATCCACAGAGTTGGTCGTACGGCGAGAGCTGGAAGATCTGGTAAGTCCATCTCCTTGGTGACACAATACGACTTGGAGTTGTTCTTGAGAATCGAAGCTGTCATTGGTATGAAGTTGCCAAAGGAGGTTCCTGACAGGGAGGCTATCCAGTTATTGCATCCAACAGTGGATAAGGTCTTGGCTCAGGCTATCAGAGAAACCAAGGAATTCCAGGAAAACAGACCAAGAAAGGGAAAGAAGAAGTCTAGAGATGATGACCGTGAGGAGCAGTAATTCTTTGCTAGTGAGTATTACCTGGTGGTTGTCATTCCACAGTAGTAAGGTTGACATCTCATCGGGCTGGAACTCTCAGCGCTATTTCTACATCATAAATAGAATGAACGATGAATTAATGAACAGCTAGTAGAGAAAAACAGTTATTTTTCACAAATACTAGACCCACAAGCGCTCAGTACTGCCATGAACAACGCTCATCATTTACATGAGGTACCCTGGGTGCTGAGGGAACTCCTTGTCGCACTCTTAGGCACACTAGCGCATGAACTTGAACCTTTGATCTTACCGTTCTTTTCTTAAACACATTTTTCTGCCTCTAAAGGTCAACAAACGGCAATACTTTCCACCAACCGTATAGTAATTCTAAAGCCGACAGGGTCTGAAACGCTCCTATTGTTCCTAGCTCATCGTCTGTGCGAAAATCTCCTAAACGGGACATCTCCGACACGCGTGAAAAGTTTACCCTGCAGATGCGTCTATAAGAAACTTTTGACACCAAAAGAATCTGACTCGTCTCAAAAAATACTGTCTTCTTTTCTGCTCTGCCTCAAGTCTGTTGCGTGCGTGTCCTTCCGTGTTTGTCAACTAGCTAGACTTCCTTTACCCACAAGTCAGCTTTGGTCCATCACTCAAGTATCCCTTTTCCTCACAAACACTAGGACTCACGAAGCATCTCCTGTCCCTCTCCAACCCCACCAACAGCCGCCATAGAATCAAGCGTTTCAAAATGATCTCTGCTAGTGAGCTTATCAAGTTCCACACGAACAGACTCATCCATAAGGTCAGCACCAAGGATGGAATCCTTGGTGACTACAACTACCGTTACCTCTTCACCCCTAAGCTCCCATTCCTGAAGCGCCAAAGAATCACACAACCATTCTTCGGCTTGGATGATGAGATGCCACTTCTTCTGGGATTCATTCTCGGTTTCCAGCACGCCCTTGCTATGCTTGCTGGTGTGATGACCCCTCCACTTCTCATTGCCAGCGCTCTTAATGCCACCGACTCCCAGCAGTCCTATTTGGTCTCAACATCACTTATTGTCTCTGCCTTCCTCTCTGTTATCCAAATCACCAGATTCCATATCAAAGGCACTCCATACTATCTTGGCTCCGGAATGCTCTCCGTTGTTGGTACCTCTTTCGGTGTGATCGTTGTTGTCCAGAAGGTTTTTCCAATCATGTATAGTGCAGGAATCTGTCCTGTTGCCGAGGATGGAACCCATTTGCCATGTCCAAACGGATATGGTGCTATCCTTGGTACTTCATGTGTGTGCTCCTTCCTGGAGATTGGTATGTCTTTTATTCCACCAAGACTCTTGAAGAAATTGTTTCCTCCTACAGTAACGGGTACTGTCGTCCTGCTTATGGGTATCTCACTTGTCGGTTCTGGATTCCTTGACGCTATTGGTGGTGCTGGTTGTGTTGGAGCCATTTGTCCATATGAAGGCGCTCCACATGCCTTGCCTTTTGGTTCTCCTCAGTTCATCGGTTTGGCATTCTTGGTTTATGCTTCCATCATTGCTTTCGAGAAATGGGGTGCGCCAATTATGAAATCGTGTTCAGTGATTCTTGGTTTGCTCGTTGGATGTATTGTGGCTGCTGCTTGTGGATACTTTGATCGTTCTGGTATTGATGCCGCACCAGTGGCCTCTTTCATTTGGGTTGAAACTTTCAAGCTGTCTGTCTATGGGCCAGCAGTCTTGCCAATGTTGATTGTGTACGTTGTTCTCTGTGTTGAGACAATTGGTGACTTGACTGCTACATCTGAGGTTTCCAGATTAGGTGTTGAGGGTCCAGCATATGAATCCCGTATCCAAGGTGGTGTGCTCGCTGATGGTGTTAATGGTCTTATTGCCGGTCTTTGTACTGTGACTCCAATGTCCACGTTTGCCCAGAACAATGGTGTCATCTCTATTACTAAATGTGCCAACAGAGTCGCTGGTTACTGGTGCTGTTTCATCCTTCTCATTGTGGGTATCTTTGTCAAGTTCTCATCTGCACTCACTGCTATCCCAAAGCCAGTGTTTGGTGGTATGACATCTTTCCTTTTCACTTCCGTTGCTGTCTCTGGTCTTAGGATTATTGCTACCTGTAAGTTCACCAGAAGAGATCGTTTCGTTCTCACGGCATCCATTCTTCCTGGTATTGGTGCTATTCTTGTTCCAACTTGGTTCGACAATGTTTTCTCATACTCCGGTGACAACCACGCACTTCAAGGTTTCCTTGATGCTATAATTGTTATCATGGAATCTTCATATGCTCTTGCTGGTATTATCGCTACTGTATTGAACTTGCTTCTCCCAGAGATGTCTGATGATGAGGAGGATGACATTCCAGATGACAAGGATGATTTGGAGGAAGTTCACATGGACGACTATGTCCCTCAGTATGATGACTCGGAAACCATGGTGCAGAAGAAGGGTAAGACTAAGGAACAGCTCAACGAAATCGGCGTTGCATCAACTTCTTCTTCATAATCACTTACTTGCCTCAGGAATCTTAGCCACACTCTAATAATGTCTTAATAGTACAAGTCCAATCTCTGTGAGTACATTTATCGTAATGAAGGTATGCTTTCCCCTCGGATAACGGCTAGTTTATGAACACCTACGTAAAAATCATACAACATTCAATGGTCAATAAGCTTTAATTACAAACGCCTAGCTCTGGGCTTACTCCTGGTCCTCGGCGTTGGACTCGAATGGAGTCAAGTTCTTGGTACCCTCAGCCCAAGAGACACCCTCGTAAGTGATCTCCTTGATGGCCTTGATGATCTCCTTAAGATCACCTCTGACCTGCTTGGTGGAATCACGCTCTCTCAAAGTGACAGAACCGTCCTTAACAGACTCAAAGTCGATGGTGATACCGAATGGAGTACCAAGTTCATCGTTTCTGGCGTATCTCTTACCAATAGAGGCACCAGAGTCATCCACCTTGAAAGGAATTTGCTCCTTTCTCAAGATACGAGAGATGTTCTTGGTGATTGGAAGCAACTCTTCGTTGTTAGACAATGGGACAAGCAACACCTTGGTTGGAGCGACAGCTGGTGGGAAGGACAAGACACCACGGTCTGTAGACTCAGCACGGGTCCAGAATCTGTGCTCGAAAATGGCGTAAATGATACGGCCAATACCGAAAGATGGCTCGATGACGTTAGGCGTGTACTCACGGACGTGCTCAGTGTGAGTTCTCTGCTCAATCTTGATGAAAGTGGTGTCCAACTCAACCTCACCCTCAAGCTCTGGGACCTTGAAAGTGACCTTGCCGTCCTTGTCAAGCTGCTCCTTCATCTTGATCAACTCATCCTGGGACTGACCAACAAGGAACTTCTCAACAACTGGGGCATCCTTTCTGAACTTTGGACCGAACTTCTTCTTCTCCAAGTCAATCTCGTACTGAGTAACAGAGACTGGCTCATCCAACTTCTGTCTAACAACCAACTTCTCCTTGGTCTTGTTGGCATGGACAGTCAAGTCATAAGCGGATCTGTCGGCACAACCGACACACTCGATCCAACCGTAGGAGGTGTGCAACTCAGCATCCCAGCAGTCAGCGGCGTAGTGAGCCATCTCGTTGGCCATGTGCTGACGGAATCTCAAACGGTTCTCATCAACACCAATCTTGATCAAGAACTGGTAAATTCTGGCGATGAAGTAACCCAAGGTCTCATTGTCAACCATACCGGAGGCAACAGCCTCACCAACGGTCTTCTCAACTGGCTCAGTGGAACCAGCCTGCTGGACGTCCTTTGGCAAAAATCTAAGCTTGACATCCTTGATATCGGCAAAGTTCTCGTGCTTCTTGTCGTTTGGATCAACGTAGTGCTCAATCTCAGCCATCAAGAACTCACGAACTCTGAGCAAACCTGATCTTGGAGAGATCTCGTTTCTGAAGGACTTACCAATGGCAGCAGAGGCAAATGGCATCTTCAAGTTGTTAAAGTCCAAGAGCTTGTTGAAGTTCAAGAACTGACCCTGAGCAGTCTCAGGTCTCAAGTAGCCCTTCAACTGACCGGATGGACCAATAGCGGTCTCAAACATCAAGTTGAAAGCCTTTGGAGCCTCCAATGGTTCGTTGGTGACTGGGTTCTTGATGTCATACTTAACCATCAACTCACCGAGCTGCTCACCGGAGTAACCATCAATCTGAGCCAAGACATTCTCGTACTCAGCAACAACCTCGTCATCAAGCTTGACGGCCTTGATTTCTTTGACCTTCTTCTTTCTCTTCTTCTTGTCAGCATCCTCCTGGGCATCAGCGTTGGCGTCCTTGACGAGACCTCTGGCCTCCTTGTCACCCTTGAGTCTGGACTCCAAAACCTCCTCAACCAAGTGATCAGCTCTGAAGATCTCACCAGACTTGAGGTCTCTACACATCCAATCGGAGAACTTGTCAACGTGACCGGAAGTTTTCAAGACTTCGTATGGAGTCAACATGGTGGTATCAACCTCAAGCATGTCCTCCTCGAGGATGAAGTGCTTTCTCCATGTGTCGACAATGTTGGCCTGGAAGGCACAACCTGGTGGACCGTAGTCATAAAGACCGGAGACACCACCGTAAATCTCGAAGGATGGGGCGAAGAAGAAACGACGCTTGAGGACGTTCTCCAAGTTCTCACGAGAGAACTCTGCAGCTTGACCAGACATTTTGGGACGTTTCGGCTGCTTGCGACGGTCTTGTGGGGCTTTGCACGTGGAGAAAAAACGAGCTCTAAGTATATTGGCCTGTTTGTTGGCCAAAAATGAACGGAGAGACGTTTTGAAAAGCACGATGGCTGTCTTGACAGGAGATATACCGTGGATTTAGAGACCCCCATCTCTCAAGTTTTTTGTGTCGTCGAATGTTTTGTGCTACCATATTACAACAGAGTTTTTCGCGCAATTTACCCGGCCGCACACACACACACACATCCCGGAAACCGAACTCCGTAATCTCATCTCACTAATAAAAACTCAACGAATGATTCATAAGACTATATTGTGATGGTTGAAGACATTTGATCACACGTTATATTGATAGGATACAGAGTTATCACGACGACATGGCAGTAATGTTACTGTAGAGAGTTTCATAGACCACTAGTGTGATGAGTAACCGACTGACTCATTGATTTGAAAGGAATATAATTCAAGCGCAGAATTTAAAAAGTAGATTAATCCAAGTGAAGCTCATCACCAGAGTACTTCTTTCTCAAGTAGGCAAAAATTGGGTTCAATTTGAACTTGATTGCCAAGAAGTACTCTGTGATGAAACCAGGCGCAAACAATGGCAAGTAACCCATAATTGTAGCCAACTTACCTCTGTAGACATCGATTGGATCACGAGAGCTCAAGATGTCTCCAACAACTTCCTTGGCATAAGCTTCTGCCGTCATTGGCTTGTTGTTCTTAGCCATGGTTCTTCTGGACTCAAAGGCATCGTCGAATGCTTCACAGTCAAACTTGGAACCTTCAACCTTTGGATGCTTATCAGCAATATCAGTCTGAACACCACCAGTGACAACATTGATCACTCTGACGCCGAATCCTTTCATCTCCAAATGCAAGACACGGGCGTATGCATGGATTGCAGCCTTTGTGGAGCAGTAGACAGATGAGAATGGGAAAGGAGTTGTGCCTGCAATAGAGCCTGTGAATAAGATGGTACCCTTAGCGGCAATGACAAAGTCTTGCAAGTCTCTTGTGAGTTGTATAGGGGCAAACACGTTAACTGCGAATGCGGATTCCAAACGCTCATCGCTGACATCGATGGCTGGAGATGTGCATGAGATACCTGCGTTGTTGTAGAGCACATCAAGCTGGCCATCAACAAGCTCCTTCGTCAAAAACTCTTTCAATTCATCACGACTCTGCTTAGAGGCAACATCGAGTGTGATTGGAACAACACCAAACTCCTTAAGTGGGGCCATCATCTCAGTACGACGGGCACCAGCGTACACTTTCCAGCCTTTGAGGGCAAGTTCTTTGGAGACGGCAAATCCAATACCGGAGGAGGCACCGGTGATGAGAGCAACTTTCTGACGGGATTCGGACATTCTTCTTGGTAATCAATTGAGTGTGGAGGTCAACGTTGTATGTGTGAGGTTGAAAGAAGAAATAAACCAGAGCAGATTCTCTTCCTTTAGTTGCGGAGAGGTTTTCTAGACCCCGCGCTTTCGGGAAGATCTTGCTTCGGCAAGGAGGGTTATTCTTATTATAACGTGAGATGAGGTGGTGTGTTGGAGCCCTGACTAAATACAGCATAATCCCTCCCCTGTCTTTATAAAGAGGAGATAACTTTGGCATTCGAAGTGGCCAGTCCTTCTGCTTCTGCTTCTGCTTCCGCCTCTGCGAGTGTTCAATCAAGTCCTCATTGGCCCTATGATGAAAGAAATGGTGGAGATACTCTAATAATAGAGGCAGCTGTCATGGACTCCAAAATATTAAACTAACCACAATATAGCCATTTTCTGCTAATCCCACTCAAACGTTTATTCAGAATGGGCCAACGCTCTACATGATAGTAATAATCATTATCATCATACTGCCGAAAACCCCCATCAATAACCCCCGTATCGGGAAGCTTTCCTAAAAGAGACATACCTCTCTTCGCGGTGTCGTAAACCCTCCGGAGCACTGCAGAACTATCCATTTCTTTTACCCCTTTACTGATCCCATGGTGCCTAACACCGACAACTCATTTGCTCGAACAAACATACACAAAATGGGTAAGGTTACACTCCAGACTGACCTCTGTCTCTTTGATCTCGACGGAACTCTCGTCAACACCACCGATGCTGTGGAGAGAATATGGGTTGATCTCTGCTCCAAGCACAACGTCAGTGTTGACAAATTGTTCGAGTACTCTCATGGAACAAGAACATCAGAGGTACTTGCCAAGTTCTTCCCAGAGATTGATAACACCGACAACAAGGCTGCCTATGCCTTTGACAAGAGCATTGTGGATAAGCACGGTCATCTCGTTAAAGTGATTCCGGGTCATGCTAAGCTTCTCAACAGCTTGAATAAGCACAAGTGGTGCATTGTGACATCCGGTAACCAAGTTTTGGCAGGTAGTTGGTTTGACAACATCTTGAGCGATGTTACCAAACCAGACGTATTCATCACTGCTGAGATGGTGTCAAAGGGTAAGCCAAACCCAGAGGGTTATTTGAGAGGTGCCGAGCTTCTCTCCGAGAAGAATGGCCTGGACAAAGATTCTGTCAAGAAGGTTGTCTTTGAAGATGCGCCAGTTGGTATCAACGCTGGTGTTAACGCTGGTGCTACTGTTGTTGGTATTGCTAGCTCATTCGACCCACAGTTGTTGTACAAGGCTGGTGCAACTTACGTTGTTAAGGATCTTACTCATGTCCACGTGGTGGATGGTGACAAGATCGAGTTGGAGCTGGATACAATTGATAGAGAGTAAAAAGAGATGTTTAAAAATTATTTACATGGAAGTGTGCTCTATAAATAACAAACAGTTGGCACACGTACACGTATTTATAGACCCAAAATGGTTGTACCTAGTCAATGCGACCGAGTGCAGAAACGTTTGCACCAATCATGTCTCTCTGATTTCCTTCATTTTCTTTTCATCCCAGTATCTTTCATAGAAATGGAATGTCTCGAAACAGACTTCAATCATGATCAATATAATGATGATCCATTCCAGTCTGGTTCCCTTTTCCTCATTTAAAGTCTGAAGCAAAGCACGAGATTCATCTGTAGCGTAATCAAGCTTCTTATTCAGAATGGAAATTCTTGGAGATATATCCAAGATGTTTGAAATGTTTCTGTAGATTCTCTCCAAGTTTGGTTCAGTCCAATATAGATCTGGGATCTCAATCAACTCCGAGTACAAATTCAACTTACCTCTTAAAAGAAACAATCTTCCCGTGGATCTCAAAAGATCCTTTTCCGTCACACTTAGCTTCTTCCCTACTGAAAGACCCTCAGTGACTTTTCTGGTCTGAAGGATGTGCTTTTCTAAGGCATTCTCCAAGATTGCGAGTCTCGTAGATCTGGACAATCCACTAGAAAATGCAGCTTTGTCAAACAAGGATTGTTGTCTATCAGCGCCATTGATGATTATAGTCTCAGTGATGACATGACTTTCATCACTTGACTCACCATTTATCTCGATATAATCCATATCCTCTGATTCAAATTGATCGTATTTTGAAATCATGCAATCCTTGAATAATGGCAAGATCTTGTGCTCAACGGTCTCCTCATCAACACCCCATCCAACGATCGATCCGGATTCTAGAAGCAAGACATCGTGCTTCCCCTCGTATACAAAATGGAGAATCTCATTAGGGATCAAGATTTTAACACCGACGTTGGTTTTTTGAAGGATACTATCAAAGTCATATTTTTCACAAGTGGTGAATGTGGTTACAGGTAGTATTGGATGCTCCTTCTGTATACTTTCAAGGATTTGAGACTCGTTGTTTCGAAGCCAGGTTATTCCCTTGGTACGTCTGAGTAGTTGTGAGTTTGTCAAACGAGTCGTCTTGGGTGTCTTACGGAATATAGAGGAGTTATGGCGGATGGTTGTTGATAAGGCCGAGGCCGAGATGGTGTGCAGTGATGGATATTGGAACGTGAGAGAACGCATAAGAGCCTTACATGGCTGAGTTGCTATCATGACCTTCCTTGAAGACATCATTCTGGTAGAACTCGAGCAACCAGATGTCTTAGGAGAGTTCTAAGAAAATGAACGGCTAATCATTTGATCACCATACAATTTCCCTGTGCTTTCCCACCCACCTGCCAAAAGTCCGCGACTCCACAGAGTGCGCATACCAAAAGTTGTTTTTTTCGCCAAAGTTGCGGAGATTTGCGCCAAAATGGTCCAACCGCCAATTGGCGCGCGCCGGCTGAGGAGCATCGAGGGGCTTTGAAGTTTGCATTGTTCGAGACCCTTGGGGCAGTGGCCCCATGCATAAGTTGGTGGTGGCGGGGGAGAAGGAGGCAGTGGCTATTCTTTGGGCAAATTTAACCGTGAGTTGTGAGGCAATCATGTTACTTTCGCAGTGTTGCAGGCGATGTTTTGTCTAGATCACCCGAACACCTGAATGCCCCCTCAAAGGTAGGTTTGATAGCTCAGTAGTAGAATATTATGACCCAAGCAGTCATGGAGCAGTCATTACAGTTCGCTTCGATGAACTAGTCAGGCACCACGAAACTGCATAGCTGAGGCACGTGCCAATAGAACAATAACACATTGAACAACACATTGTTGATTGAATCTATGACTAACCTGTTGCCCCCATCGTCAATCAAAGACCAATCGCCGCGACAATTCAATCATCTGTTGTCGAAACCTAAATACAAACTACGCTTTATTTACACTTTTCCCGATTGGGACTATTAATTAAGTGCGCGAAGAGCTGGAAAGACGCGCGGTTATGACTTGCTAGAACACGTAAAACACAATGATTGGGAGTATTTAACACCTTAGTAACAATATAGCTTTGAATATTGGCCATTTTTACACGTGAATCCCTTCTCAAATCACGAAAATGCCGTTTTTAAAAAGCCCTAACGCTAGCGCTGAAATAAGGCACCGCCCATGTTGGCGGTGCGTGAACAAAGCATCTAGCTAGAAAAGCGCGGTGCCAAATATAAATCAAGAGCGCTCCACCATCCCTCCATATCGGAACATAACCACTTCATTGTATCTTTTAAATAGCAGGAAGTACATCTTAGCTTCAGTGACGATTACAAGGCAAGTTTTTGTTCCTACCGCCACAGCAATACTGCTTCTTGGCCCCGTGACTCCCTTGACACGTCATCAGAAGTTCTCGAACTAACACCGCATAGCGAAACCAAAACAGAAAAAAACTGATCGCTCCCGCCCAATTTCAGATTCATACCACAACACGTTGAAAGAAACAGTTTACGTGTTATCCATCCACTATCCACACACATACGCTCTGAGTTGCCAGTTGCCTCTTCCCCTTCAAGGTTCACTAGCATATATCACGAGCTTCTGCCGCCCTTCAAACGCCCCCATCGCTCAGGATCCAGATCGTGCATAGCCGCCCATCGGATCTCTTTGTTTGACAGCGTCTCTCTTTCATTCAACACAACACAATCCTTCACAAACTCACTATCCTACAGTTAATATGTGTGGAATCTTTGGTTACGTCAACTACTTGGTTGAAAAGAGCAGAGGAGATATCTCCTCGACTTTGATCGAGGGTTTGCAGAGATTGGAGTACAGAGGTTATGACTCTGCTGGTTTAGCCATCGATGGTGACAAGCCAAATGAGACTTACATTGTGCGTGAGACTGGTAAGGTTCACCACTTGAAGAGCACATATGAGGCTCAGAATTATAACAATGATGCCACTTTTGTCTCTCACGCTGGTATCGCCCACACAAGATGGGCTACCCATGGTCAGCCAAAGGTTATCAACTGTCATCCACAGAGTTCTGATAAGGCCAACGAGTTTGTTGTTGTCCACAACGGTATCATTACCAACTACAGAGAATTGAAGACTTTGTTGCAGGGTAAGGGCTTCGTTTTCGAGTCCGATACCGATACTGAGTGTATCGCCAAGTTGTTCAAGCACATCTACGACACCAACATCAAGAACGGTAACGAGCCAGACTTCAACGAGTTGATGAAGCAGGTTATCTTTGAGATTGACGGTTCTTACGGTTTGTTGGTCAAGTCCATTCACTACCCTAACGAGGTTGTCGCCACCAGAAGAGGTTCCCCATTGTTGGTCGGTGTTAAGACTGAGAAAAAATTGAAGGTTGACTTCGTCGACGTTGAGTTCCCAGACGTTGAGCACGAGTTGAGTCCAGTTCAGAAAGAGAAGGATGCTGCTCAGTTCGGTCTTTTGCCAGTTGCTCAAGGTGAGAGTGGCCTTAGACACTCCCAATCCAGAGCTTTCTTGAGTGAGGACGGTATGCCACAGCCAGTGGAATTCTTCTTGTCTTCTGACCCAGCTTCTGTTATTCAGCACACCAAGAAAGTCTTGTTCTTGGAAGATGATGATATTGCTCACATCTACGATGGTGAGTTGCACATCCACAGAGCCAGAAAGGATGACAACATCTCTGCTACTAGATCTATCCAGACCTTGGAGATGGAGTTGGCTGAGATCATGAAGGGTCCATACAACCACTTTATGCAGAAGGAGATCTTCGAGCAACCAGAGTCTACCTTCAACACCATGAGAGGTCGTATGGACTTCCAAAACCTCACTGTCAACTTGGGTGGTTTGAAGTCATGGTTGTCCACCATCAGAAGATGCAGAAGAATTATCATGATTGCCTGTGGTACCTCTTACCACTCTTGTTTGGCTACCAGAGCTATCTTTGAAGAGTTGACTGAGATTCCAGTCAGTGTTGAATTGGCTTCTGACTTCTTGGACAGAAGATCACCAGTCTTCAGAGATGACACGTGTATCTTTGTGTCTCAATCCGGTGAGACTGCCGATTCCTTGATGGCCTTGCAGTACTGTTTGGAAAGAGATGCTATCTCCGTTGGTGTTGTTAACTCTGTTGGTTCTTCCATCTCTCGTCAGACCCACTGTGGTGTTCATATCAACGCTGGTCCAGAGATTGGAGTTGCTTCCACTAAGGCTTACACTTCCCAGTACATCGCCTTGGTGATGATTGCCCTCTCTCTTTCTGATGACCGCCGTTCCAAGATCGAGCGTCGTAACGACATCATCAGAGGCTTGCAGAAGATCCCAGAACAGATTAAGCAGGTGTTGTCCTTGGAGGATAAGATCAAGAGTTTGTGTACTGAGGAGTTGGCCGGTCAAAGATCACTCTTGTTGCTTGGTAGAGGTTACCAGCATGCTACCGCCTTGGAGGGTGCCTTGAAGATTAAGGAGATCTCCTACATGCATTCTGAAGGTGTTCTTGCCGGTGAGTTGAAACACGGTGTCTTGGCTCTTGTCGATGACCAGTTACCAATCATTGCCTTTGCTACCAGAGATTCGTTGTTCCCAAAGACCATGTCTGCCATTGAACAGGTCACTGCCAGAGCTGGTCGTCCAATCATCATCCGTAATGAAGGTGATGATGTAATTAAGGTTGAATCTGCCATGGCTACTTTGGAGGTCCCACAGACTGTTGACTGTTTGCAAGGTTTGTTGAACATCATTCCATTGCAGATGATGTCGTACTGGTTGGCTGTTAACAAGGGTGTTGATGTTGATTTCCCAAGAAACTTGGCTAAGTCTGTGACTGTCGAGTAAACATCTTGGTTATGACTGCATCTTTGTTCTTTGTTCGACTTTTTATTTTGTTTCTTTGCCTCTCTTTTCTGCATACCACTCCATCCAGTACCCCCCTTACCTATTTTATTTCTTAGAATGTCAGTTTTCTGATTCGAATGAATGATCACATGTTTTGAATTGACCTTAATAAGGGGTGGTGTATACGTAGGCCATTATGGGTAGTTATAGACTTACTTACTCCGGATGAACTGGGGCACTGATGTCACATGCTGGTGGAAGCTAGGTCTGATGATTGACCACCAATATAACTGTTTGATCATCAGCGTCTGTCGTTGTAGCTAGCTGCAAGGCTCGCTTCTCATGCCTATTTCCAGCAGGCTAGCTACGTATTGCTGAGCAGGTACTTGTAAGCTCGCAGATATAAATCCGCAAGCAGTGGTATCTGACTGTACTCGGCGCTTATATCCATTGGTCATGTGCTGAGTTGTAACTATTTGACTTACTAAACATATCTAATTGCTGTCAAGGAAGTCGGGCATTTCCCCGACAGATAAGCTGCAAGAAACCACCAGTTGTGAGGAATCTCACCCAACCCGAAGAGGAAAGGGACATCCACTAGTAGGTCAGTCAACCAGGGTCTCCCCTCTTTTGTATTTGCCATTGGCCTCTCAAAGAAGAGTGCAGATTTCCAATTACGATCATCCACACGGGCATCATGAGCTGCAAGTCGGCAGGAGCACATGGATAAAGTCTAATCTGGACATACCCTTGCAGGTTCTGGACGCCTTAGTTGCTCGCGGGAGACGCTATCAGAAACAAAAGCCGAATAGGAATTATCACTTATCACTGCAAGTCTGATGACTGTTGAATACGATACATCATATTGTGAGTTATTGTACTCTTAAAAGATTAAAGGTGCCAGTGATAATAGTATATAACTCCTTGACCTCAAAAGTTGCTGGTCGCTGCCCCCTGCTGTACGATCCAGACGATATTACGAAGCAGCGCTAAGCATCTACCATGACATGGGCAATCATGAGGTAAAAAGCATACTAATATCAGCATCTACAAAGGATAGAATACCTGTATAAAGAACCCTTTCGGTATACTGAAAGTCATAATCATCATGAAAGCGTAAATATCGTCCAAATACCAAGTTGAGTGTCCATAAGAGTCCCCCCAATCACTTCTTCACCTCAGTCTTTCTCACCCTTCTAGATCTCATAGCTTTATCGGTTCTAGTGTTTCTCCAACTATCAACAGCTCTCTGGACGAGACCTCTGTGATTCCTGATCTCAGGGTTTGACCAGGCAAGAGTCCAACCAATCTCATTACACTCTCTTTCGTATCTTCCTCTATTACCCTTGTACTCCTCGACTGGGACCATAGCTCTTGGATAGACACAATTTTCCTTAAGAAAATCTTCTGGTAGCTCCTTTGGATCAACACGTGTCGCAGGGCATTTAACGGTAAAAGTGGTGATGATCTTGTGTCTGGAGTAAGAGAAAGTGAGATGTTCTTCACCGGTGACGTGATCATATTTAAGTGTTGGTTTAGAAGCAGGGATTGGGCCGGGCTGACTGGTGTGGATTTCCATAATTTCAGGGTTGGACTTAGCACGAGACTTTGAGGAAGAAGTCTTTGAGTTTCTGGGTGTTCTGCCAACCCTCTTAAAAATTGGAGACCCTTCTGAAGAGTTATGAGAGCTAGTGCTGGAGATGGAGTGGCCCTGTTGTGGATATTGCTGAAGCATGTTGACTGGTTGTGGGAATCTCTGATTAGTTGGAGTGACACTGACGCTGGAAGCAGGGGACTGTAGTGGACTGGTTGGTTGAGAGAGGGCACCAGACATGGAGGGGAAATTGGTAGACATTGGTTCATGTGGTGGAACATTGTTGTTGTAGAATGCAAAAGTGGAATGTGGAAAATGTGGTTCATCTGGTGTTGGATACACCTCCTGTAGTTGAACAGGAGCAGGTATTTTCTTCTCCATGCTCAAGTCTGTGGAGAGATTTGGGAAAAGTACATCTCCTTGGAAACCACCAGCAGAACCAGCGAGACCAGCAGGCTGGGATGCATTGTGTGCGTCTAAAAAATCGGGAGGATACAAGTGTTGAGGTGCGGCGCCGGGATGGATCATAGAGGATGAAGAAGATGAGAAAGAGTTCTCGGATGGTTGGTTGTTGACGTATCCAGGTACTGGCATTTGATGGAAAGCGTTTGGCGGTAGTGGTTGACCAACAAATCCATCAGGCAAGTAGTGATGGACAAATATTTGGTCAGTTCCAGTGAAAGTGGAGTCATTGGAAGACGGCGCGCCCATAATTGGCTGCTGCGGTGAATAGTAGGTATAGAGCTGGTCGTTCATTGTACCAAAAGTTATTGAAGGAGTGATGAGAACAGAAAGGAATTATTGTAATGCTGTATATTGTCTCAACAACTCAGAGCTTTTACGAGTCTAAGAGCGTGAGCGTTTGGTGGGGGCGTGGGGTAGATGTGTGTGAGAGCAGCACTCTGGCCGTGGTGAGATGTTTTGTAAGCTGCTGAAGCAGAGTAGAGATTGGATACTGATACGTTGATAAAACGGAAGTGATCTTTTTTTTCTTTTGCCTTTTTGTCAGGAAACTAGTCAGTGTGGTGGTGGCATATGCTTTCTTTATATCAACCTCCGCTGGGCACCTGAAAGATCTGCCAGGACAGAGTGCCAAACTGACACGGTACAGGAGTTGGGAGAAGGCATAAGGCGGGTCTGCGCCTCATATCCCATATCTCACTTCTGAGCCGCATAAGACTCGCCGAAATATGCATGACCGACAGCTTATTTGAACTTTCCTGCTGTGATGTGCTGTGCGTGATGGAGCAGCTTGCCGAGGCACAAGCAGCCTTGATGCGAAAGCGTCAGCACGACGCAGCGACAATCTCCTGCATTACCCTGCGAGTCTCTGCGTTGTCATGTGCACTGTCAGTCCCATACAACCATCTTGTTGGACAAGAAGCTCTCCTTTCCAAGAAAGCCGGTCATTTGCCATTGGAGCGTGCAATACTCGCTAGTCCTGTTTAGGAAGCGTTTAAGCTTTCCATAACGTTAGCAGGGGTTCTAAGCTCGCATAAGTCAAGTCGCACACCGCTTTGGATCTTAACCAGATCTCCACATCTGCAGAGCTGCTAATCTCACCAGCATACACATACCCTCGTACGGCTCGGCTCATGAACTCTTTTCTACAAAGACTAGTAGTTCGTATCTAGTTGCTGGTTATATTCATGAGTTCCAAAGCAGTGATCAGACCATTTGAAGAACCGCGATAAAACAACTATAGTTGATATTGAGTGACACTAGATCTAAGTCGACACAACATCGTACGCTTTTCCCAACTTGAGCCTAGTAGATTCAGTTCTAATTGATGGGTTCTTGATTCTAGTGATGATAAAACAGAAGATAAGGTTTTATGTAGTGCTGATTGACCATGCGCCGCTTGACGATCGTTTCTGATTTCTAGAGTTCAGCATGTGAGGCTTATTTTGGGTGATGAGGGTCAAGATACAGCACAGCGGTAGTATTGAATAATGAATTACTATAGACAAAAAGAAAAAGAAAAAATACTCTTTAGACACTGGTATACCCTCCCCTCACATTACTCCAGACAATGGGTGTCCGACCTAAGCAGTCCGGTTAGCCAGGACAGAGATGCATATTCCATATCATGTCTTACATCGCAGCGTGCGTGCTTATACTACCTATGCGTTGAGCAAAAGAGAGGCTTGAAGCATGGCATATTCTACGAGACTTAAAGAAGGTTTTGGAGATGGAGACATAGTCAAGATGCCGGCGTTGCGGACATAGTCGTTTGAGATGGTGTGAGATGGTGTAGGTTGGTGTGAGCTGTATGCGTGCTTATAGTTGCGTGGAGAATATATATATGGACGCAATGGCCCGGTGAACTCTAAAAAGCATCGTTTGGGCGAGCAAATGTGCTGTTTGTCGGTAATAGGCGGTAGTGTACCGTTTGGTTGGAACAATTTTCCTAGTTAGGTGCATAATAATGTTCTTAAGGTGTCGCTTATAGCTTTGTTGAATGTCTTATAGTGGTAATTGACAATGGTGCAAGATCGAAAGCACGCTTGTTGAGTAATATATGCAGTATGGAGTAATAATGGCAACGCTTCTGTGGATAAACGAGCTTCAGGTGCTTATACTTGTTCTCTTCACTGTTAAAGTCTTCATGAAAGATGGGTATAATGATCCATACATCTGAGAAGTCCGCGGGGAACCATTGATCATGTATACATCTATGGGTGTCAAAGAGTATCATAATCTTTAGTGTACCAAATGAGGATAACCGAGGCATTCTGGCACTCTGGCACTCTGGGCACTGCACACAGCACAGTTGAGATCTCTAGATGCACCGCTTAGAAGCAAAAAAGGTGAATCTCGCGAAGGGTCATCAATTGGTAATGCCATGTGGCATATGCCGTTGACTTGGCGAAACGTGACAGATTGATATATCCGGTACTTTGATGAACCTAAGACGATTATAGTATAGTATAGTTTAGTACAGTACCGTCAATTTATCAATACACGAACCACAGCAACAATGAAACTGCCCCCACCACATATTCATTATTAGCCTCGCGTAACTCAATGCTCTTGAGATAGGATAAGAACGAGTTCCGATCTTCCGACAAGCAAAGGGATGTGGTGTCAGCACCTTTGCTGATCCAAATGTGTGTTGGGAAGCAGATGAATGCGACCAACAGTAATAGATTTGCACTCCATTTAAAAATTTCAGGGTGCTAAGTATTATGAAACGGTTTAAGTGATGGTAAGCGAGGCCATCGCGGTGGCCATCCCAATGGTGCCAAGTATATGATATTAGACAGACAGACACTTTAGGCAATGATAATTGACTATTAGAGGGATAAATTAGAACTATGCTCTGACACCTTGTTGCATGCTCTAGCATTCCTTCACATGCTCTCACAGAGACTATGTACTTTAGCTTATAGAAGCTACCCTAACACCAATGTCCCTTCATGCACTAAGTTGTTCCGCACGCTGCGCCTTGTGCATTTGCTCTGGAAGTTGTTCCTTGTCTCTACAAGAGCCGAAGGTTGGGCGTCTAGTGGCCGAAAAATGCGCTGCATATTGCGGTTACCCAAGAGCTCCCTATTACTTGACTCTGTGGATGGATCGAAGCAAACATCAATATAGAACTTGGTAGATGGGTGCCAAGTGGGTTCCACATGGCACACATGACACACATGGCACACGGGCCAGCTGCCGTGACCCAATCGGCATGTTGTCAAGATATATATATATATATATATCTGCACTATGTTAGGACCTCCATGCCCAGCACCTCACAAGACACAGCCTGTATAGTGCTGTCGCCTGCAAGTGCGGTGCCAGCTGCCAATGTACGCGTACAGCTTTCGGTTGAGCCTGCTTCCTGTGTGGTGTTTGTAGGGCAAGAAGACGCAGCTCCAATCTCAAGGCACTTCGTGCCATGTGCATCGAGTGACAAGAAGCAAGGCAGCAAGGTAGTCTTACTCCCACTGCAGAGAAATTCTCCCACCAAGATATATATAAATTGATACCAAGACTTGACTTCATCGATATCAAACGGCATCTCGAGTGAAAGACCTAGATTCCCCACCTTTACACCGAACTCTGCAGAGTGCAGTGCTTTACACGAACACGTCACCCGTGGACATAAGCGCCTCCAAGTTCCTACCTACCTAGACTTAAACTACCCGTATCCTATGCCACATAGTCAAGCAATGCACCTCTATTAGCATGAGCAAAGCAATCCTATAGGGGGGCTAGCCAATAACCATACACCATTATGAGTTTGATCGACAATTCGACGTCTACGCGAGAATCCAGTTAATGCAACCCTCGTACCAGAATAGCAAGTCTCCCATTCGACCGTATCGTGTTTGATTGGACGCTATTACAGTTGGTCGGAAATAAAAACCTCATTTAATGGTGTTATAGTTAGGTGGAGTCATTATTAGCATAAGTGTCTTCTATGACATTTATTATCCACATACTTGTGTGGCATTTGAAAGGTTGATGCCACTTGTAGGTTTGTCAACGATACCTTGGCATGTGTGATACTTCTCATATTGGACAAGATAGGGGAACGGGCTTGTTCTGAGATAATTTCAGTAAAGCAAGGCTGACACTGATTCTGTATCCAACAATAAATCAAGAGTACTCTGTATTTGTTATTTTACGGATGAAAGAATGTGAAATTCTGTACCATGACCTCAGGAACGTGTCCCCTTGGGAAAGCGATTAGTGAGTTTATGTGAGATCATGATAGGGGACAGTTGGCTTACGTCAGTGGTAGATCATCGGGTATATCTGTCCTTGGATGGAGTTATATATGAAGACAAGACTACTTTAAGTCACAAGGGGCCATTCGATCAATACTTGCGGCTTTACCTAGAACCAAGCCAGTCCCCTAGAGTTGCTTTTTCCCTTTGCTTTTGCCATTCTTTTGTAGGGCACCAAAAAAAGAGCATAATACAGATGTCCAAATACATCAGTCAACGCCTAAATTAGTGTATGCTCAGCCGTATCACCCTTTCAAAGATGTGATGTGGATAAGGCTGTGCGTGAGCATTTTGTTGCCTACATACAGCCTCGTCATACGAGAACAGCCTCATCACTACATGAGTATTTAGTGTTTAATTCAGGAAACTCCTAGCGAGACAAGTATAGAATAGCAATTACACATAGAACCCTTACCGAAATTTCGTCTCAAACATTATGTCTGAATACGACTCTATATATTCAGCTTTGACCCAATGGTAAATTCTAAGGGGGAACCTCATCAAGTGCGGCAAGTTACGCTCCCAACTTGCGCCAGAATCTCAGTTTGCCCTGCAATAGTCTGTACATGACTGTGCAATAAAGGTTTCACTCGCAGGGGGACTTTGCACAGGCAGGCACAAGAGAAAAAAAAAAAAAAATTTGTCCCCCGCCGGCTTAGGCGGGACGCCGGGTTCTGATATTTACGCAGATTGCTTTGCCCATCACCGGCAGCCTAAGGTACGTTTTTCGAGACGCGCTCTGCCCAGTGGGCCCATCGGGCCCAGTCTAGGACGCTTGCGCTCAACAGAGGAGAAGGCTTAGCACTCTGCGTAAATATCAGAACAGATTCGCGCTCGGATATGAAATTGCGCTGAACCGAAACGATCACCAACCGCATATGGATTTCACTGGGGCAGTGTGTAAAACAATCACAAGTCAGTTGACTTTCTAGTAGTATTTGCAACTGTTTAACTCCTACCTATCATACACTTTGCACTAGTTACCATTACCAATCGATTATTTCCCACACATCCCACAAGCGTTGTGGACTGTTCGAGAAAACAGCAATTGATAACACGCACCTTACACCCGACCCAAACTGGCTTGCTAAAGTCAAACACATTCCCTCTCATCTATTCACAACTTTTTTTACTACGTCAACAAGACAACAGAAACATCAACACTAGCATTGTAAATATCAACAATGTTCTCGAGCAAACGCAAGTCTCGTCCGTCAGCACCAATGCTGCCTCCGACAGATGTAAGTATTGTATCCCTTTCATTCCACTCATGCGCGCTGTTGTGTTGTTAATAGAGCCGAATCACCCCCTTCCGCCCTTCCTGTGTTGATGATGTCCATTGCGCTTCTCTTGATGTCGCTATCTCTTATGATCCTGTCATATTCACTACAACAACAGCAATGATTCCATTACAAGGATACTAACACATACCCATTAGCCTCGAAACGCTAGTAAGAATGCCCTTGCAGCAGCCACCGCTATCGGACAAGCTATCAAGACCGGTGCACCAATTCCACGTTCCAACTCCCTTCAACGCACATCTTCGCTTCAAAGAAACTCAATTTATCAAACTCCATCCCGTTCTGGCTCACTGATGGGTCTTCAGGGTCCACCAGCTCAATTCCAACATTCCTCATCATCACGCACTTCTAAGGCACCATTACGCACTCAATCTCTCACAACATCCATCAGAACCCATAACACATCATCAACCAATAACTCGCAACCACGCATGGTCAAGAAACATGTTCCTGGTCCACACGGTCTCATCACGATAGAGGTCCCAGCTGAAGAAGTGTCAGCACCTGTGAGAAAACCTAGTGTTCAGAGAAGATCACACAGTTTGGTTAAACCTCCACGTCCAACACACTCTGATAACTCATCTCAAAGATCAAGGGCATCGAGTAGTGCAAGTTCAAAAAAGCCGATGTTTGCAGATGATTTGAAAAAACTTGATGAAGATAAAGAGATTGAGTTTGATCATAAAGAGGTTGAATTCTTCCCAGAGACTCCAGAAAAATCTGAAAAAGTTGCCGGTGATAATAACTTGACTTTAATTGAGGAGGAAACTGAGGATGGCGCATTGCCTATCGATGTCTCAAGCTCCGATGACATTGCTCAGAAGGTCCAGGGTGTTGATGAATTCGAGAAGTTGAAGACCGAAAAAGAGGCGGATGAACTGAAGATTGTCGAAGAGTTGGAGAAGGATCAGGCTTTGGAACAAGAAAACCTCTCTGTGAAAGGTTTGCCAAAGCCTAAGGACTTTGAAAATGATGTCTTGGATCAGTACACAGATATTCCTTCAACTGCAAAGTCTACAGATACACTTGCAGCTGGCCAGTCGTCTATAACAACTGCTGAATCTGATTACACTGAGAAGGACCATGGTTCCAGCATGGCCCAGCAGTTGCGTCCAACTATCCCAGGCTTGTTTGTCAACAACAAGGATGTCGACACTACAAACACAGGTTCCCATTCCATCAACGATGTTAATAGCAGTATTTACTCAGATGATCATGATGAAGTTGCTCCAGGTGAGGATCTTGAAGTTCCAGCCAGATCAGAAAAGAGAAACGCATCTTCCTCCCCAAGAAAGTCAGCTTTGAAGAACAACTCAGGTTCTACTGCAAATCTTGCCGTTGATGATAACAGTCCAGCTAGTCAAGCATACTTGTCGCTCGCCACCGCTGAGAACACTCGTCTCAATGCTTTGACAAACCACTCCAGTTCTAGTCTTGGGAGAACAACATCTCAAAGAATCATGATCGACAAGCCACTCAATGGTAAGGCCAACGGTGTTAAACCAAACGGAACAACACGGCCACAATCTCAGTTTGCTGGTACCCATCCACCAGGACCAGCTTTCAGAGAGGGAAGACCACCACAGAGACCAGTTACACACTCGAATTCTCCTTCAAGAGTACCAGCTCAAATTCAAAGACCACAGTCCAGTCAAGGTATGAGACCACAACAACAACATCCACCAAACTTTAGACCACAATCGGCTCAAGGATCAAGACCACCGCCACCATACCAAAATCCACAAAATAGAAGACCACAACAACAGGGGCCAATTCCAAGATCTGCATCCAATGCTGCTGCACTGAATGCGACACTCAAGAAGAACGAGCCGGTACGTCCAAACTTGGAAAAGAAGTCAAGCTTTGAGAAAGAGAGAACCCAGGACTCACATTCTGCGTTCAAGAGAAAATCATTGAGAGACCCGTCTTTTGGTGGTCATCAAAACATGGAGTCCAATTTGGGATTCTATAGACAACAGGCTTCCGCTTCCAGAATGTCTGCACAGCACTCTGCTCCTCCACAACAACAGCAACAGCAGAACCACAATAATTTCTCCTCCGCCCTTGAAGGCTTCTCGAACTTCAAATCCCGTTTCAATGACTCGGACTCGGATATCGACGTCCCTGCTGGTAAACCACAGACGTCATCGTTTGCTCCACCACCAAACAACCCGGCCCTTCGCAAGCCAAAGAGTACATACACACTCAGATCAACTAGTGCCTCGGGTATGCCAAATACTCAGAGCCCAGCAAAGAGTATGCCAGAGCAGAGGGCTACAAGATCCACTAGATACTTCAGTGAGAGTGATAAAGAACAGCTGTTCAACGAGCATCTGGAGAAGGCGAAGGCTGCTGCTAATGGAGAGGAGAAGAAGAAGAGCAAGTTTGGTGGTAAGTTGAGAAAGCTCTTTGGTAGATCGAACAAGGACTAATGAGAAAATTTCTGGGATATTAATGTATAAAAGTTAAGTTAAATGTTCAGTTTAGTTTAGTTATCAAAGGTTGACTTGTAGATAGAGAGATGGGGGAAAAGCTGTCATATTAAGAAGCTGTCACTTGTGTCGGGCAAATAACTGACACTTACATACATATATATAATGCCGTACAAGCGAAACGCGGACAGTTGGGGGGCCCTGCCCTCCTGAGAGAAAAAGATATCCCCTTTACTCCTCTCTCGTCTTAATCCATCTCTATTATCCAATTGACTCATCACAATGTCCGAGAAGAAGAGAGACGTGCTTCCAACTACACTCAAGCCAACGCACTACGACCTTGAGGTGTTCGACATCAACGTCACCACCAACACCTTTGGTGGTAAGGTGGTCATCTCACTTGACGTGAAGGAGGACACAGACAAGATCGTGCTCCATGCCTCTAACATTGAGTTCCAAGACATAAAAGTGACTTATTCCCTAACCAAGACAGAATCTCAAGTTACCGTTAAGGAGACAACATTCGACGAGAAGTTTGAAAGCGCCACAATCTCCCTTCATGAACAGCTCAAGGCTGGTGGTAAGGCTACCTTGGAGATCAAGTACACTGCACGTATCAGAGACAACATGGAGGGTTTCTACAGATCCGAGTACAAGGATAAGGACGGTAAGGACCAAGTGATGCTATCTACCCAATTTGAGGCCGTTTCTGCTCGTTCTGCTCTTCCTTGCTTTGATGAACCAAACTTGAAGGCATCCTTCCAGTTGACAATCACCGTTGCCTCTGAGTTCACTGTGTTATCCAACACTCCAGTTGTCTCGTCTAAGGTCCTTGATGATGGTAAGAAGAAGGGTGCCATCGAGGCTGTCGGTCTCAAGGTTGTCAAGTTCCAGGAAACACCATTGATGTCTACGTACCTCCTTGCATGGGCAATTGGTAAAGTTGACTACGTCGAGGCTCTCACTGAGAAGTCATACAACGGTAAGAAAATCCCAGTGAGAGTGTACACTCAGGAGGGTATCTCTGAGCAGGGTCGTTTGGGACTAGAGGTTGCAACCAAAGTTGTCGATCTCTTCTCCGAAGTGTTTGACATTGACTACGTCCTTCCAAAGCTTGATCTTATCTCTGTTCCAGCCTACTCTCACAACGCTATGGAAAATTGGGGTCTCATTACCTTCCGTCCGACTGCTCTCTTGTTTGATTCTGCCACATCTGCACCATCATACAAAAAGAAAGTTGCCTACGTTGTTGCCCACGAGCTTGCTCATCAGTGGTTCGGTAACCTCGTCACTATGGACTGGTGGGATGAACTTTGGTTGAACGAAGGTTTCGCCACTTGGGTTGGCTACTATGCCATTGATCGTATCTTCCCAGAATGGCGCATCTTTGACCAAAACACCATGGAGACCTTGCAGCAAGCTATGGAAGTTGATGCTCTTAGAGGTTCTCACCCAGTTGAAGTCCCAATTCAAAGTTCCAGTGACATTGATCAGGTGTTTGACCACATCTCCTACTGTAAGGGTGGCTCTGTGATTCATCAGTTTGCCAAGGCTTTGGGAACTGACACTTTCTTGAAAGGTGTGTCTCACTACTTGAAGAAGCACAAGTTTGCCAATGGTACGACCAAGAACTTGTGGGAGAGTATCTCTGAGGTTTCCGGCGAAGACGTTGTTGCTATGGCTGACAACTGGATCACCAAGATTGGTTTCCCATACGTTACTGTTGAGCAGGATGACGAAGGCAATGTGACTTTTACGCAGAACAGATTCTTGTCGGCTGGAGATGCCACTGAAGAGGAAAATCAAACCATTTGGTGGATCCCACTCAACATTTCTACCGGACCATCTGACGCTGACAAGATTGTTGAGACATTGTCTACCAGATCAACTACTGTTAAGGGTCTCGCTTCCACGCATGAGTTCTTCAAGGTCAACAAGAACTCTGATGGCCTGTACCGCGTCGTATACGACACCAAGACTCTTGACACCATCAAAAAGAACATCTCCAAGCTCTCCGTCACTGACCGTGCAGGTCTCATTGCAGACGCCACTGTAACCGCTGTCGCTGGTCTCACCAAGACCTCTGACCTGTTGTCTTTGCTCAAGTTGTTCAAGGGTGAGACTGATTCTGTGGTGTGGACCGCCATCTTGGAGAGTTTGAAGACTGTCAAGTCTGCTTGGTATGAGCAGCCACAGGACGTGCAAGATGGCTTGAGTGAACTCTTCAAGGAGATTGTCACTCCTTCTGCGCTTTCTTTCGACTTTGATACTTCGTCCGAAGACTTCCTTACTGAGGACTTGAGGGTCAGATTGTTGGGCGCTGGTGTTTCTGCTGGTGTTCCTGAGATTGTGAAGAGTGCTAGAGATTTGTATGAGAAGTACAAGTCTGGTGAAACTGTTGACCCTGCTCTACGTGGTGTGATCTTGGACTCCATCATTTCCGTATCGACAGCTACCGAGTCTGACTTTGATGATGTGTTTGCCATTATCGACGCTCCTGGTGCCTCTCTTGATACTCGTGAAATTGTTCTTGGTTCTCTTGGTTCTGTCGCCAATGAGGAGCTTGCCCTCAAGGCTGCTTCTTTGATACTGGATGAGAGAGTTCCAATCATGGATCTTCAGTTTGTGGCTTATCCGCTCGCACAGAATGGAAAAGCTAGGGCTGTATTCTGGAAATATTTCCAGGATAACTATGATGCCATCTACGCCAGACTCAACACCAACAGAGTTGTCTTTGATAGATTTATCAAGTTCACGTTGTGTTACTTTGCCAGCATGGAATCTCATACAGAGATCAAGAAGTTGTTCGAAGGTAAAGATTTGTATGGATTTGAGAGATCTTTGGACCAGGTTTTGGACAGTGTTGAGACTAGGGCCAAGTGGGTCTTGAGAGATGCTGAGGACGTCGCTTCATGGTTAAAGAGTGAGGGCTACATCACTGCTGTCTGATCGACTGTGATGGCACATGCATTCATTTCGAAGCGGGATCATTCATAATACATATACGTTCGTACTGACGTTTTCGCTCGGGTTATTTTTACTTTCCTAGTGATCTGCACCACACTGTGATATAGAAGTGTACAGTAAATTATATCTAATCTTGCACCGATGAAGCCTGCTTGCCATGATACGATAACCACCAAACTTAATCTGGGATGACGCTGTTTCTTGGCTGAAAAGCTACCAGATCTGGGTATCTTGCAGTTATGAACAGTAATCACTGGCGTGTGACACTTGTTTCTTGGAAGTTGTAGTTCATGCATAGATGTTCTGGCATCAGCTTCGGCGTGCATCTCCTGCAGTGCTGTCTCATGGCGGCATGATGGGAGCATGGGTGTCGAATAAAGCGCATGGAATGGTAAAGAACAGTTGACAGTTCACAATTTTCTGTTGCGTACATACGATACAGGAGTCTCATAAGCATGGAAACTCGCTTGGTCACTCCCGTGAAGGCATACTTCACGTCTATGCACCTGACTTGGAGAGCTCTACCCCTTCGTGTTTCACATATCGCTCCCCAAGACTTGCATCTCTGACGAAATGGCATCGAATTCGCTCGTGTCGTTATCAGTCTTGTAGCTCTGGTGCCTCTTGTTTGGAAATGTGTCGCTGAATGGATCCGACATCGTTGTAGCGGTGGTGTTGTTCTGGTAGTGGTCGTGCTCCTGGGTGGTGGCTCCAATGTCATCAAATTCTGATGAGAGCTCGGCAAGGAGCCCAATATTTGTTATTGGAGCTGGACTTATGTTGGGGATATGATTCGCTCTGTTTGCCTTGTCCTTTATTGCCGTTGCTCTTTCGATGAACACGTCCCTTGACACCGTCTCCACATCGTTGTAGTCTTCTAAGGAGACACCAATGGCCTGTAGGGACCTAGGGTCAATTCCCTTGAAATCACACACCTTATTAAGTGACAGTACTGGTATCTTGTCGTCAGTCATTGTGAGATAGCTTTCGTGACGTGTCAATACTCTCAAATAGCCTCTACTAGCGAGATTTCACGTTCCCTCCACACAAAGAGAGAGCTGATAGTTGATTAGTATTGGTTCGCGCAGACGTCATTGAGAAGGTGAGTCGTAGAGGAGCTCAGATCAACCTAGACATCAAAGTTAGTCAACGAGGGGCAATTAACTCACTTCCCTCTCATATGTCATCTTATCTCTCTATTTATTTGAGTTTTTTGTTATGAAACGTAACACCTGTAATAGACCTAGTAAAGCTGATAGGCCTGGCATGTACCCCAGCTAAAACCCGCACACCACCCCAATTTCCCCATGAAACCTCGCCCCACCTTCGTCTCCATCTTCTTCAGCTCTTTACTGGAGACTAGGTCTCAATCACCGCTGCTCGATCTCGTGATGTTGCATCTAACACGACCACTAAGATCTCTGAGCGGCCGTCGACTCCTATACACTACGGCATCACGCCAGTGCCCAATCCCAAAGTCCTTCAAATCCCAGATCCCAAATCGACTCGATGCACAGCCAGACCCCAACGTGTCTCGCCAAACTCCACTAGGTGAACTCCTTTCGAAAGTGATAAAAGTCACGGGACCACTCACAGTGAGTATGTACATGCGCCAATGTCTTACACATCCCGAGCATGGCTACTACACATCCCGAGACCCACTAGGAGCAAGGGGAGATTTCATCACTAGTCCCGAGATCTCCCAGATGTTCGGTGAAATGATTGGTGTTTGGTTCTTTGCCCTTTGGCTCGTCCAGGGGAAACCTGCAAGTGTCAACTTTGTTGAGTTTGGGCCAGGAAAGGGGACATTAATGTTCGATGCTATGCGCAGCTTTGGACGATTGCTGAATAAGAGAGAGGATCCGGCGAAGGTCAAATTAAACATTGTGTTCGTTGAGGCATCTCATGTGCTAAGGCAAAGGCAAGCTGCATTGCTTGGTGATTCCGACGTTGATGCTACCGGTGAGTTTTGGAAGGCTAAGCATAGATGGGGTGGAGATTTGCTGTGGGTCGATACGGAGAAGGATGTCTTTGAGATTACCCATGAGAGCGATACAAATTTCATCATTGCTCATGAATTCTTTGATGCCCTACCAATCAACAAGTTTGTTAAAGTAGATGATGGAACATGGAGAGAGATCCACGTTGATCAACATCCAGACACTGGTGAGTTGTGTCTAGTGCGTACCCCACACGAGACACCAATGTGCTCCATCGTCAAGACCAACCCAAGATACAGTACAGTGCCAGCTGGTACTGTGGTTGAAGTTTCTCCAGATACCGCCATGTACACCGCCACTATATCTCAGCTTATCACACGCAATGAGAAATCTACAGGTGGCGCTTTAATCGTGGATTATGGTCCAAAGATGGGTGTTCCTTCCAACACACTCAGAGGTATCAAGGACCACAAAATTATCAACCCATTCCATGATCCAGGTGAGGTTGACTTGTCGGCAGACGTGGACTTCCAGGCTGTCGCACAAGCTGCTATTGATGCTGCTGATGTTTCTGTAGTTGGTCCTGTTGACCAGGGTGACTTCTTGGAGCAAGTGGGCATGGGAACGAGGTTGAAACAGTTGGAGAAACACGTCAAGACTGAGAATGAAAGGGAAATCTTGATGACTGGATATAAAAGACTCGTGGAGAAGAATGGTGCTTCTATGGGAAAGATTTACAAGTTCATGGGTATCGTTCCAAAAGGTGTTGAGGTACCGATTGGATTTGACCCGTTAACCAAAAATGATTATTGACCTGTTCAATAGGATATATACAATGTTTAGTTACATCTACATCGATAGAGCTGGATCATAATCATCATTTAGATATGCATCATTTTCTTGGTCTGAATGCCAACTCTTCTGGAAGTCTGAAAGTGACTCTGAACATTGGCTTCGTTGGGGCGACCTGTCTAACAAATTGGAACTGAAGTGTATCAAAGTCGATTTTGTAATCCATAATTTCACACATTCTGTTATGGACCCTTCTATGGAGTTCTTCCATACTTGGTTCTGGTTCATCTGGTGAGAACTTCCAGAAGCAGTAGACGTGAACAAATGGAAGCTCGAACCCTGCTAGTTCTTTCATTTCAGGGTAGTCAGCATAGATTCCACCATACTCATTCAAAAACTCCAAGGCAGAGTCTGGCAAGTTCATTACAAAGTGTTTTGGGAACTTTGGAATTGTGAGTGTGTGTGTCACGGGTTGTTCACCTTTTCTCTTACGAGATGTGTAGCTTACTTGGCCCTTTCTCTCTTCACTAAACTCTCTGCAATACTTGACACAGTCCTGAATCACGACACGACCATCCAAGTTCATCGGTTTCACGAAATCTGTGACTCTGTTCTTCTCCAAGTTGACTGTCATCCACTTGTATGAGTCTGGGTTGAGGTCATTAGACAACACAAACACTTTCTTCTTACCAGCTGGCACACTGAAGGGACCGACACCAGCCATAACGTCGCACACTAGATCTCCTTCTTGGAACATATTCACCAATCTGTCATGTTCGGTATGCAATCTAGAGTTCCAATACACTTTTTCAAAATCAAACTGGAAGACACACCCTGACTCTCTCTGCTCCACAATAAGATCTTCGTCTCCGGCAATCACCTTCATTGGGAAAGTACGGTACACGGCATGGATTGTATCCACCTTGTCGACAACGGTGCGGATGTTAGGGTTCTTATCGAGAATGACTTGTCCGATGAGGGAACCATACGGTTTAAACTCATCTCTCAAGTTGAGATGGGCAATGTGGCCCGTGATAGTGAATCCTGATGGGACTTCCGTGAGAAGGTGTTCTGGCAGCACTGCAGCAAGGATATCCTCTGATCTCCAAAAGTCATAATCGAGTTTGAGCGTGTATGGCTTGAGCTCGACGTTATTTGTCTGAATAAACGACCATGCGTCTGTTGAGAGTTTAGCCTGTGCGTCAGAGACGGAGGAAAGCTCCTCCCTCAGCAAGACACCACGGGTGCCATCGTCGAATCGGAGAACATTACGCACTTTCTTGAGCTTGAGGACATCCTTGGCGAACTTCTTTGTGAACTCACCAACGAGCTTTGGCTGGGAGAAGAAAGCCTGAACAAGAGGCACATCTCTCTCGAAGAAGCTGCGGTCAAGCGTGGTCATGGCCCTGTTGACCGGTGGAAGGAGATGCTGTGGTGTCTGGTGTGACATTCTTCGGACGGCAATGGCTGGTGAAGTTCTTCTGAGGGCTCCTCTGAGGATAGAGAGCATATACTGGACCGTGGTGATGACCGAGAGGTGTTGTGTGTGGAGAGGTCAAGTCGCGAAAAAATTTTGTAAGGGCTACGCCTTTATACATCATCATCATCATTACCGCAACGACCACTAACCCTCCACTACCACAGAAACATAAACAGACACAGACATAGGCACAATGGAGGTTCTCAGTGTGTCTCGCTCCCACGCTCTTGGCTATGATGATGCCGACGATTCGGACGTTGATATCCTCATGTCCGACTCCGAACAGCCACAACACACGGGAACAGATGAGGCGGGTCTCAAACGTTCAATCGTGACCCCTGGAGAACTCGTGACGGACGATCCGGCCTGGATGAGAGGTCATGGAACATACTTCCTTGAGAACAACACTTACTCGTCCGTTGCCGGTACTATCTCGCGTGTGAACAGACTGCTCAGTGTCACGCCCATTAGAGGAAGATACCAACCAGAGACTGGAGATCACGTTGTAGGGAGAATCACAGAGGTTGGCCAGAGAAGATGGAAAGTGGATATTGGTGCGAGACAGGATGCTGTGCTGATGCTTGGAAGTGTCAACTTGCCCGGTGGTGTCTTGAGAAGAAAGAGTGAGAGCGATGAGTTGCAGATGCGTAACTTTTTAAAAGAGGGTGATCTGCTTAATGCCGAAGTTCAGTCCCTGTTCCAAGATGGAAGTGCCTCATTGCACACGAGATCGCTCAAGTATGGAAAGCTGAGAAACGGTGTGTTCACAAAAGTGCCATCCTCACTCGTGGTTAGATCGAAGTACCATCAGCATGAGCTGCCCGGTGGAGTCGGTGTCATTATCGGTGTGAACGGATACGTCTGGTTGCGTAAGACTGCTGAACAGAAGGGTGCTAACATTGTTGTTGGTAAAGATGCCTCTGCAATTGCTGCTAGAGGTAAGTACGCCGTTGGTGAAGCGTCAGTGAACATCACGAGGTTGGAGGAAGAGTCTTCATGGGAAATCTATTCTGACGTCAACGATAGCATTTCAAAATCCATCAGAGAGACAATCACACGATACTCCAACTGTGTTAAGGCACTTGCTCATTGTGAAATCGGTATTACCATGGAGAGAATCGTTGCCGCTTACGAGGCTTCTATAGCTTATGACCAATCTGGAAAGCTCATTGACCGTGAAGTGATGGAAACTATTGGCCAAAATGTTATCGACGCTGAAAAATACAGGGGTAATTGATGACGTTTGATGAGTCTTTATATAAAATGCATGAAATTTTTTGTATGTACAATAATGCATTCCCAATAGTAGCCTCTCAATTATGTACACTCACTTTTTTGGCTCAGCATCTGATTTGGCCGCAGCCGCAGCTGCTGTCTGCTTCTGCAACTCTTCCTGCTTCATCTCCTCAATCTTCTTCTGGATACCAGGAGAAATGTACTTCTCGACGAACGACATCTCCTCCTTTCTCTTCTTATCCTCCTTCTTCTTGGCCACAATACACCAAGTGGTACCCAAATGTGTTCTCTTCTCCTCGGTCACCTCCAATCCACTATCATCCAAGATTTCACCAATATCGAGATTCCAACGACAACCCCATGTTTCCAAACGCTTCTCAGCTCTGTTATCCAGCACGTCATTGATGAATCCATACTCACCACGACCGTGCTCAAGCAGGACAATTCTTCCACCAGGCTTCAGAAGTGTAGCAAAGTTCTTTAAAGCCTTAACAGGGTCCTCATGCGAGCAAAGACCAAAAGCTTCAATGATAGTGTCGTACTTAATACCCGAACTGTGCTCAGTGACATCAACAATTTGCTTATCGACATCACTCACCGTGATCTCAGGTTGGGAACCACCAGCTAATTCAACGAGATCCTCAGCTCTTCCCACAACAAAAGCGGCATTCTTATATAGTGGGAAATGTTCTCTGAATTTGGTGTTGGCAATCTCAAGCATGTTCTTTGACGAGTCCAAAAAAGTGATGGACTTAACATGATCCATCGTCATGAACTTTATGTTTCTTCCCGTACCACAAGACACTTCAAGAACATCACCACGACAATGTTTCATCAACCACTTACGTCTGCGGCCCATGAACACCATTTTCTCCTCCCAGTCAATATCACTATCGTAGTCTTCGGCCTTTCCGTCATAGAATGGAGTAGTATCTCTTGGAGGTAAGATTTTCTCATTACTTGCATTCTCACCTTTCACTTCAACAGGCATATCTTCGAATCCCACCACGCCTTGCTTTTTAAGTTTCTCATATTCTTCGAGTTTCTTCTCATCACGGTATCTCGCATGACCTGTGAGTTTCTTCATTCTTAACTCCTCATACAACGTCAACTTTTCACCTTTATCCAGTTTCGCCCAGAGTTTATCAAGCTCTTTGTCCTTGTTGTAAACACCTTTCATGTACTTGTATCCCAAGAACAAAAACACAGCATAACTACCCACGTAATACCATGTCATTTTCTTTTGAAACTCACGGGTACGGAATTTGGCAAAGTTACGAGTGAACCAATTTGGTGACTTCATATCCTTTTCTAGCTGTTCGAGTTTGAGTTCATCTTTAGTCTTGGGACGCTTAACAGAAGATGGTGGTCTGTAAAAAGAGGATTTGGGACGCGTTAGTGGACGCAACTGAGCTGCCCGCAGAAGGCGTGGTTGCTGCCTCTGAAACATCATCATCATCATCATCACCAATATTAATGTGAAGACCTTTGGCTAAGAGAGCTAGGACTCGAGGGCATCGGGACTTCGTCGTCAGGTCAAAAATGATCACTATATCAGGTTGGGGTGTCTGGGTGTTCTAGCCCCAAATTCGCGAAGATTAGCAGACTCTGTCTCCATCAACTAATATATAAATAGATCACAAATGATGATTATATGGTCATATACTTCATTAATTATGTAGTTCTAGATATCTATCTTATCCTTGTACATCTTGACATCCTTCCCACTCCAGTCAACGTCCTGAATCACCTTGATAGCGTCCTCATACTTCCCCGTAGCATCACCACTTTTCAATAGGCATTCCTGACACACCAAGTACAATTCCTCACTAGCCAATTGTCTCACTCTGGCCAAGGGGTGTGTGGTCATTAGTGCAATTAGCCTCTGCTTACCCTCAACCAGATCATGCGCGAGATAGAGGTATCCAAATATCTTGATGGCGCATGAGAGACGCGTCATGTTTTTGGTGGAGAGATGGAGGTTATGTATACGAATGTAGAGGCCCTTGAGTGGGAAACTTGATGGGATAGGGATGTTGGTGAGTAGAAGCCTCGTTACGAATTGCAATCCAACGAGAATCTGTTTTGTAAGGCGAGCGTGGTGTGAAGATGAAGGTGGAATTGTAGATGTGTCCGGTTTCAAAAGAGAACAGAGCTGGATGAGAACCGTATGCTGAGACTCTGGTGATAGTGTTAAGTAGTATGTGGAGAATGAGTGAAGCGATGCTGTGATGAGGGTATCTGTAGCTTTAAGTGCACCGGCAGAAAATATATAGCCTCTTAGAAGCTCAAGAATAGCATCCTTATTCTCACTAAAGTGTGTTTGGAACAGTCCAAGAAATTGAGAAAAGTATGCACCCAGATCTCTCGTATCAGTCAGCACCTCATTAGAGCCATAGAAGGACATTAACAGCTTCACGGCCTCAATTCTCAATCGGTCAATGGGCTCAACGGCCAATCTAATAAGTTTCGTCTCAACAACAGGTCTCAAATCACCATCAAACACCTTCTTGTTCTCCGAAATTAGTCTGATACAACTAAGGCGAACTTTACTCCCCACATCGCCCTGTTCCGATACCGAGTAGTCATCCAACTGTTCAACTATTCCAAGCTTAATCTCATCACTCAAGAACTCACCACGTGTAAGATATGCGCTGATACTCTCCAAGATCCTAGCCTTGACAACGGCATCGACAGTTTCAGTCTTGAGGAGATCCATCACGTCTTCCACGTGTGTTTTAAAGATTGGGAGACTTGCAACGGTGGATGCAGTATTGATATTGTTGTTCTTGATATAGTGGAGCCATTTGGACCAGTGTTCAGTGTCAATGTTTAGAAGCGGAATAAGTTTGTTAAGGACAATGATTATGTCGGGGGAATTTATGCGGATGGCATCAAATACGTTGTTAAGTGTTGTGGGTGTGAGGATCTTTGACGAAAGTGGGATGAGCACTGTGAGGAGGGAGAGGTAGGATGTTATAGTGAATGGTGTGTCCTTGTGATGATTAATTGTTGTGGCTGTAAATAAAGGTATGAGAGTATCAAGAATTTCCTGGGTGTGATGAAGTTGAAGTAGTTCGGAAAGAGCAAGGAATGCATGAGTTGGTTTCTTGTTGGCATTTTGTAAGATACAGGTGATAGCATTATCACGGACTTCAGACGTTGATGTTGTGAGGAGAAGACAAAGTGATTTGGATGAGAGTTTGGCCAGTTCAGTGTCCATATTATACACGTTATCGATGAGAAATGCAATGAAGCGTGGCTTGAGTGACGGGAATATCTCAATCAATTTTTCTGGTATCTGAAGGTAGGATTTCTCAAGTGATCCTAAGTCAACGTAATCCAAGATCTCAATGACTCTGATACTACGAGCAGAGTTTTGTTCATCATCTGGATAAAAATGAGACCATGTACTGACTCCGTGTCTTCCAATGAGTTCTTGAAGAGCTGCAGTTGCCGATCTTCTAATGATTATTTCCTTATCAAAACAAGATACTTGAAGTAAATCAGTGAAGATGGGCATGACGATATTTGGTTCCAAAGTCTTTCTTTGATACTTTGCCAATGACCAAGCGATAAAATTTGAGGCATCACGAATGTTTGAGCCAGCAATGTGTGTTATTCTTGTCTGCTGGAAGAAGAATGTGTGATTTAACGTCTCTACGAGGTTATCGAACCCGTTTACGTCAACCAGTCCCAATCGTAGCAGTTCAGCAAGACAAAGAAGGTATGAATGTAATCTGTCCGAGTTGACATAATCAGCAGACTCTGAAGCCAATTGATGGGCATTATCAAGCATCTCAAGCATCAGATCAATACTTAAGCATTCTTCGATCCTTGTTAACATCTTTGAATATTGTCTTGCCAACGTGAATCTAGTATCGGTGTTCTTATGACTAAACTCAATCTCAAACCATGTAATGACAATCTCTATCCCTTCGAGATCATCCAAGATCTCCAAGTTTTTCGAAAGTTTAGACAAGATCTTTGATTTGAGATCAATGTTCCCCTCATCGTCTTTCCTTTCCCTGATGAAGAACTCAACCATCTTTGATGTAATATCCATCATCTTATCATTAGAATCCTTATGCAATGCGACGTTAAACGCAAATAGATAACCTTGTCTCAGGACTCCATTAGCAGCATCATAGTTCTTCACGATTTCCTTAATGAACTTTTGAAATAGATCATCACAATCACTTCTCATAATCATCGATCCGATTAGTCTTGCAGCGAGTGGTTGTAATGGACCAGAATCCTTGAGCTGTGCGTGTCCAATCTGATGTAATTCTGTCTTGATATCTTCTTGGAATGTATCGAGTCTGAATGGTGCCAATACGAGGACTGTAAGCCAGCATAGGAGAAGGTATTTCTCATGCCAATGGATCTGATCTTGGGATAGGTATCGTTGTGTGAGTTGAGGGATTAGCGACACGTCTGTTTGGAAGTAGTTGAGCATCTTCTTAGACCCGACAATCTTTGAAAGGGTGTAGAACACTTCTGTTACTTGGGACACTGAGTTGTGGGATATATATGCAGAGAGGATGATGGTGACGTATTCATTGAGGTGGCGGTGCAGTAGCTGGGGACATGGTTGGAACTGATGGATATCAGCGAGGAGACCTGGGAGGTTTGCATTGGGTGAAGATGTGTGGTGGGCGAGGAGGGAGAGCTGGTGAGAGATCTGAGCATGGAGTTGCCTGGCCACTTTGGCTACGCGTAGCTCATCAACCTCCATTGCTGATGGATAGTCTAGGTCGTTAGACTAGTTGTTGATGCGTCCTAAAGACTTGTTTGTTTGTTTGTTTGTTTGTTTGTATGCGATGGGCCCCGCGATCATTAGTTACTAGACAGAGATGGTCCATCCATTGCCCCTTTATAACAATTAATAAGACGTTCTGTTTAAGTTTAATGAAACAAACCCGTCTCTCCTTATGAGCTTATATTTCCATGATCTGTCTCATTCACTACTTTGATAGGTTGTTTTGCGGCCGTACTAGTAACCTTGGTAGACAGACAGACGGGGTCGCGCTAGGGCTAGGTAGGGGGTAGGACTACCAAGGATGCCCTTAAACAACACACTATCTAAGCGCAATCATATATTAATCTACGGTGTTTAGTAGTACAATATCATCCTCTATCAAAGCCCAACATACTCTATTGTTTAAGTGGCTTAATAATTGACCTGAAACTCGTCTAAATACACCACATTTCTAACAGCTGCTTGGAAAGGATGAAAAACTCTCTGGGCTTGACCAATAAATAGATTGGCCATGTTATATCAGAGAGAGGATCGCATATGAACGGTAAAAGCTACATATTCCAGACATTACAATCCTCCTTATGATAAGTTGAACCACTGTAATGATTATCTCAAATTTAAGTCGAACTAGAACTATTTTCGACCTATTACTACCCAATAACTATGAGCCTAAGATTCCACGTGACAGCTCGATTTTTTTTTCGGTCTTGTAAAGAGGACTACTAAGGAAAACAGAAATCTGTATCTGATGATTATTTTGAGCGTGATTTTACTATCATAAGCTATTGATTAACCAAGATCCATGGCGTAATAATATAAGTTACTCCCGACTTTTTGAAATAATTGGTGACTTTGTCCTTAAAATCAGTCTACTCAGTTGACAAGAACAGCGCGCGCCTTATCGTTTGTCTCACTTAAGAACCTCTACTGAGCCGAAACTCTGCTATCCGAACCTCTCATCAATTACAGTAACTCATGAAATCGTACTTCTACTTGAGTTATCATCCTAGGGAAAATCTTTGAATCTAAAACTAAATACTGAAATCTATACATGTCCATGAGACGTTGATGCAAGATGACGTGAAAGCGATAGGGACTCACGAAGGTCGTAATACGTCTTATGATCTGTTGGATGATACTCTCTTAGGAAATCTGGTGATTGTTCCAATAGTCTTGACTTAACAACATTTTCTGGATCTCGCGATGAGAGAAGAGAATGTATCAGTGCCTTTGATTCATCAGGAGTCCGACGTTGTGATAAGATCGTATTAAGCTTGTTAAGAGTGCGTGATGAGAATGACGAATGATCTTTGAAGAAATGACCAAGATAATAAAGCAGCTGCTCATAAGAATCAGATGATATCTTGAAAAGACTTGTAAAACATCTCTGTGTAAGTGTTATGTCACGATCACAAGCTTGTTGAAACAATTGGAAAGCTCTTAGTGACCCATCATTACCACGAGAGCAACAATGGAGTAAAATCTCAAATGATTTAGAATCAAAAACAGAAAATGGGATATTCATTGACACAAATATCACACCTGTGGTGTTGGTAACATCAGCAGCAAGAGTCAAGAGGATATTAGCGAATAATGTTTGAGTTACTGGGTCAAACCTCTCATTGAATACATCATAGCGAGATAAAAGTTCAACAAAATCTGGTCTTCTCACATCTTCTTCTGCATCTCTCACCCCAGTTTTAGCTCGGTTATCACTTTCCAGTCTTCTCCTATCACCAATTTGTTTTAATTCATCCTTAAGTTGATCCACCATGAATCTAAAGTCAACAACATCGAGCTCATCAGAAACACCAACTGAAGCATACTCAATCAGCTCTAATGCTGTGATAATGTCACCCTGACCAAGAATCTCCACCAGCACACTCACCTCAAAGCTTCTTAATCCCCATTCGGGATCCCATAACTCACGCGCAACCTGTAATTCCCCAGACTTGATTAGACTCTTCAACACAGTCAATCCTTCTCCATCAGGGATAAACTTGAGCATCCCTTTCATCTTGACAAGCTGCGCCACTACATAGTGTGACCCACTCTCCAAAGCCTCATATAACCAAGTATGCCAATCTTCAACCAATGGAATCCCAAATTCTCTAACGTATAGATCAATAAACGCCATCGCATACTCTTGATCGCCCCAGCTTAGCGCATATAACACAATCTGAACAATGTCAGGTCTCAATAATTTTTGTAATGCAGACAAGTCATCCTCGGGGATGTCTTTATCATCAATCTCTTTAAGAAATGTCATGAGTTTTGTCGTTGTGAGTGTATAATCCTCAACAGTGGAATTTGTGATGTGGGGTTGATGAATGAACTTGTATCGAGCCCAATAGGGCAATTTATCGTAAACTCCGGCACTTTGTAGACTATTTGTCAAAGTGGACATCTCTGCTCTAACTTTTATATCATCGATTTGGTGTAGAGTTGACGTTAGTCGGTCAAGTTGATCAATCGTCGGTTGCGTTGATGATGCCTGGAGGGATCGTATCATCAAGAGGACATTATGTGGGACCGAGGTGGTATCATGATGTTGATAGAGACGTCGTGTAGTGTACAAACATCGTACAAACACATTTCTGTTTATGAATTGTCTCATGTGTCTATATCAGTATTTACTTATCTCATATAGAGTTAACTAGTTAACTCTTTACGCCACTTCCCATCGCCGACCCCAACTTTATAACGTTGGGCAAACGACCCCTCGCGAACGAAGAAATATAAGGAGAGAGTTGCCCCACACTTTTGCATTCCATTGTCTCCTAGGTTCATATTTAATCAAACACTATACTAATCAGTAATGGGGTTAATATCACCCAGCTCAGCCATGCTACGACACGCCCGTTATCTCTCGACAAAACCATACGAGGTGTTTGATCGCCAGATCAAGCTTCTTCAGCGAACAAACGCAGCACAGAACCCGGCCTCGGCACAGGTTGAATACCTACGTGATGAAGTCGCCCGCAAGACGATTGAACGACTTGCCTTTGTCAAGCGTACTTTCCCAAGGGTCTTGGACTACGGTTGTGGTAGTGGAAACTTGGAGAAGGCTCTGTGTGAGGACACAGAGGATGCTAATGTCGTCAGGGAGAGACTCGGTGAGATTACCATGACGGATTCATCTGAGGTGATGTTACATCGTTGGAATGATGAAGAATACAATAACAAGTTGAAAGTGAAAAAGTTAGTTGTGGATGAAGAGACTATGGAACATCATGAATTACATAAGAGACCATTCGATGCTGTGATTTCAAATATGGCTCTGCATTGGGTCAATGATCTTCCGGGAGTGTTGAAAAAAATCAATAGTGTACTGAAACCAGATGGGTTGTTCATGGCCAGTATGATTAGTGAAGACTCTCTATTTGAGTTAAGAACATCATTGCAACTTGCAGAGAGTGAACGTCGTGGTGGTATGTCCCCAAGAGTATCTCCTCTTGTCACCGTGAACGATATCAGTTCCTTACTCAAGCAAAACAAGTTCAACTTGGTCACTATTGACGTTGAGGAGATCATCGTTGGATATCCTGATCTATTTGCAATCTTACAAGACTTGCAGCTTATGGGTGAAAACAATGCCAACAAAGCACATACAGGTGCCCTACCTAGAGATGTTCTCACTGCTGCACAGGCCATTTATAGGACTTTCCATGGAGACCCAGATGGCACTTTGCCATTGACCTATAGAGTATTATTTATGGTTGGATGGAAACATGCTGAGCACCAGCCAAAGCCCTTGAATAGAGGCACTGGAGAGCTTTCATTAAAAGACGTTTTGAAATGACGTTGATGAGGAGCTAATGGGTGGCCGGTGGACCGATGGACCGGTGAAGTTTGTCATAATAGAACATATTATACTAATAGAGTTTTACTGCTTGTATCTCCCCTTTCAACGTTTAAATCAGAATACACATCCGAATCATCCCGCTACCCTAAGATCCCGACATGATAAGACACGATAAGGCGTGATCAAAGGGCAAGCAAGAGAAATAAGCGTACAAAGAAATTCGCGAGCCCGGCTGTGCCTCCAGATCAACAGTGCCAAAACAACAGCGAGCACCGCAGGACCCTTTGTCTTGTTGCCGCCACGTGACAGTCTTACAAGCAACAGCGGCCATTTTACTGACCGCAAGCAATGGCAACTGCATCCCCGTACACGCCTGAGTACTCAGAGGAGCTCCTGGCGCTCGTTCTCTCGCTTTACCGCGAGGAAGTCGCCCCGGTGCTTGGAGAGCTCCGGCTCTCCAAGATGCTGGACCTCCTAGAAGTGGCTCAATGGAATCTCGAGCAGTACCATAAGCAGCTAGCGTCAGGTAATCACATACCGCTGCTCAAACACTACGTTGTTGGGCTTCTCTATCTATACTACGTCGTGCCGACGTCCATCCAATTCCAGATCAAGAACAAGAACTACGAGGTCTATGTCGCCCTCAAGCAGCTCTACGAACGAGAGATACACATGAGTAATGTCCGATCAGTGGTTGCAGACTACATTAGCTACATCAATGACCAGACATTGCTCTCTCAGCAACTTGCCTCGCTGGAGATCAAGAACAGAACTAAGCGCTCTTCAACCCTGCCTTCGTCGACCCTTGAGTCCGATCTGGCACAATACCTTAAGCCGCCCTCCATCAACTCTGATAAAAGTCAAAACCAAAGTCTCCATGGATCATCACGAAAACAGTCTACTACAGATCTGGACTCGTTGGCCTCCACTAACTCCTCCGTTGTTGAAGACTTGTGGTCCCCTCCTGAACTCGATCCAAACGATCAACTCAAGCTTGCCACAGATCACGATCTAGGGTCCACTGATGAGTTGTCTATACCACCAGTACCTTCCTTCCCACCACCTATACCGACAAATCCACAACAGGAGATGCCATACACAGCATCACAACACCGATTCTCTGCCCCACAAATGAGACTCCAACATGCAAAGTCTTTCCCAACGGGTGATGAAGAAGACGACGTACACACAGAGATCCCAGACTTTCGTACCATCCCAGAAGATCGATACAAGGAATTCTTTGAACCAAAAGGTGGACATCGTAAGGACTCATATCATTCAATTGTCGCAGAGGATGATGAGGGTGCTCTAGGAGTCCCCACCATTTCTACGAAAGCCATGTATGAGTTGTTGAAAGAGGGAGTGATGTCTTGTTTGATCTTTGACGTGCGTCCTTTAAAAAGATTCAACATAAATCATATCCATTTTCAGAACTTGATCAATGTTGATCCATCATTGGTATTGAACTCGGAAAGTTTCCAGGAATTCCAGGATGTTGTTGGCTCTGTCGTTGAGAGGGAATCGTTTGTCATGTTCAGAAACATGAGCAAATACGATGTCGTTGTCGTATACACTGATAACAAAACATCACTGTCTACAGAACAAGGAATCCTTGGAAAGTTTGTAAGCTTGTTGGCAGAGAGAAAAATCAAGTCGAGGGTACTTCGAGGTGGGTTCGATTCATGGACTAAGTATCTTTCAAAGTCTGACATTCGTTCAAGTGATCTCAAATTTGTTGCAAAGCAACCATACATTGTACCCCTACCACCATCTATGCCTCCTCCCCCGGTCCCAGAAACTGGAATTTCTCCGAGAAGCACAAGGGAATCAACACCGGTCTCCCATCATGAAACCACTTCTAGAATACCTCCGATTCCACAAGTTGCTCCCCCAGTCCCACCTCATCATATGACATATCCAAAGGTCTATGAACATCAGCACCAATCTCGACCATACCCTTTGCAACAGTCGTTCTACAACTCGGCACATTCTTCATCGGGTCCTTATTTTCAGGCACCTACTCCTACGCCCCCTTCGCCTCCTCCACCACCACCACAGGTGTACCTACAATACCCACAACAACAAGGCACAGTCTACGCCCGCCCACAGGCTGGCACTCCACAACAGTACCCACACCCTGTCCAAAGAAAACATTATCAACAGAGACTTGACTCATCCTACATCCCAACAATACAACGTAATCCAAACCCATTCACACATCTCTCCATCACAGGTCTTCGAAACATGGGCAGCACATGTTATATAAACTCTATGCTTCAGTGCCTTTTTGCCACAAATATGTTTCGCCAAATGCTAGTGGATTACAAGTTCCAAGAATACACTAACTCAAAGTTCCAAAAACCGCCTCTCTCTCCAGCACTTGCCAACCTCTTTGAAAAGATGTATTTGAATGGAGGTTGTTCCATCGTTCCATCTCGCTTTTTGAGAACTTGCATCCAGCTTCGTCCGGATCTTCGTATTCCTTCCGAGCAACAGGATACTCAAGAGTTCCTCATGTTTATGCTTGATCATCTCCATGATGAACTCTCAAACAGTGAAGTTGTTGTGAATGACTATCCAGAGTTGATGGAACACGCTGACTGTGGTGGAGAGTATGAAAAATGGTTCGAAGGCTTGATCAAGCAGGGCTTCTCTCCAATCTCCAAGATCTTCCAGGGCCAGTTGCAGGATTCGCTCCAGTGTAAAGCATGTGGATACAAGTCTAGCAACTATTCCACTTTCTACATGCTTTCTTTGTCAATCCCAAAGAGCACAAATTTACTGAGAAAGCAGAAGAAGGTCGCGTTGGAAGAGTGTATTGAAATGTTCACAAATGATGAGATCTTGACTGGTGATAATGCATGGGATTGTCCAAAGTGTTCCAAGAAGAGAGAACAGCTCACCTCTGTGATGAGCAACGATTCGGTGGCTTCAATGCCCAAAGAGCGCAAGCACAGACTGCATTTTTCGAACAATTTCAGATTCAGAGGTCGTTCATCGAGTCCAGCTCCAAAGAAGGACAAGGACAAGGATAAGGAATCAAGATGGAAGAAATCTTCGGGTTTACATGCCCCTTCTGGAGGTTCTACCTCTGAAACTGATGGTGTTTTCTCACATCAAAGAAATAAGAGTATCACCGTCAAGTCTCTCACATTTGTCATGCTCCCTCCTGTGTTAATCGTCCATCTCTCACGTTTCTTGTTCTACGACATATCCCAAAAGGATACCACTATTGTTCAGTATCCACTCATCTTAGAAATCCCACATAAAGGTGAAACTGTCAGATACAAGCTCTTTGGCGTTGTCAACCACTCTGGTACTCTCAAGTCTGGTCATTACACCTCTATTGCTAATAAGAGCTTGGATCATGATCTGGTACATCCGAATTGGTACTACTTTGATGACGAAAATGTCAAGCTCACTGATCATGGAAGTTTGAGTGGGAAGGATGCATCGCACATGAGTTCGAGTGAAGTTTACGTGCTGTTTTATGAAAAGATAGAGTGAGGAGTGCAGCGGGGACTCGACAACTTTAATGTTTTACAATGTCTGCATGTCACGTTACGATCAATGTTTCATATTTATCTCAATAGTAGAAGGCAAGTAGCTAGCCGCTGCTCCGTGTCGAAACTCGACTAATTTTGTGTTGGCATAGAAGTAGAAGGTCCAGCCTCTTCAGCAAGTGAGGTCTTCCACAAGGAAGTGATGGTCTTGGCCTTTGTTAAGAATGTGAGGCCCATCTTACCGTAGAAGTTCAAATCACCTTGAAATGAACCCTTATTACCTGTAAAGGAGAACATTGGCAGTGGCACTGGGATTGGAACATTGATACCAACCTGACCTGGCTCAATGTTCTTGATGAATTTCTTGGCTAAGATACCAGATGTGGTGAAAAGAGCAACACCATTACCATATGGGTTATCGTTGACGACTTTAATAGCTTCATCAAAGGTATCGACACTGATGACACTGAGAACTGGGGCAAAAATTTCCTCGGTGTAACAGATGTTGTCAGTCTTAACATCAGTCAAGATGGTTGGACCGAGGAAATAACCTTCTGGGAAGCCATCAACTTTAACACCACGACCATCGAGGGCCAACTTGGCACCACTCTCGACACCTTTCGTAATGATATCTTCAGCTCTCTTGAGTGCATCTTTACTAATCATTGGACCCAAGTCAGACTTGGAGTCGTATCCAGAGCCAATCTTAAGCTTCTTTGCAGCCTCAACTAAGTCTGGGATCCATTTCTTAGTTTCACCAACGGTAACGAGAACAGAAGCAGCCATGCATCTCTGACCAGCGGCACCGGCAAATGCACCAGCAGCAGCATTGATAAACTGAGCCTTATTTGCATCTGGTACAACGACAACGTGGTTCTTTGCAGCTTCGTTTGACTGGACGCGCTTGTTATGTTCTGTTCCTGTCTTGTAAATGTAGTTACCAGTCTTACTGGAACCGACAAATTGCACAGCCTGGACCAATGGGTGTGTGAGGAGTTTGTTGACAGTTGGAGCCTTACCTTGGACAAAGTTGATGACGCCTGCAGGAACACCAGCCTCCTTTACAAGCTCACCAAAGATTGAACAGGCACCTGGGTCACGCTCGGATGGTTTAATGACTGCGGTGTTTCCTGTGGCGATGACGAGAGGGATAGTCCATAATGGAATCATGGCCGGGAAGTTGAATGGACAGATGGCTGCAATGACACCAAGTGGTTCACGAATCATGAGTGTATCCATATCTGTAGCCACTTCGAGCTGAGTTCCCTGAAGCTCGGTGGTAATGGCGGTGGCATACTCTGCAACTTGAAGACCACGCAAAACATCACCCTTTGCATCCTCAAAGGTCTTTCCTTGCTCAGCAACGATCACAGAGGCAATTCTGTCGTGATTCTTCTTTAACAGTTCAACAAGCTTAAAAATGTACTGCTGTCTGCGCATAATGGAGACATTTTTCCAGGTCTTGAAAGTCTCGTGAGCGAGCTCAATGGCAGAGTCGAGCTCAGCATCTGTTGCCTGTGGACATTTAGAGATGACCTGGTTTGTGGCCGGGTCATGGATGTCGTACCACTCGGTGGTCTTGGACTTGATAAACTCATTGTTAATGAAGAGTGGGGTCAAGTAAGGTTCTGTGCCCTTAGCGGCGTGGGTCTTTGGGAATGACTCGGTGGTGGTTGAGAGCTTGATTGTGTCTGACATTGTTGCAGGAGTGTGTAAAAGGGCCCGGACAAAATTGAACGCTTTGCCACTTACTTGACTCCTGACATTTTTGCTATAGCTGGAAAAGAGTATGTGCATGATTCGCCCTTTTATAGTTTTTTTGCAGATACTGAGCGGGTTTGGCTTTACGCTTCTCCATTCTCCCCACACTACGGGTTCCCAGCGCCTTTCCGCATTGAGCAACACGCGCATCCAACGCCGACCCCACAATTTACTCCCGCAGGCACTCGCAGGGCACCGGCGACCTGTGACGGCGGAGACGGGGACCTCGAGGCCATTTCCAGACTGGTTAATGGCCTGAGTAGATCTCTATTAGATGCACACACATTCTTTTTTTTCAAGAAGCTTGGATTTTAGTCCCTTCAACCGATACGTCGATATCAACACTGCAGACAGCCCTACGCGAGTTGATACATGGTACAAGTCTTTCTAACTTAAACCAAAAATGCTTTTATTGAACTCCTTACCCTTACCCAAGGATCTTCTTCTCCTCCTCTATCTAAATATCTTTTATCATCATCATAATGCATGTTCTCTAGTTCCTCATGAGACCTTATGCCCGGGACGTAGCTGTCACAGGGTGCACCACCAGTGCTACTTCTCACAACTTTGATGCAATTTGTTTGTATGTTTCCACCAACACCTCATGATTATCCAAAGTTCTGTACTTCCCCGGGTTCTCATAATAATTATCTGTCGAGCAGTTGAGAGCCTTCTTGTACGCCCATGTACGATACAGGTGTTGATAGTGGAAGTCGTGATGAACTGGGTTGTCAAAGCAGATAAGTGATGGCTGAGGCTTGTACGTCTTGGAGAAATGGTCTTTCGTAGCAAAGTGTGTGGATTTGCATGTCAGCATAAGGGCATACTCGTCTTTCTCATCGATGAACTTCAGCAGTTCTTGGGAGATAATCTCTGTCGGAAGTTTGTCGATCATATTTTGTGTGCGTGTCTCGAAGCAGAGAGAGGGTCTGAGACTGCGATGGGCTGAAGGGAGGAGTCAGAGGCCGAAGAACGAGTGAGCAAGACCGTAAGGTCGAGATATAGAGCTTTTCAAGGCCAGAAATTCAACCTCATCATGTCACATGTGTCTTTAATGGAAGGGTTCCAAGGGTTTTATATGATCATCAGTCAAAGAGAGGTGTTTTGGGTGTTTCGTGGCCTTGGAACAAAGGAGACTTGATCGGGTGGACAGAGACTTGCATGATCATGGCCCTGGGACGCTTAAAAGATTCAGCTTTTCCATCTATCTGAGTGTCGATCTTTGCAACCAATACAGATATATAATCCTTTCTTTAAGTCCTCATTTTCCCAGCAGAAAGAGAAATAGCAAATAACTCCTTTGTGTTGCCTTTCTAGCACAAGTTTTCCGACCTTGACCAACTTTTTAACGGTTTTGACACGTCGCGATGGGACTTTTCTAGCCTAGGTAGACCTGAAAATCGCTAAAAATAATAGTCTTAAAGTCTCTATTTTACCTGTTAAAGCCACGACTGTTAGACACGACTGGTGGGACCGAAATTTTCACACTCTCAGGAAATTGGTAACCTGGCCGAGTGGTCTAAGGCGCCAGGTTAAGGTCCTGGTCTCTTCGGAGGCGTGAGTTCGAACCTCACGGTTATCATTATATCCTATTCTTTTTTTTAGTTTTGCACTTCGTGAAGAAATAGATTTATCAACCTAGGCTCGAACCTCACAGGACGAAGAAGTTTGATTTTGTTCGTGTAACCGTCATTCTCTACAAACCCCATATTATTAGTCCAGACACCAACATGCATATGCGTAGTTATTCTCTTAGAAGAGCTTTTCAACGGCAGTTTTGATTTCACCAATGATTTGTGGTGTCGTACGACAACATCCACCAACGATGCGAACATCGCCAATAGCCTTGAGTTCAGCCACATACTCCTCCCAAGTGAGTTGCTTCTTACTGCTATCTCTCACCCACTGTCTATCGACATAAAGTTCGCCAGAGTTTGGGTAAACCACTAGCCCTCTGTTCAGTGGCTTGAGCGTTTTCAACCACTTCAACGAGGTCTCTAATGAAAGGCAGTTGACCCCCACCGCCACCAAGTTGTCGCTTGCCTCTTTAACAATCTTAATAATTTCATCAGATGATGTTCCATCAGCCAAAGTATCCTCTTTAACACTCAACGATAGGTAATATGGTTTCTCTTTTTGGTTCATCTCCTCGATCAATGTCTTGATCTCATCCTTATTTGGGATGGTCTCCAATGCGATCAGATCGACCCTTTCATCATTACATAACACATCCAGTCTGACCTGATGGAACTTCTTAATCCCCACTTTATCAATATCACCATACTGCCCAGTATACTCTGCACCATTTGCCAAACTGGCACCGAACGGACCAACACTTCCAGCGATGAACACTCCTGGGACACCTGATTCCGATCTTGCACGATCCGCAAGCTCAACGCTCTTTAACACAACATCCTTATAGTTCTTACCGGGGAACCACTTCTCCACTGCCTCTTCACTGGTCTGATATGTCGATGTCTGGATAATACGGGCACCATGTGTGATGTATGACTTGTGAATGTCCGAGATGATCGAGGGATGTGTGAGTACTGTATGTGTGGACCAAAGTGCGTGATTCTGGGATTCGGGAGGAAGGAGAGTTCCCAGCGCTCCATCTAAAATGAATGGACGTGATGTGGTTGTTATTCTGGCCTTGAAGGACATTGTGTGCGATTGGAGAAAAGAGTATGGGGAAATGGGATCGGTCTTATGTCCGCTCGTAGTTTTTCATAATTAAGGGCCGCGCGCTTGATTAAAACATCAACCCCAGACTACATCGCAATGCGTCATTAGAAAGAGAGTTCCGCTACAGGTTTGTACATTAGTTTTTTGGAAAAGAGTTGGACTTCTTGTATTAAGGTCAAGCGTCGATTGTAACAAGCTCACATTCCAATGTCTCAGTGTCCAGTACCACGATACTACCCGTCTCGCTAAACTTCGGCACAGAAATCAATCTCACAGATCCCCTCTCAGTGTGCATCAGCTTGGTCTCAAATTGTGGTTGATTACCGACAAAGTATACATGTGGGGTCTCTGTTAGTGTGAATGGGTCTTTTTCCGCATATGGGTAGCATGAAAGTGTATCTGGTGCTGTAGGGATGATGTTCTGCCAGTGAATCGTAGCTTCGAGCATATTGATTCTGGAAAGACGGAGCGAATCTGGAACAGTATACTTGTATATATCATTAATGTTCTCGCCTGATGTTCCGAGAATACGGAGATTGTTGAATTGGAACCAGTATGGGTTCGTTATCGTGCGGAAAGACGGTGTGTTGAGGTATGGTTTAGACTGCTGGAAAAAAGCCGGATGCAGAGGTTGTTGTGGAAGGGAAACTTCAGTTGGATCCTGTTCACCTGGCATTAAATCCACCGGGATCGTATGAAGAAGTGTCGAGAGGAATTGGTCGAGTTGTGTCACGGACTCCTTGGAGTAGTTGGACTTATTCTTGGCACCATACTTGTTCTTAGCATCGAGCTGAGCCGTAGTCTCTTCAGAGACTAGTACAGAATTACCAGCAATAATGACTCTTGCAATATCCGATGAATCGTATCCGAGTTCCCCAGAGAGGTAGTCAACTAGAAGGTCATGCTTAGCATCCCAGACACCTGTGAAATCCAAACCAGATAGCAGGGCAATTTTCTTGGTGGAATCTCGTGTTGGCTTCTGGACACTGGTTAGTGGATAGACGACATCCACCACTCTGAAGCATCCTGGTTTCGTTTCCATACCAAGAACACCAACAACAACACCTGTGACAAGGACGATTTCCTTAAGCAAGTCACCCTCCAAGAGGATACGACCACTCTCGTCTTCCAAGTGCATTTCATCAAGATCTGGGTCTGTATAGCTCTCGACACCAGCAATATCAAGATCCTGACCCTTGGAAACATCCTCGAGAATGTTTGGCTTGTATTTCATCTCCATGTATATCGTACCAACAACCCAAGCCGGCTCATCTGGACGAATATCCAAAACCTTGTCTTTCTTCGTAACAGCTTTACCATTAACGGTCTCCTCACCCCATTTCCTCTTCGCCGCATGCGATACTCTTGAACGGAGAGCCTTGAGTCTATTGAAGTACATTGGGGCGAACTGCTTCTCGTATGTCCGGATAGCCTGCGGTAGTGCGTAGGCATCGTAGGACTTGTGGTCTGTATGTGTGACGATGGAGGCACGAGTCTGTTGCTCGTGTTGCTCGTGTTGCTCCGGAGAGGTGTACTCCTCCAGATTGGTAGACATGTCTGAGGAAATCGAGGGCATGTCTGGGTCGGCTAATCGGTATGACTGTACTAAAGTAGACAATACTACTACGTTAGATACTTTAAAGTGACGGACGCGTCTACGCGTTCGTATGGTTTGATGAGCCCTCGCGTTTTTCGCGCCCAGCTGGGGCTGGTTCTGGTCGCGGCTAAGCTCGATGGAGTTGCAAATTGCACCGGCAATGAGAAGAAACAGTAGAAGGACAAACAGGGTTCGAGCGGCATCACCAACTACTTGGAACCTCGCCTTGGGGACTTTAATTGACACAAGTGTTTACGAATCACCTCTTGAACGATTTCTGAGCGATCCGCCATGTCAGAAAGTGAGTTACACCCATCTCTCTCTCAGTCTCCGCACTCCCCATCATTGTATACTAACAGCACAACAACAGCACCACGTTCAAGCCAATTCTCTGCCAGAAACAGAAGCAGGCACGATGATGATCACAAGCACAGGCCATATCACTCGGATAGGCGCGAAACAACACCATCGAGTCGGGTGCCCTCCGTCAGACCATCGCTGCCGCCACTGGGTCGCCGCGAGAACAGTAGCTCACGGTACTTTAATGATAAAGAGCCCTCAAGACAGAACACACCGAGTCGTCCGTTGGAGTTGAAAGAGCTTCCCAAGGGCCCTGCATCACAACGTTCACCACCAAGAGAACCGAAGAGAGCTGCGGAGATGATATTGCCATCTGGACCCAAGAAGGCGATGAAAAAGGACACAGAGAGCGGAATTAGACCACCATACAGTGATGGAAGATCCTACAGACCGCAAGCGTCGAGAGACCGTGATGACAGAGGCTCATCAGATAGTGGACGTCGCCTTGATAGACGAGATGATCGTGACAGAGACATCCTTAGGGGCCCTCGCGATCTAAGAGATGATAGAAATGGCTTCAGAGACCGCAGAGATCGTGACCAGAAAGACCAGAGAGATCAGAGAGACAAAAGAGATCCAGCCCTCAAAAGAGCTCCAAGAGACACTGGAAGAACAAATTCGAGAGAGACCAACACCCAAGTCGGTGGCTCCCGTGTTGCGCTGCCCCAAAGCAGACGCCAACGCCGCTCTTTCCTCAAGGTTACAAGAACCTCTGCCGTTTACGAGAGGGTCAACCAAGTGGGTGAAGGTACCTATGGTAAGGTTTACAAGGCACGTAATGTCGTAACTGGGGCCTTTGTTGCACTAAAGAGACTCAGAATGGAATCTGAGAAGGAAGGATTCCCTATCACTGCTATGAGAGAAATGAGGCTCCTTCAGTCGTTGGAGAATGAGAACATTGTGTCTCTCATGGAAATTATGGTTGAGAACAGAAACATCTATATGGTATTTGAATATGCCGATCATGATCTCACGGGATTACTTGCTAACCCAGATATCAAACTATCAGAAGCTAATTGCAAGGACATCTTTGGCCAGCTATGTCAAGGTGTCTCATATCTCCATTCTCGCAGAATCATTCACCGTGATATCAAGGGCTCTAACCTATTGATTGATCGTCAAGGTACACTTAAGATTGCTGATTTTGGTTTGGCTCGTAAGATGAAAACTGTCAACTCCAGGGACTACACCAATAGAGTCATTACGCTGTGGTATCGTCCACCAGAACTTCTTTTGGGAACAACTGACTATGGCCGTGAGGTTGATATGTGGGGTATTGGCTGTCTTCTCATTGAGTTATTCACAAAACAAGCTCTATTTCAGGCTCAGGACGAGCTGCAACAGCTCCACGTCATCTTTGAAATCATGGGTACTCCAACAATTGAGCAGTGGTCTAATATTAGTGAGCTTCCTTGGTATGAGCTTGCGAAACCAAAGGTCTTCTTCGAGTCTCAATTCCGCTCGAAATTGGAAGATAAGCTCTCCAAGGAGTGTCTTGATTTGGCTGAGAAGCTTCTTGCATACAACCCACGCAAGAGAATCACCGCACAGAATGCACTCCGCCATCCGTACTTCAAAGAGAATCCGCGTCCGGAAAAGATGAACTCAGAGATGCTTGCTGGGGAATGGCACGAGTTCGAGGCTAAGAAGAAAAGACGGAAGGACAGAGAGGAACTCAAAAGAAAGCTTGAAGAGGAGGCGAGATCTACTCATGATACAGGTGATCGTCAAATCTACGGTGATACTGCCACCAAGGACACGAGTCGTGAAAATTCAGTAAAGTCCGAGACTCTAGCATCTGCCAAGACAGCTGACTCCCAAAGTACAAGTCCAGTTCTATTTTCAAAAGACTTTGTGAAGAAGGAGAGTGTTATTGAGCCTACTGAGGATGAGAAGAATCCGGGGCAAGAACCGGAGCAAGGCGGAACTAGTAATGATTCCGTCGAGGCAGAAAAGCAGTCTGCTGTAGGTAACACCGAAGAAAACTGATGACTTAGAGTTATGAATGATACTACTTCAATAGCATTATCGTAGATATTCTAGTGTACATTGTAACAAGTAAATCAAGCATTATAAATGATGCACGTGTCTGTACGAGAATGGCCAGCACTGCGCATAGTAGCATTTTGATATGGCGTGTGTTTATGAATTGAAGATCATCAAGCTCTGAGCTCCCACTCAATTTCAGCTGGGAGCATTGGCAAAGTGACCATGGACTGGTAATCAACATCTGGCAACTTTCTGCCCTCTGGGAACTTCCACTTCATGGTTCTGACGAAGGTAGTCAAGATAGTTCCAAGTTGGACGAAGGCGAACTGTTCACCGATACATCTGTGTCTACCACCACCGAATGGCAAGTACGGACTGGAAACACCCTTGGAAACAGCACCGAAACCGTAGTCGACAGTGTTGTCGTCAGTACCAGTAGGGTTCTCAGTGTCCCATCTGTGTGGGTTGAAGACATTGGCCTTTGGGAACCATTGGTCAGAAGTCATAGCGTAACCAGGAGACACAAGAACGTGGTGACCGGCTGGGACAACATATGAGGTTCTGTTGACTGGGATTGGGTTCATCACCTTTCTGAAGATAGAGTGTAGTGGCATGTGCATTCTCAAAGTCTCTCTGATGGTGTTGTTGACAAGTGGCATCTCCTGAAGCATGTCGTAGGTGACGTCCTCACCTTTGCAAACAGACATCACCTCCTCGTAAAGCTCATCCTGGAGTTCAGGATTCTCAGCCAAATGGAGCAAGAACCAAGCGGATGTAGAAGCAGATGTGTGCTGGCCACCCATCAAAACACCAATCAACAAGTTGGCAATTTCCTGATCGGTCATCTTGATACCATCACTGTATGTGGCGGTCTTCATCAAGGTGTCAATCAAATCTCTATCCTGGATATCATTACGGGCTCTTCTGTCAGAAATCAAACTCATATAGGTGGCAGAAATCTTGCGTTGGGCCTCGTCTCTTCTCTTGTAAGATGGAAGTGGCAACTGAGGGAACACAAAGTTGATTGGAGTGAAACCCTTGTCCAAATCGGAGTACAACTGAGCAAAGGAAGCATCGAACTTCTTTCTCATATCATCACCAAGAAGAGATCTGGAAGCAGTGAAGATAGTGATCTCTGGCTGGGACTTCATAACATCAGTGATACCGGATGATTTCTCACCCAATCTGAAGTTTGGAGAGTTCTTGAAGTAACCGAGGATCTCCTCTCTGATCTTTGGGACGTACTTGGTGAAAGCACCACGAGTAAGGGAGCCCTTAACAAACTTCTTCTGCTCCATCAATCTCTGGTTTGGACAGTCGTAGATGACACCCTTACCAAAGACCGGGGTTGTCAAGTGCTGGTATGCGGCCTCGGCAGAGACATCAGCGAGCTTGGAGTTGAGAACAAATTCGTGACCCTTAGGTCCCAAGTACACAGTCATGACTCTACCCAAGAGGACAAAGGCGAAGACATCACCGTACTTCTTGTGGCAGTCAGCGAAGAACTCGTATGGCTGCATACCATATGGAATAGCAGAACCGAACCATGGGATCCAGTAAAAGACAAGAGGAACTCTGTCCTTTCTCAAAGAGTAGAGAAGTTGCCAAACAATGTTATAAATGAATGGGAATGCAAAGACAATAGACAGTCTCTGGTAGACTGGCAATGCCATGAAGGCGAGGTAGAGGTACATCGTGAGGTCCTTACCGGCCCCAGCGAGTTCTTTAAGAGCGGCCATCTTCTCGTCTTTGTACAAGCGGTTGAGCGAATGTGCACGAGACTTTCTGTAAAAGACGGGGTTAAGGAAAGAATGAACCGAACGGGAGGGCTGGCGAGGGAAGTTCTTGTTTATATAAAGCACTGCTCCTAGATCTTCCGATGTTTTTTTTGCTGGCACTCTCGTTTACGCGATAAACGACGAAAGAGGCAACGCACGGGCCAACGAAGAAGAATATTTAAGCACACCCAACACCGATAGTTGCAGACAAGTAGTTGTTGTTGGCTTTATAAGATCTTTGTATTGGCGAAAAGATTTGCGTGTTCTCTCTTACTCATAGTACGCCCGAACACAGTAGACGAATCAAGGGGGATATGGTGTGTACCTATAACTACGCTGCAATTCTGAGATGTACGCTGTTGCTAACCCCTGACGAGCCCCCACATGCAAGGACGTGGGCTGAGTAAGTCTCATATGGTCCGATTTGATAGGCTAATAACTATGCGACGTTACCCCGACTGCCACTCAAGCACACAGACAAGATGGTACGTATCAACCCCATGAATCACATTTTTGCTTTCCACAAAACACCATTCGCCTCTGAAGCGTATTTCGGCTACAAAGAAAGAGGGTCATCACTCACCGCAACCGACTAAATGTCATTTTTGGCTGAATACTGACGCGTCGTTTCTGCAATGAAGACGCGTCAGCCACTCTCGAATCTTTGTGCCCGTGAGCTGACATTTGCACATGTGAGCACATCTGCTGAGGGGCCCTGATATTACAAGTACTCAGACATAACAACTGTGTAATTGTCTGATTGGTCGAAAGTAGTGAGATCCAGTCATTACTCACGATGGCGCGTTATTATGGCAACGAGGAAACTACATCCGCTTGTTTACTTTTCGCCTGCAACCGCTATAGCACTAGAAAAAATCAATTTACAGCGCTCACCATAAACTTCCAATAACTCTCAAGTTTTCCAAACAGACCAAAAACCGTGCTACCAGTTCTGTCAAACCCTATATCCCTTTCAGTGAGATGCACTACCTTGATCTGATTTGGGGAGTCACTCCGACATCCGCTAGCGGCATCTTCCTCCTCTTAGTCGCCGCTCTGGCATCCGCTAACGTCTTAGCCGCCGAGGATAACGTCGGCGTCTGTAGTTCCTATGTTGCATTGGATAGCCCAATCCAACTCCAGACCTGTGTAAGACTTCAGACCTGAATAAACCACCCGTTCCGCCTTAATTTGAAAGTTTCTAACAGTGCCGCCCATCTATAGTCTCAAGAGTTCCTTGAGTGTTACGACACCGGTTATGATGACCTGTTCTTGTGTGAAGGCTGCTCCTTAGTGTCAAGTCATGGTAATCCCGATGTTTCAGATGGTTTTCTTGACTCCGACTGTGCGTGTACTTGCTGTTTCTACCAGTATGTCTTCAACTACTGTTTCCGTAACTACTGTGAAGACAAGCAGGAGTACTCGAGGGCCCGCGGCTACATCTCCAACGTCTGCTCTGCAGCTCCGATCAGAACCAACATCAAGCCATACAATGACGATGTTGATGAGTATCACATAGAGTTGTTCATTTCTGATGATGGCTCTGTTTATCGCACCTTAGATGATGAGGATAAGAGCGTCTTGTATGACCACATCAGTGAGGTTATGGGCATTCCAAGTCTCCGCAAAGCCTATCCGAACTACATGACAAAACGCTCTTTGGCTGCTGAGTGGAAGTCTACTGAGGATAATGACTACTCTCAACATGGCGATAATGAAGATTACGATCTAGAGCCGCAGTTCCCCGAACCCGATTCTACATTTGAATCTAAAGATATTAATGAAGATTCACAGCATGCAAAGTCTGAGAATTTCACTCGGGATATTCGTGCCCCTCAAGTTGATACAGAACCTTTTTCCAACATTTATTCCGATACTAGCGATCTCACCACAGAACCTGCCGGCAATGCGTCCAATGTTGAGGAGAATGATAATATTGATGCCTCAACCGATACCTTTGAAGATGAAGAAGCTGCTGATGACGAAGTAGATTCGTATGAGGACCTTGACATTCCAAGCTATCCGCCAGGTGCTCAAGCAGTCGGTGGCGTTCCCGTACCAGGACATTCACATGACTACAATGACATGAGAGACTGGTCATCATCACCGCTGAACCCAGATGATTATGAGGATATCGAGAACTTTGATGACATTGAAGGTGTTGACCCAATTGACCCGGCTCACCTTAACACGCCAAAGGTCTCAAGGAGATTCCTAGAAAAGAGAGGTATGGACTACGATTTGTTCAACCAGATTTTCACTCAGGGCCCTGACTCGGCATTTGGAGATGTCAGTGAACTTTCAATGGGTCAGCTTATGGACGTCTTTGACTCTCTTCAAGGCGACAGTGAAGCATTCTTGATTGGTCTTAAGATGTATTTCGAGCCTTCGGTCTACAAGACTTTCTTTGATGCTTTCCAGATTGGTTTGGAGTCACAGACTGTTCTTGATAAGAAGTTGGAAGTGAACACAACTATTATTGAGGGGCTCTCCGAGTGCCACGATGTTACCTACAACTCCTTCTACACGCCTTTTGCTCGCGGTGGTATCTTCAGAGATCGGGAGATTGAGCTTTCCGGATGTGCACTAGGATTTATCACGAGAAGCCTCAAAGGATTTGGTAAACAAGTCATAAGGGGCGGCCAAATCTCCTGTCGTGATGGTTGCGACTTTCTTGGGTTCCTTGACAGCACTTGTGGTAACTTGTTTTTGGGTATTCCAGATGAAAATGAGGCATTGGTGTTGTGGGATCGTGCGAAGAACTACTACTGTAACCCACCGTCTGACACTCTCTCTAACCCCTTACCTAGCAACCTGGACGTCCTTTCAAGTGCACCATCATCAGTTTTGCTCGATTATGAGGACAAGATTGCTTCCAATATCGGTCTTCTTGAAAACATCGCACCTGTTGCAACCCCATTAGGAGTCCAGTCAGAGCTCGCTGAGTTTGAAGCTGAATACATTTGGAAGAGCTCGAGCTCTAATCCTTTAGATCAAGCCATAAGCGCTTCTATTGTTCTTGATAAGTGTGAGATGGAGAAGTCGGATCTCGATGATTACATGCAGTTCACCCTCGACAGTTGTGATATTCGTGACTTGTACTATTGCAAGAACCACTACAAGCACACTAAATGTCTTCCAGACGCTACAGTTCCTACTAACGCATGTAACAACGCATGCTGCCTTGAAATCAAGATGGCTCAGTGTGCCAAATCGCATTGTGGAAGCAAGAAGGCGGTAAATGAGTTCCAGTTAGTTGCAAACTTGGTCTGCACCAAGTATGCCGATGCTTTTTACATGAACGGTACACTTCCTTTCCCAGATGCCATGCCATACACTTCTACCGTTTCCAGTACTACTGACTGTGGTGGGGAGACTGAGGAGCCTTTGTCAACAGAAAAATCTACGCCAACCGAGACTTTCACATCAGATGAGGAAACCGAGACTGACCCTAACGCAGCTCTGGATCCTACCGTGGGTCCATACGATGATCCAGGTCCTCATATCTATGAAAGATCTGAGACTCCAACGTTTGACATGTGGGATGATGATTTTTTTGCTCAATATGGAGGTGATAACTATGATGATGTTAAGGCCCGCGTTGGGAAGTCCGTCTGTAAGCTTGAGGAGTTCAAACCAGGTTTTGACACATCATCTTGTGGCAAGCAAGAAGTCAAGGACTGTATCAAGGAGGGTATAAAGATGTTGAAAGACGATCCTGCACACTTTTGCCCTTACTGTGTGAATGACAATGCCTACGATGAGTGCCGCTGTGCATGCTGCTTTGGAAGATACTTCAGCCGTGTTTGCTATGATCCAAATTGTAAGGATCTCAGCGAGAAGTTGAGATACAAGCGTTACGTCAAGGAGGTTTGCAAGACAAAGCCAACTACCAAGTACTTGTTTTTGAGAGATGCAGAGGAACCTTTTGTTGAGGATAAGCCAAGATTCCAAACTGGGGCATCCAAGTCCACTGTGAAAGCTGCTTCTGAAAACGTGCTTGATGTCTTTGCCGGCTTCGATGATCTCTATCCTAGTGTGGACACTTCTGGCCTCGAACAGCCAGTAAACCCAAATACCAACTTGTTGGATACCATGAGAAAATCATCGTTGAGGAGGCCTTTGAGAAGCGGTAAAAATTCCCTTTGGAAGCGTGGTATCACCAACTCTGGTGAGGTTTCGAAAATTAATGATGATGGCGATGTCATTGGCTCTATTGCTGAGAGCGTCCACAAGAAGTTGGGTACTAGTGCTAAGAAGTTCTCGAAGGGATTTCCATTTGATCTGCATCTCAAGCCTCGAAAGAAAGAGGCTTTCTCTATACTTGATCGCAAACCAAAAGCATCAAGCCCTCTGTTAGATGTCAATCCCGATATTGATGATTCAGCTACTGCTCGTGGGACACAATCCCCTCTATCAGCTCGCCGTAAGGCAAAGCACAGACGCCTTTCAACTATTGAAATGAAGAAGAGGAAGAAGTCTGGTCGCAGAGCTTCTTTATCTGGTGAAAAGTTTGGTACTTCCAAGAGAAGACAACCCAAAATTCGTATCTTGAACTCAGATTTGACTCAGAAGGCAAATTTTCCACTTTCCCCTAAGCCTGTTGCCAAAAGAGAGTACCTCTCTTTCCCCCTTCATGGTCAGCAGACAGTATTAAGTAGTGCATATCCAAGGGAAATCTTGTACAAGAGAGAGCATATTGACTATGTTAAGGGCCCTGAGATTCCTGAAAACGCTATCCGAGTTCAAGGTAAGTGGGTAACCACTTGTACTGATGAGATTTTGCTCTCTTCGGTTGATTCATCTTCATCTTCTGGCGCCACTTTTCTTACTTCATCTTCTGAGTATAACTCAGAGTCAAAGCACTACAAAACAATTACGAGAACAATAACGAAACTTAGTTCTGGTAACATTACAGCCCCTTCAACTACTAAAACTACCTTCACCTTCACTACATCCATTACAGCAAGTGTTCCCACCAAAACATCCTCGAGCAGCTCTGTGTTACCTTCTCCATCAGCATCAGTTCCACACTTCACCTCAGCAACAACAATCTTGAGTACCCTCACTACCACAGTAGTATCTTCTCTTCCCGTTGTGCCCCCAGATAAGATCACAGTAACCTCAACCATCACTACCAGCCATACATCAACTACTACAACTACAATCGTCACCGAAACAACAGTCATTTCAAGCTCAACGGAGCTATCCTGTACTTTCAATGAAACCCTAACGAGTATTCGGACTCGCTTTCGTCCATCGACAACCACTGAGACTGAGTATCAGTCTGTCACGACACTTTTCACCACAGATTATGAAGATGTAATCACAGAGACCATTGCCAAGAAGACTGTCTACAGATACAAAGACACATCGTATGAGACTGAGACTGTACCAATTACTGTGATAAAGACATCCACCCGAGAAAGGCTCATTCCAAATATCACAATTACTGAAATTGAGGAATCCGATAAGACTGTCAACAACACGCTCACCGAGAGTACTACAACTACTGAGACTGAATATGAGACTGCTTACAGGGAGACATACGTCACCACGCTTACCACCTACTCTGGTACTGATACAACTACTGCTTTCAAATTCACTAAGACAAAATGGAAAAAGACTGGAACGACAACTGAAACCATCACTGAAACTGAGACAGATGATGTCATCAAAACGAGGTGGTATCCGGTATCGACGAGTACAGAATACGACGAGACTTTGACGACCGTCAAGTACAAGTGGTACCCCTATACTACAACTGATCTTGAGACAACAACGTTCACTACTGTGTCCACACAGACCACCACTGAGACTGAAACCTCTATAATCACCAAGACAGCTCCAGCTCGCCCCGTTCCAAGCCTTCCATCTATCAGTGATATCCTCAACTCATTACTTAGTCGTCGTGATCTCAGAGATGAAGATTTTGATGCTTATGGGGCCAGTAAACTACAAACACGAGGTGTTGAGGATGAGAGTAGCGAGGTTCAATATGTTATTGTTGAAGAAGTAGTTGTGGTAGTTTTTCCTGATGATGTTGCTAGTCCAGTTGCCGCTCAAACTGCTGTCCAGTACAATGCTGCACCATTGACCTTTATGGAGTCTATAGCCAGCCAAAGCTCGATCCTGACAGAGACGAAGAGAAAGACTACCAGCAGACTTCCTGTTAGCTTGAATACACCTGGATCTTCTAATTTCAATAAGTCTCATCCCAATGGCCTCTTATCCAATGCCACCAGTCTTGATTCAAGTGCTCACAAGTCAATGTTAGACGGTCGCTTGGTCTACGTATCTTCGTTTGTCATTCTTCTTGCATCCTTCATTTTTGTCCTTATTCCAGATGCTGGTAATGATACACCGCTTCTCGAGGATCAAGGGGCTAGTACTGGTAGAGTTGCCACATATTTGAGTGATGATGATCACGATGATGGTTATCAATTTGAAGATGCCGGGCACCCTCTTGAGCTGATGTGACATTCCTACACGCTTCGCTACATACATCATATTTTGGCTGATTGTTTTTCCAAATGAAGGAATCGTATGCAATTTGTAACTTCTGTAGCGGTCGGTCGAGCGATTCTACTCTAAATCCCCTCGCTTTCATCACCTTCTTCCTCCTCTTCCTCAGCATCCTCATCATCAAACTCATCATCAGACTGGACATCAATGTTGTAGTACTCCCATGGTCTGGTATCCGTGTTACCACCGGTAATTGTTCTAATGATCTTAAGCTTCATCTCCTCAGGCTCATCCTTGAAATCAATCTTCTTTCTCTCTAGCTCATCGATTTCAACATGATGACCAACAGACATACCAACTCTGACCAATGTCTCAACGCACTCATCAGAATTTTGAATAAGGTCAGAGTCAAACTCCATGACACCCTGCTGGAAGAGCACAAGCACAGTAGAGCCACCAAACTTGAAGTACCCAAGTTCGTCAGTTCTACTGACCGTATCACCTTTCTTCACAGTCATCACAGTAGATCCAACCATCATAGCGCCAACAGCGACAAACATGACTTTTCCGAATTTCTCTGTGTTGATGTCGGTTACCACACGAACATTTTCACCATAGACATCCAAGTCAGATCTTATGGCCATTGGGTTCACAGTGTAATACTCACCGCTGATCTTAATCGAGTCACCAATGACACCATCCACGGGACAGTGGAATCTATGGTAATCCTGTGGTGCCAATCTAAATATACCAATGGCACAATTCTCAAACTCCGGGGTGTAGGCGGAGCCCAACAGTTTCTTGATAGTGAATGAACGACCTTTGATCCAAATACTCTGAGCTGTCTCAATGTGGTTGAAAGTGGTGCAGCGACAATCAGCTGGTGAAGTGATGATTCTCTCGTCGTCCGACTCGGCAGGTCTCATTCCTGGCTTCAACTTCCTGTAAAAGAACTGATTGAACGTCTTCCAGTTACTTGGATCCTCACACTCCGACAAGTCCAGCTTGTAGAACTTAATGAATGGTTCGATATCTTTTACAGAGGGCGAGTTATCAAACTTGGCACCCTGTTTCACACTCATGTTCTTCAACACATTCTTGATTCTCCTTGAATCCGCACCTTTACCCTTGTAGAGCATACGGATACCGAGACGAATGTAGAGGGCCATTTTTTCCTCCATGATGAAGCCTGTCTCACGGTCCTGGACGAGAATGTTTGCATTGTTCTTACCCAGAGCATATTTTCCGTACACCATTTTGATGAGTACTTTAGAATACCATCTCTTGGATGCCATTGAGGTCGATGCGAAAGTCTTGAGTTTGTTCACCTTAGATGAGCAAATGGCAACGTGAGTTACGAGTTCAGTGTATCGCTTCTTGCGACACAGTGGACACCTTGTGAGGTGTACAGCTCTGTTGTTGAGAACTTTAAGCATCTCTTGTGTAGTGAGTGTATCTTCGAGTGTCTTTTGGTTAGCTTGGAAGAAAGAGTTGAAATCTTCATCGATTTGTGTGTCCTCCAACAGCTGCTCAATCTCAATAAGTCCAAAGCTTGATCCATATTTCGAAAGGATGATGTTCCAAAGCTCTTTCTGTAGAGTAGCGTATGATTTGAAGTGAACTTTGAGTCTTAAGTGTGGATCGTATTTGCCCTCTAGTTCGGGTCTGTGCAACTTCATCTTCAGATTATAATCCTTTGCTTCATCCGTGTTCATCACTTCTTTCAAAGAAATGAAACCCTCGGCAACATTGTCGTGGAAGGAGATCCTATCCTTATCGAGAATGGTAAACATCAAGTCAAAGTTCTGTTCATGCGATACCACCTCTAATGCGAGTTTCTGATTGAACACGGGTTCTAATGTGTGTTTTCTCCATGAAGTTCTGAAAGTCTTACGACCAAGAGATATCACAACAAATGGGTCCATATCAAACTTCTTTTGGAGCCTTGTCTTGTATGGAGGGAGGTCAGATGCGGACTGGATCTCAAGGAATACTACACCAAGGATGTTGGTGGCTCTCTGTCGGCATGGTAAACGGTTCAAGGCTGTACTGGATGTCGATGATGAAGTCTTGGACATCAGAGGGCGTGATTGCATGTCGAATTGTGCATCTGATAGTGAGGACGTCGACTCATTACGATGTAGAGGCACAGGCAGTTGAAGGAAAGACGAGGAGCTGGAAGAGTTACCAGCTAACTGGAGACCGGCTATTGGAGCACTGAGGCGATCTTCCATTTCTTTATCTTCTTGATCAATCATCAGAGACTCAACGTCAGTCTCTGATTCAGAGACATCATCATGGTCAGAGTAGAAATCCTGGTCATTGATGTTGATGCTCTTCTGCTTGACCAGGGACTGTTTCCAGAGGTTGTAGCGTTGCGATACATCCGATTTACACATGATCTCAAGACTGATCTTCACCGAACCCGTTACGAATTTGTTATGCAAACTTGAAGATCTAAGCTTAAACCATCGTGGATGCATCTTAAGTGTCTGCTTGCCGTCATGTCGTGAAGTGGACTTATCAAGATCTTCAAAGATCTCGGTGAGGGAGAGACGCAGCTCGCCAAGATAATTTGCGTAACGCTTGTGCTTATCGATAATGGCAATATGCAGAACATCTCCCGTGTCGTATAGTCTCAGTGGGAAGCGGAAGGACTCATTCCATGTTGGATTGGCGGTACGCTTGAGCTTCTTGGTATGCTTAGAGCTCTTATTGAGGGCGACACCTGCTACCATGACAGTGGAGGGCACATCCGAGAGCACAAGGTCCTTCCCCTGGAGTACGTCGACTCGCAGGTCCAGTTTCTTACGAGCTTTAACACGACGTTTGCGGATGAGACGCATTGTGCAAGGAGTGATCTATGTGACCGGTGTGAGGTCAGTTGGTGGTAGAAGATTGAGAGGAGGGGTAGTTGTTACAGCACTGTCAAGGGGATGAGTCTCTTATATCAAGTCGCGGTGGCTGTGTGACGACTTCACACAGGACGGGGGCGCAAATGTAATGACAGGCCTGTGTGGTGTGGGAGGATTGGCTTAGAGCTGAGTGTGGGAACGACAAATATAGGGGGCTTGTCTGCAGCGAAGAAGTACTCCATAACAAACCATCACTTGCATGAGAGATTCCTGTTTGTCTGTGCCAAAAAGAGACGCTTTTCTACAGCACGTGACTTTACTCACGTGACCCTGATTTTTGATCACGTGACGTGTATATTATACTTGAAGTAGTCGCGCTCTCTATTATACTGCAAAAGCCAAAAAGTGCATCAAGGCATCAAGTCATCGCCTGGGCCTAGTCACCTCTCTGTTCCTTCACAAACTTCCAATGCTTAGATCGGAGGCTGCTGGAAAGTCTCTTCTCCAGAGGATCGCCGCTGCTCAGAAGAGCTGGTCTCCCTTCGCATCCATCGCACCTTCCTCCGTCTTTGACAGTCCCATAGCGACACCATGTGCTATCAAGGACAACATCACCACGGCTGACTTACCCACACAGTGTTCTTCCAAGATGCTTGAGGGCTACCAATCACCCTTCGATGCCACAGTAGTATCGCTTCTTCGATCATCGGGCGACTTCACCATCGTCGGGAAGACATACATGGACGAATTCGGTATGGGATCAGGAACAACACATACACCAGTCTCAGTTCTTAACCCACTCTATACCGACAAACGCATCGTTGGTGGCTCCTCAGGTGGATCTGCCGCCGCTGTCGCGTCGGGTTGTGTTCCACTAGCATTAGGCACCGATACAGGTGGATCTGTGCGTTTGCCAGCTGCATACACCGGTACATATGGATTCAAGCCATCGTATGGAAGATTGTCTCGTTGGGGTGTCATTGCCTATGCTCAAAGTTTAGATACCGTTGGTATCATCTCCAATGATCTTGAGGTTTTGAATAAGGGGTTCAGACTGTTGGATAAGTACGATGAAAAGGATCCAACCTCAATAAGTGTCGAATTGAGAAATAAAATCGAAGATCTGAAAGACGATAATAACAGTGATTTGCTACGTGTTGGTATTCCAGAGGAGCTCTTACTGGATGGTATTTCCCCCGAGGTTTCAAAAGGATGGGCACAAGTACTGGAATCATTAATGAAGAATGGTCATGAAGTCATCCCTATTTCAATCCCAACTTTGAGACACGCTCTCCCAATCTACTACACACTTGCCCCGGCTGAGGCGGCTTCTAACCTTGCACGTTACGATGGTATCCGTTATGGTCACAGATCTGACTCTGACAAGAACCATTATGCAAAGACCCGCTCTGAAGGTTTCGGAAGTGAGGTCCAGAACAGAATTATCCTGGGAAACTACAACCTCAACGCTGACTCATACAAGAACCACTTCCTCAAAGCTAAGCAGCTGAGACAACAACTCAACGACGACTTCTCTCAGACATTCAGGTTCCCAGATGTAAGACAATCACACACAAAATCACCAAAGGACGGAGTTGATCTTATCATAACTCCGACATCCCTCACCACAGCACCAACCATTGAAGAGTTCAAATCTCAATCCCCAGCCGAGTCCTACCTCAACGATGCCCTTACCGTCCCATCCTCCCTTGCTGGTATTCCATCAATCTCTATCCCATGCAAGACTTCAATTGGTGCTATCCCAGTTGGTATTCAACTCATCGGTCAGTTCGGTAATGACACACAGGTGCTCGATGCCGCCAGGATGCTTTCAACCATGAACGTTACGAAATGATTATGACTCGTCGAACTGCAGTCCAATGTACATAAGACTCAAATTCAAAAGAGAAGGGGGTTAGCAGTTCAGTTATCAATCTATTTTATTCGTAGCATTCATTCATGTCAATTATTTACAGGTTTCATTAATGATCACTTCACTGACTCAATTTTCTTCAGTGGATAATCACCGCTTCTGTTAGCACCCTCACCATACTTCAAATCCTTTCCATACCCAGCATACTCCACCGATCTTCTATTAGGCCCCACCGAGAGTCTATCCAGAACTATACTGGACAACTCTGGAATAATTGGTTGAATCAAGATCGAAGCAGCACGGGCAACTTCAGCACCGATGAAAATGATCGCATCCTTCTCCTCCTGAGGTTTCTTCCATGGTTCCGAGTCCTGGATGAACTGGTTTGCATATGAGATAAGTCTCCAAAAGTCAGAGATGGCACCTGACGTGTTAAACTGGGTCATCTTTTGGTCCATCTTGGAATAAAGAGCATCAATCTCGGTCTGAAGTGTAGTGTACTGAGTCTGTAATGCCTCATCCTCGAACTTGATATTCTTCAGCGTTTCAAAGTTTTGCTGAGCTCTGACAAGATTGAATTTCTTACCGCATACCCTCATAACCAGATTGGAATACTTATCCACAAGCAAATCTCTCGATCTGCTCAACGATTCCTCACTGAAGTTGTTATCACCATTCAACACCGAATTTTCACAAAGGAAGAATCTCAAACTGTCCCTACCGTAGACATCTATAGTCTTGAGTGGATCGACAACATTGCCCTTACTCTTACTCATCTTTGAACCTTCACATAACCAGTGTCCATGAACGACAACTTGTTCAGGTAGCGGGACACCAGCAGCCATGAGCAACGCTGGCCAGTAAACACAATGGAAACGGATGATGTCCTTACCGATGAGGTGTGTGGCTGGCCATTTGGTCATATACTCCTTGTTTGGATATCCTGCAGAGGTCAAATAGTTGACAAGGGCATCGATCCAGACGTATATACGTTGTGAATCGTCAGATGGGACAGGGATTCCCCATGAGAGACGAGAACTTGGTCTAGAAACTGAAAGATCATTAAGTGGAGCAGACTTAAGTTCATTGAGTAATTCTTGATGCTTTTGATGTGGAATGATCCAATTTGGGTTCTTCTCCATGTGATCAATGATTCTATCCCTAAATGATCCAAGCTTGAAGAAGTAGTTCTTTTCACTTGTCAACTTGACTTCACTTCCGGTCTCAATCGAGACCCACTTTCCATCTGCCTCCTGTTTGATCTGTGAAGCTGGGTAGAAAGTTTCATCACTCATGGCGTACCAACCTTCATGTTCTCCTTCATAGATGAGTCCATCTTTTTCTAGGGTCTCCCAGAAGTGTTTAACAGTATTTACATGATCTTCATCGGTAGTTCTAATGAATCGATCATACGATATACCGGAATCGGAAGCCAATCCTTTAAACACAACTGCCAATTCATCCACGAAAGCCTTCGGATCCTTACCTTGCTTCTCAGCAGCCGTCTGTATCTTCAGTCCATGCTCATCAGTTCCGGTAGTGAAAAAAGAGGGTACGTTGGTAAGTTTCGCCCAACGATGACGCACATCACATAGGAGCATGGAGTATAGATGACCCAAATGTGGTGCGGCATTAGGGTAGAAGATCGGTGTTGTGATGTAGAACGATTTCCCTGCTGCCTGTCTCAGCAGAGGAAGTGTCCTTCTGAACATCGTACGCTTATTGGAGATGCCGTTAGGAGGTTCGTTCCACTCCTCAGTTGTGTAGAGAATCCCCAAGTTCAAGTTGGGCCATTTTTTACCTCGCGACGGTTTTCAGCAGAGGCGCTCCGACAGGTGTTTGCAACAAGTCAACAATGTGATACTACAGGATACTACAGGAAAAATGGATCTATGCAAATGAGTGTTTAGTTGTTATGTGTGTCTCTTCAGGAGTCCTTCTCGACAAAGATGGCCATCAGCACGAAAACGCTGTAAAACATAGCAGCAGGGTAAGCGATGAGGATTCTGACATTATCGAGTTTCAACACCGCCACGAAGAATCCAGAAGCAGCATATGTACTCCAGAAGATAGCAGCACTACTGAAGATGTATCCGAGCATGTTGTTCAGATCGATGAAGATACCGGCAAAGCCGATGGGGAGGAGAGGCAGCAAGCAGTATCCTAGTACGCTTACCGTTCTAGCAAGATCGATGGATGTGTCGGACATGAGACCAAAGAGGAAATGAAGCGAGAGTGTACCTATCAGGGCAACACCATAGATGTATCCGAAATGGATCTTACCAGCCAGTAGCAGGAACAGACCAAACACAAGACAGAATATAATTGGGCCCGCGAGATCTGCATCGTTCATTATATCCGTTGTGATGAGCCCACGCGGGTTGAGCACAGCAAGTGTCTTTTGTTTAATATGCTGAAAGTTGATCCCGATCTCTTCAAGCAATGGGGGTTCATTGGCATACCCTGATGTTGAAAAGGCAGCAAGAATGCCCGTAGAGAGCGTGTCATCGCCCATCTGCCCAGCGACATAGCCTGTGTTGTACTGCGTGTCCATTTGGCCCGCAACGCTCTGCGTATGCTGCGCACTATAGTCGTATTGTGTCGGGTAGAACTGAAGATTGTCGGGCTGATTGTAAAATGCCATTGTGAATATATCTTCCAGATCAATTGGCTCTTGGCCTAGATGATTTTTGCCTGATCTTTGCTCCTTGTTTTGACTTAATTCGACGTGCCACTGATTCTCTCAAAGCGCCCTTTTGAAGATGATCGCGATTCGTCACGTGACATCCGGACATATCCATAGTTTAACATCCTGACACCCTTTTTGTAGTAGAGTTGAGTATTTAATTCAAAGCTTTCCCGTAGTCTATTAGCCTAAAAAGTACTTCATTAATAGACAAAAATCTAAAGTAATTTTGGGTATACTCAGATTACCATGTTTTCTACTTTTTCCTAGTTAAAAGTTTCTTCAACTAACTTTTGAGCTACTCTGAAAATGATCTTACATTCTTAATGCCGACTTTTATCACGACTACCCTCTTAAGTGAACAAGTAAAATATTAACAACTTATTCAATTTGAGGGCAACTTTGAATGAGATGTCAATGTAAGAGATTTCCAATTTACACACTTTCTCTCCCTTATATGGTACTTGCGCCTTTAAACATGGAAGTTTAGTTCTAATTCTTTTAGGTGGTGCATGGGTGTATACCCTAGGGCACTATCAAGGAGAAAGCCGAAGCTAAAGAGATCTACTAGTTCAATGCTAGTGCATGAATGCATGCGTGTATATCATTTTTGGATCAAGCAGTACCATAGCGTTTGTGGTAGAGGCCAAGTGCCTTAATTGGGAACAAAAAGCGGTAATTTGGATACTCAATAGCACAAGAATGATTGAAGACACCTTCAATATCTTCAAATACCCATTCACCGGTCTCCTTTTGTCTCTTCATAATCAAGTCGATACCCCTCTTGATGACTCTCTGATCTGGATACTCAGCAAGAAGCAAACCAATGACAGCCCAGGCAGTTTGGATGACAAGACTCTGCTCAGTCTCAACATAAGAATGAAGCTCACAAGCCTTCATAGACTCACTCCAGCCACCATCAAGCCTCTGACGTGACACAAGGAAATCACAACCTTTATTAACAACGTCAGAGTTTGCATAATTCTCACCAATGGTGTTGAGAGCCTCAAGGGCAAACATACCGGCGTAAGTGTAACAGATACCCCAACATCCATACCATGAACCATCTTTATTCTGCGCCTTTTTAATGTATGAGATGGCATTATCAATCGCCACGTTGATCTCAGGTTTTCTGTAATCATCGTACTTTCTGAAGTATGTCAACCCCAACACAACAGAATCCGTACACTCAACATATGGATATTCAACCATAATGTTCGCAAAGACTTCGGCTGGGTTCAGGAGTTCCAAGAGTGGTGTAGCTTTGATCTTTTCATACGTAGCAAAGGAACCGAACTCAAATGATCCGACATTTTGTAAACCTAGTAGGATATCGACGGCCTTATGGAGCTTCTCAGCACTGATCAAGTCTCTGACGTTGGCAAACTCAGGACTATTCTGCACCATGATGATGGCTTTGACCGCCTCAGCTGTACAATCACTTACAGTGTAGCCTTGCTCTTTAGTACTGAATGGCCATCCACCAACTCTCTTATCCCTGAATGAGCCCTCCTGGCATTCCTCCGTGAACTGAGATCTGACTAGGAATCTGTATGAGCGTTCAACCATATCTCTGTATTCTGGAAGCTCAGCAAGGCCAGCCATGAAGAGGTACTGAACGGCAAATGCGGCATCCCAGACTTGAGATCCGTTTGTCCCCATCACAGTGAGACCTTGAGATCCATGGAAGAGACAGTCCTTAAATCTTTCCATGCAAGTCTTAAAAGTCTCAGAGTCAGGTCCTTCTTCACTGTACACCACCAAAGCACCAAACCCTGCACTCACTGGCGCAATGGTCATATGTTCGGTGTTAATAAGTTCCTTTTTGAAGACATCGTAGATATATCTCTTCAGTGTATTTAGTAGCCATTTTGGTCTCCATTTCTCCCAGGTGGCCAATATTGGGTTCACTAGGTTCAGCATTGTAGAGTGTGGGTAGTATAGGTCGACACCACAGACGTCATCTCTGTGTTTGGAAAAGTCGATAGAGTCATAGTCACGAGTATAGATTTCCCTTCTCAATTCTTGCAAGAGTTCATCGTCTTCACATTGGAAGCCATCAGCAGCGAGGTATCCCATTGGGAGATAAATAGCACGTGTGTGAACCCACCATCTTCCAGGATGTACAGGAAGAGCATATGGCAGAGCCCAGAGTTCAGGAGGAGCAGGATTGACACCTTCCCATTTGTATAAGTTCAGCACGGAAAGCCAGGATTTACCCCAATGTGGAGTTCTGATAGCACCACCAAGCTTATGAAGTGTTACTCGAGCACGTTTGCACACGATATGGTCAGCTGGGAGACCAAGGAGACGAAGACAGACGTAGTTGATTGTTGTTCCGAAGCATGTGGACTTATCGACTGAGTGAAGACCCCAACCTCCATCAACTGGGTGCGCAGTGTTAACGATATATCTTATGAGTTCTGTACGTTCATGCTCTGGAATGGGCGTCTTTGTAGCGTAGTGAGAGGCAATGTAACCGATTGTCATGAACATTGGACCTTTGTATTGGTTAGGGAAGATTCCACTGTTGGTATCCTGTATATAGGAAAGGAAAGTTGCTCCGTTTTTGGCTGCATCGAGTGCTGATTCTGTTGGATTGAGTGATGGCGGAGCAAAATTTGGTGTCTTCAGAAGGTATTGCTCGACAATGCTTTGTTCGTTACTAGCGCTCTCCTCCTCGGAGAGGTAGTGCCATTCTGTTCTTCCGAGATCAGTCGATGAGAGTCTCCAGCGAGTCGGATCCGTCTTTGGAAGACCCAATTCTTCCGAGTAAAGCATCTGATTTGTAGCTGATATCTGAACGGTGTGTTTATGAGATAGAGAGAGAGAAAGAGAGAAAGACTCAAACAGGTAAACTCCTGAGAAGTATGAATAACTGGAGAAGATCGTATAAGTCGTTTAGATGCTCTGCTCTCGGGGGGCACATTTTGCTGCCATAATTATACGTGTCAATAAACAACTAAAATCAAGACTGCCAAAAACCAGCGGGTCAATAACATTAAAGATTGTGGGGTTACGAAGGAGAAGACTTCTAATTATCTGTATATTTCTTATACTTGAGCTGTAATGAGGGTCCGATAGAGAGCACATGGCTTTGGAAACATGACTTCCTGTATGATACAGTATTAAGATTTAAATTGAGGCTCTCGAAGTCCTCCCGAAACTGCATTAGCTGGCACAGCGTCTGGCCATCCATTGTTCAGTCCCAAATGGGAAGTGTTGCAGTTGCACATTCGACAGATTCAACCCTACTCCAGAGTACGTTTTGAGGCTCCCAACGATTTCTGGAGATACTTGCTGTGATATAAGATGCTATCATGCTCACTCACTTCATTCTGGGTACTACGTCGCTACGGCACACACGCCAATCATGACAAGCATAAAGACGCTCAACTATACAACGCTGCTCGTCCCTTACACAAGTTCAGGAAGATCCCATAAGGTAGTCATTCTTCCAAATGGAATTTTGACACTTCTTGTTTCGGACCCGTCCGAAGACCTCGCTTCGGCTGCCATCTGTGTCGCCGCTGGTGCTCATAACGATCCCGATGACATTGCTGGTCTCGCACACTTTTGTGAGCATCTGCTCCTCTTGGGGTCCAAGAACTACCCAAACACTACAGAATTCCATGATCTCCTCACGAAGGCTGGTGGTCGTCGTAATGCCTTTACAACAGGAGAACAGACGGCATTTTTCTTTGAGGTCCCCTCTGATGCCATCCACAAGGACAAGGTCACCCAAGAGCCACTCTTTAATCATCTCATAGCAATGTTTGCCGACTCCATCAAGGCTCCAACATTCCCAGAAGCTATGTTCGAAAAGGAGATCTATGCTATAGATAACGAACATTCGGCCAACATTTCCAAGTCAGGTAGAGCCTTCTATCACGGCCTTCGTCTGATCTCCAATCCGAGTCATCCATTTCACAGATTTGCAACTGGAAATTACTTCACACTCAATGATGTCCCAAACATGAAGAAAATCAACGTTAAGGACCGCCTTCAAAAGTACTATACCGAAAACTACGTTGCTGACAAAATGACACTCGTGATCAGAGGTTCACAATCATTGAATCTACTTCAGAAGCTGGCTGTCACCCATTTTGGCGACATTAAAACCTCGGCTGACAGATCACAGAAGAAGAGTAAGCTTAAGATCCTGTCAAAGTCTTCATCAAAGAACAATGTCACTGAGGTCAAAGACTTCAAGGACTACAATGTCATCTCAACATGGAATTACAAGTCACCTATCTTCACCGAAGCTGAGAAGTATCATTGCATCATGATTAACACCAAGAAGTCACCAGTCCTCAGACTTGTCTTCCCCACCAAAGAGTCTGATCATCCACTCTCTCATCTATTCCAGAACGCATGGTGCAACATTCTTGGTGACGAAGGTGATGAGTCCCTTGATGACGTCTTGAAGAACAAGGGCTATGCCACTGGGGTCTCCGCTTTCGTTCAGCAGCTTGCACGCGATGATACCGTTCTCGTCATTGAGATCTTCCTCACAGTTACTGGTGCTAAGAAATCGAGTGATGTCATCTCCATGATCATGTCTGACTACAAGGACATCATCTTCCAAGATACTAACACATTGGCAAATTACTTGTTCGACGTGGAGTCCATTGACATTCTCAACTATCTCCACCAAGATTCCAGCACTTCCCCTATGATGGAAGCATCTTCATATGCCAAGACCTTACAGAAAGACATGTCTACTCTCAAACTCAAGAACATCCTTAAAGGATCTGGTAACTGGGATTCTATATACAATATGGGAACTCCGGAGGGTAACAGATATTGGACCCAGCGTGCACTTGAGTTTCAGGAATTCATTCATCTCCACTTCTCGCTCAAGAACATGAAGATTTTGTTTATGACAGACCCAAAGTTGAGATATGGCCTTGGTAAACAGATTGAAATCATCAATGAGGACACGGATAAGTACTTCAATTTTGAGTATGCAATTGGCAAGTTCACACCAAGTGAGTACTCCAAGCGTTGCGGAGTTCACTTCAAGATGATTGGTAGAAACATGTTTATCCCAAAATACGCACAGGAACACAACAAGCTGAGGTCGATCTTAGAGGAGAGCTCTGCAAAGTCTGCTATTGCCTCGCTTGGATATGTTACGAAAAACTCATGGTCCGCTACGGATGCTGTGTTGGCTCAGAAAACTGAGTCTTTTGAGCTGTGGACAAAGTATGAATCCTCCAAGGTGTTCAGCTCGAAGGTATTCCTGTCCTTTGATATTGTCTGCACCAAAATAGAGGCCTCACCTTTGAACACGATGAACAGTGAGATTCTAGCTGAGCTTTTCAAATTGAGAGTTGCGAAGCAGTTATATTCCTCTGAGTTGCTCGGATACACCTGGTCCATGAGCGCATCTCTGAAAGGTGATGTGAGATTTGGATTCACTGTGGCTGGCTTCACTGACGGTGTTGAATATCTTCTTAGTATTGTCGTTGATGCATTCAAGAGCCTTGTAAATGACAGATCCTTCACTAATGATGACTTCAGAAAGTCCCGTGTTGCTGTTAGATCCAGGTACGGAGAGCTCGTCCAGAACACTACATTCGGTATGGCTATGGTCGGTCTTCTTGTTGTGCTTGAGCAGAAGATTTGGGAGTTAGAGGAGAGACTCGAAGTGCTTGATGATATTGATGTTGATGACTTCAAGAACTTCCTCACCGCTGTTAAGTCTGGACCTCTGTTCTTGAGAATGTTTGTCCAGGGTGACTTCAAATCATCTGACTACTACAGTATCACCATCAACCAGATAACGGGCCATTTGGATGGTAATAACGCAATGCCATACAATGACCCTACAACTATCCTTGTACCACCTGGTGAGTCCTTCTGTATTACCAGGGATGGACCTAAGGAAGATCCCACAAGCTCTGTTTGCTTGTTCATCCAGACTGGCCTAAGAAATGACCCATATAGCAAACAGATGACCAACATATTTGGCTTCCTGATGTCTCTCACGCTTGTTCCAGACCTTAGATTCAAGAAGCAGCTTGGATACGTTGTTCTCGGCGGTGTCAGGCTCTTGAGAGGTACAGTTGGTCTTCACATCACCGTGATGAGTGGTACCTTCTCTCCACAGTACCTCACCAGGGCCATTGATGAGTACCTGTCAAACATGGAGCAACAACTTGAAAAAATGTCCGATGATGAGTTTAGAAAGGATGTGATCCAGGCATACGTCAAGATCATTGGTAAGGAATCACAGGAGACTGGAGGTCCAGAGAGTCTGACATCTGATATGCTTCCAAGTGTGGGAAGTTCGAACCCACTTGGTTATGGCGAGTCTATGAAAATTCACGGTCGTCTGAGAGATTTGATCTTCACTGATAATTACAATCCAAGGGGTGAGCTTGATGCTGTTACTACATCTCGTATCACCAAGAATGAACTTATGACGTTCTTTCACGAAAGAATCAAGCCAGCTTCCAAGTCTAGAGCAAGTGTTGCTGTGATGATCAAGAGCAGCTTGTCACCAGAGGAGAGCAGACAGATGCTGATGAGACTGCAGCTTGAAGCATTCTTGAAAATGAATGGCCTGAGAATTTCTGCTGATAAGCTGAAGGAGCTTGTCGAGAAGTCTGGTGGGAACCCAGCTTATCTGATGAAAGATCTATTTAAGCACTTCATGGGACAAGGTGAGAGTCTTAGACTTTGTACTGTTGTCCTCAAGGAAATTTTTAAGCATATTGGTGAGTGTATGAAGCACAGAGATTCATCCTCTGTACCGGTAAATCAGGAGAAGACTAAGTTGTCTGTTGAGATCACCGACATTTCGGCTTTCCAGTCACAGAACAATGTGGTTCGTGCTGGATGACCACGCTTCGAAATGATGTGACTGTGAATTAATTATTGTCTATAGAATTCAACTAATGTTTACTTATTTGATCAAGATCCTCACTTGACGTTGAATGATGCAGCGTCTTGGTCATTTCATCATACTTGTGAGTCTTACTTTTAGATCCTTGAGTACTAACGGTAGTAATGTCTTCCTTCTTTTCATTATGAGGGGAGTCGCCTTTCTTGAAATCCAATCCTTTATCTTTAATCAGGAACGACATCAAGAGACAAGTACCAATTAAAGGAGCCCAAAGGATAAAAACATTCTTACAACAGCGGAGGTAGAGGTGTTTGACGTACTCAATCTGCTCAGCAGTGGCATTGAGGGTATTGAGATCCACTTTGGAGTAGACGTGGTGTCGAAGAACTTCATTGAGCTCGAAATTTTCGGCCTTGTTGATGAAGCTGTCGTTGTTAAGCTTGTAGATGAAACTAGTGGAGAAGATGAGGGCACTGATAGCCAAACCGATCGATCCACCCAAGTATCTGAACACCTGTCGTGTAGAAATGAAAACTGAGCGATCCTCCTTTCTAGCGTGAGCAAGTCCGGCAATCATGGTGTTCTGGAAGGACATACCCTGCCCAGTACCGTTGATGATCATGATGAAAACAATAGCAACAAAACTAGTGTTCATATCAAAGATACCAGCGACAAGACCAAGTGCAAGTGTCCACAGTGTGAAGCCTAACCAGATCATTGGGTTGTATCTGTTGGTGTAGCTAACAATGTAGCCAGAGATGGCGGAACTGGAGATCTGTGGGACGACAACAGCCAAGTAGAAGCAAGAAGTGATGAGTGGTGTGAGGCCCCTAACAATCTCAAAGTAATAGGTGTAGTAAAAGTAAAGTGGGAAGAATGCCATACCAAATAGCATGCTCTGGATAAGAACAAGTGTCACCACAGGGGATCTGAAAAGTCTCATTGGAACCACTGGAAGCTTGGCGACCTTAACTTCAACAAATACAAAGGAAACCATCAACACACCACCTACTACAAACATGGCAATGACTTTGGGTGAATTCCAAGCAAATTGGAGACCACCACCGTTGGTTGGGACAAGAAGCAAGACAAGGCCAGAGCAGCCAAGGATAAATCCGAAATAGTCAATACTTTTTATCTTTTGAGTGACACTCATTGGAGATTTGGTGTTTGGGACGTAGTACCAAATGAAAACGGTACTTGATAGCACAAGTCCAAAAAGCATGAAATAGAAGTTTCTCCAAGTGCTATGTTGTACAAAAGCAGATACCAAGAACGGACCAGCACCGAGACCGACTCCAACAAATGAGACCAAGTAACCTTGGTATTTACCACGCTCTTTGAGTGGAACAATGTCACTCATCACCACCATACCAAGAGAGGCAATACAACCATCGAAGAGACCACAGAAGGCTCTGAACATGAAGAATTGGATATCTGTCTGTGCTAGGCCGCATGCTAAGTCGAACACTGCGAGACCGATAATGCATCCTAGAATCATATGCTTTCTTCCAAATATATCAGCGAATCTTCCACACACTAGTTGGAAACAGGTCATTGCTATTAGCTGGGAAGTGTTTGCCCAACTGATTGTGAGCTCTGCATTCAGATCCTCGGCGATGTAGGGTAGCACAGTAGCTAGACAGTTAGAATCAATGAAAGACAGCATGGAGCACATTGCCATTGCACAGAGTACGATACGGATCTCATTAGGTTTTAGCGTCTTCTCATGGGCAGCTGCTAATTTTTTACTCATAGTTGAGCCTTGTGTCTCCTTCCGATGGATCTGATTTTCCTCATCGCATACTTTATCTTGTAGGATCTGCTGAGGCTCAATTAGGTCTTCGGAATGGTGGTCTGTGGAGAGGTCACTGATCGATGAGCTCCTTGATCTGGTATTGTTGATGCTCATCTCGGAGGTCTGATAAGATACGCGGGGTGAAAGTTAGGCGCTATAATGGGCACCTAGCGGCGCCTGCATGTCTGAAAGAGGGAAGACAAGCGTAATTTATACTGAGAAATTTAATGTGACACGGTAAAGCTAAGGAGTCACAGCTAAAAGCCGTTGATGTAACGCGTCGAAAGATACAGAGCACTCGGCGTTCATTCCCAGAGAGGTATGCGTCCGTATCGGGAAATCTCCGAAGTTACCATAACTTACAAATGGCATCGCAAGGGGGGAATATCGGGCATCAAACAGCTTCCAGACTGATTCAGTCAAGTTAAGTGATGAGTTGGTGGACATTAGAGTGCTCTTTCTGGTTCAAAAGGGGTTAAGAAGATAAGATAACAAACAATATCTCATGGTCATGTGATAGATCATGTGAGAATCGGGAAACAGAACCAGGTACTGACTGAATAATCAAAGTCCCGTAATCCTCTCGGTGGCCAAGTTGGTTTAAGGCGCCAGACTGTAATGTTAACAAGTCATCTGGATATCGGGCGTTCGAATCGCCCCCGAGAGATTTATTTTTTTTGCATTGACTTTTTATCTCGAGGGCAATTCTTGGGCTAATTATACATTAAATCAAAATCTAATACACCATCATATATTCAATACTCACATTCAACTTCATTTACTGAGAAAATAGGTGAGCTTTACCCCGTTCTTAAGTAATCATTCTCGATATTGAACTTGCCCAACTCACGATGTTGCGCGAAAAATGATGGGACGATGCGGGGGCTATCAGAAAAGTGGAGCTCGCAAAACCAACTACTACTCTTTTGTTAACAAGACATCATATAAACATCACGCCATAGACCTACCCATTGTTCATCCAAGATGTCTGTCTCGCTTCAGCGTACCATCAGAAACGTGATGAAGGCTGGTTGGAAGCGCTATGCCAAACAGATGAATGAAATCGGTGATGCCAGAGCTGGTATTCTCGTTGGCAAAGACGACTTTGGAAACGAGTTTTACGAATCTGATGACCCAGTTGATATCCACTTGAGAACCAGATGGGTTGAGTACAAGGATGGAAAGGTTGATATTTCCCATATTGAACCAGGTTGGCACTATTGGCTAGGTTATGGTACCGATATTCGTCCGAACCAAGTTGCGGGGGAGGAAAAGACCGAAAGGGCATATCCACTTCCAAAAGTCCATGCTGTTAATATGACCGGTACTGCAGGAGCTTATGTTCCATACAACACTGCAAAGCCTAAGTTCAAGGCATGGGAGCCCAAGGTTGCAGAGAGAACCACTGCGTGATTGGGGGGTTTCTCCAACCATGCTGTGTCTAGTTAATCACCCCCATATTTATTATTTATTATATTTATTTGAATCTCATCTATTGTCTTTCTACAAGTTTTCATTCCCTATACGTCACCAAATTTCATAAGATCGTATGTACATGACTTTATCGTTATCGTTTCGTATCATTTTTTTTTTTTACTTTCCGCTAGCAAAAGTGGCAGCTACCATCAATGGGAAAACGACAGTTGCATCAGCATAGATCTTCTGAGAACGAGCTTCAGCTTTGATCTTACCCCAAGAAACAGCCTCATCAGGTCTAGCACCAGCGTCAGAACCGTCAAATTCTTGACCAGTGTTAATGAAGACGGCGTAGTCGGCACCATTTCTCATGAGACAAGCGTTACAGATATGATGCTTAACCAAACCACCACCGAGGATGATCATACCAGCACGGAAGGCAGCCATGGACATAGAGTTGATCTTACGAATGTCAGCAACGATATCAAGTCTCAACTGTTGTGGGGAGGACTTAAAAGTGTGGAAGAAAAGCATATCACCAATCGAACCATCAGTAATGGCTGGACAGAAGATTGGGATCTTGTTCTTATGAGCCCAATAAAGCACAGAAGATTCGTCGTTGATCTCCTTACCGAGTCTATCGATGAGCTTAGATGGGGTCAAGACAGCTGGTGAGTCGGCATCGAAGGCATCAGCACCAAGCTTCTTAGCAGCTTCAGTTTGCTCCTCAAGAAGGGTATCAAGGATTGGAACAATCCATTCCTCAAACTTACAGTAGTTGTCGTTTGGAACAAGAAGGTTACCGATACGGTTCATACCTTCATCACGGAGTTTGGAACCCTTAAGAGAGAACTCACCGAGGTAAGTTGGAGCGAGGCATTTGATAAGATCCTCTTCAATACCACCGGCAGTAGCAACAATAGCACTGACTTGCTTGTGCTGGACCATGTAGCGAAGTGTATCACGGAGACCGGAGGAAATCAAGTTAGAAGTATAACCCATGAAGATAGTGGCCTTTTGGAATCCATGGTCATCAAACTGACCAGTTCTCTTGTGCTCCTCAAGTTCATCAATATGAACACCTCTCCATGATCTCATCTCATCAAAGATCTCACAACCTTCAGCAACAGCAGAGGCCTGGAAACCCATGGTTCTCATGCTCTTGATGAGATCCGTGGCCTTCATGTCGACACTTTCCTTCTTAGAGTAGTCGATACCCTTAACCTCGACAAAGTCTTCTGGAACCGGAGCGGAGGCCTTAAGGACCGCATCAGAGAGGATATCTGGGAGCTGTTCGTTCTGCTTGGACATCTTGTAGATAGTGCACTAGAGCAAAACTTGTGGAGATTATCGGAAGTTGATGTATTTTGAGATGGGTCTCATCTCGTACAAAATTTTCAATTCCGAGAAACCTCAGCTTATCTGCACGTGAGCAACGAGACCTCCGAGCCTAAATTTAGTGACTTCTGGCATCTTCTTGCCAAATTTTGAAAGGAAGACTATAAGATTTTAGGCCGATATATCGTATTAGCCAGTAAGAATGCTATCTCTCCGAGGAAAAATCTATAGGACTCGGCTGTGTCATACATTTCATAGATAAAGTGCTCGCCCCACATTTGCCAGCCACCAAACGCCGCGCTTATGGGCCAGCGCTTTATCTCATCCAACATTGCCACACTTTGCCGTTCCACATTTTCTCTTCCTCCCCTTTACCAACCACTTCTTGTTTACCAGAGAAATCCAAACCACTTCAATTGAGATGTCACAGAAGAACTTAGATCTCCAAAAGGCAGAGCAGGCCATGCGTCAGGCCTTTGACCTGTTCCAGCTTGGCTCCTCTATGCTTCAGAACAATTCCGCCTCCGGTACTGCTTCTGGTAAGAAAGTCCGTACCAAGAAGTCCCACACCAAGAGCAAGACCATTAAGAAGCCAATTGTTACTTTTGACTCCGACTCTAGCGACTCTGATGAGGATACGACTCCTGAAGAGGGTTTCGAGATTGACACTGAGGAGACTATTAAGGTCCCAAAGACATCAGACAAGGACTTCTACCTCAAGTACTCAGACGACTACATCAACTTCACCGCCCAAAACCCAACTACTTTCCATGTTGTCTCCTTTTTCTCCAAATTGCTCGAATCTAGAGGATTCAAATACCTCTCCGAGAAAGAGGACTGGACCGACTTGACTCCAGGTCTCTACTACACCACCAGAAGTGGCACAAACTTGGGCGCTTTTGCCCTGGGTGAGGGATGGAAGCCAGAGTATGGTGCTGGTATCATTGGCTGTCACTGCGACTCGCTTGCTGGTAAGCTCAAGCCAGTGTCCAAGAAGTCTAAAGTTGATGGTTATGAGCTCCTTGGTGTTGCTCCATATGCTGGTGCCCTTTCCCCTGCTTGGTTCGATAGAGATCTCGGTATCGCTGGTAGAGTTTTGATCAGGGTTGAAGATGATTCTTCGGCTACTGGATACAAGATTGTACCAAAGCTGATTGACTCCTCTCCAAAGCCAATTGCAAGAATCTCTACACTCGCTCCACACTTTGGTGCCGCTGCTGATCCACCATTTAACCCTGAGACTCAAGCCGTCCCTGTCATCGCTTTCTCTCCGGGCCCTGATGCTGAGCCAACTGAGAAGGAAAAGAAGTCTCCACTTCTCAAGAATCACTCATTGGAGCTCTTGAGATACATTGCTGAACTTGCTGATGTTGGCGTGGAAGAACTAGTCCAATTGGATCTCGATCTCTTTGATGTTCAGCGTGGTACCCTTGGTGGTCTCAAGGATGACTTCCTCTACGCTCCAAGAATCGATGACAGAATTTGCTCATACTCTGCCATCTTTGCTCTTTTGGAGTTTGCTGAGAAGCCAATTCCAAAGGGCTCTTTCAATCAGGTTCTCCTTTACGATAATGAGGAGATTGGCTCTTTGACCAGACAAGGTGCCAAGTCTACATTGATCAACAGTATCACTGAACGTGTCATTTCTGCTCTCTATGAAGATTCTGAGTCTCTCACAAAGGTCTCATTTGCCAACTCCATCGTTCTCTCTGCAGATGTCACACACTTGCTCAACCCAACCTACAAGGGTGAGTACTTGGAGCATCACTACGCATTGCCAAACATTGGTATTACCATTGCCTTGGATCCAAATGGACATATGGCAACAGACTCTGTCGGACTCGCATTGGTTGAAGAGATTGCCAGATTGAACGATGACAAACTCCAGTACTTCCAGATCAAGAACGGTGCTAGATCAGGCGGTACCATTGGACCAAGTATCTCAACTGAGACCGGTGCCAGAACCATTGATTTGGGTATCGCTCAATTGTCCATGCACAGTATTAGAGCTGCAACTGGCTCTAAGGATGTTGGTCTGGGTGTTGAGTTCTTCAAGCACTTCTTCCAAGATTGGAGAGGGGTTTATGACTCCTTCGGTGATCTTTAATTATGTACAACCTTCACCATATCTTTGAGCTAGCGATCCTGGAGATTGTTTCATCTATTCATTCATCTACCAAAAAACAATACTTCAACTAATAAGACTGCCCACTTCTCTCATAGTTGGCCAAACACTTTCCCTAAAAGTCTCTTAGTTCTCTTCGTTAATGGCTTCCATATCATCAGGACCTTCTGTGACACATCATTGAGTGCCGAAAGCTCAACATTCTTATCATGGTGTTGCATTCTAGCGCGTAGAATGAACGGCTTCAGCATGAACTTGAAGAATGACCCAAAGATTTCCATCTTGTCTTCCTTGGTGAGGATGTACTCCCTTTTACCAGTGTACTTTGCATCTAGATATCCCCTCAACTCACTAGATATTGCCTTTCAAAGCTTCTTAGTGGTATCCTTCTCCTTTTTGATGAGTTTGGTATTACAAGAAGAGATAGCATAGGAGAAAAATGGGAGTCCTGGAGATCTCTTTCTCAAGTCCAGTACAACCTTCAAAAATTCCTGCATCTGCTTAGAGTCTCTAGGAGGTTTCTTCACAGGAATAATCATATGAAGGAAATTCAACACCGAAAGCACATTGGGATCATCATCTGACTTTCCACCTTGACCGACAAAAGCGCTGTCATGGGATATGGAGGTGGGGATCTTGATGCGGGGGTCTGAAGATGGAGATATTGAATCTGAAGTACGACATGCCGTAGTGGTGGAGGGACTAGCAGTACCCACTGAAGTAGTTCTAAGTGTATTCTTGGTGGCCGGCCCCTTAAAGATCTCCTGAGAAACCTTGAAATCTTTCTTCTTTTCAGCTGCTCTTTTCTCTCTTACAGCCTTAGCAACAGTTTTGAATGTTGGGCTCGATTCAACCACATCATGCTCACTGGTATTGAGCTGAGTAATTGCATCTTTTGGTCTGTACAGAAGATCTCCCGTAGCAGGATACCTTTCCAACTCTCTCCATAATTGCTTCTTGGAAAACCCCTTCATCTTCAAAGTCCCATCAAATACATTCAAAGGGAATTTGGAATCGTGGTATGCCAAACGCTTCTGTGTGCTCGGTCCATTCTTCTTGGATGAAATGGCAGTCACGACGAGCTTGAGACCGGGACGTGGATTGGAGGTAGAAGTGGTGATGAGTTTCTCTGCACCAGATTTAAAGTTTATCTTGAGTGGAAGTTTTCCCTTAGTCATCTTAGATGTAGTATTGATCCAAGTCTGTACTTTCCAAAAAGGCCAGACGAGGTGATTAGAGGTGGTGTCCCGCTTATGTAGTGTGGATGCATATCTCGAGATGATGTGGGTGTTTCAAACGTTAGAGGATTACTTTCAATCGGAGCTATGTGAGTAATAGTTGTAGCATACTTTCCTTTTATCCCATTGTTCAGCGAAGATGAAGCAATTCCGTGGTAGTTATGGGAGACACAGATTGGGTCCACGAGCTCCATACTTGGCGGAGACAATGGGGAATCGGGCATGTTCGAAACATGTCAACCTATTACAGCATTTATGCTTAGCCATTGACCAATACTAATCTATAAGATACCTGGAATAATAACAACACTGATAAATAAAAAGTAAATAATCTCTACCCTTTATAAGAATCAAGATAATGAAGTCCATTTGTAGTGGCCCTACCATATATAATGCTACCAAAGAAAAAAAATATAACGACATCTGCAGGATTCGAACCTGCGCGGGTAAACCCAAAAGATTTCTAATCTTTCGCCTTAACCACTCGGCCAAGATGCCTCTATGAAAAACTAACGCATATGGCTGTTCTCTACTGAAATAAAATCATGTGATTAGTCAGATGATTACACGTGATTACGATAAGATTTTTTTTCGCGTAGGTTTTTTTTTTCCCTTTTCGCGCCGGCGCCAACGTTTAGAAGGGAAAAGAGAGCTATAGAAGCATTGAAGATTTCGCCACTCTCGGACCTTTTCTTGTACATCACACAGGCACCAGAGTTTGATACATTCTTTCTGAATCCAAGGAGTTTCACTGCTGTTCACACATACCCGAACGATATATATTTTCCGAGCTTTCCGCAAAAGGTACAAGCACAAATCTAAAGAAACAAATTGTTCATTCTCATCGCTTCAGATCTTCAGGGTTTTAAAGTGATTCTTTGCAAAGTCTGATAAATCAAGAAAAAAAAAGATGGTTAAAGACACAAAATTCTACGACTTGTTGAACGTGGCGCCTACTGCCAGTGAGACTGAGATCAAGAAGGGATACCGTAAGGCTGCCCTTAAGTATCACCCAGATAAGAACCCATCTGAGGAGGCTGCTGAAAAATTCAAGGAGATCACCGCTGCTTATGAGATTCTCTCCGATTCTCAAAAGAGAGAAGTCTATGACCAGTATGGTATTGAAGGTCTCCAGGGTGGTGGCCCAGGTGGTATGGGTGGTATGAATGCTGATGATCTTTTCTCTCAGTTCTTTGGTGGTGGTGGTATGTTCGGTGGTGCCGGTGCTCAGAGAGGTCCACAGAGGGGTCATGACATTAAGCACTCTATCGGTGCCACTTTGGAGGAGCTGTACAAGGGTAGAACCGCTAAGTTGGCTTTGAACAAGACCATCTTGTGTAAGACATGTGATGGTCGTGGTGGTAAGGCTGGTGCTGTTAAGAAGTGTACATCTTGTGGTGGTTCTGGTGTCAAATTCGTCACTAGACAGATGGGTCCAATGGTGCAGAGATTCCAGACAACTTGTACTGAGTGTCAGGGTGCTGGTGACATTATCAATCCAAAGGACCGTTGTAAGTCTTGTTCTGGTAAGAAGACTCAGTCTGAGAGAAAGATCTTGGAGGTGCACATTGAGCCAGGTATGAAGGATGGTCAGAGAATCGTCTTCAGAGGCGAAGGTGACCAAGAGCCAGATGTTGTTCCAGGTGATGTTATCTTTGTTGTTGACGAGAAGCCACACAGCACATTCAAGAGAAGAGGTGACGATTTGATTTACGACTACGAGGTTGATTTGCTCACTGCACTTGCCGGTGGTGAGTTCTACATCAAGCACGTGAGTGGTGAGTACTTGAAGGTTGTCATTATTCCAGGTGAGGTTATCGGACCAAACTCGATCAAGGTTGTTGAAGGTAAGGGTATGCCAATCCAGAAGCTCGGCGGTTACGGTAACTTGTTTATCAAGTTTACTGTCAAGTTCCCAAGCAACAACTTCACCTCTGAGGAGAACTTGAAGAAGCTTGAGGAGATTCTTCCAGCTAGAAAGGTGTCTCCAGCCCCACCAAAGGATGCTGAAATTGAGGAAGTCACCATGGGAGACTACAACCCATCTGTGCACGAGCAGCAGCAGAGAAGAAGAGCTCAGTATGACGAGGATGACGGTGATGAGGATGGTCAACCAGGTGTTCAGTGTGCTTCTCAGTAAGCGGTTAATCGATGAAAGGTGAGGGTGATGTTGGTTTCGTTGTTGTATGATTATAAAGAGTATGGCTCCTGCCCTGTGGGGGTTGTGATCCTTTGGCCTTTGGCCGTGTCGCATAATACATTCTAGTTGCTGATAGATTTGAGGACGCGTAGAGTGTGTAGGATTGTGAACCCATTCACAGTCGATATACAACTATAAGAAACATGAAATGTGGCTGATGATGGATAAACACATTCTCCATTGATATTGTTTTGTGAGAAGCCGAGAGAAAGGCGCATGTTTGTTGACGTTCCAGACTTCTCCGCTATTGATCTCGCGTGGTCTAGAATCTAGATCGCCTGCGCCAGACAGGACGCGTCGCGGACCCCTCCAAGTCCACAATACACGGGCGGCTAAGTTGAGGGGGTGGCAATGGCAACGGAGACTGTGGAAAGCACAGCGTAGATACAGTGATGAGAATTTATATTGCCTGACTAGCAGTGCAGACACTAGCGCCAAGTGGTGGTAGCGCAAGCCCCGCGGGGCCCAGCCCTTAGGGCTCACCCGCGCGTTATGAGAAAGCAGCGCATCAAACAGCCTTTTGGAACAAACCACGTCCTTAGCGAAGAACGCGTCCTCACGACCAAGCCGCTCTTTGCTTCTCGTTCAAGATCACTAGCTGGGCCATAGACAACACTGCTACTTATTGGTAAACCTATTTATTTGATCTGCTCCGACCTCAGTGGACTCGTTGATCCCCAACCCATACTCCGTCTCGCTTCATCGCTTATATCTGGAATAGGGTCGTTTCTCGCTTGTCTCCTTCATCTCATCTGAATCCACCAACAACGCTCCCCTCCTCTCCTCCAGACTCACACGTTACCACTCCCTGTAGCTGCACTCATCACCACATCCTCTATCGGCCTAGCTCACTCTCCTTCTCTTACCGCCACACTGGCCCCATCCCTCACCACCATAGCATCTCATCGCACATACCGGGCATGCCGTCAGGGAGAGACAAGCCTCTAGATACTGTCCCGGAGGACAAGCCTCCCTCCTCAAGTAAGGACGAAGAGCCAGAGCCAGATACTACCATGACTTCTCCTCCACATACACAGCGCACGACACCGGCAAGGCCAGCCTCTTCCCCATCCGCAGATACGCCAAACACCTCCTCATCCACGATTCCCCAACAAGACACTTCTGGCACTGGAGATAAGGCCAAACCAAAGAACGCCTTGCTGGGACGCGTTTTCAGATCACACAAGAGGCACAAGTCATGGGATGCATCGCTAGAGAGCCATCCGTTGCCCTCATTAGAAACCCAGGGGTCTACGTATCCAAGATCCAGATCAAAATCTCCCTTGAAACAGGACGTCATGGAGAAGGATAAAGAAGACGAAGAAAACTCAGATCATGAAGGAAAAAGGAAGATTCCCACAAGAAGTCAATCACTTGCTCCAGTAGCTGGTGAATGGCTCAGAGACGTTGTAGGCATTTCAGTTGACGATTGGCCATATTCACCTGATCTCCTGTCTTGTGCTGTATCTTTGAAGTTGGAGCAAGAACGAACTAAGAATGCATCACTAAGGCTAAACACCATGCATACAACTTTGGAGATGCTGAAGACCGCTATTGAGGCCCAGATACCTCCGCATTTGATTCCTGTCATGGTCGCATCAGGGCAAGTTCCAATTGCTTCCGAGATGAGAGGTGACTCCAAACCAAAATCCCCTCAAAAACCATTGCAGACTGCTACCTCTGTATTCAAAGTAAACATTCCTCAACAAACTCAATTCCAATTCCATCATTGGCAGAAACCAGGTGAACCAAAGGGTGATTTCAAAGATGAAAGAAAGAGAAAAGGTTCAGATGAATCAACTCCTACACAAACTAATCGCCCAACTCCATCACAACCATCATTTCAACAGTCTTCAATCCCACAGAATGTGCCGCTGCCGCCGCAACAGCCCCCACAATTACAACAATCAACTCCTGCAATCAACACCCCAACTCGTCGTTCAACGTCACTGCACAGGCGTAATCAATCCGAAGCCAGCGTCTCCCACCTTCGCTCCCTTTACGAATCCCAATCCCAACCAGAACCATCAGTATCACGAGGCATTCCACGACCTCAGCGCATACAAACAAATCAGCCTCCTCAGGCGTACCCTCAACCTCCTCATCAGTACCCTCAACCGCACTGGGCAAACCCTCAAACCCAGCTCGGATCACCCTATCATCCATCTCGAGAACCAAACCGTCCATTGTATTACCAATACCAAGTCTCAGAGACTCGTAATACCCAACCATTGCCACCACCACAGTATACACCTCAAACATTGGGACCACCACAGTATACACCTCAAACATTGGGTCCACCACCGCCACCAGGATTTCAATTCCCAAGAAGGGAAAGTCTCCCACCACCATCCTCAATCCAGACACAGGGTCCACCACCTGTGCAGCATGCTCCACCCCATTCACTTCAAAGCAAGAGTGCGACATCAAGCCCCGCCAGTGCGAAGAAAGGTGATGTCAGTTTCTTGATCTCTACACCTCATAACCCACCAAAGTGAGGAAAATACGCTCTGTAATGAAAACACTTGCATATTCTTGCTGTCTTATCTTTTCTCTCTTCCTTTTTGCTACGATGAATTGCTACGGTGAAATTTCATGAATAATGCGTTGTAGTTTTGCTTTAAATGATCCAACTGGACCCTGTTTATGTACAAATAGTTTATCGTTTCATCATCACAAGTCCTTCAAGAGAGCACCAACAACATCACCAACGTGATCCTTATGAACAAAGTGCTTCTCAACAGCACCATCAGTCTCCACAGTCCACTGGTATTCACCTGCCTTCTCATCCATGATCTTTTCATACTCATATTCCTCCTTGGACTGATCCCATCTCTTACCACGGATCTCCAACTCAACCAATGGCCACTTCTTACCGACAACGGCGATGATTGGGACACCATGCATTCTAGCACTGCCCATCTTTGCACCAAACCCAATCTTGTCCCTCTTGTCCTCCATGAGTCTCAGTTTCTTCTCACCAAGACTCTCCTTCAACTCCTTCACGTACACTTGATCAACCTTTGGTGCCTCAACAAGGGCAACATCATACGGAGCAATACTTGACGGCCAGACCAAACCTTCATCATCTCTAGTCATCTCAGCAATGGCAGCGATGATACGACTAACTCCAATACCGTAACAACCCATCTCGAACGATTCCAACTTGTTTTCCTGGGAGGCAAACTTGGCACCCATTGGATCGGAGTATCTCTTACCCAAGTAAAAAGTGTGTCCCACTTCAATGGCGTTCATCCCTTGCAATTTACCCTCTCCACATTCTTCACAGTATTCGCCTTCAACTGCTTCAACGAGACAAGTATCGGTGATGAGAGTAAAGTTGTTCTTCTGGAAAGTTTTGAATGGGAAGTCAGGAAGGTCGGTACGATCACTTATTCTGGAATCCATGATACGTACAAACTTCTTAAGTATCATTTCATCTTCGTTAGCGCTGAATTTCTCAATGACGGTTTCCGCTGGGAGGGAAAGTGAGGAGAGATCGAGATCTTCGATCTCGGATTTGAGCATATTTGGAGCGAATGTACGACCCTTTGGATAGTATGCAGCGACGAGGGTATCACCGTCTTTAGTCAGGCCATATACGACATCTGCAGACTCAGCATATTCGCCTTCTTCAGGAAGCGAAATGGTCTTTTCAACATTAGAGACGTATCCACATTCATCACACTTGAACAGCAAGTCTTCACCGTTCTCATGAACAAAGTGCCATTCATGACTGAGGTTACCACCAATGTCACCACTATCAGCGACAGCCTTCTCAAACGGCACTTTAAGATCATTGAAGATCTTCCAGTATGCACCGTTGACTTTATCGAACATCTCAAGGGCACCTCGTTGATCCTTGTCAAACGAGTAAGCATCCTTCATCAAGAACTCTCTTCCTCTTAGCAATCCGCCTCTTGGTCTCTTCTCGAAACGATATTTCCTCGTCATTTGGTACGTCAGCACTGGGAGGTCTTTATAGCTGACCCCGGCCAGTCTCAATAGTTCAGTGATCTCTTCTTCATGCGTTGGAGCCAAACAGAAATCAGCGTTATCCTTATCGTTGACGTTCATCTTGAACAACTCAGTGTTGCCCCATCTACCAGTCTTCTCCCATAACGCACGGCCACTGAGCGAAGACAGCTCAAACTCTTCACCACCAATCTCATCCATGCGAGTGCGAATGATATTCTCGACGCGACGAAGCACACGAAGACCGAGGGGCAACCAATGAGCAGTTCCAGCAGATGGTTGGTTGACGTAACCAAGGTCTTGAAGGAGGACATGTGTTGGAATCGAGGTTACGGGTGGCTTGTTGAGGGGTCTCTTGGCGAAAATGTGATGCGTTGAGAGTGTAGAGTGGGCCCGTGAGGGCAGACGTCGCAGTAGCATGCTCTGATATGACTCTGTGTCGGTGTGAAGGTGATGACAATGACCAAGATGCAGTGTTGGAGATGAACAGTGGAGTTGGCCCATGATTTCCAGATTCCGCGAACTCTCGGAGGAGCCGGATCAGGGGGGATGGAGATTTTGATATTTCGGAAGACTTGAGGTCTTGAAAGTCTTGCTTTTGGAGAAAAGGTATGTTAGTAACTATGGATATATTATTCAATCCAAGGCTGAAACGTTTAAAGACATTGGTTACTCTCATTAAAGTAATCAACACCACGCTTCAATCAAGTCAACTACGGAGTGCCCGTACCATCTCCGCGAAAAGCACACAAGGGAAAAATTTGGACCCGAACAGCGATGAGCAGAAGTGTCTCCATCGCTGTCCCCTTTACACTATTTTATACCATTTTTCAAGAGTAAAAGGCTCATTTAATGACCCCAAAGACATCAAGAAAGCCGAGAGCTCGCTCTCCCGGCAGGGGAAACTCCTCTGGTCCGCAGAGGAAGAGACAGAACAGGGGAAGACAAGAGATGCGCAGTGTCACGAGAACAGCTCGCAGACCTGATAAGCATCATCAGGAAGAGGAGTTCGCTCAAGATGTGGAACAGAGCGAGAGTGATAGTGATGAAGACAGTGATGGTGAAGACCAGGAAGCAGGTGTGGAGAAGGGTAAGGCTTATGATGCCTTGCTAGGTCTTTTGAGTGCAGAACAAGATGAGGAAGAGTCCGATGAGGATGACGAGGAAGACGAAGATCAAAGCAACCAAGAGGAAGAAGCTGACGATAGCGAGGAGGAAGAAGAAGAGGAAGAGGAAGAGGAAGATGAAAGTGTTCCAGCTGGTGCTGTTGCAGATGAGAAGGAGGCAGACGAGGAGGAAGACTTCCTTGGGTTAGACTCTGATGATGAAGATATCTCAGATCCATTTGAATCCCACTTTGCCAATACATCCGAGGAATACCTTAAGGAATGTGTTAAGGCACTCTCAACAAAACCTACTCGCTGGAACAATATCAAATCACAAACAGAAACTCATTCATGCATCTTGTCCCTTCCACCAACCGAGTCTGCCAAAAAGCACCAGAAGATTCCACACTCTGCATCACTTTCATCATATAGCATCAAACAGAGGGTTCAGGACCAATTCATTAACAAATATGGCGATGAAGCACTCGAAAACGATATCGCTCAGCAGATCTTTGATCCAATGATGTCTTACAAGGACGTTCTCTTCCCATATTCCGATTATAAGAGCTCCGATGATTATCAAAAGCTCTACGCCCTTCATGCCATTAACCACATCCACAAGACTCGTGACAGAATCCTCAAAAATACTATGAAGCTCCGTATCCAAAACGAGAAACTTGAGAAAGGTCAGCTTAAGCCAGAAGACGAACGTGAGTATCGTGACCAGGGATTTACGAGACCAAAGGTACTTGTTGTACTTCCTACAAGACACCAGTGTTACAAAGTGATGCAACATTTCATTGCCCTGTGTGGTGTTGAACAAGTTGAGAACCAGAAGAAGTTCAAGTCACAGTTTTATGATGATTCAGAGGTACCAGATACGAAACCAGATGACTTCAGGGACTTGTTCGAAGGTAATAGTAACGATTTCTTCTGTCTTGGTATCAAGATGACGAGAAAATCTATGAAACTCTACTCGTCTTTCTATCAATCCGATATTATATTTGCATCTCCATTGGGGGTTCACCTGATTCTCAACAACCCCGACAAGAAGAAGCGTCAGACAGACTTTTTGTCCTCCATTGAGATGCTCATTGTGGATAAGGCACATGCCATAGAGATGCAAAACTGGGACAACGTTCTATCATTGCTCAAATTCGTCAATAAGGTTCCAGAAGAGATGCACGACACAGATTTTTCCCGTGTTCGTATGTGGTCCATTGACGATCAGGCCAAGTACTTTACACAAACGCTTGTCTTCACAGAATACAACACACCAAACATTAATAATTTGCTTTCGAGATCTCTGAACATCTTTGGTAAGTACAGATTCCGTACGATCGTACCAGTGAAGGAGAGTGGTATGCATAAGGTTGGTATCAAGATCAAACAGATATTTTCTAGATTTGACAGTTCTTCCCCACTAAGTGAACCAGATGACCGTTTCAATTACTTCAAGTCCGTCATTGTACCATCACTGGCCAAGTCCACCACATATGAAGATGGTATGCTCATCTATATCCCATCATACACAGATTTCATCCGCATCAAGAACTATCTCCATCAAAAGACCTCTCTCCTCTTCTGTGACGTGAATGAGTACTCGAAGCAACAGGACCTCACTCGGTCGCGTGCGCTTTTTCAACAAGGTCGTGTCAAGATCATGCTTTACACTGAGAGAATCCATCATTATAAGAGATACAACCTTAAGGGAGTTAAGAACGTGTTGATGTATGGTGTACCAACAAACCAGGTCTTTTATACCGAGGTTGTGACATCCATTGCAAGATCTGTGTTTGAGGATATTGCTGATTTTAACATCTCCTCCGTGAGATGTCTGTATTCCAAATGGGACGCTTTAGCATTGGAAAGAGTTGTCGGGACCGAGAGGGCCCCAGTGCTGACCCATGGTCAGAACGAGTTCTATGAGTTTAGATAGATTGAGACGTTATAGATGTCTATTTGAACCGAGGGGATAATTGTAGAAAAGGCTGTGTATATCCTCTAAGTATAGATCACGTTTCAACCCTACCCTACTGACTTGAGTCAGTGTATGGGATAATGTACACGCGCTTACGTCGTTGACCGTTGTCCGCTGTCCGGGTTTGACGGGTGCCTCTCTTTCCCCAGATTTTGCACCTCTTCTGGAATCGGGATTTCGGGGCCGGTAGGGATGTGTGGCGCGTACCGTACTTCGGCCCCAGTGTCAGAGCAGTTGCGGTGGCTCTGATTGGTGCCTCCCCGGTGGCACCTCGGTGGCCCAAAAGGGAACGAGGGACGTATGGGGTCGTTGGCAGGATTTTAAGGGGGACAGACGTAGCAGCTCTTATGAGAGATAAGAAAGGTCCCTGAGTCACCAGACTCGAGGGAAACACCCTCAAGCACACGGTCAGTGAACTGCTCGCCAGGACCTGCCACCCGGTAGGCTCCGTTATCCGAGTTGGAAAGGTGCCGCCTCTCGAGCCTCCATTCTCCGGGGCATCGCGGAGCCGCAAGCCCGGGCGCGAAAATCCTGTTGCGGAAGGGTGCTGCCGTGTGAAGGCAAACATTATACAAAAGCTTTCTTTACCCAACTCACCCATCCTCCACACACAGATCACAACACAAACGACCTCATAGACGCTTGACATCTGCCACAATGCTCAGTGCTCTTCGTGGACGCGTATTACCCCGCTCCAGGGCCCTTAAGGCTCTCCAAAAGTCTTCAATCCAACGCTATGCTCGTGTCTACTCCACTTCCACCGATGGTTTCCTCTCCACAGTCAATGCCACTTACATTGACGAGATGTACGACGCCTGGAAACACGACCCATCCTCGGTCCATGCCTCATGGAATGCCTACTTCAAGAACCTCGATGGTAACATCCCAGCTTCTCAGGCCTTTGTCGCTCCACCAACGTTGGTTCCAACACCTTCTGGTGGTGTCGCCCCTGTGATTCCAACAGGTGGCCACAACGACGACGTTCTTCTCCATTTGAAGACACAGTTGCTCGTTAGAGCATACCAGGTCAGAGGTCATCAGAAGGCTCATATTGATCCTTTGGGAATCTCGTTTGCCGATGACAAGTCTGGCAGTATTCCAAAGGAGCTCACACTCGAGCACTACGGATTTACCGATGCTGATCTTAACAAGAAGATTCAATTGGGTCCAGGTATCCTCCCAAGATTTGCCAAAGATGGTAAGGATGAGATGACTTTGAAGGAAGTCATCGACACCTGTGAGAAGCTCTATTGCTCAACTATCGGTTTTGAGTACATTCACATCCCATCTAGAGAGAAGTGTGACTGGCTCAGAGAGAGACTCGAGATTCCAACTCCATACCAGTACACCGTTGACCAAAAGAGACAGATCTTGGATCGTCTCGTGTGGGCCACCTCTTTCGAGTCCTTCCTCGCCACTAAGTTCCCTAACGACAAGAGATTCGGTTTGGAAGGTGCTGAGGCTGTTATCCCAGGTGTTAAGGCCCTGATTGACCGTGCCGTTGAACTCGGTGTTGAAGATGTCATTATCGGTATGCCACATCGTGGTAGATTGAACATGTTGTCCAACGTTGTCAGAAAGCCAAACGAAGCTATTTTCTCCGAATTTACTGGTTCTAAGGAAGTTGACGAAGGCTCTGGTGATGTTAAGTACCATTTGGGTATGAACTTCCAGAGACCAACCACTTCTGGTAAGCACGTCAACTTGTCCCTTGTCGCTAACCCATCGCATTTGGAGGCTGAGGACCCAGTTGTCTTGGGTAGAACCAGAGCCGTTCAGCACTACAAGAAGGATGTTGGCACTTTCAACAAGGCCATTGGTGTCTTGTTCCACGGTGATGCCGCTTTCGCCGGTCAAGGTGTTGTCTATGAGACCATTGGTTTCTCTGCCTTGCCAGCTTACTCCACTGGTGGTACCATTCATGTCATTGTTAACAACCAGATTGGTTTCACTACTGACCCAAGAGCCTCAAGATCTACTCCATACCCATCCGATATTGCCAAGTCTATCAACGCTCCAATCTTCCACGTGAATGCTGATGATGTTGAAGGTTTGACCTTTATCTTTACCTTAGCTGCCGAGTGGAGAGCCACTTTCCACTCTGATGTCATCATTGATGTTGTCGGTTACAGAAAGTATGGTCACAACGAGACTGATCAGCCATCCTTCACACAACCACTTATGTACCAGAAGATCTCTCAGAAGCAGTCTGTCATTGATATTTACATCCAGAAGTTGATCGATGAAGGTTCTTTCACCAAGGCTGACGTTGATGAGCACAAGCAGTGGGTGTGGAACATCCTTGAAGAGTCCTTCGGTAAATCCAAGGAGTACAAACCAACTTCAAGAGAATGGTTGACTACACCATGGGAAGGTTTCAAATCTCCAAAGGAGCTTGCCCACGAGGTTTTGCCACATTTGCCAACCGCTGTTGAGGAGGATACACTCAAGCACATTGGTGAAGTCATCTCGAGCTGGCCAGAGGCCTTTGAAGTTCACAGAAACTTGAAGAGAATCTTGAACCAACGTAAGAAGGCTGTTGAGTCTGGTGAAGGTATTGACTGGGCTACTGGTGAGGCTTTGGCTTATGGTTCTCTTGTTAACGAGGGTTACCACGTTAGAGTTTCCGGTCAGGATGTTGAGAGAGGTACTTTCTCTCAGCGTCACGCTGTTTTGCACGACCAAAAATCTGAGAAGACTTACACTCCATTGAAGTATGTCTCTGAGAACCAGGCCGACTTTGTCATTTCCAACTCTTCTTTGTCTGAGTATGGTGTTATGGGTTTCGAATATGGTTACTCTTTGACTTCTCCAGATGCCTTTGTGCAATGGGAGGCTCAATTTGGTGACTTTGCCAACACTGCTCAAGTTATCATTGATCAATTCATTGCTGCTGGTGAGTCCAAGTGGAAACAGAGATCTGGTCTCGTTTTGACCTTGCCACATGGTTATGATGGTCAAGGTCCAGAGCATTCTTCTGGTAGAATTGAGAGATATCTCCAATTGACCAATGAGGATCCAAGAGTGTTCCCATCTCCAGAGAAGCTTGAAAGACAACATCAGGATTGTAACTTCCAGGTTGCTTACCCAACTACTCCAGCCAACTTGTTCCACTTGTACAGAAGACAGATGCACCGTCAGTTTAGAAAACCATTGGCTCTTTTCTTCTCTAAGCAGTTGTTGCGTCACCCATTGGCCAAGTCTGACTTGTCTGAGTTCAGTGGTGATTCTCACTTCCAGTGGATTATTGAAGATGTTGAACTTGGTAAGTCTATTGGCACTAAGGATGAGATTAAGCGTGTTGTTCTTATGTCTGGTCAAGTTTACACAGCTTTGCATAAGAAGCGTGCTCAATTGGAGGATAAGACTACTGCCTTTATCAAGATTGAACAGATGCATCCATTCCCATGGGCTCAATTGAGAGACAGTCTTAATTCCTTCCCTAACGCTGAGGATTTGGTGTTCTGTCAGGAGGAGCCATTGAACATGGGTACATGGAGTTATGTCCAGCCAAGATTCAACACATTGTTGAAGGAGACCATTCACTCTGGTAAGGAAATCCGTTACGCTGGTAGAGATCCATCTGCTTCTGTTGCTGCTGGTTCTAAGGCTATGCACACTGCTGAGGAGAATGCCGTTGTTAACGATGTGTTCCAAGTTGAAGAGTAATGTGCTGAATATTCTGAGTTGATTTGATTTTATCCCTAGTTTTTTTGCCATCATTTGCAGTGCATATATGCACACAAACCCACACAAACATTACACACACATTACACACATCCGTCATGAGACATATGAGATATGCTTATTTTTCTTTTAACTACTTCTTCTCTTTTTACTGTTGTCATTATGGGGGCTATGGGCCTCATAACTCTATTTATTACAAACAACTAATATTAGATGGTGTTAACACTTGATCTTGATTTAATTTGAGATTGTAGATCTGTGTAATTGTGTAAACTACCTTTGCGTGGATGCCATTTACTATGTATGGCTTCATGTTCATGTTCACTAGCGCCTCTTTACATTAACTGTGGTAACCAGTGCAAACCATTAACATTAAATTTTCTTTTTACTGTACACTCCAATCTCTGTGTGAGTCTCTCTCTCCAAGTCATTTTTTTATTTATCTGATGAGTCCTGCTCAAACTTAAGCAAACACCTTACCAGTCAACTTTGCGAGGACATGCAAGGCGATAACGGAGAAGATGAAACCGACAGCGAGGAAGAGAACAACAAGTGGGTCAACTCTCAAACCCTGAGCCTCATCGGTATAAAGTTTCAGCAATGAGGCACTTGATCCACCAAATCCAGCAGATCTAGTTGAAGTTGGTGTTTGAGCTTGAGCTTGAGCCTTAGCCTTAGCGTTGTTACGGCGCTTCAAGTCTGTTCTTTGGCCACCTGGTGCAGAAGACTATGGAGTGTTAGTGGAATGGAAAAGGAGTATCAGAGAGAGGTTTAAACATACCATTTTTTACTGGATATGTGGTATTTTATGTAGTGCAAATGGCTAGTGATAGTTTGGTGAAGCGTCTCATTTCGTGTTTCGCTCGCTTTGGCCACGTCGAGAAAAGCGCTGGCGGCGCGCGAGGGACGGTAGGGTAACCCCACCCATCCATTCACACTATATTGGCGTATAGAGCGAGGGGATTACTTACTACTGGGGGGGGGTTCTGATTTATCATAGAAAGAAGTGTGTCATTTCTATACATACTAATATTGTTGATGATCTAGTGCAAATCTAACTTCTATTGGATTTTAGAGGTGTGCAGAGATTGGCAACATGGGTCTGCGGAAGACGACAAGCGGGGTCTCTTTTTATAAGATCCGCTGATGACCCTCTCTTCCTTTATCAACTGTGTGTGTCTATCAGTTATTGAATGACGAGTTTATAAGCCACATGCTTACGCCAAACGCAAGTAGAATAAACAAGAACGTAGGAATTTATATATTTATGCATTTCAAACCTATCTAATATCTAATAGATAACCACTTTCTCTTATCCACTTCCCTTCAACCACTAAATACCTTAATAGATTCATAGACAAACCCAATCCCATCGCTATAAGACACACACCCTGTGCGTGTCCCTACCGCTGACTTTTTCTCGCCTCCCGATTCGCTCACATTTATTCGCGAAAATTCATTTCTTTGAAATTTTTGGGCAGCGACAGCGTCGCCTGTGCGCGCTTTCGTCGTCTCTGGCGCTCTCTAGAAAAATTTGAGTGCTTTTCACCACCACACAACCACCACCGCACACTTAGAGACAAAACAGCCGCCGACCCTTTTAGTGCCTCTATTATAACCACCGCTTTTGCCGCCCTATCAAGAGCCGTCGTATTACACAAGAGTGCACACACTTTTACACCTTTACACGTCAAAGTCCAAATTTCTTAGGTCATTGCCGCCCACTGTTTCAAAAAAAATAGTCTTTTGAGCGCACCCACGCCCTGCCGCTCTTTCTATCTGATCCATTTTTTCTGGCCACACTTTTCCCTCCCCCCCTCTTCTTCTTCTCATCTGGTCTTCTGCAACAACACAGCCGAGAACTGATATAGAGAAACATTCCCATTCCTTGTTTCCATGCTGATATAGCTGAGAATATAACTAAGGCCAGGCGTGTTACATTTGAACGATCACGAAGAAACGACTTCACAGAAGCTAACGACAGCTAACGACTTACACCATCCACCTTCCCCTATCTTTTCTACAATCTTAACGACCCACTCAATCATTCCTCAAGGAACATTAAATCACACTTTCAACAACACACCAACTAAATCATCCTCCTCTCTTTCCCTTCCCGTTAAAAACAAACAGACAATGGATTTGAGACAATTTACCACTACTCCAAGCAACAATTTTGACGCCCAGGACCAGAGACGTACTTCCATCTCATCAATGTCCTCTGCTCAATCCGGTTACGCCTCTTCCGCCTATGGTGGTGCTCAGGCTAACCAAACCCCTTCAAACTCGAGATTCTCTCAGGGTCATTTTGCTCAGGGAAACCCTCACCATCAGCACCCACAGGTGTTGTACCAACACCATCAGCCTCCACATCACAACCAACACGCTGCTCATCAGCATCAGCAACAGGTTGCTAACAATGCTAACCCAGCTGCCCAGAACTCTAACTGGCTTCAGAACTCGGGATTGAGCGTTACTCCATGGATTGAACAACAGGCTCAAGTGACAAACTCCACCTCTTCCATTGAGAACCAAAACTTTGTCAACTCTTATGGCAATAACTTGAATGGTCCATCTCAAGGTAGCTTTGGTCAGTTCCAACATCACCAGCCTCAACATCAACATGTTGCTCATGGTCAGCCACCTCAATTTGGTCATGCCCAGCAGGTTTCTGCTCAACATTTGGGCATGTCTCAGTCTATGCAGGCTTCTGTTGATTCGCAATCGGCTCGTGTCTCTCCATCTTCTTCTAACGTTTTGCCATCTGAAAACTCGTTGTTGATGAATGGAGGTAAGAACGCTACCGGCGTGTCCAAGTCTTCATCTCAGGATCTGACTAATTCAGACTTGCATGAACAACAACAAGAACAGCAGCAGCAACAGCAACAGCAGCAGCAGCAGCAGCAGCAGCAGCAGAAGAACGACATCATCAACCACAATGACAATAATGACTCTAATGATAATGACGAACATGATATCGACGATGAATTAATCCCAACTGCAATTGTTATCAAGAACATTCCATTCGCTATCAAGAAGGAGCAACTCTTGGAAGTGATGACCAAGTTGAACCTCCCACTCCCATACGCTTTCAATTATCATTTTGATAATGGCGTCTTTAGAGGTTTGGCATTTGCCAACTTCACCTCTACAGATGAGACTACTACAGTTGTTAATCAACTTAATGGTCGTGAAATTGGTGGTAGAAAATTGAGAGTTGAGTATAAAAAGATGTTGCCATTGGCTGAACGTGAAAGAATTGAGCGTGAGAAGCGTGAAAAGAGAGGTCAGTTGGAAGAACAACATCGTTCGACCTCAAATGCTTCCTTGGCTTCCATGATTAGTATCTCTTCTACACCTTCTGCCAATAAGCCATTGGGTAGTGCCGGTACAGGTAGTGTTGCTGGTGGCGTTGTTCCACAACTTACTGGTGCTCCAGGTGTTATCACTGACCAGCCATTACAACCACAACACACTGCCGCTGAGAGATACTATGCACCAATTCCATTTGTTAGCAACTTACCAATTCCACCAACACAGGTTGATTTCAATGATGCCGAGACTTTGGAATTTTATTCACAGTTGTTGTTCTTTAGAGATGATAGAGACAAAATTTATAGCGAGATTGCTTATCCGGCTACTTTGTCTCAAAATCACAAGAGAATTATCACCATCTTGACCCAATTCCTTGGTCTTGTTGAGTTGTTTGATAACAATTTGATTCTTATCAAGAGAAGAAATGTGATTCATGATCCTTCTCCAATCTTGAGATCTCAATCACATAATACTATCCCATTGTTGAACCAACAACAGGGTGTGTCATCTTCTTCAGTTGGTTCATCTTCTCAACAGAGATTCCGTCAGCAGAGTGTTCCACAACAGGGTCCAAATCGTATTCCACCAAATTTCTCACTTGGTGGATTACAAAATGCTAATAATGGACTCTCATCTGCTGCACTCTTGAGAAACAATCCAACTCCAACTCGTGTCTTGCCACCATTGTACAACCATTCTCCAACGTACTACCATCAGCAACCTCAGTCTCAGTCTCAACCACAACCACAACCACAACAGTCTCAACAACAACCATCACAATCTCAAAGTGGTATTCCACAGACTGCTCCACAGGCTCAAAGTGCACCAACTGTCGGTGCAGTTGGTGGTGCTAATGCTGGAGGAGCATCAGGAAGCGGTAGTGTTCAGTCTCAACCAACTACACCTGGTCTTGATAACATTTCTCGTTTTAACTTGCAGCAAGGTCAATGGGAGGAACCAACATCTGGTAACTTTAGCAGAAGTGAACAAGAGTTGAATGATGGTTTGAACAATTTGAATCTGAATTTGGATAATGGATCTAGTATCTGGGGTCCAAGATCAGTTCAACCAACTGTTTGAATTAAACTCTTTTTCTTCTCTGTCTTGATGTATGACCACTACCAACTTAATTATACTTTTGTCATTGCTCTCTATACTTGTGATGACATGTTGTCTGTCTTTTTTTTTATTTTTGTATTGTCTGTTTTTGTTGTTTCCTTTTTTTTGTCAATATTCATATACATTTCTGCTTTTTTATGCATTGTCTGTGTAGTGTCTCTATAATTGCGATATCCTTCCAGAGGGCCCGGCTGTGGGTGGTACAGCGCCAAGGAATCATAGTGTATACATACGCGACCTTACTTCCTAATTGGTAATGTGTCATGAATTATGCTTTGTATGTTTTACTTTGGTCTACGACATGATATGCAGAAGCGTTTAATTAGTTACGTCAATTGAATGTCAATTTGAATTTATATGACGAGGAAGTTGATTGCGGCTAGACATGTATATAGACATTTACTAAAGTGCAAAATAGACTAAATCGAGACTCGGAAGTAAATCATGTTTTATAGATCCGATATCCGAGTATTTGGTATTTGAAATTTTTTTTAGATTGCCGGTTTAGCCAAATGAAGAGTTGATTGCATAGTGCAGAAGGTACATACATATTACATATTACTTAATAAGGAAGGAAGAAGGAAGTTATATTTATATGAATGAATACATACAACTCTTTAGGTACTAACCTAGTCATTGAGCCGAGGGTTGAAAGATATGTATATAGAGTTAGCATGTATATAGACTTGGCCATTGTATTTTGATAAAGGATATTGCAAATACAATACAATATAAGAGTAAAAAAAGAATAAGGAAGAGTTAAAGCACAAACACTAAAGAGAGGCGCATTAACGGGTCTAGCCTAGCATCATATCCTATAACGGCAACTTGCGCCCTGAGGTACCGGGTTAATAAGTCGGGGATGCCGGAGATGAAAAGTAGCGGTTCGGAGACTAATTCCTAATTAGGAAGTTTTCCGCAAAATCCGCACTTAATTTTTTGAACGAGGGCGTTGGAGGTTTGGAATGGTCGGTGGTATAGATTTAATAGGTAAAAGGGTAACATAGTAGAGATGAAGGAGGGATCTGCATAATAAATAGTAATCATACGGACAATCATACGGACAGAGGGAGGATATCAAATAGTAGAGTAGCATTGGCAATTATAGTATATAGAAAACCACAGTATATAGACTAGTCCCCCATAGTGTATGTATGGATGTACTTTTTTAAGCAAACGCGGTCATTTGCGGGCAATACCCCAGATGAAATAGTAACCAAAGCTGGGCATTCCTCTCGTGATAGCATAAAACCATACACAAAACTTTATTACTAAGGGATCCATTAACATAAATAGCGGCTTATTCTGTAATATCCGAGGTTCCGAACGTTCATTCATTAGCGCGGACTTTTGGACTCTTGCGGTACCACTTTCCGCTCCTTTGCATATTTTGTTCGGTAATCGTTTGATGGCGTGCCGTGTGGAAGGAAACCTATTTAAGGTCCTACCCCCACCCTTCAGCAACTATAAGAAACTATTATATAATGTATTGCCACCCACAGATATCAACCAACTATTGATTGATTTCATCCATCCTGCCATTGACTCTTAAAACTAATCAAGGCTTCATCTTTCTCACCTGACCTTTCTTCCCCTTAGACCCTTAAAAAAAATACATTCCTTCTATACACACACATCTCATCTCATCTTGTCTTGTCTGTTTACGCTACACTACACTACACTACACAATAAGAACACATTCTTAAAACGCTTTACATAATGAGCACAGAGAATCACTCTAAGGAGTCTTCTTTACCTAAAAATGAAACGGGCGCTGACTCGTCCTCTAATGAGTCTGTCCATTCCCACACATCAATGGCTCAGAGCCCTGCCGCTTTTGATGCTGAAGATATCGAAGCTCATCAAGGTGATGAAGAATTCTTTGTCGATGAACTTCAACGTGCTGATACACGTACAGATATGTCTCGTCAGATGTCTCGTGCCCTCACAGGTGCATCAACCCCAGCTGAGGTTGATGCCTCTTACTCTACTCCACTCCCTCCAATGGGATTGGGTAAGGAACTCCCAAAGGAATTCCCAGATGCTGAACCATACACAGTTTCTTTCAATGGTCCAGATGATCCAATTCATCCACATAACTGGTCTATGAAGAGAAAAGTTATGACATGTCTCGTTGTTGGTATCAATACAGCAGCTGTCGCTTGGGGTTCTTCAATCTTTTCCCCAGGTATTCCATATGTGGCTGCAGAATTTGGTGTTGGTCACGTTACAGCAACCCTAGGTATCTCTCTTTATGTCTTAGGTTTCGCTACAGGTCCAGTTGTTTGGGCTCCAATGTCTGAATTATATGGAAGAAGACCAGTCTTACTCATTTCATGCTTAGGATTTGTCTGTTTCTGTTTTGGTGTTGCAACGGCTAAAGACCTTCAAACTGTCTTATTATGTCGTGCATTTATTGGTATCATTGGTGCTGCTCCATTAGTTGTCGTCCCAGCTTGCTTTGCTGATCTCTTTGGTCCAGAAACTAGAGGTAAACCAATTACACTTTTCTCTATGGCTGTCTTTGCAGTTCCTCTTGTGGCTCCAGTTGCAGGTTCGTTTATCGTTAACTCGAAATTGGGATGGCGTTGGACTCAATACATCACTGGTATCTTTGGTTCTGCAGGTCTTGTCCTCTTGGTTTTCTTTTACGAAGAGACTCATCATCCAATCATCTTGGTTAGAAAAGCTCAAGAGATTAAGGCTCGTACTGGTAACTGGTTGATTCATGCCCCACATGACGAATTCCAATTGACAGTTAAAGATATCGTTGAAAAGAATTTCACAAGACCTTTGATCATGGTGTTTACAGAACCAATCTTGTTCCTCATCTCCTTCTACAACGCCTTCGTCTACGGTATCGTCTATTTACTCCTTTCAGCTTACCCAATCATCTTTGCCGAGAAATACCGTATGAAAGGTGGTGTCGCTTTCCTTCCATACCTTGGTCTCGTTATCGGTATGCTCATTGGTGGTGCTTACATCTTCTACTGTGAAACATACTACCTTAGAGATATGAAAAAGAATGGTGGTAAACCAATGCCAGAATCGAGACTTTATCCACTGTTTTTCGGTGCCGTCATCTTCCCAGTTGGTATGATGTGGTTGACATGGACTGGTAACTATCCTGATAAAGTTCACTGGATGGCTCCAACTGCAGCTGGTGTCTTTATCGGTTTCGGTTTGATCACCATCTTTAACTCTTCGATCAACTACATCATTGACGTTTACCTCATTTATGCCGCTTCGGCCATCGCAGGTAACACTTTCCTTAGATCAGCTGCTGCTTGTGCATTCCCATTGTTTGCCACTCAGATGTTCCACAACATGGGTGTCAATTGGGCTGGTTTGCTCATTGCCTGTGTCGGTTTCGCCTTGATTCCAGTTCCATTCTTGTTCTTCAAGTATGGTAGAAAGATTAGAGAGAAATCTAAGTGGGCTATTGTCTTGAACTGATCTCCTCTAAACTCCTTTCATCCATCATCTCCATCATCATCTCCACTTGCTGAAACTGTCATTAGACGGCTTTCAACAATCACACTACAATTCAATCGAATAATTTCAAGTTCATTGATCGTCAAAGTAACGTTGGTGCAAGTACCAGCAAATATCCAACTTTGTTGATCGAATTTCTAATAATGATTAACTTTTCATCATCAGTTTGCAAAAACTGTTCTTTAATATTGATTACTCTTATTCTGCATAGTGCATTCTTAAAAAGTTTGGCCCGAATTGTAGCTTTTAGATGATGGACCTAGCATCATACGTATGGCTCTGAAAATTAGTTGATATATACATTTCATCTAAGTTGTATCTATTTACAAGCTGTTCAAATCTGACCAGCAGACACTATTTACTCAAAATCAGCTTCAACTATACCAGCATTATCACACATATCACGGAAACGACCAGCCTTTTGGAAAAGTCTTGTCGGAGTGTCCAGCTCTTCAACAACACCAGCCTCAAGTACCATGATACGATCATAGTTCAAAATAGTCTTGAGTCGATGTGCAATGCATAGAATGGTACAATCTTTGAACTCACGGGCAATGGTGGCCTGAATCAAGGCATCAGTTTCAAAATCAACACTTGATGTAGCTTCATCCATAACTAAGATCTTGGACCCACGAGCAAGGGCTCTAGCGAGGGCAATGAGTTGACGTTCACCAAGGGAGAAATTAGAACCTTCATCAGAGACAGCAGCATCTAAATGGAACTTGTGTGATGATGCATCACTGGCCCTGGTCTCGGCAATGTTCTGAATCAATCCACCACGTCTCAAGACTTCCCATAGGTCATCATCTGATTTCTCTTCAAATGGATCAAGGTTACTTCTTACTGTTCCTTGGAAAAGCACCGGATCCTGTGGGATAATGGACAAATTGGATCTCAATTGATGTAGCCCCAATGTGGAGATATCAACTCCATCAATCTCAACAACACCAGAGTCAAGCTCAATCAATCTGAAGAGAGCATTCATCAAAGAACTCTTACCAGCACCTGTTCTTCCACAGACACCAATCTTTTCATGACTTCCAGTGACAAATGAAACATCTCTCAATGTACGAGGCAACTCTGGGCGATATCTCATAGAAACCCTCTTAAACTCGACAACACCCCTTTCAGGCCATTCTGAACCAGGACAAATACCACTCTTTCTATAGTCTCTCTCCTGTTCCAAATCAAAGGCGAAATGACACACTCTCTCCGCAGAGTTCATCTTATTCTCCATATCCGTGTAGAAGTGCAACAAATCCGTAACCATGAGACCAAACTGATTCATATAAGTCACGAGCAAACCAGCACTGGATGGACTGAGGTGGAAAACTCTAGTGACAACAAATATATTGACAATGAAGACAGCAGAACTAGCCAACACAGAGAGTCCAACGGAAAGGAAACTCTGGTTAGCCAAGACAACGAGATGAACTTCATTCAGACGATCAACATACTTGTCATTCTTCTTCTTATAACGGTCTTTTGAGTCATATGATTTGATTGTATCAATACCATCAATCACCTCATTGAAGTTGTTGAAGATGAAAGATCTCTCAATGGCCTCAAGACGCTTAACTTCACGAAGCGTCGCTTGAGAGAAGTTTGTCAATGTGATGAAGATGAACACGAGCAATGGCACAAGAAGACCAAACCATGGAACGTAAACAATGGCAAGGATAAGAACACCGATAGTGTTTGTGAATTCCAACAAAGTCATCTTAATCTCGTTAGGAAGCTCATTGTCAAGGATATTGGTGTCCTGTGAGAATCTGTTCATGATACGACCGATTGGTGTCGTATCCATAAAAGACATTGGTGTATGGAGGACACGCTCAAGAGCAGTAAGATTGAGTAACTTGGAAGAACGGGAGGTGATGTATCCTATAACACCAAATGAGATGGCACAGAAGATAATGGTAGCCATGTTAAACATGACATAAAGCCCAATATATTCACCATTGGATATGGAGAACTTTTGCTCAAGCCAATAAGATAACCAGACGTTGGTGAAGAGCGTAGAGAACTGCATCAATGTAAGTGTAATGATAGCAACAAGTGGCAATAGCATAAAGACCAAAGAAGGCATTGCTCCACTAATGTACTGAAGATACGTCTTCAATGGGATACTATTGACAGCACGCTCTTCATCTTGGAACAAAATACCACTAGCCTCCTGGACGGTAACTCTGGCTGCACTTGTGTTGTTGTCCATATTCTCTTCAATCAAGTCATTTGACAAGTCTCTTGGCTTGTTGTCGCCTTGCTTGTGGAAGTCCAAGAGGTTAACGAATGCCTGGTTACGTTCCTTCAACTCAGCTTCGGTACCGATATCAACGGTACCATCACCGTTCAAGAACACGATACGATCAGCCTTCTTCACAAGACTCAAATTGTTGGTGGCCATGACTCTTGTCTTTTGACTCAAGAAGTCAAAGATGCATCTTTCCACAATCTGCTTACCGACTTTTGCATCAACGGCACTAATAACATCATCGAGAAGATAAATATCAGCCTCGTGGTATAAAGCTCTAGCCAGACACACACGAGCCTTTTGACCACCAGAGAGTGTAACACCACGATCACCAAGTTCTGTCAAATCACCAGCTTTGAAAGCGTGCAAGTCATCTTCAAGCACTGAAGCATGAATCACATCTTTATATCTTGAACCATTGTTAGTTATCACCAAACAAGATATTCTCTTTCACTGTTGTACTCTGGACCCATGGTTGACCACACAGTATAAGATGACCATTGACACCCATAGAACCTTTAATCTGATCAACGAAGCCACTCATGGCATACAATAGAGATGACTTACCAGAACCTGTAGATCCTGTGACAACGATGAATTCACCTTTCTTAATCTCGAGATTTACATCATGAAGAACAAGTTTATCCTTCTTGATGAATTCAGGATCCTTCTTTTCATTCTCTTCCTCCTGTTTTTCCTCAGCTTTCTTTTCAGCTTTGGACATGAGTGCCTTTTCATCTTCTGTTGCCTTCTGTTTCTTGACTTCTTCATAGACTGTCCATTGGAAATCACCATTAGTGATCTTGAAAGCCACTTCTGGATCCTTTATCAATTCTGAGTCGTAGATATCATCAAGTGTCTTTGTCTCATCCGAAGTCTGGAGATACTTCCCCAATCTCTTCATCGAAGTCAAGGCATCGATGAAAGTAGACAAGACAAAGGATAAACTAGTCAATTGCATAGTCAAAATTGTGAAGAGCGACAAAGAGGGGAAGATGATTGCAGCCTGAGAAAGACCCTCCATTCCATACAAGGTCAATATGGAAGCCATTGATGTGAAAGTAGTTGCGCCCATCACCAATCCAAATAAGACAGCCATTAACGCTTGAATCTTATACTGGATTGTCATCTCTTTCGATCTGATACCTTTTAAGATTTTCTGATAAGCCTCTTCCCATGCGTATAGTTTAATAATCTTCATGCTTTGAAGCACTTGACGCATCAAGGCAACACGTTTATCAGCCCAAATATTGGCCTTATCTCTATACTTGAACATCATAGCACCAGGGATGATAATGAGTGTGCAACAAACCAGAAGAGTAGCAATACCAGCAAGTGCAGAGACTTTCAAATTGATACAGAGAAGAGTAACACCAATGATAAAAGACACTGGGAACCCAAGGGCAAATGTAATCATGGCAAAACCTTCATCTAAACGTTCCATATCTGCACCCATATATCCCATAACGACACCACTAGAATATTTTTGACGAGTCTCTGTACTAGCGGACATTACCTTGTTAATTAGAGATTTTGTTAAGAGTGTACGGGAATGTGCACCAACTGTAGATGAGAGCATTATTGCTTGGTTATCAAAGACACTTTGTAAACAGAGCATTAATGCCATACCGAGAGCCATTCCAATTCCATGAGATGTTGGTCTTGTGGAGTAGTTCTCAATGTATTCAATGAAGTATTTGGAGACTAATGGGATCAATGACTCAGTGGCTGCAGATAAGGATTTGAAGACAACAGCAAGGATGGCATGGAGACGGAATGTACGATATAGGGCAAATACAACGGTATTTGCAGGCCATGTAGTTGAATCTGGATGAGCAACTTTATGTTCTGCAACGATATCATTGATGTGCTTGGTGAAGATTGGATGTAGAACTTCAACTCTGTTAGCATCATCTAAATACCATAAATCATTTTGTAAAATGGTTCTCTTATAACCTTTACGGAAGAGTGGGATTAACCAAGTGAAGAAAGCACGAGAAAGGTAATTTGTATGATATAATGGTAATTGCTTTCTCTCTGAGTCAAGTGGCACTGGTGCCACTTTCTTATTCCATAGAGCCCAAGTGAATAAACGATTGATAAGTTCTGGTTGTTCATCTCCTTGGATCTCAAGATCAAGCTCTTTAGACTTGAAAGAGACGTTACTCTCAACCTCTGTGAGGTTGTCTAAGGAGTCGTTATCCATTGCAAGGCTGTCGTCTAGACAAGACAAGATGCAAGAGACAACTAGAGCACTAGTCTAAAGCGGGGGCTAATGTAGAGATCCCTAAGGGATTAAATATACATTAGTATTGAACGCAAACCTTCTTATCTATGTTCCCCTTTTGGACAAAAGCAATTGTGGTGGCGTTAACTCCGCCCCTTTTTTTTACATGGGTCCTCGGAAGTTGAGGTTCGGAGTTCGGAGAGAAGGACGGAATTAACGGGCACCGTCGGGCTTAATTTTTATAGTAGTGGAATATTTATCAATCTTGACACAACTTGGCACTTGGCACTGGTTAATTGTGTCACTTGTCTCGTGGTGTATACATTTACAGTACGAATATAATGGAGTTTTCAAAAATGGGTGTAATTCATATGAAAGAAGAGATATTTCCGTTATGATGTTCATTTCATGGATCAGGTGAGGGCTAAAGACAGAAGCAAGTGTAATTGAGTTATCGTTTTGTAGATAAATATTGCTTTCATACCTGTGTGTTATTTTCCATAATGCCTGATGACTTTGATGAAGAGGGTTTGGATTCTCTGGAGGTATACACACGTTTATTGCTTATGCAGGGCCTAGGGCCTCCTGTGTCTCCCTCACAGTAGAAATAACAACTTCCATGATACCCAGTAGACACGTCTACAGGTATATCTACACAATACTGTACATTCTCACTATCAATGTATCGAGAGTTCTAAAATATATAACACCCATTGCATACTATAGTTGTAGGTGTATATTAAACTGTAGAGAAAAGGATTCTGTCACGTGACCTCGGCTCTGCATCTTTTTATTGCTTTTGTTCTTGAAGTATAGTGACAACTTATCTCGTCTTCTCTTTTCTTCTCTTGTCTTCTCTTCTCTTCTCTTCAGATACAAGTAGTCAATACTAATCCTCTTTATCTCCACTTTATCTCTATACCTCCATACTAAATACCTAGACAATATGCAAAAGCGGACTTGACAAGCGGAGCGTCAAACGGCACGTCGCAAACGGCAAGGCACCGCATATAAAGACATAAAAGGCCACACACGGCACCAGAAACTAAAACGTCTTTTTACAACTAAACAGTATACTCGAGGCTTATTGTTTAGAAAAGAAAAAAACGCCACAGTAGGTGCGGAGAAGGGGACCATACATCAGCACGTCATCTTGGTGGCAAGCGACACCATTGTGGAAGTCCCTTCCTCTTTACTTGATTTAAAACTGACACATCCCACCATCTTCATCTCATCGAATCAATATGTAGCGTGACAAACAGACAGACACACACACACTATGTCAAAACCCTTTGACGACCCGGAGAAGGTTAGTGTTGAGTCTACGGGCTCGGTGCCGTCCCTTCATGAGGGAACAGTCGACTCACTTAACCGTTCATTGTCCCCACGTCAAATCTCCATGATCTCCATCGCTGGTGTTATCGGAACTGGTCTCTATCTCGGGACAGGTCCTGCCCTTTCTAAAGGTGGTCCTCTCTCTTTACTATTAAATTACTCCATCATTGGTGGTCTCGTGTACTTAGTTATGCTTGCACTTGGTGAAATGAGTGCATTTATGCCCATTGCTGGATCTTTTTGCTCTTTTGCAAAGAAATTTGGTTGTGAAAGTTTTGGTTTTGCAATCTTGATAAATTATTGGCTTAATGATGCTGTTAGTGTTGCAAGTGATTTGACTGCATTACAGCTTGTTATGGGATACTGGACAGATTTCCATTTTTGGATCATATCATTGATCTTTTGGGTCTTTTTATTGTTTTTAAACATTGTCCATGTTAAGTTTTATGGTGAAACTGAATATTGGTTGGCTCTCTTGAAAGTTATCGCTATTGTTGCCTTCTTCATCGTTAGTATTGTGGTCAATGCAGGTCATAATAGTCAACATGAATACATTGGCTTCAAATACTGGTCAATGGGTGATGCACCATTCGTTAATGGGTTTAAGGGATTTTCTCAATTGTTTGTCACTGCATCTTTTGCATTTGGTGGTACTGAAAGTATTACAATCACTGCAGGTTCCGCTAAGAATCCTGTCAAGTCCACTATGATTGTTACAAAAACTGTCTTTTATCGTATCATCATCTTTTACATCTTTTCTGTCTTCTTTATCGGTATGAACGTTCCATACAACTATCCAAATCTTTCCACAAAATCCGTTGTGACATCTCCATTCACCATCGTGTTCCAAGAAGCCGGTTCTAAGGCTGCCGGTTCCTTCATGAATGCCGTCATCCTCACATCGGTCATCTCAGCAGGTAATCATGCCCTTTACGCAGGTTCCATGCTTGCTTATACACTCGGAACTGATGGATACCTTCCAAAGATTCTCACTTGGAAGAATAGATATCAGACTCCTTATGTTGCCGTGCTCATAACATGGCTCGCTGGTGGCTTGTGCTTTGGTTCCTCCTTTGTCGGTGCTGGTGAACTTTGGACTTGGTTGCAAAACATTGTTGGTGTCTCTAATCAACTCGCTTGGCTCTCTATTGGTATCACTAGTATTAGATTCAGAAGAGGTTTAGCGAAACAGGGGAGAACCAATGAGTTACAGTTCAAGAATTGGACTTATCCATTTGGGCCTTATGTTATCGTTGTCTTTACAACTTTCATCTTGCTTGTTCAAGGTTGGAGTGCATTCTCTCCATGGAGCGTCTATAACTTCTTCCAGGCCTATTTGGAACTCCTAGTGTTCCCTACTACATTCCTCATCTGGTTTGCCTTCCATTGGAGAGATAGATTTAAGAAGGCAGAGGAGATGGATTTCGATACGGATAGATATCATGAGTCTGATGAAGAGTTGGCTGATAGACACAAATGGGAGAACTTGAAAGGTTGGGCCAAAGTCAAGAACACTTTCTATCAGTTCTTTGTTTAATTAGTGTGGTGTTTCAACGAATTTATGATTAGTTTTCAGTTGTTTTTTTGATTAACATTTGAAGATTGTAGTCCAGAGATTAAACTACAAAGAGACAAAGAGACTAAGAGACTAAAGGCTGGAGCGTGCCCCTACCAATATTCAAACCCACTAATTCGGAAATATCCGAGAGAAGTGGACTTTATACTCACCATTTTACAATAAGAGATCATCCATAACTCACTCTTGCAACGCCGTTTCCGTGTGTCTGTGCCCCTTCTTGAAGGAACTTCCTGAACGGCAACGCTCATATTTCTAATCATCTGCCAAAACTGGTATTACAGGGCCTTAATTGGTGGTGTGTTCTCGGTCTAGGTCGCCTCAAAGGAGACATCATGACCAATGAACAACCACAAGCAACCCAAGCGTTACCCTCCGGAGCAGTGGTACGACCCCTGGTCTCAAATAATACAGACTTCTCCACTCCAGCTCCAATGTCAACAGCATCGGGAGTGTCACCTAATACTTCATTCTCATCATCATCACCGTCTACAGCACAGACAGCATCAACGATACCTCAAACCTTGAATGTCGACAATGGTTCTCATCAGTCATCTACTACTACATCGATATCTTCGTCATCAAATGACACGCCGATTCTAAATCCAAATCCTCAAGCTCAAGTGCAAAGGAGATCACCACCACGCGTCACAATACGAATTCCTCGTCAATCGCCACTACTACCACCAGCCAAACCATTCGGTTTGGATCGACAGACTACAAATGGAACCAATTCACCATCAGCATATATTGTTCCGCAAAACCCGTCAACAAGGTACATAGAGATCTCCAACAATAACAAACGTCCACGTTCCGCCTTCAACTCAACACAATCTGCATCATCTAACTCCAACACCATCAAGTCACAACCACGACCATCATCGACAATAAGACCCCCAACGAAGCGCACAGCCTCACGCAGAGAATCTGAAGATGAAGAAATCCAACTACTCACAGAGAGAGTACCCCTTATCGATATTGTTTCACGCCAGCGAATCAACATCAGTGTCAAATCAACAAAATGTACTCATGTTCAGGCATTTGATTATCACACGCTTTGTAAGATCAACAACGTTCCTGAAGGATTTTTTGATCGTACTGAGCTCGCTGAATCCAGGTACAGATACGAACCTATGGATGAACCACCACCTAATTATGGAACACCTTCATCAAAGGAAGCAAGTGTTGAAATTGTGAGAAAGAGGTTCGAAGTGAAATACGTCAAGAAATTAGCCCTTACGAAACTGAAACTTACTTTGAAAAGGTTGGGCAAGATGGATTTCAAATGTCCCGTATGTAATGTTGAATTTGGATCTACAGAATTGATCCATGATGATTTTATGGATGTGGTGTTGAAGAATGTTGAGAATGACGTTGAGATTGTGGAAGTGAAGGATGGTGAAATCGTTACCGTTTTGGAAAAAAGGAAGCCATATGAAACTGCTGATGAGGTAATTGCATTAAGTGATGATGAAGAAGAAGAAGAAGAAGAAGATAATGATGTGAAACTGTCAAATGACGATGCAGGTCCATCTAGGAAGAGAGCTAAGAAAATTGTCTTATCGGACGAGGAAGATGATCCATTCCATTTATCAGATTTCTTTGATACTGAGGAGAGTGGAGATGAAGTGTTCGAAGTTGAAGGCACTGCTAATGATCCAGTTGTTATTGACTCGGACTGACAGTTGCTTATGAAACTAAACTATTTACGACATAATGAATAAGAAAACCAAAGGGTACAAAAATGTTACGAATGATTTACATTAACAACACAAGATTTATTTTTTAGTCAACGCTGATTAAAGGTTATTAAAAGGCCGTACAAGTCATAATATGTAGAAAATAGATCAAACATGAGCCTCAGATGGTGTTGGTGATGCTACCTCGATAGGGTCTTGTCTTGGTTTTCTCTTGATGATCTCCAAGTAGTTTCCTGGAACGTAACCTGTCTTTCCATTTCTGGAACGAACTCTCCACCATTGAGATGGTCTGCCAGTTGGATCTGCCTTAGATAATACAGCAACGAGATCTCCTTCTTTAAGTTCTAGTTCAACATTTGGGTTTTCAGGGACAAAATGGTATAAAGCTCTTCCAAATTCGATATTTGAAATGTCAATAGATTGTTGTGGTTGACCTGGATGTGATCCTGGGAATTGGCCTGGAAGTGACATGTTTCTCTGCTTTGCCAAATGGAGCACGAGCTTCTTGAGCAGGAATGGGGTACCAATCACCATGGCAAGGAATATGAGAAGTGGTTTGAGTGAGATTCGTCTAGTGGAACGAGTTGCCTCTGACTGTTGCTTAGCATCAAATTTGGCGAATTCCTTAGCATCAATCTTGAGAGTTTCAGCAAATGGTTTCCCTGTAACTTTTGCTAAAAGCTTCTTGAAATACTTGATGAGGGCAAAGATACCCAAAAATGAACCGAGAGCATTCTTCAAATTACCAAATTGTTCGGCAACGCTGATCATGGTGAAGAACGATGAATGTGTAGCCATGTATGTAGCTTCCAACATTTGTGCAAATCCACCAAATGCACCAATGATACTCTCAATCAATTGAAATGTAGCTTGTGTACTCTCAGCGAACCCACTACCACCTTCTCCATTCATACCCATTCCCCCCATACTACCATATGTTCCCCCCATACCACCATACATTCCACCCATTCCGTAACCACTTCCATACATGCTTCCATAACCACCAAGTCTCGATCCGTATCCACCAAGTCCTCCTCCATACATTGAACTACCATATCCTCCTAATCCTCCACCATACATGGAGCTTCCATACCCTGATCCATACATACTTGATCCGAGCCCTCCAACGCCATGTGTAGAGTCATATGAGTATGGTGTGCTTGTACTTGCACTCGTTAGGGCTGTTGGTCTTTCAGGAAGTGTTGGTTCCGATACCGATGGCGAGTGTACAGTTGGTTGTGATGAGATGTCGGTGGCTTCACCAGAGGCGGCTGCAACGGGGGTGTTAGTTGATGAACAATAATGCGGATAAAGACGATGGGTGAACTCACCAGCTGCAGAAGTACCTGAGCTGACCTCCCATGGTTTGGGTCTTGGTGCTGACATGAGCTTTTGTCGTTTTTATAGTGTTTGATGATGTGGGATGGAGAGTCCTGTGGCGAGCGGATAAGATAAGGGACCTGTGTGTGTTGTTTTGATGATCCGGCTGTTATCTGAAATGCTTAGTGTTGAATAGATTGTTCCCTTTTCTCTAAGTTATGTTCTTAATATTCCTTATTTGGTACACAGAAAGGAAGCGTAGTGGCAAGTCTTTAGAGAACTGAAGTATGAGGTATAGAACTTCTCCGCAGCTCTTTTTCGCCAATCCAATGTTCACCTTGTGGAGTTGCATAACTTTTTTGCCGCGGTCATTTCGCGTCGCTTTGTCGCGAATATTTCTTATTTTGGAGGCTTTTTGGGGGCCCTTTGGGGGCTTCTAGTAGTTATCTTTGTAGTGGTTTTCGATACTAAGACACCCCCTTATGAAGTCATGTGTCTCTTAATGTAAGTACAAATCCACTTTGAAAGTCATTTTACTAACTTTCAGGAGCTTAAGATTCCTGGAGCAGAGAATAAAGTAGAAAACAAAAATATCAAAAAAGAAAAGAATGGACGAGTCCGGATTCGAACCGAAGACCTTTCCCATGCTAAGGGAACGCGCTACCAACTGCGCCACACGCCCGTTTCTTAGGATCATAATTTTGCCTGTCTCTTAGTATGTGTAATAATACTTGAATCAATTACATAAACGACATATGTTATAACTATATGATGGTGCAGTATGTGTTTTCTGGCTGTAACTCCTACCTGTAACATGTGTATCACTAACATCTGCTCTATCATTGCAAACAAACCTCCCGTCGCCCCCTCCCAATAAACACCTACGTCGATGCCTATAGTTCTATGATTTAACAATTAGATGTACAAACTGTAGAGACATAATCTACCTGAATTGAAGAGTCCATAATATAATAAACAAAGCAAGGTGGAAAAGATAATTAGTTGTATGTTCAAACAAATTGTGTGCTCAAACAATTGAATAAAAAGAATCAGTAAAGTCGTAACAAGTCATCGTTCAGTTAGGTTAACACATTCATATAAGTGTGTCAATCTCTGACAAGATGGTCAGCCCCTTCCTTATCTTTGTCTTATTTCTCGATGTATGTGACAATGCTCTCAATACACGTCTCTCCTTCTCAGCCATACAAGTTAGTTGATCCTTTTCACGAAGAAGTACCTCGTTATGCGACTTGAGTGTCTTAATTGTGTAGATCAAGTCCTGTACAAGGTCTGTCTGGCCCGAAACTTCTTGTGGCTTCGTCGTGTCAGCGTTGATATCCAATGCTGGGGTATTTAAAGAGCGGCGAGTTGTTTTCGGAGTTGGGAGTGGTGATGTATCAGCTGTGTTGATACTGTCTTCAGAACTTAAAGTATAGTCCTTCTCTGGGTCTAAAGCCATAGAGGAGATATCATCCTTAAGTTTCCCAATCTCTCTGTTCTTCTGATCGAGTGTCGTCTTGTGCACAAGTCTGAACTTGTTCAACTGCTGAGTTGCGTCTGTGAATTTGAGCTCAAGCTCTTCACACAACTTTGTTGTCTTTATCAAGTCTGCTTTTGTTTCCTCTAACTCCAGGAACAGAGTTTCATCAGCCTCTTCAACTTGACTTTTCGAAAGCTTATCGTTTTCAAGCATCAGCTGGGAGTTACGCTCCTTTAATGCCTCGTTCTCCTGCTCAATATGCGCAAGTCTCTCGAGTTGCTTCTTCAAAGCGAGAATCTCTTCTTGTTGCTCACCCCCATTCGATCTTCTCCATTCACTCTGACTAGTTTGCGATGAGGCATACTTTGTCTCCTCAAAGCCAAACTCTGACGATGACGGTGAGTAGACACCAAGACTGTTGTCCGAACTGTCTCTATACGCATCAGACCAATGACCTTGTGGCATGGCCTGCATAAGTGGAGGTGGAGCCAGAGACTCTTGTGAGTGTGACCGAAGCTGTTGATGATGCTGGAACATCTGTGGTGGCTGTTGATATGTCATGGAGTTGAAAGATGGTGATCTGACGGATGAAGCGGAAGATTTATGGAAAGTTGGTGGTTGGAAGGTACCCGTGTTGTAATCCTGTGAGTTGATGCTCTGCTTAGTAGACATGCTGTTGAGAGGAGCATTTCTAAGGGGATGAACGGACATTCTGTGTTGCATATTGAACTCTTCAAGCTTCTTCTGTGTATGGGTCTTGTGTAGCTTCTTCTTGTTGAGCACCGCAAGCGACGTGGTCTTGAGTCCAATGGCATTGTGACGTGTGGAGTCGTGAGCCCCATATACTGGGGAGTCGTCGTAGTCAGCCATCTTGAGGAGGTTAAGGAAATTGGAGAGGGCAGAGCTCTGAGAGAAAGAGTGAGAGAGCTGAGAGAAGACTAGGACGTGTCGGTACTTGTCAATGAATTTGATAAAACCGGTGGGTAATGCGTCTGAACGGCGTGTGTGGGGGCTTAAAAGACAAAAGGGATACAGCTGCGACGCGAAAATGGCAGCAAAAAAAAATAAGACGCGTACTTCACGCGTCTTGCGGGAGGAGCGGAAGGGGTAATGAATAGTTATAATGATGTAAATGGGATATTGCGAGCAGAACTTCCTCGTAGATTCTCTAAACGTCTTGCTAACAAGGGGAACTTTGATAATTATGGGAAACCCGGAAAAGACATCTAAAAATAGGAACCTAGAGGACGTCCAAGTGTCATCTATATCGCTTCCGCATTGGGCCAAACGTCAACAAATGCACGCGAGCGCGTTGGTGCACGCACGAAATATTCCTTACAGAGACCTAAACCTCATGAGTTGGGGGTAACTTAAAATAGTTGAAGGCTATCAGTCACACCACTTCGGGACTATACTTCATGTATGTTTCTCTTTTTTGGACTATTCAATCATCTACTTTTTGCACTTATGCAACATCAGCTGCAGGATGACTTACCCCAGTCATGGCCAAGATATACATGCTGGGCTCACCCACCATGACGCATTATTTAGTTCTGCGTCATCATCAAGTGATCGCGTTTGGATCTACGATTCACTTCACCACTCACTACTCTAATATAAGTGCGGGTCTAACATCACTGTTGTGCCCCCGGTAACCGATACAACCTCGTACAGAAAATATCACCCATTGAACGCATTGCTACAATACTGACCTTGATCATGCTAACATTAGATTGTTCGTTTGTCCATAACTCACTCATTACTCCCATCTCATCATCCCCAGTAACTGGATCTCAAGTTCCTTCTAGACTGGATTTGTGATAGGTTCTTTGACTGGATTCTCTTACTCGTTCTAAATCCCTGTGCCTTGAGTGCCCTGGCATTCTCCTTACGCTCCTCATCAACCATGCTCTGCTCCTCACTTGATTCATCATCTTCTTCAACATCGTCAGCAGAGACACTACCATCCATCTTGAATTCTTCATCGTTGCTCAAAGGCTCCAAATCACTCTTCGGGTCCAGATCCAGATCGGATGTCTCAGGTGTAGATGGGGCAATGAGCACTGACTCCTCTGGAGAGCCTCTATTTCTTCTCCTGCGACTAGATATCACGAGAGAATTATCAATACCTTCAAGTTTTCTTGGTCTCCTCGATGGTGTTGACTTCACTAACTCAGAGGCGCCGACAGCAGCGTTATTTTGCTCGTCATTTGTCGGTACTGATGATTCTTCCTCTCCCTCCTCTTCTTCTTCGTCCAAGACAATGGTCTTTTTCACAGCCTTCTTCTTGTTTAACTCCATACCTGGATAGCACACAACATAAGCGTTTTCATCATTGTCAGCCTCGTCATCATTATCATCAACACGATCCTCAAATATTTCGGACATAGTTTGAGTCTCAACGTCTCTAGCGTCCTCAATGTCATCCTTCAAGAAGTTGGCCAGTAGCTGAATACTGTTTTTCATCGGATCAAGCTTCATTGTTTCACCATCAACATTCTTCGTCATGTACTCCACTGAAGAGCCAACCTGATTAACGCCACAGCTCGGCCCAAAGATCATAGGCTTCCACAATAACGCATCAGGATTCAATGTGACGTATCCCTTACTCTCCCACTTCTTGATGATCTCGTTAATTTTTTCAAGTTTGACACTGATAGCATACTTGCCCTTCACTGGATCCCTGATAAGTGCTTCGCACTGCTCCAACCCCACAACAACATCAGATGGGATCATACCAGTCAGATTCGCCAACTGTGCGACCGAGACTTTCAATGTGTCAGCGTTTGGCTGTTCCTTAGATCTGACATAAATCTGTTTGAGCGCGTATGCAATGCGAATCTTCCAGTAGTTACGATAACTCAACAATCCAAGGTCACTCAATGGCTTCTCGGGTGTACCTTGTTTGAATTCACGGCGTGAAAGAAGATAAGAGAAGTCCATAAGAAGGTTACCATACCCCTTTCTCTGGTATATTGGAAGAGTAAGGATACAACTGACGTTGTAGTTAGTGGAATTGAGCTTTTCCTTAGAGAAATATCCGACAAAGTGATGATGCTTAGTGATGGGATCGATCTCTGTAAGGACGTAAAACATGAATGCTTCAACATCATAATAAAGTGTCTTGGAGTTGAGGAAGAGCTTGGCAAGAAGACAGAGATTCTGGCAATAGATCACGCTCTTGCGTCCGTCGATCTCAAAGATCGAGTTGTCACCATCACGGTACACCTCATTCCCTGGTGGATGGAACATGTCACATTTGAGTTTGTGTCTGTGAAGGATGTATTTTGATGACATGTACTTCAAGCAATGCTCACAGATATAAAGCATTCTGTTCTTACTGTACTCCTCTGGGTAAGGAGCGGTGTACCATGTCTGGATCTCGTAGTCTCTGAATTGAATGAATCTGATCCTGGAAGATTGAGAGTATGGATCATTTGACACATCTTGGTTCAATATCACAGTGTTATTTCTCAGTCTTTCTGGTTCTGACTTCTTCAACAACTTCTTGAATAAGACACGATCTGCCCGTGATGGTACCGTTAGTGTGTTGACAGCCTCAGCCTTAGGAAGGGCACCACGGTACAGCATCTCATCCTCAGACTCATACGTGTCCATATCTTCATCTTCCTCTTCCTCAACATTGAAGTCATCCATTTCATGATCAGCAATGTCGAGCTTGTCTGTCTTTCGTAGTGGGGAAGGTTCTCTAAACTGGAAAAATTTAGATTTGGCATACTTGATCTGAACCAAGCACTTTCCTTGTCTTGATCTGTCGACATTGACACTAGGGTTGGCATTCCAGTCAATTTCTTTCATAGCGGGAACAATGCTCCGCCTGCGGTGTGCACATTCCTGTGATGATGATGATGATGATGACAATCCTATCTCTGGTGATATCGATGAGGTTCTTTGTCGTGATGATGCCAGTCGATCAACGTTATACGTCACCGGTTTGGAATCACGTCTTCGTAGACTTCGATCGTGCGAATCAACGTCGGCTTCTTTTGCTGCACGTTCCAGAAACCCAACATACTCAGTATTATCAGGGATCATCAGAGATTTGAGGATGTTTGTTCGTCTTCTCAAAAGACGAACCTTGTCTTCAGGGCCTGGGTCACAGGGTACCCTGTCGTTATTCTCGTCCTGGCTCTCTTGTCGTGTGGACGCCATTAATTATCCTTCCGAATTGAAACAGCTTCCCAATTATATTTGTGACGATGTGTAGAAGCGAGTCGGTATGTTAGCGGCACTTGATGTCTTCTCTTCTCCACACGGGCAGTCACGAAGAATCTGGCGGGTTCAAGACAAGCGCTCTGGCGGTACGCTCGCTGGTTGCGAAATACCAAGGAGAAAGCGGTCTTTTGTTGATGCGGGGAGCCGTTAGGTTCCAATATGAGAGCCTGTGATCTCGGTAACGGCTGGCGTTAGGGGTCCCCAAGGGGCTCCACTGACGCGTCCTCCAGAGAAAAGGTCTAGCAGTTGTGAGGTGTCGCGAAACTAGTGTTGCCCTTACCATTTTGACAAGGGCCACACCGAGTGATCCAGATCCAGATCCTTATGATGTCGACTATAAAGGTGTCAAGTTCTACAATGCTTCTCACGAATAACCGATAACCATTTTAATGAGCCGTTTCTTTATACAGAAATTAATATTTATGAGCAAAATAAAACGCCAGACTATTTAAACAAGCAAAAGAATGAAACAAACAGAGAGAGAAAGAGATAGGAGATGGGAAGACTTAGTCAACCTCCTCCATCTCAGTCTCAGCGGCAGCCTCCTCAGTTGGAGCAGCAGTAGCAGCCTCTGGGGCAGCCTCCTCCTCAGCATCCTCGTCAATGTTCAAACCGAGGGAGATCAATCTGTTGATTCTAGTAGCAAACTTAGTTGGCTCCTCAAGAGAGAAACCAGAAGTCAAGAGAGCAGTCTCGTACAACAAGGTGGTCAAGTCCTTGACAGTTCTGTCCTGAGCACCGTCAGCCTCAACCTTAGCCTTCAACTCCTTGATGATCTTGGACTTTGGAGAAATCTCAAAGATCTTCTTAGAAGCCATGTAAGAGGACATGGAGTTGTCACGAAGAGCCTGGGCCTTCATGATTCTCTCCATGTTAGCGGACCAACCGAACTGAGCAGTTCTGATGGCAGCTGGGGCGTCACCGAGCTTGTGGGAAACAACAACCTTCTCAACCTGGTCACCCAAGATCTCCTTGAGGGCCTTGGCGAGAGCCTCGTACTCAGCCTCCTCCTTCTCACGGGCGGCCTTCTCCTCCTCAGTCTCCTCGAGCTCGAAGTCCTTGGTGATGTCAACAAGCTTCTTGTCCTCGAACTCCTTAAGCTGAGAGAAAGCGTACTCGTCAATTGGGTCAACAAGGAACAAGACCTCGAAGTCCTTAGCCTTCAAGACATCCAAGAATGGAGACTTCTCAACAGCCTTCAAAGACTCACCAGTAATGTAGTAAATGTTCTTCTGGACGTCCTTCATTCTAGTAACGTAGTCAGAAAGGGAGGTGGTCTCCTCACCAGACTTGGTGGAGTTGTATCTCAACAACTTGGCCAAAGCGTTTCTGTTCTGAGAGTCCTCGTGGACACCAAGCTTGATGTTCTTGGAGAAGGCAGAGTAGAACTTCTCGAACTGCTCAGAGTCCTCAGCAATCTCGTTGAAGGTCTCAATCAACTTCTTGATGATGTTCTTTCTAATAACCTTCAAGATCTTGTTCTGCTGCAAAGTCTCTCTGGACAAGTTCAATGGCAAGTCCTCAGAGTCGACAACACCCTTAACGAATGACAGCCATTCTGGAATCAACTCCTCAGCCTCGTCAGTAATGAAAACACGACGGACGTACAACTTGATGTTGGTCTTCTTCTTCTTGGACTCGAAGAGGTCGAATGGAGCTCTCTTTGGAATAAAGAGGATAGCCTTGAACTCCAACTGACCCTCAACAGAGAAGTGCTTAACAGCCAATGGGTCCTCCCAGTCGTTAGAGATGGACTTGTAGAAAGCGTTGTACTCCTCCTGTGTAACCTCGGATGGGTTTCTAGTCCACAATGGCTTAGTCTTGTTCAACTCCTCAAGCTCAGTGACGGTCTCCTTGACAGTCTTTGTCTTGGACTCCTTCTTCTCTTCATCCTCGTCAACCTCCTCAAGCTTTGGCTTCTTGTCGTCCTCATCATCCTTCTTCTCCTCCTCAACCTCTGGAACCTCCTTCTCAACCTCCTTGGTGACAACCAACTGAATTGGGTAAGAGACGAACTCGGAGTGCTTCTTGATAACCTCCTTAATTCTCTTCTCCTCCAAGTACTCAAGCTGGTCGTCCTTCAAGAACAATCTAAGGATGGTACCACGCTTAATTCTCTCGTTGGTCTCGTCAAGGGTGACGGAGAACTTACCACCAGCGTTAGACTCCCAGATGTACTGCTCGTCATCATTGTTCTTAGAGATAACCTGGACCTTGTCAGCAACCAAGAAAAGAGAGTAGAAACCGACACCGAATTGACCAATCATAGAAACATCGGCACCAGCGGAGAGAGCCTCCATGAACTGCTTGGTACCAGACTTGGCAATGGTACCCAAGTTGTTGACCAAATCGGCCTTAGTCATACCGATACCGGAATCTCTAATCTCAAGAACCTTCTCCTCTGGCTTTGGTGTGATTCTAATAAAGAGCTCTGGCTCAGACTCAAGCTTAGATTTGTCAGAGAGGGCCTCGTATCTAATCTTGTCGAGGGCATCGGAAGCGTTAGAGATCAATTCTCTAAGGAAGATCTCCTTGTTGGAGTAAACAGTGTTGATGATCAAACTCATCAACTGAGTGATCTCAGCCTGGAACTCATAGGATTCGGTTTTAGACATTGTGTTTGATCTGTGATGTTCTAGTTAAGGTAAAATCATAGTGGTAGTGATGGGGTTGGCGGCAAATGGTGGGCGCGCCCACATTTTATACACGTTCGTCGTCGACTTTTTTGGGCGTTTTTTCGCGGCTCTAGAAAATTCCATGAACTATCGCTCATAAAGGGCCACCGAATCGAAAGCGCTAAGATTAAGGGCTGGCACAGTCTGATTGATTAGGCCAATTGTGGCATTGCATCCTCATTAAATTCCACAGTATTCTGTGATATATTCTACATAACTCAATTGTGTTAACTGGCGAGGAACATTACAAGGTAATCTCTAGGCTGTAGACCTTCATCGCTAGCCAAGGGCTGCACAACCAGATAGGGCGATTACATAATTGACTGCCGTAATTACCTGTGTCAACATGAGAGAGTGTGGGGCAAAAGCGAATGTTTGGCATTGGACTTGGAACGAGGTTCAAGGAAAGTGAAACCATAGTTCATCTTAGAAGTGATATACTGTATATGGTATTAGAGATTAGTTAGAAGTGATATACTGTATATGGTATTAGAGATTAGTATGAAGAGCTTTTGTCTTACTGTGCTGTACGGGCTATGGCAAAAGGACAGTCATCAACTATATCTCGGTTAACTTCCTACAGAACCTAGCCAACGCACACCGTAAAAAAAAAAAGACCCCTGTGGTTCTAAATCTGAAACTGGTGTATCATACATCCCTGATATTTCACCAGCATTCCACGCCTGGCTCATTCGTTATGCTCGCCGTGTTCTTTCTCGGCATTTAGCGTGGTGCCCTTGCCGATTATAGTGTTACGTCCCCTTTCAATCAACACTTTGGAAGACGCACGGTTCACGCAACAATAAGTCGATAACAGAATTAACAGCACCCGTTTATCATAAATGCTACATCATCATGCATTCTTTCCCCATGTTATACCCTTCTATTGCATTCTTCCTGTCTCCCTCTTACCCGGATGTGTTTTTTGGTACCCACATCATAGCGCAAAGTAGCAATCGAGCAAGCAAGCAAACCCGCCATGTATGTGTGCAGACAATAAAATCATCATGCATGAGCAAGATCTGTGCCGATGTCTCCTTCACGACTATATAAAGTTGATGGGATCCTTTAATCAAGTTAAAACTCTATCATCACCCTGTCTTTATCTTCAACGAAACAAGAAACAATTGCAATCATAATGTACAGAACATACCTTCTTCACGCTTCCAGACAGACCGCTCTCCGTGCTGCTGTCACCACTACTACTCCACGCATGGCACTAACTCAGGCTGCTGCCCAGCGTCATTACTCCATCATTGACACTGCTAAGGAGAAACTTCAGGAGATCAACCTTAAGGTTGGTCAGGCTGCTGCTAGTGGATTGGAGACTGCCGAGCAGGCTAGTGAGACTGTGAAGGATAAGGCTGCTGATTTGAAAGATAAGACTCCTGACTTGTCAGCTGAGACTGCTAAGGAGAAGCTCAACGATATCAATCTAAAGGTTGGTCAGGCTGCTGCTAGTGGATTGGAGACTGCTGAGCAGGCTAGTCAGACTGTAAAGCACAAGGCCGCTGATTTGAAAGATAAGACTCCTGACTTGTCAGCTGACACTGCCAAGGAGAAGCTCAACGATATCAACCATAAGGTTGGTCAGGCTGCTGCTAATGGTATGGACAAGGCTGAGCAGGTTGGTGAGACTGTCAAGAGTAAGGCAAATGAAGTGACAAGTGATGCCAAGGAGAAGGCTGAGGATGTGAAGGAGGGAGCCAGGGAGAAGGCTGAGGATGTGAAGGAGGGAGCCAAGGAGATGAAGAAGAACTTGGAAGATATTGATGATCTCCCAGAGATGAAGGAGAAGGCTGACAGTTTGAAGCAAGATGCTCAGATTGGTGCTAAAGATTTCAAGAACAAGGCTGAGAAGGTCATTGGTGATGTTGAAAATGACGTTAGAAAGAACTTCTGATTTGCAAATAAGTTGGAATTTGAAAAACATAACGATTATAATGTATGAATGAGATTTGATATTAGCAATAATGTAGTATGATGTTGTTTAGGATGTACGGTACTAGCTGATTGCTGAAATCCTCAACTATAAATGAGTTCTACACCCATGAGTAACCAAGAAGCAAAAAAAACCAAAGAGAACGTGTATCAAAATAGGTACAAATTACGGCAACGAATTGAATAAAACAAAATGGAAGAGTCATGCACCAACTCAATCAGCAACAATAGGATCAAACAACCAATCAAACGAAAGTCAAAATAGAGTCAAAAAATCACTTCTCACTTTGTAAAATACTCATTAAACAAAACACCCAATGGAGGCAAACCTTTCTCCTTCTTGTCCTTTTCTACAGAACGTCTCTCATCCAACCCTTCATCATAATCCTGAACACCATCATCCTCTTCTTCCTCATCATCATCATCAATAGCGCTGTTCAACACAGTCTTGAAGATGGAGTTTGATCTAGATTTGGCAAATGGTCTTGGATGGGCCTGACTCGATTGTGATGACATACTCTCTTTTCTAAGGATGTATCTTTCACTGATTGCCTGTGGTTGCAAATTGTTGAAAAGAACCGGGGATGCATAAGAGAAAGATTGTGAACGGATCGAATCACCATTAATGAAAGATGTGTTACTTCCAACACTTGTTTGTGAAGATACTGAGAAAGAGCGTTCGGATTTACGACGTTGTGTTGGGGTATGGGTCGCACCCATGTAGATTGAGTGATGAGAGGATGAGTGACGTTTCCTGCGTGGTGTTGTTGAGAGATAAGTCAGTTTTGTTTGTTCACGGAAGTCAATTGTAGATGTTGATTTGGAACGGGTCTCGAGTTCAGAGATACGAGAGTGAATCTCAACTTCGGTACGTGTTGGCAAGAGTATGCTGAGTTCTGCAAAAGAGAGTGCTCTTTTGCGACGCGAGAGCAAAAGTTCATCCTCATCTGGTGTCCACTGTTTAGTTGTTGTTGTTGTTGTTGTTGTTGTTGTTGTTATTGGAAGGTCCTCGGTGGAAGAGACAGAGGTTACAGAAGATGAGAGTGGATCAGTGGACTGCTCATCACGTTTTGAGAATGAATCCCTTGGTGGGCCAGAGAAGCTCCATTGGTTGTATGATGGGACTGCGATTGGCTTTGTACCAGCGGACGAAGTTGACGATTTTGAGTGAGTCGATGTGGCAGGTGGTGGAGATACTGATGGAGAAGTTGATGTATCTTTGATCTGAGCGCTTGGGGTTGATCCCGATGCGATGCTCGAGGCTGTTGGTGTTGAAGTGTTTGAAGATGCCGGGGTGAGGGTGACGCCTGGAGTTGCGGACTTGAGCGAACCGGAACGAAGACGTCTCCAACGGAACTGACAAGCGTTAGGTGTTCTGTTTGCGAAATGGGAAGCGATCTCTTTCCATCCTAGCTTTTGCTGTTCTTTAAGATGACGCAGTAGCAAATCATCTTGAGGGTCCCAAGAGGAGGGTGTGCGCGAGAAGACGCGTGTTAGCTTAGATGCCTGCTCTGGCGAGTGTGACACCTCAGCCATAGTGTGTGAAAGTGGTGTTGATACTAAGAGTATTCAAGTATACGACTGCGTTTAGTGCGTCGACGAGTGCGTGGACTGCAGCGTTTCGGGTGGTTGTGTAGTGCCTTGTTGCTTGAGCTGTAGGCTTTGATAAGCGCGTCGGCGAGTGTGGGCAGCGCGGGTGGACAATAGGGAGTACTCTCTCACTTGAGGCGGGAGAAGAGCAGCTGTGACAGGGAGCAGCGAGGCAGTTAAGAGGGACAAAAGATTCTCCTCTAGTGTTTTATATTTGTACGTATCGTTGTATCTGATGCCCTTATGTGTGGTGAAGCGGGCAGTGAGTGGGCGGTGTGGAGCGTCGGCAAGGTCGATAAGCTGCAAGCGATGAGCTCTCGGGGCGAAGGTGTCTCGGGGAGGGGATGGTATCAGTGCGAGAGCGAGCTGTCAAGAGCAAAGAGAGTGGACGAGAAGGTGGATATGTGTGAGTGTGTACTCTTCTTATGATATGCGAGTGGTGCTTGCGAAGAGGCTGTTGTATTTGTGGGTAAAGTTGTGAGCCGAAGTGGTGGGGAGGTGGGGGAGAAAGAACGAGTGGGCGATGAGTTGCCCGATTGCGACGACGTCCATCGCGATGGTCGCGATCATGAGCCAAAGGAGATCAGACCAGTCTGGGGCGCGCCTAAGTCTTTAGTCCCGTGGGGCTGTTGTTCGCCGGCTCGGCAGCCGATCACTTGATTGTTGGGGGGAGCTAAAGCCGAAGACCCGAAGCGCGCGCGGTTGCTGTGGCTGGAAGGTCACAATGTCATCTCAATCTCCATCTTGACACTCACACTGACTAAACATCCTCTAAACCATACAAATAGATCCCTACAACACCGACTCTTCATCCATAAAAGTAAAATCGTGTCGTGTCGTCATTAGCAAAGTCTATACACATCCGCCATCGGCAACAAAATCACCCAAACGGGCCCGAGACAATAGAGTCCCTTATGAGTCCCCTTTAGTCCCACAAGTCCCATAAATCCCAGTCCATACTCACACCCCGGCTACCGATCTGGCCAGTCACAGCACACACCTTAACACCATCACCCATCACGAGTGACCAAGTTACATGGAGTAACAAGCAGCCACTTTCTCCACAGGCACGGCATCTGGGGCAGACAAAAAACTGTGGCCCCGCAGCACATTGCTGTAATTGGATAAAACAGCTGTGGCTAATATGTGTGTACCCCAATCTCGTATATGTCTCATCAAATAGTTGCATTCAATCAACCTTCCAATGAGACTCTTGACCTTGTTCTGTGAATAGTTCCACAGTGTATAGTGCCAGAGTACTCCACATATTAATCCAATTCCAGAAAAGCCATGGATCCACAACAATCTCGGCTTCTGCCCTTCTCTTTACTTCATCATGAGAGATCCACCAACCCCAAATTGTCATCTCATTAGCCAATTGTCCAGAGTACTGCATCATAAGATGTGTATACACTGCAATGACAATACAAGGTGAAAATGCATAAATGATTCTCATACTTCTAGTTGATGGTTGTGGAGATTTGAGTGCAGGGATGATCCTTGTAGCTGAATAGAAAACTGAAACACGGTATGCAAGATTGAATAAAACTGCTGGTGTTATGGTCTTTGTAGCTGCAATTAAAAATTCAATAACAGCTTGAAATGATACTGGTACACTTAGAGTCAACATCGATACCACTTGTGTTAAAGAATCACTTAGGATCATAGGAAGATATTGAACTTCTTGCCTTAGTTGATTTGTCGCTGTTGATATGAGTAAACTGATTTCATCAGAGGCCAAATCTGATAATTCTGGGAAAGTCTCATAGATACATTTAACAATGTATGCAAACAACAATGAACTTTCAATAGTTGATCCCTTCTTTGATACAATTCCATAAAGACCAACACCACCACAAAAAGTTAACACTGCTCCAATTAAGGATGCAGATAGCGAATTGATATCAATCGATGATGAATAGATTCGATAAAGGAAATATAACGATGTTGTAATGATACCACCAGAACTTAAGAGTGAAACAATAACCCAACTCTCAGATTTGTTTGATTTAAGCCATGCAAAAGTGTTACCAATGGATTGAATGGCCAAAATTGTACAAAGTCCTTCAAGCATTGTAAACCAAGGAGTAGAATTCTCAATTATAGATCTCCATGGTTTAACGGCAAAACTGTAATAAAAGAGATACTCTTGTTTCAAATCAGACTCCTTAGAACTGTTGAATAATGACAAGAACATTGTCAATAGAGAAGGGATAAACAAATGTTGTGAGAAGTATAAAACTTTCATCAAAAAATTCTTGTAAAAGAATAACCGTAGCACAGTTAGGATGAAATATAAGTTGAATAATGTAACAGTGAAGACCAACCCACAATAAACTCCACCAACTTGGAAAGAAATCGGTACCGTTAACACAATCAACAAGAGGTATAACGTTGTGAAGAAGACACGGATAGTTGACCATACTCTCTTTGCAATGGATACTCGCCTCTGTTGTGGCGAGCTGCCTTTTGAAGATGAAGGTATCCGTGTTATTGAATCGTCAGAACGTATTGACATTGTGTGTAGTCGTGTGTAGTCTTAGAAATGATTGTTCTGTCTGTTTGTTTGTGGGGCGGTAATAGGGAGGCACTTCAAGTATTGATGGAAACAGATAGATGAACTAAGGGTCCGAGTATATGTCGACACAATAAGAGTTAATGCCGTATCAGATAAGTATTCCACAATTCACCGATCCAATGTCAAAAGAACACAAATGAGGTCTCGTATTTGATGTCTCGTGGCTGTTGAATGTGTCACGGGGAGAACGCGTCGTGAGGATAACTAGGAAAAACAGCACAAATGAAACCCTGTGAGTCCACTGAAAAGAACACCAAGTGTGTGTTGTAGAATGTATATGTCAAGCTATGAGTGTATCACAACAATCAAACAAAGAAGGTGCAGAGAGATGAGTCTTCTAGTAATGTCTTCTTATCCACAAGTAGTAGAAGGCACCCACATACAAAATTTCATTATTCTTTCGCAGCGCCAAAAAGCGAAATTTCAACTGCGTGGCCGTACCATATATTCTTATTTTCGCGAAAACGATTTCTTTGGTACATTGGCACAGAAGGCGCACAGCATATGCAAATGATAAGAAGACCGTTATGTTATCTTAGGGGGTACGGTAATGGGAAGATTGTGTCTCTTTTTAGTTATACCATAGTATTGATACATTGATGTAATCTATTCAATTTATTCACCAGTTCAACAGACTCTTATATAGTTCTAACCTTGTGATTAGTAACTTCCCCGCATTAGGAACAGACGCATCTTTACAGCATCGTTTTAGAAGTCTAGTAGTAAAGGTGGTCTATATAACTTTAGTATCACGTGTATCATTAATTTATGTTAGTATAGACTGGTGTGGGTAGTATGGACATTGTGTTATTAATTCAATATATTAGATAAATCACGATCACATGAACATTCTTAAAAATCAATATATTATATCAATAGTTGAGAATGGAATTTAGAGTAGCAGAATTTAAGGTAATTTCATTTCAACAAAAATGCTATAAATGGTTTAAAATTAGTTTGGATATACCCGATAAATAACTCAGATTTCACTCTACTGGATTTAATTATATGAGGCATTAATATCTGCTGGATAATTAAAGCTTATAATAAATATATTAAAAAGGTGTTTGGGATGTACGGGTGTCCGGGTGTATGGATGTAGGGTTTCTTTCCATCACCACGATCATCCCTTGGCATATGATTACTGTTTATTGCTGTGCTGAACGGTTAATGAACGATATAAAGAGTCTAGAAACTAATAAAATACTACAAAGTACTACAAAGAGTAATATGGATTGAATAAACATCAATCAACTCCACCTTAGATAACAAAAACACCCCTGAATGAGTCCATGCACCCGTGACGCGCCCCACCTTGTCGCATTTAATAGTCGCTAAGACCTTCGGTATATTCACCTCGCAAACTAAAGCATAGCCACCCTTCTCATATACTTAAGACATAAAGTTTTCCTAATAATACACCATGGAATTAGCTACATCATAGGTCATTCATTACCTTAAAGATGACAATCACAGCTTCAGAACCTTGGTGGAAGGACTCTATTGTCTATCAAGTTTGGCCTGCGTCTTTTAAGGACTCTAATGGTGATGGTATAGGTGACCTCAACGGTGTCACTTCTAAACTTGATCACATCAAATCACTTGGTGTTGATGTCATTTGGCTATCTCCACATTATGCCTCTCCATTAGACGACATGGGATATGACATTTCAGACTATGAAGCTATCAATCCACAGTTTGGTACAATGGAGGACATGGACAATTTGCTTACGGAGATTAAGAAGCGTGGAATGAAACTAATCCTTGACTTAGTTGTTAATCACACCTCATCAGAACATGAATGGTTTAAAGAATCACGCTCCTCTAGGGATAACCCAAAGAGAGATTGGTATATTTGGAAGGATAAAGCTAACAATTGGGAGTCTGCCTTTTCTGGATCAGCATGGGAATGGGATGAAAAGACACAACAGTATTATCTTCATATCTTTGCAGTTTCTCAACCAGATCTCAATTGGGAAAATGAAGATACTCGTAAGGCAATTTATAAATCCGCTTTAGAGTTTTGGTACGAGAAGGGTGTTTCAGGTTTTAGAATTGATACCGCAGGGTTGTATTCCAAAGTTCAAACTTTTGAAGATGCACCAATAATCTTCCCAGATCATAAATATCAGCCATTTGGTCCACTTTCTAGATCTGGTCCAAGAATTCATGAGTTCCATAAAGAGATGTATGCTCAGGTTACTTCAAAGTATGATGCCATGACCGTTGGTGAAGTTGGTAGATGTTCAAAAGTTGATGCTCTCAAGTATGTCAGTGCAAAGGAGAAGGAAATGAACATGATGTTTTTGTTTGATACCGTTGACGTTGGAACTACTAAGAATGATCGTTTCAATTATAGAGGGTGGAAATTAACAGAATTCAAAGATGCCATTGCTAACCAATCTGATTTCATCTTTGATGAGTCTGGTAACAAAAATGATGCTTGGTCTACAGTCTTTATCGAAAACCATGACCAACCACGTTGTGTTTCAAGATTTGGAAACACTTCAAACAAGTTGTTGTGGAGCAGATCGGCTAAGATGCTGGCATTGTTGCAAACCACATTGACCGGTACACTGTTCATTTATCAAGGTCAAGAGATTGGTATGACTAACGTTCCTGAATCTTGGGATATAAAGGAGTATTTGGATATCAACACTATCAATTTTTGGAATGATTATGTTGCTAATGGTCACACTGAAGAAGAAAAGAAGAAGATGCTCAAGAATATCAATTTGCTCGCAAGGGACAATGCTAGAACTCCTGTTCAATGGGATGCCACCGAAAACGCTGGATTTGGAGAGGGTAAGCCATGGATGAGAGTAATTGATAACTATAAAGAGCTCAATGTTGCTGCACAGGAAAAAGATTCAGACTCTGTGTTAAATTTCTATAGAACGGCCATCAAGGTGAGAACACAGCATAGAGACGTCTTGACACATGGTAATTTTGAGATCTTGGACTATGATAACCAAAAAGTGTTTACTTATCTTAAGAGCCAAAGTGAGAAGCAAATGCAAGTTGTGCTTAACTTTACTGATGAGGAAGTGGCCTTTGAGTCCCCAGATGGAGAGATTCTATTGACTAATGTTGACAAGGGACTTTCTGGTAAGTTGCAACCATATGAAGCTAGACTCATTTTACTTAACTAGATGGACATAGAGTCCCTTAATTTTCTATATAAATTTTGATGATATTTTGAATTATGAGTGTAGATTAGCCATGTTCAGTTGCACGGAAGCTCTACCTTCTTTCAAATACCGATCAAAGATTGATCGAACGAGCATAATTGTCTTATCACCCCGATAGTCAGTAACTACTGGGGTTTAAGCCATGTTATGGACTACTACTATAATCTCTTCGGGGATGAGCCACAGCCCATGGCTTTCAATGGGGATAACAAGGATCTGGAAGGTACATTGGGGGACGATCTTCCTCACCCACTGATATCGGGGAGGACTGCAAGATGGCTTATTTTGCGACTGGCACTAGAGTGATCCCCTGCAATTACCTTATCCACAAAGGGTTGTCTCAGTAGACTTGGGCACAGTCTCAAACAGGGTATGATATTGGCATACCCTGCCCATTGTGCAAACCTAACCTGTGCACACTTAACCTGTACAAGACGAAGATGTATGTCTCTTACTGGGGCCACCTCTGCACCTGACCCACATGTGAAAAGTTTAGACCAATCGGCTCAGGGGTCTGGACGGCAGAACCGGACGCTAACGCACAGGGAACAATAAATCTCACGGTCATATCCGGCCATTGGCCATTATGTGATTTGTGGAGAAGCATAGTCTTTTGATCTAAAGATTAGTTAATGGATTGCGGTTAGTTTTCCCAAAAGGGAACGGTTCCCGGATGCGCCCCACCGTTGGCTGCATTACTCCAAGGTGCGGAAACATGCGTCATGGGAAAGCCACCACAACTATCGTGGCTTTCTCTTTCTCACCATTGAGCTCCCAACGGTTTAAAAGCCACCGATTTCTACCTTTCAGCCACTTGTCCTTCTTCTTTGAGATGTAGCACAGCCACAGGTCACAAACAATAGAAAAAAAAAACAATGACTAAGCAGCCGAACTTCCTCATCATCGTCGCCGATGACCTGGGATTCACCGACACATCCCCATACGGTGGTGAGATCTCCACTCCGAACCTCAACCGCATTGCAAACCATGGTCTCCGTTTCACTGATTTCCATACGGCCTCTGCATGCTCTCCTACACGTTCCATGCTGCTCTCTGGTACCGACAACCACATCGCCGGTCTTGGCCAGATGGATGAGTTCCTGCGTCAGGCCCCAGATGTCTTTGAAGGAAAGCCGGGATATGAAGGTTATCTCAACTTCCGTGTTGCTGCACTCTCGGAGATTCTTAAGGAGAATGGCTACTATAACTTCATATCTGGTAAGTGGCATCTTGGAAACCTGCCAGAGTACTGGCCAGGTGCCCGTGGCTTTGAAAAGTCGTTCGGTCTCCTCAGTGGTGGTGGTAACCACTACAAGTACTTCCCAAAGGATGAGAATGGAAACCACATCAAGTTCCTTGAACCAATCTACCAGGAGAATGGTAGAAGACTTGATGCGGACACAGAAATCCCTGATGACTTTTACTCCACTGTCAATTACACCGACAAGTTCCTCGAACAGTTAAACCATGAAGACAGAAAGGGAAGACCATTCTTTGGCTTCTTGACATACACTTCCCCACACTGGCCATACCAGGCCCCAGATGAAGTTATTGCCAAGTACAAAGGTCGCTACAATGCCGGTCCAGAGGAATTGAGAAAGCAGAGATTGGCTAAGGCTGCTCAGATCGGTATCATCCCAGATGGTGTTGAGCCACATCAGGTTGAGACCATGAGAGAAAAGGCATGGAAGGATCTTGACGATTACGAGAAGGCCTGTGAATGTCGTATCATGGAGGTTTACGCTGCCATGGTTGATGTCATGGATCAACAGATTGGTCGTGTCTATGACAGACTCGTTGAGACTGGTGAAATTGACAACACTTTTATCCTGTTTATGTCCGATAACGGTGCTGAGGGTATGTTGCTCGAGGCAATGGCTGTGAGAAATGAGAACGCTGGTCGTATCATTAAGAAGTACTTTGACAACAGCTTGGACAATATCGGTAAGCCAAACTCTCATGTTTGGTACAGTGACCAATGGGCACAGGCTGCCACTGCTCCACATTTCATGTACAAGATGTGGGCATCCGAAGGTGGTATCAGATGTCCTATGATTGTCCACTATCCTGATTTGGTCAAGAAGGAGGATGAGGGTAAGGTCAAGAGAGAGTTCATTACTGTCATGGACATCTTGCCTACCGTCTTGGATATTGCCGGCATCAAGCATCCGGCTCCAGAGTTCCAAGGTCGTCGTGTTGTCACTCCACGTGGCTCTTCATGGGTGAAATACATCACTGGTGAGTCTGACCATGTTCATGATGAGGATAAGGTCCATGGCTGGGAACTCTTCTCTCAGCAGGCCATTAGAAAGGGCCACTATAAGGCACTCTTCATTCCAAAGCCAGCTGGTCCTGAAAAATGGCAATTGTTCAATTTGAAGACTGATCCAGGTGAGAACCATGACCTTGCCGAGACTGAGCCTGAGATTCTCAAGGAGCTCTTGGATCACTGGGTTGATTACGTTGCTGAAACTGGTCTTGTCGAGGCCACTGAAACCTTGAGAGATGTTATGCACTTGGTTTATAAACCAACTGTCCTATATCACTGATAAAGTACGCTGATAGATATCTATATATCCTCTTTTCTGATGAATACACTGGTTGTTACAGGGAAAATTTATAGTCACAATTCTCAACTATATCAACTAGATATCTAGGTCACGCTGTTTCAACAAACCAGCCAAACCTTCAATCTCACCAGCACCTCTTGGATTGAATTTTTCCAAATACTTCAAAATCTCATTGTAGTTAGCATCACTTACATCCAATTCATACCCATCGCCCGCCTCTTCATCATCATCGTCATCATCATCGTCATCCTCAATGTCCTCCTTAATATCTTTATCATCCTTATCACCATCCTTTCCCTCCGCCAACTCGAGTTTATTAATGATATGATCCACTTTGGCCATTTCGATTCGTGTACCATCTACCAATGACCTAATCTTGTATCTCATTAATCTTCGCAGCTTGGTCATTGTCAATGCGTCGTACCAGCCATCATGGAAATCACACTCCTCCCTGAACGTACCCATAAATAGAATCTTCTTCACATCAGGATCGACAAGGTTTTCAAGCTGGAATGATAGTGACACTGGAAGTTCCTCACCGTTGAATTTAAAGGCATCGGGCAGTTCAGTAAGTGTCTCATTCGTGGTGTTCTTTGGGAATGTTCGACTCACATTTGGGATTCTGAATCTTTCAGTCTGATATGGTGCCAACGATCTCGAGGATTTTGGATCAAGGCCGAGACGAATATAGGACTGACGCCATGGTCCCTTTGTATAGGTATATGAGACTTGTGGAAGGGCATATTTGAGACATTGTTGGAGATGCGGCGAAAGTACAGCTTCGAGATGTTTTCGAATCCATACTGGTTTCTTGTCAAAGAGTCCTTTGAGGATTTCAATAGTGTGTAAGATGTCACGGGAGAACATATTGTCTGGTTCATTTTGAAAATTTTCAAGTTGTTGTTTAAGTTCTGGAGTTAGCTCCTGTGGAACTTCGTCCTCCCATCTGATAATGATAGAGTGAAGTTTGATGCGTTTGCTCTTGATGGAGAGCTTACCTTCTTTAATCACAGTGGCGGCGTTTTTCTTGTATTGGTAATTGAATGGTAATGGGATGGATGAAAATCTTGGTGGAGGTGGAAGCTCAAACTGACCACTCTCTGCCGGTTCCCATGGCTTTTTATCTGGGGCAAACACTTTCTCTAGCTTCTTGATGTTCTCATAATTCATGGAATGAATCGACTTGTTTATCGTTTGTGTGAATTCACTAGTTTGTGGACTATACTGGAAATCAGCCATCTCTCTGAATCTGAAAGTTTTGTTTATAATGGCGACCGGAGTGATATGAACCGCTTTTTTCTCCTCATGCATTTGCTTAAGCGTCTTTTGAACACTTCCTCCATTTGCCTCAAGCGCCTTCTTAGGAACCGTCACTTTTATAAGAATCTGCTCATTACTGCTAAGCTTAGCATTCACCGGGTGTTCATATATGTTCCTGGTAAATCGTAGCTCTAGAGGATTCGTCATTTCATCTTGACATGCCCTTATAATAGCTTCTTTACCGCCCACCATCTGCAGGGCCCTATCAACATTGTTCACCTTGAGCGGGAACTCAATACACGAAATGTGTGGAATATCAAGCGAATGTTCCTTCGCATACTGTTTGGAGGTCATGGTTGACAATACCAGTGATGTGTTGCGCTTACAATCCTCTATTGTTGTTGATATGTAGTTGATATAGATATAATTGATGTTGCACTTGTTCAAGTTTTTGTTTACGCGTTTGTTGTGATTTGGGGTGTTCGGGTGTGGGCGCTATCATATCTGTCATTGCTGTACGGGCGCTTAAACATAGTGACGTGAGCAAAGCAACGTTGTTCTCTCGAGTTCTTCGACTTCTTTCTCTTGAATACCCCTGTCTACATACTCATTGACTCTTTCATCAAAGATCTTAGTGAAATCAACGCCATACAATGTCCTCTGGAAACGTTCTTGTTGTCTCGAACAGAATTCCCGTCACGCTCAAGCGCTCACCAGATGGTGAGTACCAGTATAACATGTCCTCTGGAGGTCTTGTCACCGCTCTTCAAGGTTTGAAGAAGACATCCACTTTCCAATGGTTTGGATGGCCAGGTTGGGAAGTGCCAGCTGATGAACAGGAAAAGGTGACACGCGAGCTCGACGAGAAGTTCAAGGCTACACCGATCTTCCTCAATGATGACATTGCAGACCTTCACTATAATGGATTCTCCAATTCGATTCTCTGGCCATTGTTCCATTACCACCCAGGTGAGATCAACTTTGATGAACAAGCTTGGGCTGCATACAACGAGGCTAATCAGAAGTTTGCCGAGGAGATCTTGAAGCATGTGAAGGATGGTGATGTTGTCTGGGTTCACGATTACCACTTGATGCTCCTGCCAGAGCTCTTGCGTGATGAGATTGAGAAGCGCGGTATAAAGAATGTTAAGCTCGGTTTCTTCCTTCATACTCCATTCCCATCTTCAGAGATTTATAGAATCTTGCCAGTGAGACAGGAGATTCTCAAAGGTGTTCTCAGTTGTGATCTCATTGGATTCCACACATATGACTATGCTAGACATTTCCTCTCTTCTGTTGAGAGAGTGTTGGGTGTTAAGACGTTGCCTAATGGTGTTGAATATAAAGGTCGTTATGTCAACGTTGGTGCCTTCCCAATTGGTATTGACGTTGATAACTTTACTGATGGGTTGAAGAAGGATTCAGTTGTTAAGAGAGTTGAGCAATTGAAGCAGAAGTTTGGTGATACAAAGATCATTGTTGGTGTTGATAGATTGGACTATATCAAGGGTGTTCCACAAAAGCTTCATGCTTTTGAAGTGTTTTTGAACGAACATCCAGAATGGATTGGTAAAGTTGTGCTAGTGCAGGTTGCAGTTCCATCTAGAGGTGACGTTGAGGAGTATCAGTCCCTTAGAGCCACCGTTAACGAGCTTGTTGGAAGAATTAATGGTACTTTTGGTACAGTTGAGTTTGTTCCTATCCACTTTATGCACAAATCGATTCCATTCGATGAATTGATTTCACTTTATGCCATTTCTGACGTTTGTCTCGTGTCATCTACCCGTGATGGTATGAATTTGGTCAGTTATGAATACATTGCATGTCAAGAGGAAAAGAAGGGATCTCTAATTCTCTCTGAGTTCACAGGTGCTGCTCAGTCTTTGAATGGTGCCCTTATTGTTAACCCATGGAACACAGATGAGTTATCTCAGGCTATTTATGAGTCATTGACATTACCAGAGGCAAAGAAAGAGGCCAACCATCAGAAGCTCTTCAGTTACATCTCAAAGTACACTAGTGCCTTCTGGGGTGAGAACTTTGTCAAGGAGCTTTACAAGATTGGCAAGTAGAGGAATGAGTCTATAGAGAGAGAGAGAGATAGACATTAAACTAGTGTGCTATTATAGCGAGTGGTTTGAGGGTTCTTCCTGAAGAGCCATACAAATAAAAATGATACGGAGTAGAACTACCCACATGATCCTCATGTAGACCAGTAGACCAGTAGATCAGTAGACCAGGCCCACTAGAAGAGAGCCCCACCAAAATATCAAACTCTTGAAGAGACTTTACCCCCGAAGACCCGGAGTTGAGCGGAGGCGCGAACCAAAAAAATCCGGGGAATGCCAAGTTTTGAGTTTCTCCATCTATTGGTTAGTATAAGCAATTGGGGCCAAGACAAAGCAGCTAAGATAGACCACTCACCCCAACGCCGAGAAATGTAACCCCAGCTTGCCCGCTGATAGTGTGACTCCGAGATGACACTTGGGAATGACATGCCATTGATTCTCGGACAAATTGCATCGTGCTCCCTCGGGGGGAGTCAGGGAAGGTTGGTGAGACGCGTCAGGCATTGAGAGGGGGGGGGGGACAAGGTGTCAGCACTCAGCCTCAACGCCAAGTCCATTCAGTTCATACAGAGGAGGTGTTTCAGCGAGCATTAATTGATATTATAGTATCAAAGTATCAAAGTATCAAAGTATCAAAGTATCAACAGATGATACAGATATTCCCCCTTCTCTCTTTGAGTGTGTTTGACTCGATCGTTTGATCCACGCGGTTTACCTTCATAGTGCCTTGGCGATGCTCGGAGCATCTAATGACTCCAATTTCTCCGTTTCTGCTTGAGGCACAAACATTAAAAAATACCCAACAGAGCTCGTTACAAAAACCAGCAAGTGTATGATGCGATTTGGATTATGCACCTCTCTTTTTCTCCACACTGCATCACCCATCTTCAAATTATTGCGGCATACCATGGGGACGCAGCCAACTGCAATACCGAGGCCAAGGCAAGCCACCCACATTCGGATTCCATGGACCCCACACCCCACCTCCTTGCGTCTTAATATAAATAGCCAGTAGATCCGGACTTTAGAAGCTTAGATGATTATCATGTCTCCATCTCTACAGACTCTACACTCAGACAACAATGCCCGAGTTTGTCGAAGACATCACTAAACCGAACGAAGTCCAACATGCAAAGGACATAACCACTAAGCTCACGTCTTCAGGATCTGAGATCAACATCGCTGACGATGCTCTCAATGATTACGTTGCCAAATTCATTGAGATGTCTTCGAATGCTCAGGATAACGATCAAAAGGAGAAAATAATGCCTTTGAAACAAGGTCTTAAAACTTTCCCAAAGGCTGCATTTTGGTCCGTCGTCCTCTCTACTGCTTTGATCATGGAGGGTTTCGATACATCCCTTTTGGCTTCTTTGTACAACCAGGACGTTTTCCAGAAAAACTACGGTGAATACTATCCAGACATCGATCAGTGGCAGATTCCAGCAAAATGGCAACTTAGTCTCTCTATGTCCTCCCACGTTGGTGGTATCTTTGGTCTTTACGCTGCTGGTATCGCTGGTGAGAAGTGGGGTTACAGACGTACTTTGATCGTTGCAATGGCTCTTACTATTGTGTTCGTCTTCATCGTCTTCTTCAGTGTTAATCTTGAGATGTTGCTCGTTGGTGAACTCTTCTGTGGTTGCGTCTGGGGTGCCTTCCAGACTTTGACCGTGTCTTATGCCTCTGAGGTTTGCCCTGTTGTCTTGAGAGTCTACTTGACTACTTATGTCAATGCTTGTTGGGTCATTGGTCAGTTAATTGCTGCTTGTGTCTTGAGAGGTACACTCAATATGACAACAATATGGGCATACAGAATCCCTTGGGCTTTGCAGTGGATCTGGCCAATTCCTATCATTATTGGTATCTACCTTGCCCCAGAGTCTCCATGGTGGCTTGTCAAGAAGAATAAAGCCAAGGAAGCTCGTCGCAGTATTAGAAGACTTCTCACTCCAAACTCTGATATTCCAGATGTTGATATCCTTGCCGATGCCATGTTGAACAAGATTCAATTGACTTTAAAAGAAGAGGACCAGAAAGTTTCTAATGTGTCATACTTGGACTGCTTCACTAAGAAAAACTTCAGAAGAACCAGAGTCGCTTCACTCATTTGGGTTATCCAGAATATCACCGGTTCCGCCTTGATGGGTTACTCCACATACTTCTATACCCAAGCTGGTCTTGATAAGGGTATGTCTTTCACTTTCTCTATTATTCAGTATGCACTTGGTCTCATCGGAACTATCCTCTCTTGGGTTCTTTCCCAGAAACTCGGCCGTTTTGATATCTTCTTTGGTGGTCTTTGTATCAACTTCGTTGTGCTTGTGTGTGTTGGTGGCTTGGGCTTTGCCGACTCGCAGGGTGCATCATGGGCCATTGGTTCTCTTCTCTTGGTGTTCACATTTGTCTATGACGCTAGTATTGGTCCTATCACCTACTGTGCCGTTGCTGAGATCCCATCTGCTACTATGAGAGCTAAGACTGTGGGTATCGCTAGATCTGAGATCAACATCGCTGACGATGCTCTCAATGATTACGTTGCCAAATTCATTGAGATGTCTTCGAATGCTCAGGATAACGATCAAAAGGAGAAAATAATGCCTTTGAAACAAGGTCTTAAAACTTTCCCAAAGGCTGCATTTTGGTCCGTCGTCCTCTCTACTGCTTTGATCATGGAGGGTTTCGATACATCCCTTTTGGCTTCTTTGTACAACCAGGACGTTTTCCAGAAAAACTACGGTGAATACTATCCAGACATCGATCAGTGGCAGATTCCAGCAAAATGGCAACTTAGTCTCTCTATGTCCTCCCACGTTGGTGGTATCTTTGGTCTTTACGCTGCTGGTATCGCTGGTGAGAAGTGGGGTTACAGACGTACTTTGATCGTTGCAATGGCTCTTACTATTGTGTTCGTCTTCATCGTCTTCTTCAGTGTTAATCTTGAGATGTTGCTCGTTGGTGAACTCTTCTGTGGTTGCGTCTGGGGTGCCTTCCAGACTTTGACCGTGTCTTATGCCTCTGAGGTTTGCCCTGTTGTCTTGAGAGTCTACTTGACTACTTATGTCAATGCTTGTTGGGTCATTGGTCAGTTAATTGCTGCTTGTGTCTTGAGAGGTACACTCAATATGACAACAATATGGGCATACAGAATCCCTTGGGCTTTGCAGTGGATCTGGCCAATTCCTATCATTATTGGTATCTACCTTGCCCCAGAGTCTCCATGGTGGCTTGTCAAGAAGAATAAAGCCAAGGAAGCTCGTCGCAGTATTAGAAGACTTCTCACTCCAAACTCTGATATTCCAGATGTTGATATCCTTGCCGATGCCATGTTGAACAAGATTCAATTGACTTTAAAAGAAGAGGACCAGAAAGTTTCTAATGTGTCATACTTGGACTGCTTCACTAAGAAAAACTTCAGAAGAACCAGAGTCGCTTCACTCATTTGGGTTATCCAGAATATCACCGGTTCCGCCTTGATGGGTTACTCCACATACTTCTATACCCAAGCTGGTCTTGATAAGGGTATGTCTTTCACTTTCTCTATTATTCAGTATGCACTTGGTCTCATCGGAACTATCCTCTCTTGGGTTCTTTCCCAGAAACTCGGCCGTTTTGATATCTTCTTTGGTGGTCTTTGTATCAACTTCGTTGTGCTTGTGTGTGTTGGTGGCTTGGGCTTTGCCGACTCGCAGGGTGCATCATGGGCCATTGGTTCTCTTCTCTTGGTGTTCACATTTGTCTATGACGCTAGTATTGGTCCTATCACCTACTGTGCCGTTGCTGAGATCCCATCTGCTACTATGAGAGCTAAGACTGTGGGTATCGCTAGAAACATGTACAATTTGGCTGGTATCCCAGTGTCCATCATCACCCCATATATGCTTAATCCAACAGAGTGGAACTGGAAAGCTAAGACTGGTCTCTTCTGGGCTGGTTTCTGCTTCGTGTCGCTGATCTATACTTGGTTTGAGTTCCCTGAGACCAAGGGAAGAACTTTCGCTGAGCTGGACATGCTCTTCAGTAACAATGTCAGGGCTAGAAAGTTCAAGACTACTCAGGTGCAGATCTTCAACACTGAAGAGATGTTGAAGAAGATGGATGAGAGCGAGATCAAGAACCTTGTTGACCAGACCGTTGAGGCCGAAAATTTGACCGAGAAGGCATAGCTTATATTTTGTATTTTTTTTCTGTATGCATTTTATCAATTGAAGCTTTTGAAATTATACTCAATTCTAGACTCATGAATACAAATACTACTGCCGGAGAGATAGAGAGAGATACGGAGAGAGAGACGGGAACCGACTCATCGCGACATTATCTTCCCCGCGCAAAAGTACCAAGGAGGACAAATATATCAACGCTTAAATCGAACCGTTATTTAGCGTCATACTATATCTTCAATCGCTCTCCAATGCTTTCAAGGACCTGGATCCTCTCAGATTGTCTCTCCCGGACTCACTCTCAATGTCTTAAGGCCACGCTGTACTCGTACTTCAACGTGCAACGGCCACTCACGTCACATATCCCACCGGGCTACCACCTGATTTACTTCAACCCCAAGTCTGAGGAAGACGCACTTTCAAAGGACGGATATGACGCACATCAACAGCCTGATGATACCTCTTTCAAGAGACGCATGTGGATTGGAGGTTCGATGAAGTTCCATCACTCAGTGCCCTTCGACCGAAAGTCGATTTGCGTGGAATCAATTGATGCATTCCGCAAGCTTCGAGACAAGCACTACGTGACAATTAATCGTGAGATTATCTCGGGTGAGGATGTTGCCATTGAAGAGAAGAGAACTCTTATATACACAAATACGTACTATACTCCACCAGAGCCGGTGTTTGTGGAGAAAAAGCCATCGTTCTCCCACATCATGAAACCAACCGAGCTGATGCTATTCAGATACTCAGCCTTGACGTTCAATTCTCACAAAATCCACTATGACAAAGTGTATGCTGAAAGTGAAGGGTATCCTAATGTACTGTTGCAAGGCCCATTGAGTGTTACGCTTTTGCTTGAGTGGGTGAATACGTTGTATGATGATTTGAAGATTAAAGAGTTCACATATAAGAATATTGCCCCCATTTTTGCCGGTGACGAGATAAAGTTGTGTCTGCGAGAGAACGAAGACAGTGTATTCGATGCTTGGATTCAAAAGACGGATGGCCAGCTGCTTGTGGAAGCAACCTTGGATGCAGAGTAAAGATGATCAATAAAAGTCTTGGATAAGTTTACGTTCTGTAGAGACCCAATGCCTCCATTTCTTCGATGACTTTGGATCAAAATCCGTCATCACAACGTCCGAATACTTCCACTCTTGAACTTCAATTTTGAGATTGAAAAATACTGTCGTATCTCTTAAGGACATCTGGTAGCAGAGCTCATCGTTAACTTGTGCCTCCTTCAGAGTCTCCAACTCGTCCAGCGGTCTCTGTCTCCTTTGTATCTTCTTTAGCACTGAGCCGTCTGATTCCATATACCTTGTTAGGGGCCCACATGCTTTTGGAGGGAGATGCATATTCCGAAGTGTGCTTTCAATTGTATCACCATCAACAAGTAAACGAAGTACACACCAGTCTGCATTATCTCCATGCTTGTATCGATGATGTGCACAATTGCGACATCCATAGCGCGTCTTCGTTAGCCATTTGGGCTTAATCTCAACAACTAATCCATGATCATACGTATAAATCGTGTAGTATGCCGTCTTGTGCTTGATCTGTGCTGAATCTGGAATAATATTCTCCATCAGAAGACCAAATCCATCATTGAGACCGCCTTCAATCTGAAATGTAACTCGAGCAAGCGTTAATGTTATCAGTTCAGGGAAGTCCTTTCGTACTTTCTCAGTGAATTCGTACACTATCTTTGTATCATACTCCTGACCTTTTTGTCGTAGACGAAGAAGTGTCCGATTCTTGATGAGATGTGGAGTGTTGATGCCTATGTATTTGTACACCAGATTGGCGTTTCCCTTGGCAAAGAAGATCCAGTCATCGGGGTTTGAAAGTGTCAGAAGCTTGGAAGGCTCCGAAGTCATGACACAGAAGAGTTTCTTCCCGTATATTGAATGATTCAGGGCTGAATCAAGGGGATAAGAGAGATAATCCCATGAGGAAGATGATGACTATCCCCATAAAACCTGGACACCACAATTTAAATCCGGGGGCTCATCCCCGGAAGTTACCATTTCCGCGAGAGGCACATAGAAAAAAAATTTGGGTTGCAATTCCCTTACAAACCTCATCTCACTTATCTTTTGGAGGTCTACTGTCGACACTTGGTGGATCACAGAGTCGTACACTAATACACAAGATGGCTCCTGCGGAGAAGGTGACCATTAAGAACAAACAGATTCGTCAGAAGCTGTTTGCTAAGCTTAAAGACAAGAAGAATAAGGAACGTCATCAGCTTCGTGCTACCAGAGCCAAGGAGGAGAAGGCCAATCCAGAGTTGAAACAGGAGAGATTGGCGACTAATGTCCCAGAGACTATTGAATCCAAGAGAGTCTATGATGAAACTGTTGGTGCTGAAGTTGAAGGTGAGGATGATTTTAGCTCATACTTTGATGGCCGTGAGCCAAAGATCCTTATCACAACGAATGCCAATGCACGTAAGGCAGCTTACGAATTTGCCAACGTGTTAATGGAGATTGTTCCAAATGCTACATTTATTAAGCGTAAGAGAGAGTTTAGCATGAAGGATATGTCCAAGTTTTGCAGCAATAGAGACTACACTGATCTAATAGTGATCAATGAGGACAAGAAGAACGTCAATGGTATCACGTTTATCCACCTTCCGGAAGGCCCAACATTCTACTTCTCGATATCATCTTTCACACCGGGAAAGAAGATTAAGGGTCATGGTACAGCTACAGATCACATTCCAGAGCTTGTGCTTAACAACTTCACAACAAGACTTGGTAAGACCGTTGGAAGACTTTTCCAGTCTCTTTTCCCTCACAGACCGGAGTTTGAAGGTAGAAATGTCGTAACACTGCACAACCAGAGAGACTATATTTTCTTCAGAAGACACAGATATATTTTCAGAAACGAGGAGAGAGTTGGACTGCAAGAGCTTGGCCCGCAATTTACGCTCAGGCTAAGAAGAATGCAGAAGGGAATCAAGGAGGAGATCGAGTGGGAGCACAGACCGGACATGGACAGAGACAAGAGAAAATTCTACCTCTGAGGAGCCATGGCATTTGCATAACTTTAATATTACGTTTACGACCCTTTTACTCACTGCTGTAGAACTCGTATGTGTGTGTTTAATCCCCCACGCCCTTATCAGTCCCTTGTCGCCCCAGAGACCGACTTTCCGCGAAAACGAAAACAAAACAAAAAATGGATGGTTCTCCAAACTAGTTCATAACAAAGATCTACTCTTTTAAATTCTCGTCTATTTGCTTGAGAAAACGTCTTCTCAAAACTCTCCTGGAAGTCACAAATTTATCGAGGATCCCGGACTCGTTTCCTTCTTCGCAAAGCACTGCCCGCGTACTTCCGCCCGTCGCCGCATTCGCTGAGGTCATCGCCTTCCGCCCAACGCACCGCCTTCACGAATCACCTTTGAACAACTTTCGGTTCGCTCTCAAAACTGAGCGGTAATTGAAGTCAGACATTTACTGAAGATTATTATTTCTCTTGAATCGGTTCTCCAGTTCCAATTCTTCCCACAATGGATGCTGAAGGTGCTCAACAGATTGTGAGTGCGCTCGAACTCATTCATTCTCCCAAGTCCTCAAACCAAGCGCGTCAAGAAGCACAACAATTCCTCGAGCAGGTAAAGCGACAAGACGAATCACCACTATGGGGATATGAACTGGCCTTGCCAACTCAGAATGCCATTGTGCGTCATTTTGGTCTCACACTTCTCCAGAATTCGATCAATCGCCACTGGGCCGCATATGACGAAGAGAAAAAACTCGCCATCCGTAAATGGATTATTGACTTGGCCACTAAGCTATTGGACAATGACCCTCATTACCTTAAGGAGAAGCTGGCATTTCTTTGGGTCTCCGTTGCCAAAAGATGTTGGGGATCTTACCTCACAGCGGACGAGAATACCAAAGCCGGGTACCAGGAACTCGTCCAAGGTTGGCACACAATGGATTCCGACCTTTTACAGCTGTGGATGGCATCTTCACAGACAAGAGATTTAGTTCTCAGCATTTTCAGAACGCTGTTTGAGGACGTGTATATTCTTGATGATCCAATCACGTCGGGGAGAAATTCTGTGTTGTGCTCGTCGTGCTCCAATGTTCTTCTTCCACAGTCGTTGATTGACCAAAAGTACGAGCCAGATGCGAATCTTAAGGAGTCAAAGGCTTCTAAGGAGGGCTGGTTCCTGATTTGGCAGGAATTTTTGAACGAATGCATTCGCAATGGTGACCACAGTGGTGTTATCAAGACGCTCGAAACCTTGAAGACCTGCTTAAACTGGCCAACAGGAACGTTAATCACACAATCTCAAATTCTCAACACAATCTTGAGCACGCTAGTTATCGGTAACATCAAGATCAAGATACTTTCAGTGAACTGCCTCCACATCCTTTTCACCAGATCATTCAGCTCCCCAGATGACCAGGACCAAATTACTGGCACCATCTTCAAGCCCGAGGGAATCCAACTCCTCTCTAGAATTTACAACGAGATCCAGAGTGATCCAGATGATATTGACGACGAGATCTACTCATGTTGCAAGAAGCTCACTGAAGCGATGGTGAATCTCAGTGAACACCTTCCAAATATCGACTTGAAGAAATCCGACATCAATGGCTACTTCAAGCTCATCTTATCATCCACCGCAAGCCAGAGTTTAACAGTATCCGCCATCTCTTTAAATCTTTGGGGATACATGCTCAGAGAAACCGACAAAATTTCTATGATTGAACCATTTCTTTTTGATCTCTTGGAAGTTGCTGCTTCGAAGATGGAGAACTTTGCCGAGTATCATGAAGACCACCCAGCCCAGAAGTTCCTCGAGGTGGACTTCAATTCACAAGCAGACTCTTACACATTTGTCAGCAGTTATAAGAAGCTCATTGATGATATTGTTAGACTTGTGATCTGTATCAGAGCTGATGAGGGTCTCTTGTGGCTGAATCAACGCTTGGAATCGTATTTCTCCTCTGAAATTGGTAACAAGGCCATTACGTCTCCAGAGTTGGACTACCACAGGGAGCCTTTTATTACCATCATTGCACAACTTGACATTGTAACGGCTGCAGTAAAGGGTGTCATACGTTGGAAAATTTGGTATGGCAACGCTGACTATAATGAGAAGCTTGATGGCCTTCTTCAAAAGGTTGAGTCACTTCTTGAGAAGCTTTTGGCCATGGATGTCAAGGACCCTGTCGTTTTGAAAAAGTTCACACAGACATATGTTCAATTTGCACCATTATTGAAAGATAATATGACCTTCAGAGTCATTGAGAGATTACTCACTGTTGCCACTTTCGAGTCACCACCGAACGCCTCCGATGATCTCGCTGCTGCTGTCAAGGATCTCAGAACAAACTGTGGTACTGAGCTGAACAGACTTGGATTCCTGATGCCAGAGAACTTAAAGGCAATCCTGGATGAGCTGGAAACGGTATTCCAGAACCTCTTACCACGTCTATCAAACACCGAGGCCGTCTCCTTCAAGGCGTTTCTCCTTGTCGTCTCGCAGAGATCCTCAATCGAGAACAAGGAGGAGAGATTCATTAGAATTGTGGAACCAGAAATTGCATCTTGGACTGACCCAGATACTGTCAAAGGATTGAGCGACCTGCCATGGTTCATGGAGAGACTTGGTATCGTGAAGATTGCTGAGTACTTCGAGTCAAGAGGCATCACAGCTGATACCGATCTCCTCAACACGCCGATGGATGAACAGGGATTGAGACTCAAAACAGAATTAAAGGATAGATGGTCAGCACTCTTCCCTATCAGGTCCACGAGGCTGTTGATTCAGTACTCTATTGAGAAGCTTCCAAAGGATTCCCAGGACTTCAAGAACCTCTTGAAACTCTGGAAACCAAGAGTCACTCCAATCATTCCACACATCTTGCAACTCCTGTACCAGATTCAAGCATATCACAATCCAGACAACTGGAAGCAGCTCCCAGCAATTGTTCAGTCCTTTGCAAGAGACACGACCATTGAGAGATTCTGGCAGATGGGAGTTTCCATTCAGTCCAGAGATGAGTTTATGGAGGAGAGTGTCAAGGCAATGCATACACTGAGAGACTTTGCTGACTCTGTTGGCCACATCATCCGTTACACAAGAGAGTACGTCTTCTTGTCCTTGGCCACCATTTCCCAGCTTGATGATACATTCTATAGTGTCCCTGATATTGCCGATGTCTTCTGGAGAGCAGCTACTGGCGAGAACGTTGGTATCACATTGCATTCTTGGAAACACATGATCAACTACATGTTGAGACCAGTCATCAAGAATTGTCCGCCTAACTACGTTAGAACATTCATGCCTCAGCTTCTTCCTCAAATGTTCAACACTTTGGATGCTCTCTTGATGAGTAAGTGGGAGAAAGTTTACATTAGTGGATTCCAGTTCGATGAGGATGATGCCCAGTTGAGTGAGGAGATGATGGAAGAGCACTTATTGAGACAAGTGACACAAGTTGTCATCAGGCTTCTCGTTGATTGTGTTGGGCAGTATGCCTACAAGACGCCACTGACCGATACCCAGCTTGAGATCAGGAGAGTTGTTTTTGACAACAAGGAAATTCTTGGTCCATTCCTCCGCTTAATCTGTCACGTCATCATGTTTAAAGATTCCAGATGTTCCTACAATGCGGTGTTGATTCTGAGAAGTATCTTGCAGGATATCATGTTGAAGGATGATGAGGTTGACAAGTTCCTCTGTGATGATCTCACCAAGTCTTTGATACACGTTTTGACAGATGATCTATACCGTGAAGCTCAGAATGAGACTGCATATGTCTTCACGACGCTGTATATCACCATGTTCACACGTGGTGACTACATCACATCTGTCTTGCGAAGCTATTTCCCAAACGCTACCGACCTTGACATCCAGACATTGAAGCTCCATCTCTCCCAAGCTAAGAATCTGAAGGAGCAAAGAAATGTCATGCTAGTATTCCTCCACACCGTGAAGCAGACCGATGATGACGATGAGAAGATGAAGAGAGCCAGAAACAAACAAATTGAGCAGATCCAAAGAAAGAAGAAGACTGAGAGTGATGTGCTTAACGATCCATTCACAGAGAACGACGCATTAGGTACTCTGTTTGGTGATAACTGAGACTTCGAATGTATTATAGAAAAACGATCTCTTGATGAAAAATACCTATGATCATGTATCTACATTTGGATTTACTATTGTAGTCATATGCATCATTAAACAAGGCTCAATGGCAAGCCGTACACGACCGCAGCTGCACCATTGAGATACTTCAACTTGCATTCATCTCTTGACAGAGCCACTGCTTCGGATATATTCGCCTTCTCCTCTGATGAAGAAGAGAGACCCCACTTTTGGAAGACAGACAAACTGAACTTGTCAATGTCCTTATCGGTCACATCCCAGAGATTTCCCACAATCATCGGACAACCACCAATCAAGTATGAGTAAATGGTACCGTTGGCTTCAAGCTGACTGTTCGACTGGAGAGCTGCCGATGAGCAGCCTAAAAGGAGTGTAGGACCGATATTGTCCATGCCTTTGACAGTGGTTTCCCTGATATATGCCGTACCAGCACCATGGCCGACATAGATTGCAATGTTCGATTCCAATGCCTCCTTAAATATATCCTCTGTTGGTTTTTCATTCACAATAGCACTCCACAGGAGATCATCCTTGAGGTACTTGAGTGGCTGTTCAAATCTTTCTTGAGTCTTCATGAGGTCACCAGCTGGGTTCAAGATGATGGATCCATTCTTCTTGGAAGTCAGCAAAGCCTGGTTCTTCTCTAAGAGATCGACAAGCATGTTCAAGGATGGAATTCTTGACACTGGAGTTGAACGGAGACATGGCAAACTCTCCCATGGTATCTTCACCAACTCTTTGCCGACCAGTAAGACAGTATGGGAATACACCTCTGGGGAAGGATTGGCAGTAATGAAGTCGGTCAACAGCATTTCAACTTGAACGTATATATTATCAATATCAACCTCATCATATGCATTCTCTTCACCGTGAAACAACAAAATGTCCAAGACAAAGTAGATCAAGTCCTCCATTGGTTCAGTCGAGACCAATTTTGCCGGGTCACCTAACTTGAGAAAGAGTTCAACAATGAAGTCATCAATTTCAACGTTTTTGTTCGAAGACATAGCCTTCTGACTTCTGGATGGAATGTTGAGACGGATGATGTTCAAGAAGCGCCTCTTGAATTCTGCCAAATCTTGTTGAGTAACCTTCAAAGGACTAAAGACGGAAGTGAAACCACCGATCCAGTAGTGCTGGATTTTGCACAACAACGTGTACAATCTCTCATCGAGAGCAGCTCTCGTCTCGTGCCACTGCTTCCTTGCCTCCGGAGAATCAATTATCGAAGTTGCCTCGGTAGTCATTGTCTCGTCGCTTTCTTTGATGATTTGAGCGAGCTCTGACAAGCAGTCGGCAAGCTTGAAGTTTGGTTCCTCACCAGTTCTCACACATAACCTTGTCAGGGGGAGTTTCAACATCTTGGGAGATTCATCAAGTCTAGAAATAATAAGCTCATCGTTCAGTGTGCTCACATCAATACTAATAACCTGCCAGTTATTCTTTCTCACAAGCGTCATGTCTGGCTCCTCGAACTTCACTGTCGGCGCCAGACCACTCAATGAGAAATCTGGAATCATATTTGGTGACTTCTTGGTGACACCGACCATGAATTTTTCACTTTCAAATGGCTGACCTTTGACATGGTTGTTGAGCATGAAACAATCACGAACATTATCATTCTTGTAGTTGGAAATACTAGACAATGTCAACAAATCCAAGCACATAACTCTGTGAAGCTCATTTCTCTGATAGTTGGCCAAGTATTGGAGTTCTGGAAAGAGATCCATGATCATACTCTTCGACTGTCTCATCCCAATGATCGCCTTCTTGACGTTTTTCACGGTCTTTGTCTTACTCTTACCTGGCGTCGGAGCTGGAGTTGGGGCAAGTTCTTCATGAACAACACTCGCTGGTATCGACATAGCAGAGTCCTCCAGCGTGGAAAATAATGGGTCCATGTTCAAGGAGTTCTGAGCATTCACAAAAAGGCGCCTGGAGTTCAGCATGTAGTTCATGGCATTCAGATATGGATTCTGAGATCTGTTCAAAGTCAGATCAACAGCCGCAGAGTTGAAGTGATATTCATAGTACATCTTCCAAGTATTTGCAAGAAGTTTACCTTCTTTCTCAACAAAGGTCAAGAAAGACCTGAAATTTCCACGAGCTTCCCAACTGATCTCCTCATTGCTGAAGTAAATGTCAGAGAGAATTCTGTAGTAGATCAACTTGTAGTTGTCAATGTACACATCGCCGGACTCACCCTCACCAAGCAACTGTAGCGACTTGAAAATCTCGTCTGTTGCGAGCTTTAGCGATTCACACTCTTCCTGTCTACCAGCGACGTGGAGAAAGTATGTGATGAAGTAGTTGTTCTGGGCGTAGAGCGGTTTGAAGTGAGACACAGACTCATTAAACTTCTTGAACTCGCCAATGTAGTAGTCAGCATCCTTGGTGATGCCCAAATGAATCAGCGTATTGATCAAGTTTCGGAAGGAGGAGGCCATGCGATGCAAAACTTGCAAGTTACCAGGATCATTCTTCAAGATGGACTTGGACAACTGAATGGTAGAGACAGCCGACACAATGCATTCCAGATGATGACCTTCAACCCACATAAGCTTGGATCTCGACTGGTGGAGCTTCAATAGAAGGATCAAGATATCAAGGAATTTATCTCTCTGGTAGTGGTTCTTGTTGTCAGTGCTGAGAACATCAGAATGGAACGAAACAGTCTTGGTGATATCAACGGCGACTTCTTCGAGCTGGTTGTGGTCGAAATTGATTAAATAGTACCTCAACTTCAACAATTTGTAAGACAATGATCTCACAAAAGAGTCGACATCCACCTCGAAATCTCGCTGTTCCATCTCTTTATCGAAGTCAGCAGGCGAAAGCTTCATGATCAGCTTCAGGTTCAATGCATTCTCTAGCTTTTCGAACTCTAACCAATCGTTGAATAGATGATTACTTTGAGCGACGTACTTCTCAACGGCCTCTAAAAGTTGTCTTAAGCCCTTCTGATAGTTGATGAACTTTAAGTAGTCAACGAAAACCTTTAAGAACTGAATCTCAAATTTGGTGAGAGGATACTTATTTCTAGGAACCCAACTGCTCAAGTACATATGGTGGATCTTCTGGACGTTGGTGGTAGACTTGCTCTTCTTTTCCAATGCCAAATAATAGAAGCACTTAATCAATGGGTCAGCGTTGGTGATGCAAGTGGAAGTAGTCTTGAAGTTTTTAACAGTCCGAATGTCACTGTACGAAACAACACATGCCATATGCAAGATCGGATTGGTGATGTTCAATCTCTCAAAGAGATCAGTGAGATTTTCATGGCCATATCTGGTCGCAAGCATGAACACCAATGCTCTGTTCTCCTCGGTGAGTTCGGTCATGTTCAGGTTAGAAAGGTTCGATAAGACCTTCTTTGAACCGAATTGTTTGTCGAACGCCTCAATCTTCTCGAGGAACCTGGAGTATCCCATACTGTCCATGATTTCATTGTTGAAGATGAGACCAATGACGCCCGTGAGGTCTTTAGATGTTTTGGAGAGGAGGTGGACTGCCTTTTTGAACTTGTAGCCTAGGTCAGAGCCTTTCTCGTTTTTGAGGAACATGTACGTCTCACTTTTGATGGATGTGAAGTAGTGCTTGAGATGAAAGGCTAGGTTGGACAAGTTTCTTAATCTCTTGTAATCAGAAAACTTCAGATAAAGCTCACAAAGAAGTGACAAAACGTTTTCAACAAATTCAGATGAGAGCTTAGCGCTTTTCAAGCTCATGAGAACCTTGTCAAGGACCCGGTTGGTCTCGCCGGTAAGTTCGACAACGTGCTTCACAAAGAACTGGAAGAGAGACATGTCAACGCCTTCCTGATCATTTGCTGACTTGACTAAGTATGCACCTAATCCAGTCAAAAGCTCTTTACTTGGGCGGTTGACAGCTTTCAATTCAGTGCGGATCAGTTCAGAGTTGACATTAGGTATGTTGATGAGCCGAAGAGTAGATTTTGAGGGGGTTGAGTCAACCCTAACGCTCTGCCAATCCAATGAAGCAAACTGAGTCATGATTTCAAACTTTTTGGCGAGGTTTGAGAGTCTTTCAGACCTATCGACAACCATATAGCTTAATACAAAATATGGGATTTGATGAAACGTATCGAGTGCGAGAACCGCAGACTCAATGTCTTCAGTAAACGATTCCCGGCTCATGTTGGTGATGAATTGCTCAAACTTGAGGTTAAATTGTGTGAGGTACTGGAGGAATTTGATGTTCATGCAATGTTTGAATTGTGGTGTAGGTGATGTTCGTGTCATGGAGAGGACTAACTTGATGAGCATAGTCTTGTGAGAGTTCGACAAAGAAGCGACAAACGTCTTGTCTTGCATAAAAAACCTGAGCACGTCTTCAGAGTATGTGAAGTTTCCTCGTTGAAGCATCTTGAATACCACTTGAAGGGCAAGAAACTTGAGTGTTGTGTCGGTGTGGCTGCAGAAGTCGAGTGGGCCACCTTCGAGATGGGAACCGAAAGTATCGGCACATCGTATCTCCCGTACCACCATAGCGAAGTCAGTACCCAGAGATGCTTCAAGCTCAATGAGTTTGAGGATAAATTGTTGGTGCTTCTTGACGATCTCGCTTTTCCTGGATAGAAGATCTCCCTTGTATAGCTGAACGAAACTGCATGATGCGAGACGCAAATGTGATGATGAAAGCGACTTGATGGTGGAGAATCTTCGGAGAACAAGATCCACAGCATTCATACACAGCCGATGCGGCTCTTCGGGAGTATCTGCTGAGATAAGTTGTGGAGCAAGTGATGTCTTCTTTCTAGTGGGGAGTAATGGCGGCGGCCTCTTGTACGGTGAGTTGACATTTACCGCTTTCAACGGCGAGCCATGAACTTTGAGCTGTGAATAGCTATTGGCAATGTAGTCCAAGTCGCTGTTCATGACGATGACAAGACAGGGTAGTAGCAGTAGGGCGGTAGGGTGAGTTGTTCTGGCGGCAATTGGCTTTGATATAGCGAGCTGATGTATGTTTACTTTTCGAGAATTCCCTAGCCTATTGTTGTTATGGCGACGCGTTAAGAGGCGCGCCTTTCTTTAGTACTGGATGATTAGAGGGTGTAGTCCCGATTAGGAAACCAACGACTCCAGACAAATGGAGTATCTTGAAGACCGCACTCGTGCCCCAGCCCACTTCCTCTGATCATTGGTTTCCCAACTTTCACCAATTCACTATCCTTGCATTCTGAATTTGGGGCACCAAAGAGTCTGAGCTCAATCTCATCAGGGAGCAAGTTTAAAGTTGAAAGCACCGCTGAACATCTACTTAAGGCCACATCGCTTCTATCGGTATACCAGGGAGGCATATGTCATTCCTCAATACATTGAGGCAGAAGGCCTCACAACTCACGCTTTTTGACAAAGATGGACCGAAGCGTCCTTCTAGAGATGAGCTTTTTCGCCAGGAGTACAACCTTCCAGAAGGTGAAACCATACTTGACGAGAACAACGCCGAGATGCTCATCGTCTCGGAAGTCACTCACAACACTCCGCATTCAAACCATACAAACCAGGTGTTCCCTGGTAAATTGTACCTTACAGACCACTTTCTCATCTTCAGGGACTCATTTGACAAGAAAAGTTGCATCTTGACTCTCAATATTTCAGCGATTAAGAAGGTGGAGCGTATCCCATCCAAGGCTTACGTGTTTGCCCTTTCGATCCACACAGCATCAGGTGCCAAGGTACTTGTCCAATTCATCGGCATCAACTCTCGTTCAGAGCAATTCTCACACAGGCTCAAAGTCCAGCTGAAGAAGAACATTCCAAATACCTCCAAACTTGATCCATTCCTGACATCGCTCTACTCAGAGTTCATCATCAAGAAGAATGAACCAGGTGCTAATAAGGACGCTATCAAGGCGCCAGAAGGTGGATTGGGATTGATTTACAAGTTCCCAGGTGATCCTAGAAAGCTCAAGGACAAGAACAAACTTCGGCTTTGGTATGATTACTTCAATCGTTACGGTCGTAACTTGACACTGACGCGCCAGAAGATGTTCTTCAAACTTATCAGGGTTGGTCTTCCAAACAGGCTCAGAGGTGAGATGTGGGAATACACATCCGGGGCTATGTATTGGAGATTCCAAGAACTGGGTACCTATCAGAAGCTACTGGATGACAACGAGGGTAAGGTATCATTAGCAATTGAGGAAATCGAGAAGGACTTGAACCGCTCTCTTCCTGAATATCCAGCATATCAGACTGAAGAAGGTATCAACAGACTTCGAAGAGTACTCATTGCCTACTCATGGAAGAATCCAGATGTTGGGTACTGCCAAGCCATGAACATTGTTGCTGCTGCATTGTTGATTTTCCAGACAGAAGAGCAGGCGTTTTGGACATTAACTGTTTTATGTGAGAAGTACGTTCCAGGATACTACTCCAAGACCATGTATGGAACCTTGCTAGACCAGAAAGTGTTTGAGTCGCTTGTTGAAAAGACGATGCCAATCCTATGGGCTCACATTCAGAAGTATGACATTCAACTTTCGGTCGTGTCCCTGCCATGGTTCCTCTCACTGTTTTTGAGTTCAATGCCATTAGTATTTGCGTTCCGTATCATGGATATCTTCTTCCTCAACGGGCCAAAGGTCCTCTTCCAAGTTGCATTGGCTGTTTTGAGGGTCTGTGGTGAACAGCTCCTGGAGATTGATGATGACGGAATGTTCATCTCCGTGATTAAGGACTACTTTTCTCGTCTTGATGAATCAGCTCACCCAAACTCTACCGACCCAAAGTACAGACAGCTCACTGAGTTCCAGAAGCTTCTCATTGTTGCGTTTAAGGAGTTTTCCACCATAACTGACGAGATAATTACACGTGAGCGTACGAAACACAAACCAGCGATCATGTCCAACATAGAATCGTTCATCAAGAAGTCACAGATCCGTAACCTTCCAAGGACGAAAAACTTGACGCCAGAAAACTTATCCAATCTCTACGACAGATTCTACGAAGGTATTCAGTCTCATAAGACCGGTATGGGCACCGGTAAGTCTTCAATGGACTTCAATCATTTCAAGCTTTTCCTTCAAGGATTCTGTGACTGGGTCCTGCCAGACAGCGATTACGACTACCACGATGATGACTTCCTCCACAGACTCTTCAGAACATGGGACAAGGATAATGTCGGTGAACTCACACTCACAGATGTTGTTCTTGGTCTTGACAAGCTTGTTGAGAGAGACATGATGGAGGCGGTGTCCAACTTCTTTGAGATTTACGACTATGATAAGACCGGTGAGGTTGACAGAGAGGGTATTCTCCAGATTTCTGAGGGCCTGTTGTACATTACCAAGCCACTTCAAGATGGTCTGGTCCTTGACGCGATCACATCCAAGTCTGTGGAGGCCTATGTCACAGACAAAGTCATTGAGTTGCAGCAGGATTCTGAGTCTAATGAGATCATTCTTCCTTCTCAGGTTCAAATTGACAAGGAGAAATTCCAAAGAGAGCAAGGAGAGCGTTACCTCTCTGCAGCCTCTGCATTCATCCAGCATGCCTTCGAATATGCCCAGCCAGGTGAAATTGAACAGCTGATTGATCTTGATGAGACTAAGGATCTCAAGAAGATGAAAGCTAATGCTGCATTGGACCCTAACCACCCTCTTATCATGTCTCTTGCTACATTCCGCATGGTTATCCTTGCTGATGAGACGTACGAATTGCTTTTCACCAAGACACTCGCTGACTCTATCCACCTTGACAGAGCCATTGCTGTTACCGACAAGGGAGGATCTTTACGTGACATGTTTGATGGCCTGATGGCTGATGGTAGACGTGTTGCTTATCATGTTCGCCGCCGTATGGACTCTGGTGCTACGCAGGCATCCAGACCACGTGACAACTCCTCTGCTACTGCTGTTACTGTCACTGAGGAGGAAGATGATGACTTTGATCCGCAAACATCTGCTACTGACTACTGTGACTTGCTCGAGGGTGCCGAGGTTCAGGCACTCGCTGATGTTCCTGTGACTAGGGAGAATGGTGATACAGACACACAGAACGATCTGAACATCCTCCATGCCAATATGCAGAAGTCTAAGGGCGATGATAATTTGATTGAGTTTGATATTTGAAATGAAGAATGATGAATTGCTTTATATTTATGAAACATGAAACCAAAGAACATATTCAGTATTTCAACTCACCAGTAACGTTACTCCAGAAGTCCTCAACATACTTTTTCTGGTCAGCTTCTGGTGCACCTCTAACAAACAAGTAGACCCTGCTATCGAGCTCGTTTTCCCACTTTCCTGGAACACCACTGACACAAAGACCACCAGTCTCCTCAAGGATGACCCAACCAGCAGCGACATCCCAAGTTTGACATCCACCTTCCCAGTAGGCATCAAGCTGACCGGTAGCAACATGACAGATGTTCATAGCAGCTGACCCGAAGGAACGGAACCCGTGAATGAAACCCTTATCCTTATCCAGCAAGTTTTTAAAAGTGGAGGTCTTAATTTCGAACAACTCGCCATCTCTGTCAGAGCCGGACTCCAAAGCAACAATGGATGACTGCAATGAAAGCGGCTTCTCCTTTAGGTTTGGGAGTCTCTTCTCATTGAGGTAGGCACCTTGACCTCTGATAGCATGGAAGCAGAGATCCAAATGTGGATTGTAGATGACACCAACGACGGACTTTCTACCGACGGCAAAGCCGAGAGAGATGCACGAGTATGGGAATCCATGAATGAAGTTAGTGGTACCGTCAATTGGATCCACAATGAAAGTTGGTGCATCATCGAGCTTAGTTTCGCCAGCGATGTAAGTCTCTTCACCAATGAATTTGTAGTCTGGGAATGCTTCACGAGTCTTTTCGGAAACGAGGACCTCTACCTTCTTGTCGATGGCTGTGACAAGATCAACTGAGTTCTTCTTGTCGTCAAATGTCTCCTTTCCGGAGTGGGAGCTAATGATAGCACCGCACTCTTTCGAAAGTGAAACAAGGAAATCATGAACTTTTTGAAGATCTGGAGCGGACATTTTTGGGTTCGTTAGCGATGATTAACGTGGCAATGGTCACTTCAATTGAGCGGCATAGTTCAACTGTTATACATACAGTGCTGTGGCCCAGCCGGAGGCAATTGCTGTCACAGCCTCCCGTGTCAATAGATCCATAGTCTGCCATTTCTGCTCGGGCAATGCCGCGATCCGGTCGGACAATATAAAACCAACACCCGAACACCAAACATGCCACAAGTCCTCGTTTAACGTTTAGGAATCATTAAACGGTCTCCATGAGCTCGGAATTTTCACCTGTTCATGTGATGTCTGAAGCTCGATAAAGATGCAGTAGGTCCAAGAGCCACTATGTGGTACTTAATTATCCTCACAATCGCAACGATTGCTGAGAGCCTGGCGCCGTTTACACCCAACTTTTAAACGACGCGTTATCGCCAAAACGCTAATTGGCGAAACGAACGCGTTCCTTTTGGCGCTTCTCGCGATACTCCGGCGCAAAATTTCTCCTAATGAGGAATATATCACCCGTTTTTTCGCCAAAAAGTCTTTCCACTCTGCGCGCACGACGGGATTAGGCTTGATCTTTCCTCCTTTTCTCTTCACTTCTCTCACCATATCCAGCACATTGCACGGTGAGACCCCCAGAACACACTCTTCAATGGCTCTCGATACCCTCGACTACTCCGTGCTTGTGGCTCTTGCTGTCGCTCTGCTCGCTTACTTCTCCAAGGGAGTTCTTTGGGCCGTTGCCGACGATGGGACTCGCGTTGTCTCTGACTCTCGTGACATCGCTGAGGTTGTTAGAGAGAACAAGAAGCAGTACCTTATCTTTTACGGTTCCCAGACAGGTACTGCTGAGGACTATGCTCACAAGTATGCCAAGGAGCTCAAGGCCAAGTTCAAACTCAATGTTATGGTTGCCGACCTCGCTGACTACGACTTTGAAACTTTGAACGACCTCGACTGCATCGTCTCCTTCTTCATCGCTACCTACGGTGAGGGTGATTTCCCAGACCAGTCTGTTCCCTTCGAGGAGCACGTCTCTACATTGTCCGAAGGTGACCTTGGTAACCTCAAGTACACCTTGTTCGGCTTGGGTAACTCCACTTACGAGTTCTTCAACGGTGCAGCTCAGAAGGCTTATAACTCCCTTAACAATGCCGGTGCCACTATTCTTGGTGAGTTCGGCAAGGGTGATGACGGTGCTGGAACTTTGGATGAAGATTACTTGGCTTGGAAGGAAAATACACTCGACCTCTTGAAGGACACTCTTAACCTCGAGGAGTCCGATGCTGCATTTGAGCCATCCCTCAAGCTCACCAAGTTGGACCCAGGTGAGTTCGATGAGGACAAGGTTTACCTTGGTGAGCCCGATAAGTCCTATCTCACATCCACAGACCTCTCCAAGGGTCCCTTCGACCATGCCCACCCATACCTGGCCCCAATTTCTTCTTCTAAGGAGCTCTTCAATTCTAAAGGAAGGTCTTGCATTCATGCTGAGTTCGACCTCTCAAATACCGATCTTCGTTACAGCACTGGTGACCACTTGGCTGTCTGGCCATCTAACTCCAATGAGAAGCTTGAGAAGTTCTTGAAGATCACTAATTTGTGGGAAGACAAGGATCACGTCATTGACTTGAAGCCATTGGATTCCACCGTCAGCATTCCGTTCCCAACTCCATGTACAATTGAGGCCATCTTCAGAAACTACAAGGAGATCTCCGGTCCAGTCTCCAGACAGACACTTGCCAACTTGAAGCAGTTTGCTCCGAATGCGAATGCCAAGGAGGAGTGTGACAGACTCTCTAAGTCCAAGAACGTCTTCGCTGAGGAGATCCACGCTAAGAAGTACGACCTTGCTGATGTTCTCGAGCTTCTCTCTGGCGGTGCTCGCTGGACTACTCTCTCTCTGGAGTTCTTGATTGAATCTATTCCTCACTTGCAGCCACGTTATTACTCTATTTCCTCCTCCAACTTGTCTGAAAAGACTACCATTCACATTACCGCCGTCGTCGAGGCTGAGAAGTTTGAGGACAGAACCATCACCGGTGTAGCCACCAACTTGATCCGTAACATTGAGCTCGAGCAGAATAAGGAATCTGCTACCCCATTCCAGACATACGACCTCAAGGGACCAAGAGGCTCATTCGCCCCATTCAAGCTCCCAGTTCACGTTCGTAAGTCCACTTTCAGACTCCCAACGAACGCTTCTGCTCCAGTTATCATGATCGGTCCAGGTACTGGTGTTGCTCCATTCAGAGGTTTCATCCGTGACCGTGTTGCTCAGGCTCAGCAGGGTAAGGAGTTCGGTAAGATGATTTTGTTCTTCGGTTGCAGAAACTCCCAGGAGGACTTCTTGTACAAGGAGGAGTGGCCACAGTACGCTAAGGCCCTTGGTGAATCTTTCGAGATGGTCAATGCCTTCTCTAGAGAGGGTAAGGAGAAGGTTTATGTTCAGCACAAGTTGTACGAGCGCAAGGATGAGATCATGAAGTTGATTGATGCTGGTGCCTTCATCTACGTCTGTGGTGATGCTGCTAAGATGGCCAGAGATGTCAACGACACTCTTTGTAAGATCCTCGCCGAGAGCAAGAACTTCCCTGAGGAGAAGGCACACGAGATCTTGAAAAACTTCAGAACTTTGAACAAGTACCAGGAGGATGTCTGGTGATCAAAGTCCATTGGCTAGACATAGAACAAAACAATTCATTTCTCTATGGTGAGATGTTACACATTTCTCCGTCATAGGTTTAATTCAAGTGGTCTTTGGTAATACGTGATTGTAGTATCATCCAGTGCAGATCAACATCATTAACTGTCTTATACCCTTGAGTGCTTAAGGGAAAAATTGATTTCATTATACATTAATCATGGCTGAGTTCTCTTTGATGCTCATCATGATGGCAGCCATATCCTCAAACCCATGACAAGGGTATGCAGCCTGGACAATAAGCTCCATTGTCTGGAGATAATGCTTGATGAACATTTCATTGTATGCGCCCATGTTGATACCCTCACTCCAAGCATGAGACAGCGGATAGAAGAATTTCGGAGCAACTTTAGCAAAGTTGTTTGGCTTGCTGGTGGGCTTGGAATTCGTAAGTTTCCTGGACACACGCGTGATAGTACCACGTCCGATCCCCTGATCCGCCACATCATCGGTGATTTCCATGATCTTTTGTTCTGAGGGAACCTCTGTGATTGATGGCTTACTTTGACGTTGCGGAATTTGGTTTGTAGGGAAGTCGAACTCTGGTTTGTCAATCATTGAGTCGTCAAGACCACGCAGTTCACGAGCGGAAAGCGATATAGAACTCAGGATAATCATTCTCTGTTGGAGCGAGTAGTCTCCCGTGAAGAGTAGTGTCATGACATGCTTGATGATGTTAGGATTCACAACAATCACAGAAACGATGGAGTTCAGCTTCAACTCGTCGAACTTTTCTTCATTGTAGTTGTTGATCAAACCGACAAGAACGGATACTAACTCTTCACTGTAGAACTCTATCTCGGTCTTGAACGTGGACTTTTGTCTGACGAGTCTTATTGTCTGAGATAGCAATTTCGTGATGCTTGGGGTTTTGTCGTCTTTGAGCCTGGTCAAGAGATCCTTAATGAACACAGGCGGAGACTGGTCCTCATCACTGTCATAGTCGTAGTTTTCGTCATCGGAGTCTCTTTCATTATCGGAGTCTTGAGCCGTCTCCTTGCGAGACTCAATAGTGAGATCTGAGATCCCTGATGGGAGCTTTAGCTGCTCGAAGGCAATTGGTGAAGATGGATCAATCCGTGGAAGGGAAATCTGAATCTCATCCTCGATGGTGAACTCAATTTCACCGTCTGTCACAGCCTTTGCCACCATCATACCATAGTTTCTTAAGGTGGTGTCATTACTCGATAGCCTCGTTGTGATTGCAGAGAGGAATGCCTTATCAGTGGAGAGATCCTTTTTTTGTGGCTTCTCAAGGTGTTTCACGAGTATCAGTATCAAAGTGGTCAGTTGCTCCTGATGTATTACTGGCGTGTCTTTGACGTAGGCGTCTGCGCCCCAAAGTTCTAAAAGTTTCGTAATCTGTTTCACCTTGTTTGATATCAAGAAAGCCACAGAGTAAAGAAGCTCTCTGTGATTTAATTCAGTGGCTTTCAGTAGAACAACGTCTTCAATTTGGGTGATGTCAAGACTTAAGAGGATGTTGGACACAGTACTAACGTTTTGTGCGGTGGTGAATCTCGCTAGGTAGGGGAGAAGGTATGAAGTTATAAGTTTTCGTTTCTGGAGACTCGACATTTCTCTATAAGCAGTTTTGAGGTATTCAAAGTTTGATAGCGTAAAAAAAGTGTCAAACAGTGGAAACTTGGCTTCAATCGGGTGGATAGTGAGGAAAGAGAGGAAGTATTCTGGTAATGCAAGCCCCGCCTTAGACGCTTCGACTAGTTGGGCACAGAGTATGTGGAGGTACTTGTCGAGAGTGAACTTTCCTTCAAATACTTGAAAGATCTTTGAGCCAAAGAACAGAGACTTCACCTGTGTAAGCTCAAGACGGTTTCCATTCGTGGACTTGATAACGGACGACAGTGCCGTGGGTTCGATGAGAAGATCTTTCATAAATGTGAAGTAGATATCGTGTTTAGCCTGATTATAGTGGCTGAGTACCTGAGAGATACCAACAGTGTTCAGGAATAAGTGCCGTACTTTGAACTTAATATTAACTTTGAGGCTAGAGTAGACAGGGATGATATGCTGGAGGTAGGTAGTGACGACATGGAGTCGTGTCTTGAGGTCGAGATCATGCTGGAGGATCTCCGTGGTGATGTCACTGATCCTATCAGCACTGGGTGAGTTCCGAAGCTCAGCAAGGCATTCGTTGAAGTCCATAGTGTGTGTTTCAATTGAGTTGTCAGAACTGAGTGATCTCGATGTAGTTCGTAAGAGAGTTAAAGACGACTCGCGCAGACGCGCTCAGATCATCGACCGGGTAAGCTCATCTATATGCTTATGTCATATTCGGCACGCTGATACCAGATACCTTCTCCACGCGTACTTTTTATCTTTATCTCTATGCAATCTTTGCAAAAACAACCCAGAGGGTCGATAACAAGCTAGAGAAGTCATCATTGGCGATGGAAGACATAGAAACGTATGTGGACGTCAGGCGTCATCAGGCTGCACTCATCGAGTCCTTCATCAACATTGGAGATTATGATTCTCTTTTGAACTATCTCGAGTCGACGCTCGTCAACAACTTCCCCCGACTCTACTGTCCCTCGTCCCTTGTTATCAATGTTCTCTTCACACTCGCTACACTCACCGAGTACAACAATGCTGACCAACTCAAAGCGGAATTTGGAAACATGTCCTCTGATAGAACAGTGAGCACGCGAGCCATCGCTATCATTCAGACCATTGTCGAGATTGTCAAGAACAAGGACATACACAGCCAACAAACCATTAATAGAGAGCCGAATGATTCTTACATTGAACCGCATGACATCAAATATGCCCAGGATCAACTCATTGACTCACTGTCGTTCGCCGAGGAGAAGCCCACTAAGCAGTTTAGATCACGAGCACTACGCCAACAGAATTACTACACGAGAAACAGTGAACCAGCCAATGAGATCAATAGTAGCTCTTCAATGCCACAAGAACCAGAACCAGATGATAACACACTTGATACATCTCCTCAGAAGAGACAACTTCAATTGGCGCTCGGAAAGCTTGACGATGTGGAAACTAATACCAATTTCACTCATGAGGCTGATGATTTGGATTTATCAACTGTTGACAAAAGGTCATTCATGATATTAAGACATAAGAGATTCGATGCTGCGATGGCTGGTGAAAGGATTTTCACTGCAATTCAATGGGCCATGCACTGTTCAACGTCAGATCAGACTGTGAAGCGTAAGGCCTGGGAAATGTGGATGCCGATTCTTGATCTGCTCACTGATATCATGTACATCGACTTAAGGTCATTCAAGGAACTGCAAGAAATGACGAGTGCTAATGAGCATGTCTCTTCGACGTCTACGGAAGCGGTGCTTTCTCAGATCGGTCGTCATTATTGGGCCCGAAAGTTCATCGAGGCAATTCTTCCGCTACCTAAGGACAAGGTACAACAGATCTTCCCCGATGAACTCAAGACCGCCAGGTCGTACCACATTGTGGATCCCATCTTTCCAGAACACGGCCGTCTCATATCATCCGATGCAGTGCCGTTCTTGAAGAAGTTTGTTTCTCTTGCATGCGAATGGTCTACGCTTCGTACTGAAGACGTAAACGACATGTCATTCAGCGAGAATTCTATCGATGACATTGTTAACGAACTCTCCCTCAGAATAATCACCGAGGGTGACATAAAGGACTTGATGATCTGGTTCAGGCTCACCAAAGAAGACATGGCAAACTCAACTACCGTTGACTTCACATACAACCATCTCCTTCACAGTCTCGTACAGATCACTTCTTACAATGACCTACAAAATGAGCTTGAAGAAAATTTTGTCAACAGCGAGGACTTGAACAACATTCTTATACTTTTCTCTAAGACGGTGTTTCATCACAAGTTCTATGATCTAGCGAAAGACGGGGATGGAATGGAGGATTCGTGGGGTTATGAGAAGTTCAGGCTCGACTATAACAGATTGAGCATCCTGATGCTTCTCCTTTTCAATATGTGGACCAGCCTCACTAAGCCAAAACTCAAACCATCAGACAAGCAAAAGATACTTGATGCGGCAATTGAGGGTGAGAAGATCAGAAGGGCCGAGATTGAGCACTACGCTAATGACGAGGACTACACCTACCACCATCTAACAGATCTATTGAAGTTACAACTTAGTTTGTAACGCTTTTAAATGTTGTGTGTATGAATCTGAATGCTGACTACCATAAATCAGCCCAGCTAGAGCCATTGTAGTCCAAGATCTAGGTAATTTAATAAGACCTTCCGGGTTCGAACCGGAGGTGGTGGCTGACAGTATTAATTCCGAGGTCATCGCGGTAATCCCCGCAACTTCCGAGCCAAAACAATTGTTATGACCCATCTACACGACTTAACACTTGTTGTGAGGCTACAAGCCCCTGTGTTTACGTCTGTCCCCTTATCGTAATAGAGAGCAAATATGATGCAGCAAATCGTCAGAGTAGCTTCTGCGACGGAAGGCTCCACCAATTCTCCCATAACACCCTTAAGCTGGCCATCCTTCCCGTCAGTACCGAGAAGGGAAACAATTGATCAAAACTTGATGTACTACACCGTTGGTGCTCTTGGCATTGGTCAAGTCAACCGGTTCAATATTCGAGTGCACAAGCCGTTTGATGAGGCGCAACTACAGAGTGATAATGTTGGAAGCTTCGTATGGATTTATCTGAAGAACAGTGAGCTTGATCTCCTACGACCCATTTACATGACGGGGCCCTTCACACTTTACATCGATGTTACCCCATACAACTACTCCCATCTCGAGAAATCAGATGAACCAATTCAATACGAATCGGATCTCAAACCGGGACAATCATTTAAAGCCAAACTTTACTTCACAGCAGAATCATGTATTGAAGACAATCTTTATGGCTGGACCATAGATGTCATCTCTCAACTCACACTCGCTACAGCGTTCCACATTGACTACACTCTCGCTATCGGCTATGACATTTCACTTCTCAAGAAGGCAACCGAGACCAATACACCCGTCTCGCTCATTGAAGTCGGTATGGAGGATACGCATACTCTGTGGACTAAGCCACCCCCGCATACAGATAAGCCCGTTCACCTTGTTATCCTTACACACGGAATTTTCTCCAACATTGGTGCAGATATGCTCTACATCAAGGATCACATTGAAAATATCTCTCTACATACGGAAGGTACTAATGTTATGGTTCGAGGATATTCCGGCAATGTGGGCAAATCTGAGAAGGGGATCAAATACCTCGGTACAAGAGTTGCCAACTACGTTCTCAAAGTTGTTGATGAGTCTCCTTACTCAATTGATCGTATCTCGTTTGTGGCTCACTCTCTTGGTGGACCAGTACAGGCGTATGCCATTGCATTTATCAGATGGACCAGACCAGACTTCTTCAAGACTATCATGCCTGTGAATTTCATCATTATGGCGAGTCCAATGCTTGGTATCACAGAGTTTCCGAAGGCTGTGACTTTTGCATTGGACCTCGGAATGCTGGGAGCTACTGGACGAGATCTCACTCTTCGACACAAATTCCCATCTGTTATGAAGAAGACAAAGCATGGTAAGGATGTTGATGAAAACACACGCCGTTTAACAGCTAAGCCAATCTTAGAGCAAATGACATTGCCTCCCGCTCACCAGGTGTTTGAAAGTTTTATTTCCAGGACACTTTACGCCAACGCTATTCATGACGGTATTGTGCCTTTGAGAACGTCAGCACTGATGTTTCTTGATTGGAGAGGTCTTGGTGATATTGAAAAGTTGAAAAAGGAGTACGATGAGAATGCCAATGCCGTCGCTGAGCTTCAACAGGTGAGAACAGCAGAGGACAAAGCAGCCAATCGTCCAAGACGTGGTACTGTGAGTAAGATTCCAGAAGAGAAGACGGAGAAGACACCAGGGTCGAACAATAAGAATCAGCAGGTTGTTGTTAAAGCCAAAAATGACAATTTGACGAGTGGGAAGGAGTTCAAGGCTTCTGGTCACTCATCTGGTATTGCAGGTCTTGTTAAGAACCCATCATCAATCTTTAGTGAGGCATCAAAAAAGCAGAAAAGAAAGAAACTCAAGAAGTACACTCGCACACAGACGATCCGACCATCCTCGAAGAAGAATGCTGCCTCTTCTAAGGAACAGACAATACTGACTAGTGAGAACACTGCGGTTGAAGATGCCAGTACACCCGCAGAAGAGGAAGAGCAGGGATCTACTTATACTCTTTCAAGATCTCAATCTAATGCCTCTCTGGAGTATCACATACCACCTGTTGCTTCCACAATTTTGACCGCTGCCAATGTCATATTCAGTCCCGAGCCATCGCAAGAATACCTTACAGATCCTCGTGCCCGTCCACCATCTGTTTTCCACGATGAGGTTTACACTTCAGAATCTCTCCCATCTCCACAGCACACGAAACGTCGTGCATTCAAAGAGAAGTTTACGAGAAATAAGAAGACGTTACAAGAGCAATTGGCACGTTCATGGCACGATGAGATGGCGTGGAGGAAAGTGTTGGTTACCTTGAAGCCAGATGCTCATAACAACATAGCTGTGAGAAGAAAGTATGTAAATGCTTGGGGATGGGGTGTTGTGGATCATATGGTGGAGAATCATTTTGGTCGTGATGCTGTAAAGAGGGAGTTGGATTCGGTTGAGCGCTTCCACGCTCAAAGGAAATCGACATAATGATCCATTAGCTGCCGATAAGAAACTTAAGCGACTACTCTTTATAGGTCTTGTGGATCAAACAGACTACGCTAATGAATAACGATAACGACTTTATCGAAAATGTATGTGTATGGCCTATTAGTATATCAGGGAGACGTTTAGAGGTACCTTCAATGCCTGGTCGGTAGATACATTGGAAACCATATAGATTGAATGACAGGTAGTACCCACCAGAACGCTCATTTATAATCCACCTTTCTAATGCATACAGCAAGCAGCCATTACAATGTCGGTGATTATAAATACAACAAGGAACACAATGTAAAAGACAGCACGAAATAGATACTAGCTTGTGCTATCAGTAAGCATCACCAGCTGACCTTAGCAGGAACGTGCTGTAATAGTCAACTCCAGTTTACACCGCAGCTCAGCTTGGCATAGTACTTAAGGTTAGACCGGAGAAACACCCGATGCAGAATATTGGTACGATGTTCGGCCCACGATGGCCCTCATCGACCACAATTACAGTCTAGAGAGAGAATAATCTCTCAATGACACGACATTAATTCGTAGATCAACTACTGCTTGAATGTTAATCGTTATACACAACACCCTTTGATGATGCTGTTACATTAAACTTATCTATCACAGTTGCTGTGGCTGGTGAGGTGATCTGACGCGAGACTAGATAGACTAGATGGACTAGATAGACCTAGAAGGACCCTTTCACCCCCACACAAAATACAAATCGCGCTAGTCTTTATTCTCTGATTATCTCGGATTTCTAGTCTCTCGTCACTCAACGGGTCTCATCGGACGATTATGCGCACAAGGGAGGGGACGGCCGAAACATCTTAGTCGGCTGTTTCCATCAATAGATAAATGCAGCGCAAGAGAATACAAACACATATTCACATCAGCACACTAGGAAGAGCATCTATTACTACTGTACAGAGAACACGAATTGCATTGCACGCTCACGGCACTCCATCACAGCCCCTTAATAAACCTGCTTTTGAAGCAGCCATTGCGCAACAAGCGAGCGATACATAAACACATCCTTACCAGCATTCACATTCAAAATTGATGTCTGATAAGCACAACAATCATCACCAAGGGGTCTCCAACATGGAGATTGACTGGCTTCTACGAGGTCAGCTACCGGAAGCTACGACTCCAATGCCGAAGCCAAAGAAGCACGTGGATTCCACTCCTTCACCGGAAACCCCACCCCCGGACGGGCCCATCCAGGATGCTGTTGGTCATATTCGCAATAACTCACCAGCTGAACAGCAGCTAGGACATGTTTTGAGTAGGTCCAAGTCCTTGTCGGCTCTTGAGAATGGGAAGGAGAAGAAGGGCTTTTTCAAGTCGTTGTTTGGCCGCAAGAAGAACAAGGGAGATACACATCACGATTCTCTCCAGGTACCTGCTACCAAGGCACGCAGATCGGCATCACCAGAGCCACAGAGAGTTCTGGCAACTGATGGAGGCTCTCTTCATAAATCAAAGACATCATCGTCCCAAGCGGAACTTGATCCACGTCTTGAGGAATTCTTGAGACACTACAAATCCAAGGGTCTCGATAAACTCCAAAAGGACACAAGCATGCCGGACCTTACCACTAACTCTGACATAATTAAAAAGGCGCCAACTTTTGACGTGAGTGATTCTGACAGCGCATCAATTACATCATCTGCCCCATCCACTGTTTTATCTGATTTCAAACCGAACCATAAATCCACCTCACAGCCATCCCCTGCTAAGCCAAGAAGAGACGTACTGGGAAGACCAATTCCCCCACATCCGGCAAAGGCTCCGCGTCCTCCTGCAATTGTCAGGTCACATTTTGAGGCTGAAAGCAAACCAGAAGCTTCAACAGGGACCTCCAGACTTACAGGGTTCTTAAAAAGACATCATACAGCATCCTTCTCGGACAACTCGCTATCTCGTGTGACTTCGGCCTCCCATTCCCTTGAAAAGTCTGGCCACAACTCCGACTCACAAAAGTCATCAAACCAACCGGTCATAATTCCAGGCCTTGAAGACCTTCCAGCCCTCAAACGTGTGAGCTTTGATGTCCCAGTGTTCTATAACGATCCTCCACAGCAGATCCCATCAAGAACTCCACGTAAAGGTGAGGTTGAGATCCTCAAGGATGGCTCAATTGTCATCCACAAGCTCAGCGCTGCAGAGAGAAGACAGATCATGACACAAGGTAGCGGAGGTCTCGTTGTAGGTGGATCTGGACATCTCAAAGTGCTTTCACACCAATCGGACAAACAAGAAGAAGAGCAACGGGGACATCAACCTGAAGAAGGACAACAGCCAAAGGACGAAGCTGATGCACCACACAATCAACCTACAGACAATCAAGCAGCTTCTTCTACATCTGAAGCCAGCTATCATGATGCTCAGGCGCACTCCATCAAGGTAGCAGCTGCAGCTGCGGCTGCAGAGGCTCGTGGAACTCAACGTAGAAGTGAATTGTGCCATGCTCCATCCAGCACTGATGAGGATGTCTCCGTCAGTGCAAGCGCATCCAAGATCAATATTGAGACTCCAATGGTCCGCCACAACAAAAGTGCCATCTCGCTTCGCACACTGGAACAGCATGACGATTCCCAAGGCGTCTTCCCTCCACCTGATTCAAAGGTCCCACTAGATGTACTCTACACTCGTTGCTGTCATCTTCGTGAAATTCTTCCCGTCCCTGCCACACTCAAGCAGCTCACCCCAGGATCTACTGATCCTATCTCTCTCCTTCAGCTTCGTAACCCGAAGCCATCTCTCATTGAAGTGTTGACATTCAGTGACTTCATTTCCGTTGCTCCAGTGCTTTGTGTCTCGCTCGACGGTGTCTCACTCAGTTCTGACATGTTCCGCATCATTCTTGCCTCTTTGACTCACAAGAAGGAGTTTGAGAAGCTGACACTCAGAAATACACCACTTGATGATATGGGCTGGCGTCTTCTTTGTTGGTTCCTGAATAAGAATCGTACACTCTCTCGCCTCGACCTTACACAGGTACCATCTCTCCACACAGGTGTTCAAAAACCTGCGAAATCTGCTGCTGCGTCGACACTACATCGTATGGAGTGTGACATGCAATCTAGATCGGATATGAACTGGAATTTGTTGAGTACCACTCTTGCTGCCCGTGGTGGCCTTGATGAGCTTGTGATAAATGGTGCCAAGATGACCGATGAGGAGTTTAAGATGCTCATAGAGCTCGGTGTTGTGATCAACACCACCAAACTTGGTGTTGCATACAATGACTTGTCACATGCCCAGATTGAGGTGCTAGCCCAACACTTGAACACTTGGAAGGTGACTGGTTTGGACATGGGATACAACGACTTGAGTGACAAGTTGGAGCCTTTGCTCCATGTTGCTGCAATTAAAGATGTCAACCGTCCTGCTCTTCAGTTCCTATCTCTCAACTCATGTAACTTGAATAACGATAACCATCTCGTGGAGAAAATGTTCAATGAATTTGCTGTGTTCAGGGACATGAAGTACATTGATCTTTCGAACAACAAGAGAATCTTCCCATCTGCGATTGTTGGTCTGACTGAATGCTTACCAATCTACCCAAAGCTTGCTAGAATCCATCTTGATTACAACGATCTTTCACAGGGAGTCATTGTTGCGTTTGCTGAGCTTATTCCATTCTGTAAGTCTCTGAGATATATCTCTTTGGTTGGAAATCATATCAATGCAGTGTCTGCCAGCGCCTTGACGAATGCTGTTAAGCTCTCCAAGTCTGTGATGAATGTTGACCTGGATTATGATGAGCTATCACCGAAGTTCAGAGAGAGCATTGGTCTCTACACGGTAAGAAACATGCACTCCAACCTGTATAATGACAACTCTGGCGATTCAAACTCTGAGCATGATAAGGAAATTAGTGGACTGAGAGAACAGCTGTCACACCTTCTTCTTCATGCGGGTGATGATCCAGATCCAGTCGTTATCGAGAAATTCATAAAGACGGCACTGAGATTGAGACAGAGCATCCACGAATATATCGAGGAACTGTTCCACTTAAGACTACAAGGAAAGTTGAATGTCGAGGGTAAGGAGGCCCTGATTCGTTTCTACTATATTGATGCGTCAATTGAGAAGGGTTTGAGCTTGCTGACGAAGCGTTCTGCTATTCATCAAATCTACACCAGGCTTCAGGCCAAATTCACGGATGCAAATGAGAAGGCACCTGACCACAGAAAGATGTTGGGCGCTGCAACTGGCGGGAGAATTTTGGATAGTCAGTCTACTGGATCCAGCCCTGCTGGCTCTACACCAATGTCTCGCCAGTCAAGCGGTGCCCTCATGTCAAGTTTCTTGGATGGTACGGGCCATTCAGAGCTTTTGCCATTTGGTGTTGCCCAGAAAGACTCCGACAGTGATGATGACAAGGTTGAATTACTCAAGGAAGACCATGATGTGGCTCGCTCATCTGATGCTCTCAACCTGAAGGAGGAGGGTTCTGCTTTGAAGGTTGTCGGTATGATTCGCAAGTCTGGAATTTCAAACAACTTGAGTCAGGAGGACATGAGAAAGATTGAGAAGTGGAGTGGTGATCAGCTCAGAGATATGATTCTTGAGACGAACGACTACATAAACATGGGTGATGTCTTGGAGAAGCTCAAGAGTCAGGGAATAGCCATTGGGGAGATATACTCGAAGGATAATGAGCAGGACGACGCATCTAAATCAGCGAATGGTGGTATTTTGGATCTGGAGACATTGAAAAACACGGCAAGCAACATTGACCGTAATACCATTTTCAGTGAAGATGATGTGGATACTGATGATGAAAATCCGTTGTCCGATCAGGAAAGTGTCGAATCTGAGAAGGATGATGAGGTGGCCGAGCTGGGTCACGCGTACGATGAGATTCTGGATCAGTTGGAAAAAACAAGAACCAACAACTAATGTTTTGATTAGACTTGAATAGTACTACTAAAGTAATGATAAAATGAAGCTGTAGTACTGGTGTTAGATACGATATGGTAGGAACATGTCTGACCTATCTAGAAGCGAAGTCTATTCAGCTTGTGATAGGCTACAGCCGTATCTGGCTTTAACGCGACAAGCTATAAACATAAGAGCTTCATTTCTCGATGCACAGCCGTGAGGTATTAAGATAATCAAGCAACTCAATCTCTCTTCTTTCTATAGATCTTGTACTCTTTGAACACCCTTATCGTACCAAGGATCATAATCAGCGACAACGGACCAATCAATGGCATATAGACAGCAACCTTGTGTTCCTGTGGGAAGAAAGTTTGCTGGACCATCTCTGGATCAAAGAAAGCCTCTTCAGCGCTACCCATAGCCTCGATGGAATCGACAAGGGCGCCATTGAAGTCCTTGTGTTTGTTGATTTTCTCCACAGCACGTTCACGGGCTTCAAGAGATTTCTTGACGTTGTTGAGAACTGTCTTTGGGATAGAGATATTTGGGAGGGACTCAGATAGCTTGAGGAGGGATTGTAGTGAGTCCACAGCACGATTGAGGTTGGAAATGATGGTGTACTTCTTCATAGCATCGATACGGATGCGTGGGGTCTTTGGATCCTTTGGAAGGCCAAGGAGTGTGAAGAGCTCGGACGTAAATATTTCGAGCAGTGGATTAAGGTATTCAGCCGTTAGGAGGGAGTTCTCTTGGAGAGGATTTTCATGGAGGATGATGGAACCCCATTGTGGGATGAGGAATGCGTTCTGAGCCATTGGTGACTGTCTTGTGAGGTCCTTATGAATATTTAATGGCGCCTGCTTCTCGGATGGGAAGTAGACAACAAAGTTCAATGTAGGATATGAAAACTGGTTTGATGAGATATCCCATTCAGAGAAATCCAAGAGTGTACTGAGATCGCTGGTTTTGATCTGATGTGAGCCCTCTGGGAGGTTGAGCTCAGTGTAGTATTTGATCTCAGTGTCGATAGTGAAATTGACGAAGCTCTTGAGCTCTTCCACAAGAGGAGTGAAGTAGTCATCCAACGCTTTCTCGATTTCCCAAGCCATTGGATTACCATCACCGGTTAAGAGCTTGAATGACAAATGGACGTTTGGGGAATATGCAATGGCGTTGATACTTCTCTCGTACGTGGACTTGAAAAGTTCCAGTTCAGTCTTGAAGACATGCTGCAGAACAGTCTGTGTGACGAAGAATGGTAAGTCGTTATTTTTCACACTTCCAAGTCTGTAGATCAATGTAGCGATCTTGTCAATGCCATCCATGGCAATACCCTCCGACTGTCCCAACTCGAGGTCAAGGATGTATGAGTCCTTTGGGATCTCATCCTCCAGCTTGACGGAAGCGTTCCATTGGATAGTCAGCGGTGAAATTGGATCATTTATAAGCTTCTGAATTTCGCTATCAATCTGGATCTGTGTAGCCTCTGGGAGATCTGGGAACTTGAGCGAGTCTCCGACACGCAAGTAAATGTCATTCTGAATTTTGATGTCAATATTTTGGTTTTGGTATAGTGCAGTGATAAAGTTTGACGGGAGCGGTGCCCTATATATCTCTGTGAGCACGAACCAACAAGGAACTCCTATGATAACGTAGAGAAAGAGGAACGACCCCAGGAGCCACTGTCTCGTCAAGAGCGATTTTTTAGGCTCCGAGTCAAGGATTTCCTGCGCCTTGGTCTGCTTCTCTTGCGGTGTCAGGGCAGCCAGACGTCTATTATCAGGTGACTTCTCAGTGGGTGTATGATCCATTGTCCAAGTCTGTGGTGTGTGTTGGCTCAGGGTTAATAACGCGTCGATGAGGGTTGATGATGCCACCGGGGTCTTCTTTGTTGACGTACCGCGAGTGCTTACATAAGGAGATTTTTAAAGACCCTGCTTACATAAGACAACTCAAGACGACAGTGCCAGAGGGTATTCCAGCAAGATAGTTATCCTTTTATGTAGTTAAAGAGCTATTCAGTTGTCAAAGAACCATTGAATCAGATTAGGGCATTCTACTATGACTGTATTAACGGAAAAAAAGATATCATTTCTTGCCATTAAGCGCACCACGGACCCTTCTTTGTAATTTTAGCTCCATCCTTAATCTACCCAGATCCTTCATCTTTTCCCACTTGATACCTGGGTACCATTTATTGTTTAGTGCCAAGCCTGCATTTCCGAGTTTATCCTCTGTCAGGCCGTACAACTGAATGGCATAGTCACCAATTTCTTTGATCTCCTCCATAGTCATCTCTTTATGCGGGTAGTGTAAGAGTAAATATAACACCTCACCGTTGTCTTCACAATGAGCCAATTCAAGTTTGATCTTAATCAGGAAAAGCACAATCAAGAATGGGAACAGCTTACATAAATCATGATCATAACACACTAAGAAGTCTAGTAACTTGAGAGTGTTATCCATCCCGAGCTCACGCAGGAAGACGAGACGAACCCATCTAATCAGCCAAATCTGTGATTCAATGCGGTATTGCCTTACCAGTAGGTCATATAGTGGAGGGTCAATCAAGCGTAGATACTTGTTGAAAACGGATATGCACCATCCAATTAAGCTGTCCTCGTTGTAGAAATTTGGCACCACGCTAAGCATGAGCGATGTAAAGATGTTAAATGTTTCAATGCGGATCTTGTCATTGGTAGGATCATCATTGTAAAGCTGGAGGTAGACGAGTCCACAGATCTCATGGTAACCTTGCTTATATGGTGTGAAGTTGTTATAATTATAGAGAATCTGAGTAATGTCTGCCTTCACTTCGGATTGGGTGAATATCGGGGCAATAAGGAGACGATCCACATCCATTCGAATCACGTCTAGGATGTCTTGCTCATCAGAGGTGTGATGTGTGGTATCAGGAGTGGGCTGTGAGAGGGGATCAGATGTTGTTGGCTCGAGTGTTGATGGCGTTTTGGTTCGGCCCACTGATGATGGAGATGTGTCACTGTTATTGTCAGTGTCATTGGCACTCGAAACCTCCACCGATGAAACCGACGGCACTGGTTTGAGCTCATCTTCGAGGAACTCAACTTTATAGGAGTTGAGACACACGGTCTTCCAGAGGAAAGACCGTGAAAAGAATGCGATTCCCTGGTGATACTCGCCCTTGAGCACCGCGAGCTTGAGCTCTTTGAGCGTGGGGTAATGTTTGCGTGTGAGCCGCACCTTCTCGGAATGCTGGATACTCATTGATTTACCTTACAGAGACTTTGCTTAGTACCAGTGTAGATTACCAATGTGTACAGTTTCTCGGCTTTGACGGGCTCTGATCATGTAGAGGTTGACGGGACGAGGTGATAAACTGGAGAAGAGTTCGCGGTGTTGTTTGACTGGGTGAATCATATCGTCCGCACGATAGAGACACGGTAGGGATCTTTTCTCATTTCCGGTGTATATTATTGTTATTACCAATGATTCAACTAATCATCAGAATACACAAAGAATTGACCTCTAATCCAACTAAACTGTTCACTTATCTTGTTCAAGCCTCTCAACACTTAACATAAGCCACTGTCGCGCAATGAGTGGCCCTACCGTCCCCTCCCATAGGCTGATGGCCACCCGGCAAAATGATCCTTTCTCCTTCGGAGAGCTCCATCCGCAGCAGCACCAGCAGCCACCATCAGCTACTACCACAGAGACCGAAAGAGCAGATTGGCAATGGATCCGAAACGAGCACCAGACTTCCGTCCGCCTTCCACACATCCAGAGATTCCTCCCCTGGCACCATCCTCACAGATCCCAAAGGCCATCCCCATTCAACCTCCTGTGCTCGCTGACTATCCAAACACACTCGACGCCCCAATCCATCCACGCACACACAGACACCACCACCATCACCACCATCACAGCCATAATCACTCTCAGACTGACCCCAGTTCCGCAGGATCACTCGGTGCTTCCACTTCACACTCCCATAAATCTATCGAGTCTACCATCCCAATGATACCAGAGAACCTACAACCACTCTCATCTAACGAGTCATCCGAGGAAGAGGAGGATGTTAACGCTGTCGATGACGCTTCACTTATCTCCTCATCGGTGCCACGCATCCAGTCCTACCAGACAGCTGATCTTGAAGAAGTTCCACACGGAATCACACGTCAGGCAAAGACACTAGAGAATTATCAGTTCCCAACCCATCGCCTCGTTCAAAAGTTGAAGAACCCAAACAAACAACCACTAGTTATTGTTGCTTGTGGCTCCTTCTCTCCAATCACATATCTCCACTTGCGTATGTTTGAAATGGCAATGGACGCCATCCGTGAACAGACGAGGTTTGAAGTGATTGGTGGTTACTACTCCCCCGTTAGTGACAACTACAAGAAACGAGGCTTGGCTCCATCTCACCACAGAGTTCGCATGTGTGAATTGGCTTGTGAGAGAACAAGTTCGTGGCTGATGGTTGATGCATGGGAATCGTTACAACCTACATATACTCGTACTGCCAAGGTGTTGGATCACTTCAATGAGGAGATTAACGTCAAGAGAGGCGGTGTGCTTACTCCAGATGGCACCAAGAGAGGTGTTAAAATCATGTTGCTTGCAGGTGGTGATTTGATCGAGAGTATGGGTGAGCCTAACGTATGGGCAGATGAGGACCTACACCATATCTTAGGTCGTTACGGATGTCTTATCGTGGAGCGTACCGGTTCTGATGTTCGTTCATTCTTGCTTTCACATGACATCATGTATGAACATAGAGCTAATGTGCTTGTCATCAAACAGCTGATTTACAACGATATCTCATCAACAAAGGTGAGGCTCTTCATTAGAAGAGGCATGAGTGTCCAGTATCTTTTACCAAACTCTGTTATCAGATACATCCAGGAATACGGACTCTACGTCAATGAGAGGGAGCCAGTCAAGCAGGTCTTGGAGTCCAAGGATTAGATTTCATAAACATGAGTACACTTACAATGTTACACTAACTTTAATGCAAATGAAATGCGTTGTCTTCTTTTGTGGATTCCTCATAGTAGCAGGAAGATCAACTATTACGATTGACCTCCTCTTGATACCTAGCGATAGCCACCACAATCGACTGCCTCAATGGATCAAAATACGCCTTGGCTAAAGCCCTCGATTTTTCATCCTTGACATCGGCAACGGCCTTATCCAAACGATCCCTCGACTTCACTAAACTCTTGTAAAGTGAAAAAACGGTAGACATCTGTGATGGATCACCAGAGTTAAAATGCAACCAAAAGTGTCTTAAGAACTCCACTGACGTTCCATGGGTGATTCTCAGTGATTCTAGAAGTCCTTGATCAAACGATGGATCAACTTCATCAACAGCCTGGTGTGATTGTTGCTCTTCAAAAGAACGATATACCTGCCAACTCTGCTTAGACTGCTTAGAGTTCATCCGTACAGAAGTGAGAATATCCTGAGCAGCTTTATCGATCTTAGGCTTCTTCGACTCACGATATACCTCTGACAAATCAATCTTATCTTCAAACTGTGCCCTCGCCTCAGTAGTGTATGCTATGTATTGCTGCTTTGTGGGCAGCCTTGCTCTCTTTTGTGTATCAGTATCGTTATGAATATGGATCTCAGCATATTCTGTAACGTGTTGCTGTTCCAAATCGTTAAATACAAGTTCTTCACGGACTCGTTCAAACTCTCTCTCCTCCCTTGTCTTTTGCAGATCTGGAGTTGATTGACGGGAGTACTCCATCTCCAAGCTTCTCATCATCTTGTGACTGAGTCTGTTCATACTCTTGAGCACTGCAACGGTCTCCGGGATCGCGTTGGGTTTCATCGTCATATCTGGACCATTACCCTTCTTCGTAGAATCATCCTGTTCATTTCCATCAACATCAATGGTCTTATTCACCTTATGGTCCAAGACTTGGTCCTCATCCTTCTCATAGTCAATGTCCATGTTGATGTACTTATCCAAGATGACATCACCTCTTAAATTCGTTGCAATCTTTTCACCTCTCAACTTTCTAAACAGCTTAGAACTGAAAAATCTTGACCAAAATTCACCTTCACTCAATCGCGGGACATTGTCATCGTATGCCTTTCTTACAACTGGATACTGTTCGAATATTGCATGGATCTTCTCTCGTGTGACACTCACATTCACCTGGTTATCTGCTGTCGCCGTAGGTTTGATCGTACTCAACACATTAAACGGACCTTTCTTTTGAGAATTTGTAAGTGCAAAAGCTCTCAACAAGTGGACTCTTGTCTTCCAAAACTCCTCACCATCCAATCCTTGGTTGATGACGGCTTCTTTGAAAGTACTCATCAAGTTCTTATCATCGAGCAGCAACTTCTGCTGCAATTCATGATTCTTCAACAACTTTTTCGTATCAAGCGCCTCATCTAGGAACGATGTATTGATCAGTGGCTTCTCATCTGCCTTACCACCCTTCTGTGACGTCTGGACTGCTGTCTTGTTTCTTGCAGCAATCTGCTGGAGTGCCTCCTTCACATTGTCCATAATCGTTCTGTTGTTGAACGAAAACACTTGGTTCACGGGCTCATCTGTTTGACTTTGCTTAGTGACAATCTTCAGCATCATCTTCTCAGACGTCGCTGGTGTAGCCTGGAGGTTGACGATGGTGGAGAGAATGATCTCCACAACGGTACCTTCATCTGCCGCTCGCCACTGGAGGACGGATGGTGCCCTGTCTTCATAGATTGTGAGAAGACCGATCTTCTTCTTGAAGATGGCGGCTCCGGAAACAAGAGACATGGTAATGGAATGTGAATGTGCGAAAGAAGGCGATCCTTCTAGCAATTGCAAAGCTACGAGTAACAATGATGAATGTAGTTCTTAGTTCTGATGAAGTGATTTAGGTTGAGTGGTGTCCGGATGTCTTCCTCGCGATTTTTGCACGAGTGGAGTTTTGTCCGATGGGGTGCGCTTATGTCTCTTTCTGCCTTCTTTTGAGGGACATAACGCAGCTGAAAATGGATTCCTCCCTAGATCCTGTCTCACAGGAGCAGACATATGTACATACTGTGTACAATGAAATCGCATCACACTTTTCCCAGACGCGATACAAGGTATGCTAATTGTCCCGTTTTGTTGATCAGCGATGAGCATGTCATACTAACTGAGCCTTTAACAGCCATGGCCAATCGTAGAGGAGTTTCTGAAAGAGAGAACGAGAGGAACAATCGGTATTGATGTTGGTTGTGGCAATGGAAAGTATCTTGGTGTAAACAAAGACGTGTTCATTGTGGGAAGTGACAGATCAGATGGTCTTATCGGCTGTGCCCGTGAGTTTGGACATGAAGTAATGGTGGCTGATGGACTTTCTCTTCCACACCCTGACAACAGATTCGATTTTGCTATCAGTATCGCTGTAATTCATCACTTTTCAACACCAGAAAGACGCACAGAAGCCATCAAGCATATCCTGTCTAAGTTGAAGGTTGGTGGTGAGGCTCTCATATACGTATGGGCATTGGAGCAGGAAAACTCCAGAAGAGGGTATAAGGAGGGAGATCCACAGGATGTTTTAGTCCCGTGGGTTTTACAGAAGAAACAACCAAAACAACCAAAACAACCGAAGAAGCCAAAACAGAGAAGATCAAAGAAGGGAAGTAAACCAGAGGAGACCACAGAGGCAGACTCCCCAATAACTACGGAAGAGACAACGCATACAACTGATACTTCACAGCCAACGGAAGAGAAGAAGCAACCCGAAGAGGATAACACAAAGTATAGATATTACCACCTTTACAAAAAGGGGGAACTGGAGAAGAACGCTGAGGATGCAGGCGGCGTGGTTGTGCGTAACGGCTACGAAAGGGACAACTGGTACGCTGTGATAAAAAGAGTTTAATCTACATTAACAGCCTCAATCGATCCTAACTCATGTACGTACAAACCACTATATTAATCATAGAACACCCTGGACTATTTAGAAAGTAATCTCACCCTTGAATGCGACAGAGCCCTGTCTTGGTTCTCTGGCAGAGACAGAGAGAACACCATCCTTTGTGATGTTGAAGATAACCTCGAGCTTGTCAGTAGTGACATCTCTAACAGCAATCTCAGCAAGCTTGGTACCTGGAACAAAGACCTTCTCCTTGACAACCTCTGGCTCCTCATCAGAGTAGTCATCGTCATCCTCATCATCCTCATCTCTAGCTGGTGGTTCGAGTGTGGTCTCCTTGATGGTAGCCTGACCCTCAACGACAGTGAGGAGAACGTCACCCTTTGGGCAGTCCAAAGACAAAGTACGTCTGATTGGGTACGTAGTCTCAGCCTTCAAGACGGAAATGAACTCGTTGTTGGCACCGACAAGACCGATAGCGTTGACCAAATGTTGTGTGTTGACGACAACTGGGGACTGAGATTCTTTGATATCCTCGGCATCAAAGTTCTCAAGCAAAGAGGCCTGAATAGAGGCACCACGGGCAACCCACTCCTCTGGGAAAGAGGCCTTAGTGGAAGTGGATGGAGCAATGATGGTTGTGGACTCTGGGAACAAGAGACCGACGTTAGAAGCGAGCTTTGGTGTGTTGGAGACACCACCAACAAGGACAACCTCGTCGATGTCAAGAACGTCCAAGTTGGCCTTCTTGACGACATCTTCAACAAAGCCAGTCATCTGAGAAAGAACATTTCTAGCGGTCAACTCGAAACGAAGTCTGTTGATAGTGGTGTGGAAGTCAATACCATCGGCAAGAGACTCAATAGAGATGGTGGCAGAAGAGACGTTAGACAATGTCTTTCTGGCGAGGATGGAAGCGTCTTTGAGTTTGGCAAGAGAACGGGCAGTCTTTCTTGGGTCAGCTTTGTACTTCTTCTCAAACTCCTTAGCAAGGAACTCAGAAAGGGCAGCGTCCAACTGATCACCACCGAGCTCGTAGTCGTGGGCAGTGGCCAAGATTGTGAGGATACCACCACGGACAGAGATGACGGCAGCATCGGATCTGACACCACCAAAGTCAGCAACAACGTAAGTCTTATCCTCAGTGAGTCTGTCGTCTTGGGAAACGTGGGAAAGCAAGGCAGCGGATGGCTCGTTGATCAACTGCATCACGTTCAAGCCGGCCTCGTTGGCGGCGGAGAGAAGCTCCTCCTTCTGCTTGTCGGTGAAGTTGGTTGGGACAGCGATGACGGAGCCTTCGATCTCCTTACCGAGATAGTCCTTAGCGGCAGCCTTCAACTGCTCCAAGTGTCTGACGGTGACCTGCTTGGCGGTGTAAGACAAGGTCTTTTCATCAGATACAGCGACCTCGAAACCAACGGCACCGTTGATGTCCTTAGCCTTGGCAGAACGCTCGGTCAAAGTGGCGTCGACGTTCTCGTAGGTCTGACCCAAAAAGTCTCTGAAGTTGACAATGGTGTTCTGTGGGTTTCTGATGAGGTGGGCAAGAGCCTGACCACCGTGGTACTCGTCGTCGCCAATGTAGGCGAGGGCAGATGGGATGGCACGCTCACCATCTGGGTTAGCGATAACCTCGATGGAGCCGTCCTTAGATGGAGCGGCAATAGAGGATGTGGTGTTACCGAAGGAAATACCGATGTAAGCCATGGTGGATGGTGATTATGGGGAACAGATCTGGGAGATGGGGTAGTTCAGCATTAAGAAGACCTTGCAAGTACTATAGTCCACGACAAATCCAGGGAAAAAATTTCGAGAATGGCTGAGTAAGCGTTCATGTAAGCCGTGCGCATACGCTTACGTAAGTGATGCCCCCTCCATCGTTAACATACAGCCGCCTTGAGATTACTATGACGTTTGCACTCCTCACGACACTGTTTCTGCTGGTTAAAGGCTTATTCATAGCTGCCGGGTATCAGTGCTTAGTATATATAGATAGTGTAATTGCAACGAAGGCACAGCCGCCCAGACGACAACAGACTGGCTATCTTCTCTCTGAGGAGAGATGTAAAGCTGCCTGATAGAGCGACACTCACTGGGTTCAAGACCACGAACTTAACAGTCCTCATTGTAAAACCTGGCAGACCCGTCTTCTGCATCCCCAGACCCAAAAGTACGGCTTTGGTATCCCTAGAAAGCAAAATCGCTTGACATTGGGCCCTACAGGAAGCAACAGTGCTTTTCTCTACATAAAAGCTCAGGAGAGCCAGTAATGATTAGTTCAAAGCAGTTCCCCAACATTTAGTGTATTCAACTTGTGGAATTGTACCAGCCTATGGCAAAAGGAATCAATTTCAGGATTACGTCGTCATTAAATCACTCAAGGAGCGAGGTAGCGATATGGATATAGCTGTGAGGGAGAAAAGGTATCTGAAGGGGCCCCTCTTAGAGATGATCTTTTCGACTATAAGGTAATGCGCTTATGGTGAGATGTACTGGAAACTACATGAAACTGTTCGAATAAATTTCATTAAATCATTATTGGAAGCAATGGCCAATATTACAAATTGCTCATTAGTCACCTCTTCTAGTATGTTGTACGGGACTCACAACAAGACCCCTACCCTTTCTCGCAGCCCTGTAAATAGTCTCGATTATATCAATCATTTCCTGTCGGTCCTGAACCACAAAGTTCATCTTGTTGTTATCACCTGTACCGAAATCACACATCATATGCTTATTTCGGTAGAAAAACATGATGGTCATGGGGTCATATAACTCATACATCTCGTTGAAGTCGGGTACTTCATCAATATCGCAGAGGTAGATGGCAGCAAAGTTCACAACTTTCTCGGAAATGTCATACAATACTTCGTCCATAAGCATGCAGTCTTTGTCCTGTGAAGATTTGTTAGTACGTGCTTTGATCGTGTTAAATGTTCCATCAATGTAAGAGGAGTAAACTTACCCAATCGCGCCCAAATCGTATTACGACAAGTCGTTCGTCTTCTATGAAGGTTTGTTAGTATGTGAAGGTATTGGGAGTGGAAATGGAAGGTTTAGTTGATAGGCTGTGCCACCAAAAATTCACTGTTCAGAGAGATACTCACCACTGATGATGGACTGATCAACGTGCCTGTCTGCTTGTTAGAACGCTTATTCTTTCGGGAAAAAATACATAGTTTGACTCACCATCCTGTACGTAGATGATTCAAGAAGACACTTCCCATATTGAACTCTCGTTATTTGCTCAGGATCTCTGCCTATTTGCCGTCTTTGACTCCTCTACCCGCGAGATCAAACATCACCACCAATTCGCGAGCCCTCAAAATTTTCGAGAATTGGCCAACACCGAAACGTAAACAAACTGGTCAACAGTCAACACGGGTCCTGGATCAACTCTTCTCTCTCCAACAACAACAGCCAACCGCCCTCAGACAGTCATGTCCAACGGCAATTCGCTCTTCGGAAATACAAACGCCAATGGTGCAGGCTCCCTTTTCGGATCCACGCCAAGCAAGGAGAACAACAACATTAACGCCTTCAATGTTGGCTCATCTACACCAGCATTTGGCGCTCCAGCTTCCACCGGTTCCGCCAAGCCAGCCTTAAACTTCTCTTTTGGTGCATCATCAGGATCCAACAAGCCGGCAGGATCTACTGGTGGCTCCCTCTTTGGTGGCTCTTCATCTACTGGTTCAACAGGATTCAACTTCGGCGGTGCCTCCAAGCCAGCAGACAAGCCGTCCTTTTCGTTCGGTACATCCTCGACAAATACGTCAGCTGCACCATCTGGTGGATTCTCGATCGGAAACTCCAAGCCTGCTGATTCAACGGCTGCTGCATCCACTGGCGCTGCTTCTTCACCATTCAGTTTTGGTGCTGCCAAACCAGCTGAGTCAAAGCCAGCTTCTAATACAGCTACCCCAGCTGCGACACCATCATTCTCATTTGGTGCTGCTAAGACAGACAATGCCCCAGCTGCATCCACTAATTCATTCTCTTTCGGTACGTCTAAGCCGTCTGAGTCTAAGCCAGCCGCTGCTCCTTCGTTTAGCTTTGGTGCTACTGCCCCAGCTTCCACAACGACGCCAGCAGCCACTACTGGTGGTTTCTCCTTCGGTGGTGCCAAGCCAGTTGAATCAAAGCCAGCTGGTGGATTGAACTTCTCTCTCGGTGGATCCAAGCCAGAGGAGAAGAAGGACTCCGCCCCAACTTCCTCCACCGGTGGATTCTCTTTCGGCGCCGCTAAGCCAGCTGAGACTAAGACCGATGCAAGCAAGCCAGCAGTTCCAGCATTCTCACTTGGGGGAGACAAGAAGGACCAAACCACGGTTTCTTCTGGGTTCTCATTCAATGCGCCAGCTGCCAAGGCCGATGAAAAGAAGGATGCAGCTGGCACTACCGCTACTGGTGGCTTCTCGTTCGGTGCGGCAAAGCCAGCTGAAACCAAGCCAACTGAAACCAAGCCAGCTGAAACCAAATCAGATGCCTCCAAGCCATCGTTGTTTGGTGCCAAGCCAGAGGAGAAGAAGAAGGAAGATGAGGATAAGGAGAAGAAGACTGTTAGCTTCTCCAGCAGTGTGATTGATCGTGACGAAAAGAAGGAGGCATCGAAGACCGTCGAACCAAAACCAGTGTCTCTTGATAACAAGACGCTCGAGGATATGATAACAAAGTGGTCAGGTGAACTAGCAAAGGCCTCCACTGACTTCCAGACATACTCTACAAAGATCAACGAGTGGGACCGAGTCTTGGTCGATGGTGGTGAGAAGATCAGTCAATTATACACAGACGTTGTTGCTGCAGAACAGACACAGAACAAAGTTGAACAACAACTACTCTATGTCGAGAGACAACAATCAGAACTTGAGACATTCCTTGACAACTACGAGTCAAAGGCTGAGACACTCCTCTCTGAGGTGTTGTCGTCAAACAATCAGCAGAGAGACACATCGGTCATCACAAATGACCAGAAGAGAGAGCAAGCATACCGTACAGCAGAGCTCTTGGATGAAAACTTGAACACACTCGGTCTCAACTTGTCCTCTCTTATTGGTGAGATTAACGAGGTTAGTGACTCTTTCAATAAGGCCAACGGCCTCTCATCAAAGGATGGCGCTACGCCGGAGGATGACAACACACTGTACCAGATCGTCAAACTCCTCAATACCCATCTAGATGCTCTCAACAAAATACAGAAGAACTCTGATGATGTGAATACCAAGCTTGATCAGTTCAAGAACCTTGGTCTCTGACCACATCGACCACGCTACGACAAAAGAATATGACGGTGTACCATAGTGAATACAAGCTGTTTAGCCATTAATAACTTTATTTTGTACTGTACAGTGCAAGATCATAATAATAGCTCATCTAATCACTCCTCTGGGTCGAACTTTGTCAATGTACTCAACAAGACAAGAAGATTCACCAATTCCTTCAAGCTTGATCCCTTGGAACCTTCTTGACTGTACACATCCTTCTCTTTCTTAGACTCAACAAGCATATCTCTTTTTAGCACACCCACAATCAACTTCTTGAAATGCTTCAACAGGTTTCTCACCTGATGAATCACCGGCTTGTTCTCAGATGATGTACTGAGCAAGATGGCAGAGACAAGCTGGAAAGTTGGAATGAATAGCTCAAACAACGAAACACCATTTGGAGAGGTAGCCAAGGATAACGGTGTGTCCAAGCTCAAGTTGACCTTGACAAAAGTGGAGTTTTGAACACTTGTCTCACCAAAGACAAGCTCGATACCGAGATCCGGATCGATCAACAAGAACTGGCAAGACTTGATTGTCTGGAAGATTTCACTCTGAAGAAGTTGTTGGGCACCATGACGGGTCTCTGCAACCCTGATAAGGAATGAAAGTATGGCCTTGAATGCAGTGAGCTCATAGAGTAAGGCATCGAGGGAGATTTTGGACTCATACGAGAGAAGCAATGTATCGTCAGCCCTCTTGATGGACTTCACAAGAAGAAGCAACAAATTGTTCTTCACAAGAGTGTCCAGAACAAAGTTCAACTGGTTGATGTTAGAAAGCTGGAAGAGAGACTCCAGGAGAAGAATACCAGTGATTCGTGTTGGTCCTTCGCCACTGATGGCATCGTTGCAGATGACAGTAATGAGACGATCACTTGAGAGCTTGATTGACTGCAAAATCTCCTTTGATGTATCCTTGTGCTTCAAGATCCACGACAGGTACTTGTTACCTAGAACGTAGAGATCAGAGCGAAGGGTGATAGAAGAAGCAGGACTGAGAATACCATGAATAGCCGTCTTGAACAATGGGTAGAGTCTCTCATAGGCATCAACAACGTTGGATTCCCCATCCTCAGTGCTCTTTCTGTCCTGGTGGTAAATGTCGTAAAGTGAGACACACAGCGATACCAACTCCTCAGCATAGAGGATGTCTTGTTCAACGTAGTCGTTGATACGTGGGATGATACTCTGGAACACCTCCAAAATGAAGTTTGATCTCTTGATTGGATTTATCTTACCATCAGTGACAATGACCTGAATTAGCTGAACCCAGGAATGCAAGGAAGCAAGCTGGAAAGTTTTGAATTTGTTGTAGGACAAAAAGTTTGTCAACTTGGTCTTGATAGCATCCTTCTCTTCAGCAGCCTCCGACTCATTACTCTTGATGGAGCTTGGAACTGGAACCAAAGCATTGGATAACACCGACAGCTTGGAGTCAGCTCTCTTCAACTCGCTTTTGAATGTTTCAATCTCCTGCTCCTTAGCCTTAGCCTGCTCGTCAGTCTTATATGAGCCATCAACCCACTTGGAGCGCAAGTGCAAATCAAGCAAGGCATCAACATCTTCTAGGTTGAAAATAGGACCATCACAGTTAATAGTTGGTGAGATCTTGTTCAAGTCCAAAGCCAGGTCAACAGAATTGAAGACGTGCAAATCATCCTCTGGAATAGTAGACACGTCATCAAGTGAGAGCTCAAGGACATCCAAGAAAGACAGCACCTTAGGAGGACCAGCAAAAACACCATAGCCATCAATTAAGAGGTCAATGTAGTGGTTTGTCTTCGATATCGAGCCCTCAGCCGAGGTTCTGTGTAGTTCCAAGCTCAAGTACTGAAGAACCAAACTTCTCTGTTTCAACAACGACAGAAATGCACCCATGGCTGGACCACCGTTGAAGGCCGTCTTTGATGAAATCAATGGGTTAAATTTCTCCTTGTTCCACTGAGTCGATTGATCAATTCTTGGAGTATTGAGTAGGGTTTTGAGCAAGCCGTACTCGCTGAGGAATTCGAGAACGATGCCTGAGCTGAGTGGGTTTCTGCAAAGCTTCAATACAATCTCGAGTGACAACGACGCAAGTCTCATTGGAGCATAGTCAATGTTGGTAGTGTCGATGGTCAATAAGCTGGACTCAAGAACAAAGAGCAACATTTTGAAGAGAGATTTCTTGGAAGCAATCATAGATAAGGAGGACTTGGAGCCCAGAGACAGGCCATTCGAAAAGTCAAATCCAAGCAAAAAGTGAGCAACAGTGATTTTGCGAGATGACACAGACAAGTTCATGTTCAAGAAGTCAAGAATCTGAGTTTTCAGAGCCAGATTCTCAGCAGATGTGATTTCAGACTCAAGTTGGTTGATCATGTTTACCTTGATTCTCAAAGACTCATTGACGCTATCCATGATGGTAAGCAGCTTAGTCTTGCCGGCGCCATTTGGATTGTTGGAACCAAACTGAGAAGACTTTGAAAATCTAGTCATAAGCTTGATGGATTTGTCGGCAATCGGAAGGTGAGAAGAGCCAATGTAGAGAGCGATGTGGGCAACGACAGGCAGGTTGAACAAGATGGCGTCGTAGAATGAGCTGAGACCATGTGTGCCGACTCTAGAAGGCATGAAAAATCTGTTATCCTTCTTGAGAATTGGAAGAAGCTCATCAATATATGTAACCTCTAATGATAGCACTTTCTCAATGATCTGGAGAGAAAGGTCGACAACTTGAACCTGCTTTTCATCGAAGGATTTGTCACAAATATTGTCAAAGCCAGTAGATGTGATATCAAGGAGCGTGGTATAGATCTTCTCCTGAAAGAGGTAGTTCATCACGATTGGTGCTGAGCTGGCTTGAGTGTAGGTCGTAAATTCACCAGTAGAAACAACCTTGTTGAGATCAACACCGGCCGGGAAGGAGTTCAATATTATTTTTGGGTCGAACGAGGAAAGACAATGATCAATAATTCGCAAGATTGGGTCTTGGAGCGCAACCTTTTCAGCAAAGTAAAGGGACGGTGAATAGAAGAACACATTGGACAATAGGAAGTCCAGGTATGGCGTGAGACCTGGCTTTCTGTATGGATGACCAAGGTTCTGTGGATATGGCAGTGTGAACTTTCCAAATGTGGATCTTGGTCTGAGCAGAACTTCAATGAGATGAACAAAGCCCAGTATGTCTGGGAATGCAACGAGTCTCGATTGGAAGCACTCATCGATAGAGCCATCCTGGGCAAACAACCATTGGTCCAATCTTTCCCAAATGATGGTTCTTCTGTCAGTGTTTTCAGAGACCAAAGCACCTAGTACATGTAGCACAGCACCAATCAATGGGGTGTCAAGTTTGATGAAAAGGAAAAGTGTGTCGTACAAGGACAAGTCAAACAAGTCTTTAGCAGCTGTGTTGTTTTCGGCAACCTTGTAGATGAGGGTGAAGTATGACGAAATTGAGAGAATGGTCTCCTCATTGAGATCCTTGTCATCACCACTAGCCTCAAACTTAAAGATTGCCTCTATGTGTGCGTTCAAGATGTTGATGATAACGGACCAAGACACCTTGTCGGAGTTGGCAATGAAGTGATAGACGTGATTGGCATTCTCCTCACCTTTGGTCAAGGCGGACAACATGACGAGGAATGTTGATCTCATTAACAGATCGTCACCCTTGGATGCCCATTCAATAAAGCCGTATGCGTTGGATTCTCTGTCTTCCCAGAATGTGGATATGAGATCTTCACGATTGGCGTAGAGGTAGTAGACTGCGAGGTAGAATCTCTCGAGATCAGCTTTCTTGGAGATGTCATCAAGTAGCGAGTCCTCTCCAGATAGTAACGAGTCTTCTTCAGAGTCCTTGATCTTGATCAAGAGGAACGCAGCATCAAAGATGAAGCACTGGACAAAGTTGTGAATAGTTTCCGTCAGAAGCGTTGATAAGTTTTCAGAAAGCTTGTAAGCCTTGGTGACAATGTACACAGGAGCTGCCTGCGGATCTTGCGAGCGAACTTTCTTGGTTTCATCTTCGTTGATGTCGAGAATTCTCTTTGGCACGAGTCTTGGAAGGTGCTGCTCCAGAAGTGATCTAAGGTCGTAGAAGAGCTCGAAATCGTTATCTGATGTCTCGGCACAGATAATGAGGAGCTGCTCGATGGCGCCAAGCTGAACAGCGGTTGTCATCGGTGTCTCAATAGCAATGTCGAAGTCGAAGGCATTGATTCTGTCATTGGATGCTTTGCACCAATTGATGAAATATGTGATGAAGACGAGAATCACGATGAGCTTAACTGGACGTTGATAGATGTCAGAGTCCTTGAGGGCTTTGAGAAGATCACTATGAAGAACCTTCACATCATCCTCTCTAAGTTTATCCAATTTGGAACAGAACAGGAACAAAGCTGGAAGAAGGTGTGTGATGAAGATATCGTCAATGTCGAATGATGAAGCAAAGTCGAGGAAGCGAACAAAGTTGGTTTTGTTGATCAAGTTCTGAGAGACAAGGCCGTACAAGATCTCACCCAGCATCTCGTGTTGCTGGTTCAAGAAATCCCTTCTAAATGTGAGTTTTAGTTGGAAGTCAGCAGCGCTGTAGTCGCCAACAAACCTCGTTCTTGCAACGGATTGATGTATGCTTTTGAGCTCCTCGTGGACAAACTTGAACGCCTCCATGAGGTCATCGACGAACTTCTCGGACCATAGTTCTTTGATGAGCTGCTGATCATCACAATTGAATACGTAACTGACAATGCTGAGAATGTGTTGTTTACGGAGGTAGTGAGCAGCCTTTGCGCTGTCGAGCAGAGCATTACCAGATCCCTCGGCGCTGCTTAGAATCTCGGCAGCTGCCACTTCGTCAAGGTTCAATTCATCGCTGAGAGTTGCAGCACTGAACTTGAATGAGTCGTTGAGCTCATATTCGAGCCCATCACTGAACTTGAGCTTGCCCTTTTCGAGCTCTGTCCTACTGTTGGGAGACTTTGCCGGTGAACGTGTGAGGTTGATGAGATCATCCTTGAGAGACTTAAACAGGGCCACATCGCAGCGCTGTTGCTGGATTGAAGCGTACAGCTGCTCAAACAGAGGCAGCGACCAGTGAAGGGGCATTTCCACAGGTAGAAATGAGGGCGATGGGTAAGGGATTGGGTGACCTGGTGGATGTTCAGAGTCCCTCAAGAGGGTTTGTTTACAATTTCGTTTCCCATGTTGATCGCGGAAAAAAAAGTTTTGATACGGGACACACTAAGTGTTTTGGGTTGAGTTAAAGTAACTTACTATTTGATCTATCATCTATTGTATTCATTAAAATCGCATGGTCTAGAGCCCAGGTTTAGGATCTGCTTCTGTCAAGAGAGAGTCTCAACTTAACAAAGTTTCTCACTGTCTTGTTAGCGTCAGCCTTCAAACCGTTCTTCTCAGCTAGTGTGACAACGAAGCCATTGATGTAGTCGATCTCGGTATCTCTCAGGTTCAAGACGTCCTGTCTCATGGATGACGAGTTCTTCACATTTAAGACAGTTCCGACGTTCATGACGTTATCATACATAGCCTTCTTGTCCAGGAACTTTGCGGCAGCCCCGTTGCCTTTCAGGGCAGGGATACAGGCAAAGAAGGTATCGACAGCCTCGCTAATGATATCCATGAAAAGCTCCTGCACATTGTCACATTTAATCAATTCACCGTTCACACAGTTCACAATGGCCGTTACTGGATTGATGCATGCGTTGACCATGAACTTCTTGAGCTGGATGAGCAAAAGGTCGGTATATGGCATGTATTTAGTGTTGAGGTCCTTAGCATCAATCAGCTGCTTGATGAAAGTTGGTGGCTCAGGATCCAACTGCTCAGTAACATTAAGGTCTCTTGGAAGCTTTGCGATGTTCATGTCGGCATAACCAGCGTGTGACACAACAAAGTCGGTCTCGTGAGGTGTGATGAAAGCGCCGTGACCGGTAACACCCTGGTACATGTTTGGCCTAGACTCAACCTGTGGCCAGACATCTCTGTACAGTTCATCCACAACACCGAGTCCGTTTTGAATGAGGAGGATGTTAGTCTTAGGTGAGATGAGGTGGAGATATGGCTTAAGGGCAGCCTGTGTCTGGTATGTTTTTGTGGTGACGATGAGGTTCTCAATAGGGGCGGCGAGAGTCTCAGGAGAAGCAGCATTCAGCTTAGAGGTGAGTGCTGGCTCGTCTGGCTTGAAGAGTCGGTTGAGCGTCACAGTGGACTGATGCTTCTCGATAAAATTGTTGAGCCTCTGCTGATTACGCCAGAGAAGCGTGATGGTTGGAGCGGACTTGATAGTAGACACCTCGTAGCCAACAAGGCCACCGATGGCACCGCAGCCGAGGATATGGATGGAGCCGGACTTGGTCATGACAAAGTTATAGGTCGGGTTGCTGGGCGACTGGGTTACTGAGGAGTGTCAAGTGTTAGAGACTTTGGAAGGAAAGAAAGGTGTGGGCAGGGTCTAACGCACTTTCGCGCACAAACCACCGATGACTACATCCGATCGTATTGAGCTTTTAACGCTTGGTCTTCAAGCCTCTATCCAAAGACTGTCAAGTGGTCGGCGGCTCCGACCTGCTACAGTTATCCTTAAAGTCTGAAGCATGAAGCTACTAATGAATGAGAGTGCGGCATGTTGGTTTATTCTTTGTTTTGGCATTCGCTGCACATGATTCATGCACTACTTGTCTGGCGAAACACAAGGATGCTAGTTTGGAACCTATAATAGGCACATTGTACATTCATCAATCATATGAGTGGAAATACTAGACCTCATGATTAAGAGTTGCCACCAAAGCGTTATGACAGACCATTCTGGGACTTGAATGTTTCCCATGCAGTATTGAGGGTAACAAATACCCCCTGGGCAATCATCTTCTGCTCACTGGTAGCAGTAACAGGCACCTTATCTGGGTGGGTCTTAGCCACAGCCTTCATATAGGATAGCTTAACCTTCTTTGGCACCACAAGTTCACCCATACTGACTGGCTTCCAGTTGGCCCCATCCCAGAGAACTGTATCTAACGAAGAGATGAGCGCCCTCAGATTGTCTTCCTTTCCTTGCTTCCAGGCGTTCAACTTATCTTCGACGACATCATGCAGCTTGAACTTTTCCGCTTCCTCAGCCTCCTGTTTCTGATGCTCACGCTTCACACGGTCCACAGCTTCGTATGTCTTCACTGGCTCTGGTTTGGACGACGATGGTGGTGGTGTAGCCTTCTTGACAGGAGCAGACTTCTTCTTTGTTGGATTCACAACATCCATTAGTCTTCTCTTGGCATCTAAAGCCTGCTTCGATGCACCACCGTTGTCAATGACAGATTTCCAAGCCTCCAAAGAGTCGGAATGCTTCTCCAGATGTTCCAGGGCCTCAGCTTTTTTAGACATGATCTTGATCCAGAAATCCTTCATGCTCTTACCTTCAATTTCTTCACCCACACCCTTATCCTTCCCGATGAGATCAAGGGCCTCTGTGGACATGTCAATAGCCTTACGGTTCTCACCAACTTTGAGGAGACATGTGATCACATTTGACATGGCAAGGATCTGTAGAACATGGCCCTGTGGGAGAGCACTGAGTGCAGTTTGGTAATGCGTAAGGGCGGTAGTGAAGTCACCATTTTTGAAAGTGATACCACCTTGTTCACGGGAGTCTTCAAAGAACTCCATTTGAGTGCTTGATATGGATGGTGTTGGTCTTGTGACCTTTGGTGTTGTATGTGACGGTTTAGTTGGACGAGCGGCTCTTCTCTTGGAGGAAGTCATCATCTGGTCTGAAGATGAGGTTGGCTTTGGAGAGGAGAAGAGGTCAACTTCCGGTTCTGGAGCAGCCTGCGTAGCCTTCGATGGCATTGGCGAAAATAGGTCTACTTCCGGTTCAGGTGTTTGCTTTGATAAAGGAGGCGCTGGAACTGGATGCTGAGGTCTTTCTAGTGGCATTGGCTTGGAGATAGATTGCTTTCTTGGACGTGGTGGCTGCGGTCTATCATCCAAATGAAGCTTGTTGAGCTCATCTGTAGTTATTGGCTCTGGGTCCTCTTCATACTCAGGGGTCCGTCTCTTGTACTTTTCAGCATCTCTCATCCACGCAGGACGTCCGTCGCTCGGTGTTGATGGCTGTGCCATAAACTGCTGGGCTTCCTTCATCACTTTCTTTGTGACACCAGACATCAGTTTGGAGAAGCCCTGAATATATGCTTCACTACCATTACCTCTTCTCTGGGTGCCAGTTGAAGGCGATGATCTCATGTCCTGAGGTGGAAGACCGGCCTTGGCCCTTGTTTTGTTGTGGGCCTCAGTCATGATGAAGTTGATAGCCTCTTGGACATTAAGACCATCCCTGGTGTGCTGAAGTGCACGCACTGCTTGTTCCGCTGAGAAGCCCATGTCAACTATAGCTGCCACAGACTCGTCAAATGCATTGTTGTTAACTGGTTTTGGTGTGGTGTGCTGTGATGATATAGAGGATGAGTGATCGGATCTCGCTGGACGAGATGGGATGGACTGCGATGACGATGTGCGTGGAGCGGTCACTGGTGTAGGATTTGGTGTAGCAGGTTGCTGGACTGGTGCATCGAACACTGCAAACAAGTCATCTAGTGATTGCTGCTGGGATTGTTGTGGTCGTTGTGGATGTGGCTGTAGTGTACTGTTGAGTGGATTAGCGGCCTGACCTGAAGATGCACCGAAGTCAAAATCGTCAAGCAGATCGATATTCGACGTGCTTGAATTCTGTAATTGTTGTGGGCTCTTGAGGGGTGGGGTGGAAGTAGCTGAGTTGCCGAAGCCCTCAAAAAGATGTTCTTGTGGGGTGGGCTGTGGCTGGTGGAACGTTGTCTGTGCTCTTTGAGGGGCAGTGGTGGAGTTGAGTGAATCAAAACCTTCAAAGAGAGATCCACTCTGTGAGTTTGAGGATGATCTGGCAAGAATGTCAAAGTCGCCCCATTGAGAAGAAGAACCACCATTCCGACTCAGTGATGACGGCGTGCTAGACTTCTGCCTCTCAGCCATAGAGAGTTTGGAGTCATCCTTCCTCTTGGTAACCCCTGCCAAGAGGTCCGCAAAGTGATCGTTGGACATCCTGGTGTGACCTAGTGACGCTTAAAAAGTGGATCAATTGGGCTAGATGGGTTGTAGAAATTGATTGTAAGAGACAAGAAACACGGTGTTGCAATCGGATCGAATCGACAGGTAGACTTAAAACATCCGCACATCACGCTCAGCGTGGCCATCGCCCGCAACCATTCCTTATTCGGCGCCCTGGAAAAAAATTCGAGACAAAAGATTTCTGCGAAGCCCATCACCATAGTACTCAACTCCACACACACTCCATTTACCAAACACCTACAACCACCATGCATTTGATGTACACATTGGGCCCAGACGGAAAAAGAGTCTACACTCTCCAAAAAACCACCGAGGACGGCGAGATTACCAAGTCTGCTCACCCAGCCAGATTCTCTCCAGATGACAAGTACTCCCGTCACAGAGTCACCTTGAAGAAGCGTTTCGGTTTGTTGCCAACTCAGCAGGAGGCTATCAAGTACTAAATGTGCGTTCGGATAAAAGCATCACATCTAATCACCAGCTACTTTTCATTTCGACTGCTTCAGCTTGTCTTTGGCTCTATGCTAATGGCGCAATAAGCGGTTGAGCTTTTCATGACTTTTCAAAAGAACGCATGTGCCAGCATTCTCAGGGGATTCCCACCTTGGAATAGCTTTCACTTTCTGAATTTGGTTTGACTTTTGTATAATACAATTTTGGGTTTCCGGTTATCTGAAGTCTCTGTAGATCATTCGCCTTATAGGTTTGTCGGCGGAAGTCAACGCTAATACCTCGTCTGTGTCTTCATCTATCTCAAAGGTCGTTAAATTGTTTTGTATATACATGACATCAAGATCATACCTTATTTCTTTTTAGACTTTTGCTTGGTTGCGAGCTTACCACCAGTCTGAACTTCCTTTGCGTTCATACCCAAAAGATCAAGGTAGTCGTCGAGCTCCAAACTCTCTTCTTCTTCCTCAACATTCTTCTCCGCCTTCTTGGTCTCCTTCTTCTCAGCACCATCACTCTTCTTTGAATCATCCTCCTTGACAGCAAACTTGTTGAATTTCTCCTTGAACTTTTGCATTCTACCACCTGCATTGGCATCAACAACCTCGAGGTCCGATCTGTATGGATTCCACATCGGCGAGTTTCTCATATCCTGGATGAGTCTCATTTCGTCCTTTGGGAACTGAGATCTTCTTATGACAACAGCACCATCACTGAACTCGGTCTTACAGTTGAACTTGTAATAGATAGCAGGACGGGCCTTTCCGAGAGCGATTTTCTTGAGTGGACGCTTTGGGAGGGCACCATCCATGACGTGATGAGAGGCGAAGCGGCGCTGCAAAGGCACGGCTGCTTGGGATATCGTCCGTGATGATGTGGAGAACATTGTGACGGGTAGATGGGTGGAATGAGGGTTTCACTTAGGGAAGAGAAAGCAGAGGCCTCAAAAGGTTCACCATGATAATGGCCATATTGAGCTCGCCATTGATCAACAATTTTCGCATGGTGATCGCGAAAACCCGAACACCTCCATACAAATGATTGCGTATGGGTGAGTCCGGAGACGAGGGTTTATTGTGGGTCAAAGATCTAGAGAGTCCACACCCAATCTCCACCAATACTGATCAATTGCGTGTTGAAGGGGATTTTTTACTCTAAATCGCTGCTGACCAGCCACCGGCCACCAAAAACTGACCCCACTACGCTTCCTGCGTGTCTACCAAATTTATCGTCTTCTCAACCCAGCCGGTCATACTATCAGGAGCCCAGATACACACAATGGCTGCAGCACTTGATGTCTTGGGCGCCACCACCAACTTTTACCATCTGGTATGTACAGCTCATTGATTCTCATATCAACTTAAATACTAACAAGTGCTGAAAAGATGAAGGTTAAAGAGGTGAAGTATACTGTTTTCTCGCCGCAGAACAATGACGATCAGTCTCTGCTGGATGCAGAGTTGGATCTCAGGAAGAATTACCCACGACTGCTAGCGGTACTCTACTCGAAAGATCTCTGGACATTTTCACTCAATGGTGATGATCCACCGAACCCGAATGCAAAGTTTGGTCTCAAGGCATCGCCAGTTAAGTCATTTGATCCTCACAACATGTACAAGAGTAACGCCGGTACGCCCTCCAGTCTTATGAGTTTACTATGCGCTACTTTCATCAAGGCTATCAAGAAACAGCTTGTACTCACACTTGTGCTACGCCGTGAGCTTATTCCGTTTGGGAGTGCCGGGCTACTACCGGGATCTAGTCATATTCTCCATATCGAACCCAAGCTCGTTGAAACCGGGGATCTATTGGTATCGCTTACCACCAGGCAACACAACTTCGAATTGCTGAACGAATACCCGGTATCACAAAGGAGCGTTAATAAGGAAAATACCATCTATCTTGTTCCATCTGGTATAAGGGCCTATCTGACGGATGAAACGCTTGCGGAATCAACGGCCTCCAAACCACTCAACGCAACGTCCATCGCAGAGTCTCTGGAGACATTACATGGTATCCAGATCGATGTGGACGCCTGCACATGGATCAGACTCATCCCCAATTTAGCTCACCTCAACGGAATGACTGCTCCAGTTGCGGATTTCTTCAAACCGGTACCCAACAACAAGTTCCTAGTGTGGCCAGCTGAACTATGTGTGGTTCAACCTGCCTCTAAACTTAGAGCCACTGAGATCAATTGGAAGAAGGAGTTCACTGATCCACTCTCTTTGATTGACAGCTTCGTCAAGCTCAAGGCCACTGCCACAACTAAGACACCCTCAGCTGTGCCCACAGCACACAATACCCCAGCAGACGTTGATCACCTACACCATACACATCACATCGAGACACCCAGTTCTAAGCCAACACCCGACGGTTTTCCACTTCAAGCAACCGCACCAATCACCGAAGAGCCACGGAAGGAAGAAGAGCTTAGTAGCAACAAAGATGAATGGGATGATCTGGATGCAGAGCTCTTTGGAGGAGATTCACCGAATGCTGAACCAGATTTTGACTTCTTCGATGAGCCGAAGTCAGCTACCAATGTCATCACGGGACACGCCAATGCCAACACAGACACACTCATGCTTGACAACGATATTGATCTTGACGATGACGATGATCTTGGCCTTCATGCGGATCTCGCATCTGAACTGGAAATGCTTGCTGGCCAAGACGAGGACGGGGCCCCAGAATCACTAATACCGATAGACACTGAGGACAAGCCAGCTACACACACTCAAACTCCAGACCCGTATGATATCCCCCTACATGAAATGATGATGCCAAGTACACCCCCATATACGGATCCTGGTGCTCCACTACCAGTGCAGAGTCCGAAAACCGTTTCGAGGAAGAGAAGTATCTTTTCACCACTCAACTTCAATCCAATCATCAAGAGTAATGTGGATGACAAGTATGCTAATGGTGGTAAGTTCCATGTGGCAAGTTCTGATACACCAACTGGGGAGACGAGTGGCGGTACCCCAGCTACGGTATTGGACGAAGGATTTGGTAAGGATGAAGGTGATGATGATGATTCGGAAGATGAAGGCGACAGTGAAAGTGGTAGTGAGTCAGAGAGTGATGAGGATGAAGCTGGCAACTCCATTGTTACTGGTGATGACCTCGTCAGTTCTAACATGAGCATTCCTCCGGAAGGTTCCATCGAGCCGGACCTAAAGAGAATCAAGACTGATGGCACTTCAAGTACCCAGAGTTTTGAAGGTGTTATTAGTGAGAACAAGGCTGGCTCCTTGTCTCCTGGTGTCGCCAGTAATGGAAACCCTAATATCTGGCCCTTCTTGTTGAGGATGATTCCACTGCACACTATGCCAGATCAGGTTTACTTGGACAGTCCAAACATTTCTAAGGAAGGATCTGAGGAGTTGGTGGATACACTGATTGATCAAGTTGTGTGGGATGACAGCTGTCTCTCAGAGGTAATTCCTCGCGGTTTATGCTTTGAAGAAAGCGAGTGTGACAATCTCCATCGGGCGATTGCCTTGGTTTATCCTGAGTTCCATCCCACTAGCTTGTCTGAGTACTCTGGTATTCCATATAACAAGCCACAGAAAACCCCAACAGTCATCGAGTCACCTCTATCGTCATTTAAAGCTCCAGATTACTCTCACGGTACCGAGTTTATCACTACACCTCCGCAGGTCAAGGAAGCTCAGGAACCTGCAGAAGAGTCGAAGTCGTGCTTCGTCATCTCACAGCCGAAGGTCAAAGTGAAGCGTCTTCACCAAGAAATTTCAGTCAATGCCAGTGCTGTACATCTATGGAATACTCTCAGCTTTGGTTCCTTAACTGGACAGAAGGACGTTAGAGTGCTGATGCTTTCACCAAAGGAAGTAAGTGAGCAGGCTACGTACTTCCTATCTTCGTTGGTTCAGGTGTACAAGAAGTGCCAGCTTGGAGAAATGGAGAAGATGGTCTACTCGGCTCAGGGTGCACCCGGTCTTATTACAGCAGGATTCAACGATGTCGACTACGAAGACCAAGTTTTAAGTGGATTTAGGGCCGCTCATCAGATTCTTGTCCGTGGCATGAACTACAAGGACATTGTTGTCATCTTTCCTGACTATGGTGAAGACCTTACCTCTACCATTAGCATCACCAAAATATACCTCAAGATCAAGCAAACGCTTTTGACCACGTCCAGTGGTAAAACGCTTCCGATCAAAGTGCATCTCAAAATCATCTCAAGCTCCTTTGTGACTCATGATGGTGTCTTTTCTGTTCTTTCCATCAACAGACTTGCACGTATGGCACTTTGTATCTTCAACAACGTCTGCAACCCTCAGGACACATTTGCCAAGCTGTCCAGCTCACCTTCATACAAGATCAACTTCCAGCTTACAGAGCGTCCAGTGGCAGAGAAGATCCTGGCTCAAGACTCTTTTATTCACCTTGCATTCGAGAGGTCAATTGACAAAGAGTGGTGTGTTGCTGCCTGGGCTGACAACAAGGCCAACGTCCGTAAGGTGAAGGCGTGGGCTGGAAGTACGAAGACTAAGGAACCTTTGGAGAAGGTCATGGATGAAATGTGGCAGATTACTATCTCACTCTCATCGAAACTTAAGGGAAGGAAGTATTTGGTGCTGACAAGATCAAATGGCATGATTACTGATGATGAGCTGTTACAGCTAAAGAGAATGAGTTCCAAGAGCAAGGATTTGACACTAATTTTGGTGTCCATGAACCAGAACACGAGATTGTTGCTGAAGGCCAATGACCCGGGCTTCCCCTTCAATCAGTTGTTCAATCAGGATGAGAGCTTCAGTGGTGCATTGACGAGCAATAAGGTTGAGGCTGCTGGCACAGTTGGTTCATCAACAGGGTTGACTCCATCCACGATCTTTACACCTCAACCAGCAGTCAACTCACCAGATTTGTTCACCATGGGAAGAGCAACAACACATGATTCCCCATCTGAAGGTCGTCATGCTGATGATGGTTCTGTAATCAATGATGTGAGTGATACCGTTTATGGACTCATTACAGACTACGCTTCTCCACTAGCGAACACCCCCACTAGATTGAGTATTAAGACTGGTTTCTTGATCAAGCCGGTGAAACACACGAACAACAAGCTCCAGGCATTTGAGCTAAATCTGCTTAGTTGTCCAAGTACGTTCTCGTCTTGGGACTTGATGCACGAGCTATTGATTCAGTGTAGAAACTTGGCTACGATTGGTGAATTGTATGGCGTGACCCATCCAAATGATTCGTTGATCCCATGGCATGTTAAAGCTGTTGATAAAGCGATGAAGTGTTTGACACATGTTAAAATTGATAATGGCTCACAGACTTGACTGTATATAATATGATCAATATCATGTTAAAAGCTACTTTATCAACTTTCCAACATAGTTTTATTATTCTTCCCAACCATGACTATGATACAAGATTGCGTCAACATGCAAATCGTAATTAGTTCTTAAGCTTCTCGGTCTGACCAGACAAGAGTGTGAATGATGGAGCAGCAAGCTTCTCGGTACCCTTCAAGAAGTCCAACTCCATGACAAAGTTAAACTCAATAAGGTTAGCACCAACAGCCTTGATGAGCTGCTCAGCAGCCTTAGCAGAACCACCGGTGGCGATAATGTCGTCCATCACAACAACGTTGGAACCTTCTGGAATGGCCTCCAACTGAATCTCAAACTTGTCCTCACCGTACTCCTTGACGTATGTAGCGGAAGCGGTCTTACCTGGAAGCTTACCAGCCTTTCTAACTGGGACGAAGCCAGCACCAATCTCAAGAGCGACAGATGGACCAAAGAGGAAGCCTCTGGACTCAAGACCGACAATGTAGTCGATCTTAGTGTCTGGGAAAGCGCTTTCCAAGTGGAGCTTAAAAGCCCTGACGAGCTTCTTGAAAAGGACAGGGGATCTGAAGATTGGGAGGAAATCTTCGAAAAGAATACCTTCAGATGGGAAGTTTGGGTACTGATGGAGAGCACCTTTCAACTCCTGTGCAATGATCTGGATCTCCTGAGAAAGCATTGTGCAATGGCTTGGTCAACGGTAAAGCTGTCAAAAGAAGCTCTATTGCTTAGGAAACACACATGTGTTTGTACCTCCCGAAAAAATTCATGTGCCAACTTCAAAAAATTTCCCGGTACACGCACGCAACATCGGAGATGAACGTTATCGGCATTTTGCTTAAATGTGTTTCTTTTAGTTCGTAGTGACACCTATGATGCGGAAATTTATGGATGATACCTCCAATAAAGATACCGTCGAAATATGGATCGCATCAGTTGTCCAATTTTGAGATTGCGCTAGCAGCAGGCTGCCTGACAAGCTCACGATGAGGACGTCAACTGGAGCCGGAGCTCCGCCGGACTTTACTGCAGGTTCCGCGCAAGTCCTTACGAGTCAATGACTGGGGTTCACTCTTAGTACTAAAGTGCTTCGAAAGTCCCTTTTAGTACGCGACCTAGCTTTTAAACCAACTATAGTATACACAGCATTTTGATAATTTACAAATGAAGGTCGATGAATCCTAGACTCTACTGTAAGCAGCCTTGACTGGAACACGTGGCTTATGCACCAAATCAATACTGATGTTTCCAGAGGAACCATTCCCCTGACTCTGAAATACCACTCTGCAATCCGCATTAGAAGGCTCATTAGGAGGGAATGTTTGTTTAACAATGCAGCCATGATCACTTGACCGGATTCAGTTTCACATTAGAGACTTCAGAACCGAAGCTATATTTCATTGAGAATGATGGCATCTCAGCCTCCACCTTCACAGCATCAGATACAGGAGGAGTGCCAGACTCCGATTTGACTTCATGCTCCATACGATTCTTGCTCTCAGAGCCCACTGCATCTGAATATGCGCTGCCTGGGGATGAAGACTTGTGTGAAGGGGTCGAAGATGATGATGACGACGATGAGATCTGAGCGGATGCACTTCTTTTCAAAAATTCATTCTCTCTTCTTCTTGTGTTGTGCAACTTGTTGAATTGCTGCTTTCTCTCTTCAGATACCTGCCCAGTGAATGTGGAAATATAATAGACGCCACCAGCATCTGTCCAACTCACACAACCAGAGTCAAATTCGTGCTTCACCACGAGGAACATGGACAAAAGATCATCCTCAAGGTCGTGGTATCTGGCTTCGGGGATGATCTTCTTCAAACTGATGATCTTGGTACCTGGTTTGAGATCAAGGAAAAGGTTCATCGTGGCCCTATTTAATTCAGGAGAGAACAAAAAATTATTGACCAAGATCACGTCAGCCTTGGAGACACAGTCTGACACTTCTTCATTACCAACGAAACTCTGATTACCGAACAACTTGACAGCTCCTGGGTTGATACCAAAGAACTTGCATCTATCAAAGAAGACAGCCTCCTGCTCTTCAGCCAAAACGGAACAGTTCTCCATGATTTCAACACCGTAGCTTTCACAGCCGTACTCTAAAGCGGCCTGGATGACAACGTTACCGACACCGGAGCCTAAGTCTATGAAGCGATGAGAACTGTTAACACCACACTGGTCGAAAACTTTTGAGATGAACTTTGGCAACAACTCACCATAAACTTCATTGGAGAAAGCCTTGTACGACTTCAAGAGATTCACGCTTGGAGACACAGCACGGGAATAGACTTGGTTAAGAATCTCATGGAGACAGATTCTGGAAAACGTCTTCTTCTGCTTCAAGTGCTTCAGAATCTCACCGGAGGACTGTAGCTCAGCAACAAGGGCCTGGAACTCTTTGATGATTTTAACACACTCTCTGTACTTCATGTCAAAGAAAGCCTTAGAATAGCGACCAGCCATAGATTTGAATGGGTCGTCCGGATTGTAAACCTTCAATTTGTGGGAATCTGGAATGTAAGAAATACCGTAGACTTCGATCAATCTACCAATCTCTTCAAACGGATCGAGGTAAAAGTCCAACGATTCCATCATGAAGTAGCTCTCATCAATCTTTGGCCAGACGACAGAAGGGAAGCTGAGTTCAGTTGGTGAAAAGTTCTTATATGGCTTGTAGGTCCTCTTGTGCTTTGATTTAGATGCAACTGTCCTTATCAACTCCGATGCTCTGGTGAATTCCATAGTAGTCTCCTGATCAACGGTACCCTCAATGATCTTCTCGACAAAGAAGTCCGCCCGCAAAGGCAACTCAACGTCATTTTTCAAGTCAGGAAGGAATGAAATGAAACCATCAACTGGCGAAGGTTTTGCTTTCTCGATTCTGACCTTTACCATGTGATCATCAGCCTCTGGTGTAACCTTGCCATTCATGCGCTTACTTTCTGCCTTTTCCTCCTCCTTCTTTTTGCTTAGCAATTCGAGTTTCTCTGCTCTCTTCTTAGCGTTATTCTGCCTCTCTAATGCTCTCTTCTTACTCATCTCCTCCCTGAGCCTCTTACGCTCAGCTTGTTCTTCAAGCTCTCTTAGTCTCTTTTCCTCCTTCTTTCGCTTCGCCTCTTCAATCTGTTTGAGTCTTCTCTCTTCCGCATGTTTTTCCCTCTTAATTCTCTCCTGTTCATAAGTCTCATTAAGATCGACTTGCTTCATGGTCGCCTTCTGGGTCAACACTGCATGATCAGCAACCTGGTACATCCAACCTTGCCACTGGGTAAGTGATCGTATCTCGGGTGGAAGACTAGAATCCGCTGGTGGAACAAACAGATTTTTGGAGCTTCTAGTAGAGCGACGTGTCACAGTACCATCTGAAGTATCTGTTGACACCTTCTTGAAGTTGTGCTTCACATACTCCTCGGCAGTCGGAATACGATCCAATTCTGTAGCCCAATGATAGTCAATTCCTGTGTCTTCTGGCTTTTCGTTGTTTGAAGCACCCGTACTGGATGAGGCGGCTGTCTTTTGATCTACTTTCCTCAAAGTCTTTGTACTCACAGATGATCTAAGTTTGTTCCGTGGCACTGGTGCTTGCTTCTTCGGAGTCTCCTTCTCGGATTTGGGACCCTTGACCACCTTTTGTCTCTTCTGAGCGGGCATAGAGGATTCGTTACTAGATGATTGCTCAATGATAGTATGATTAGACTGTATCGGGATAGGGCTCATGTGTTTCACATTAGTGTGGGTATGCGAGGCGGGACCAGGGTTTAGCGTGGTGGAAGATGCTGGACTAACGCGCTCTGGGGTTGGAGGTCCAACAGAGTGCCTTGCTTCTGCGCTAGCTGTTGCAACGGGCAATGTGAGAGCCATGGTGGAATGGTAGGAAGCTGACCCACGTGCACAGGCTAATGAGGGTCGAAGTGGTCTTCCACGAGGATCTGGGGTGAAGAATCGACAGTGACGTTGATGTCGTTGTTTGTGATGGTTGATGTTTTGATTCACCTTTGACCAGACGCGTACCATTTTTTTTTCTTTTTTTTTAGGTCCTACAGCTTACTTGTCGATTCATTCATTCATTTATGGTAGTTGATCACATTACCCTCGACTAAAGCCCAATCAATTGGATCTTCCTTGTTTTCAATTAACCAATCATTGCACTTCTTAAAGTGGTTGGCCTCGAAGAAGCCCCTTCTAGCACTCAAGGGGCTCGGATGCACCGTCTTCAGCACGTGAATTCGATCTTTGTCGAGCCTCATCTTCTCAACTCTCTTCTGTGCAGGAGAGCCCCAGAGAAGCAAAACCACCTTCTTATCATTTTCCAAGATGGCCTTCTTGATCACCTCCTCCGTAAAATTTTCCCAGCCTCTCTTAGCGTGACTGTTAGCCTCGTGTGCCTTCACAGTGAGACAAGCATTTAGCATCAAGACTCCTTGCTCGGCCCATTTCGTCAAATCACCAGCTTTTCCGGGATGTTCGAAGTCTGGATAGTCCATACCTATTGCCTTGTACATATTCTTCAGACTCGGTGGTGCAGGTGTCGGGCTCTTGACGGAGAAGGCCAAACCATGTGCCTGATTGTCGTTGTGATATGGATCTTGACCCAGAACGACAGCCTTTACCTTATCAAGTGGCGTGAGGCGGGACCAGGAATAGATATCTTCCTTGGGTGGAAAGACTTTTACTTTAGATTTCTCCTGAGCTTGTAGGAACTGTTTTAGCTGAAGAAAATATGGCTTTGTGAACTCCTCGTGCAGTGCCTTGAACCATGTGTCTTCCATAGTGGAGAGCTCGAGGTCGAGGAGTTGACGCTGCTCCTCTGTGAGGGACTTCACAAAAGTCTTCTTGAATTCTGACAACGATATATCAGATGAGTTACTCGGAAGTATTTCTTGGTTACTTGCCTCCGTGACCAATTTAGAGCTTTCAATAACAGCATCTTTACCGTCTAATGTCTTGAAGAAGGATGTGATGGGTTTTACAGATGCTGTTTTCTGTTTCTTCTCCACCACAGTCTTTGTAGACGAAACGAGTGACCGTTTCAGCACAGTCATGGGCTTAGAGGACTAGTTGACTTGATACCCACAACAATGCTAGTAAAACTAGTGACGCGTCTGAACTTCCGCGTATATACGCCAACTCTCTGGCACCAAAACCTGGACATTGGTACTCAGCAATTACCGTCTGGATTCCCGATTTGGCATTCAAGGCGAGGAGTCGCGCTATGTTGTTACTTCAGCTGCACCACTTTCTCCCTCGAACACATATCTCATTGTAAACATAAACAGCATCAAGAAGGGAGACCACAAGAGCACTTTAATAAGGACTCGCTGTGAGATAATGGGTATGTGAAATGTGTGGATCTGCGGGCATTCTGTAATGTCGAAGCCGGCAATTCTGCTATTGGCCGGCGGCATGCCCTAACCCCACGATATCGAACAATCAGCTAACAGACTGCAGCCTCAAAGAAGAAACTGTCATTGCAAGAGTTCATGAAAGATGACTGTATGTAAACAATTGAGCCTCAAGCACTCTTTGTCGCAGCAGTTTTACTAACATCGCCTTCAGCTTTAGGTGGCGCTTGGGCAGATGATGACTTCGACCCAAGCTCAATTAGTGTACCTCTTATGAACAACAGACCACAACATCATCCATACGAGTCTTATCATCATTCTACCCCACATGGTGGTCCACATTCAAGGGGCGGCCCACCGCTATCTGGAGATCACGGCCGTGGTCCACCACCAAGCTTCAACAATCGCCCAGCGGGCCCACCATACATCGTAAAGCTTACCAACATCCCATCTTACTTTGGAAATGACCATATCATTGAGCTCTTCGAGTCACGTTTCACAAAATATGTTAAGTTCAAGCTCTTCTGGGATGTCGACTACGGTGCTCTCGACCATGTTCAAAACCCTTCTGATGCCCTCAACAAGAGAAAGAAGGTTGCATTCGTGGAGCTCCAAACGTCTCAAGAATTTGACAAGGTGCTGAAATGGGTTGACATCTACATCGAAAACGGATTGGGGAAGCTCTTGGTTGACCCAGCTGACTTTGAAGACTTCAAGATGTTCAACGAACTGAACGATGGTCTTTCAAAAACAGACGACCCATCCTTATCAATGGCTCAAAAGAGAGCCCTGAGAGGTCCTCAAGGTCCACCACCTGCACTTCTTCACAGAAACCCAGTACCATCACATCGACCAGGACCACAACTCTTGAACCACAATGGTCTTTCTAATACTGCATTTCCGCCAATTGGCAACTCCCAGCCAAAACCTCATCCAATTCCCCCATTGCATCCACCATCTCCAGCACCACCACCAAAAAAGTCGAACCCCTTCGGCAACGCAAGACCGGTTGACACACTCACCAAAGAGCTAGAGCTTGAGAAGAAACTTCAAGCACTTGAGATTAACCACACAACATACAGAACATTAGGCAAGCTTGATGCTGAACTAAAGTCTGATGAGTCAAAGGATAAGTCAGGTAAAACTCCATCTCAGAAGTCAACTCCTCATTCAACTGCTAGCTCATCCAAAACATCCGAGTCAAATAGTACGGATACTGCCAACAAAAATCCAGGACTCAGACCAGCTGAAATCCCTACGGTTACCGCATGGGCAACAGTTTCGGCTGGCTCATCATCCTCTCCGGCGACGGGGTCTACACAGAAAGAACATCCACTCGGGCTTCGTTCTGAGAGTGGAGCTCCATCGCCTGCATCTTATGGATCAAAGAAGCTTCAGGCTCAGAAGAAAATTGTGTTGAAGAGGAAGCATATCGACTCCAAGAAAACTAGGGTCTCTCCAGAACCACCAGCTGTGAATAGTTCCGCCACTGCTACTGAGACTCCTTCAGAGCCTCCAATGTCACTTGATCAGACCATTGAGGATGTTCAAGTAGAGGATTCTGCACCTGAACCTAATGCTACCGATGTTAAGAAGCCAGCAAGACCGCCAAGAAAAGAACTTACACCAGAAGAGTTGGAGAAGTTGAGATTAAAGAAGGAGAAAAAACGAGAGAAGGTACTCGCTAGACGTGAAAGAGTCAAGCAGGAGAAGAGGGAAAAGCTTGAGGGACTCAAGTCTGAAAGTGTGAGCACAACGAACCAGAACCCTGTTGTGGTGAACGATGCTGGCCCTAAGCAGACCGACCATAATCCAAGCACCACAACTGTAACCCGAAAGGGTAAACGTGCATTGGCAAAGCCGTTCATTTCAAGTGATGCCGCTAGTGAGAAGGGAGGCATACTGGAAAACGAAGCGCCAGCTGCTGAGTCCACACCATCTGCAGAGTCCACTCCTGCCCCTGTCCAACTTAAACAAAAAGGAAACGCTAAGAAACGTGATACCCCATCCCCACCAACCGACTCTGAGAAGGGGATTGATACAGATACGGACTCTACTAAGGGACCATCCAGGGATGCTGAATCTGCTAAGCCATCGAGACTCAAATCCAGAAGAGGTGGAATGAAACCTCGTGGTGGCCGTCGAGGGAGTCTGAGTAAGTCCTTAGACAGATCAGGAACTCCAGGCTCTACGACCACTGACTCGACAACTGTTTCACCCGAAGGAGTAACAACTGAAAACGCTGATAATGACTCTAGCGAATCCTCTTGTGGTGGATTCCGGGGCCGTAATCGTGGTCATGGAAGGGGTCGCGGGAGAGGTCGTGGTGGGCGTGGAAGAGGGAAACTCTTCAGCAACATCTCACACACATTCAATCACCCACCAACTACTGAATAAGTAAATGCAATGAAGCTTATGACTGATCCATATTTGTTTTTCGCACCATAACCTCTAAGTGTAGAAGACGTAATTTCGATACGACCAATAGCCTGAGAGAAATGGTAATCGATAATGTAGTGGCCATGAATTCGAAACTGCATCGCCTAATAACTGATGAAGATTTTCTTATCGCAGCTACTCGACGGCGACGTCTGCGGCTAGGTCTCCACTGATGCAATATCGACCACGCACAGCTTCATGATATACATCCACATGTGTTCATTCAATTTGTAAAAATCATAACTTTATAGAAAGAAAAACGGGGTAAGTGTAAGATATTTTTGTTCTTTTTTTTTTTGTCAAACAGATCTTGGTGATATACAGGTGTAGCCAGGTCGACATACATGGTGTCGATCGAAAGAGCTATACCAAACAACCTCTGCAAAAAAGTATATATAACGAATTGAATCCAAGACCTTTCGGTACTCATTGTGTGGCGGTCAGCCATTCTCATAAGCTCGTACATCTCATATATGACATTCATCCTCCTGTTAGTTATCAATTACCCGCTGAGAAGCTTCCATGGTGACTTCCAGGTCCGGACTGTGTGGCAAGGTTGGCGATTCTTCTTTCATGCTTACCCTTACGCATCACCTGTTTCAAGGCTACTGAGTCCAATGGATCCAAAAGTTCGAAACTGCAAAGCAATTCTTCGGAGACACTCATAACGGCGCCCCAATTATCGAACTCTCCACAGTAGTTTGGAGCACTGAAGACAGTAACAAGAGACCTGTCGTTGAAAAATTCGTAACCATCCTCAACGACCATGTGTGCACGACAGACCAAGTCGAATCCAAATCTTGCAAGGAATTTGTTGATGGCAACATTGTTGAAACAGTATGAGACACCTCGCTCGTTGTCTTCCCACTCATTTTGTGCATCTGATGGGTCTGACCATAGCAAGTCGTTGATCAATCCAAAGTCTGGAACATCAGTTGGTCTGTTAACATTGCGGATTTCATCCATCGAGTTCAATACTGGCGATAAACCACCATGCACACAGAAGATCTTACCGGCAACAATAGCAGCCAACGGCAATGTGTTGAATGTGTCAATGAATATCTTCCATGTTTTGATGTTGCAACGACGTTTACATTCGTCATAGAATCCGTACACTCTGGTCACATTTGCGCATTCATGATTTCCCCTCAGAAGGAAGAAGTTCTCTGGGTATTTGATTTTGTAACACAAGAGCAACAAGATCGTCTCCAGCGATTGCTTACCACGATCAACATAGTCACCCAAGAACAAGTAGTTTGCTGCTGGTGGGAAGCCACACTTTGTGAACATTCTAATCAAGTCACCAAACTGGCCATGCACATCACCAACAATTTTGACTGGTGGAGAGAGTTCGAGTAGTGTTGGTTGTGAAAGGAAAATTTCCTGGGCCTTGGCACAGATGAGAGCAATCTCTGAGTTCTTGAGGCATACACTCTTCGTTCTTTTACCGGCGTATCCTGCATCGAGCAACCTTTGGATGAGTTCTTCAACATCAATAGATGCTTGAGCTCCTGGTCCTGTAATTTTGGTCTGTACAGGGGATTGGAATGGTGTTGTGTAATTAGAGAAAGATGACTTTCGGCTCGGTGTGGGTATATCGACTGCACTTGTTGTGTTTGCGGCGTTAATAGTCAGATCGCCTGCAGTCGTATCTGACTGGCGAACAGAGTTGAGAAGGTCGTCTTGTGCATCACTATTGTTTCTAAGAATGGGTTGTTTTGGCTCAACTTGCATCATGGACGGCGGAAGTGATGTGTTAATTGTGCCATCTGGGCCCGTCACATTTAGAGTCGGCAAATCGCCTTCATACGTGTAGGATCCCGCTTGATCATTCGATTCAGTGGCCACTGCGTTGGAAGAGTTCTTTCTTGACGTATTGGGCAGAAGTGCTGGTGAGTTTGATGCTGTCTTGAAGGACGAGGCATCCGAGTCACGAGAAAGAGACCTTCTGGAACGAAGTGAACGTGAAGACTTCGTTGAATTCTGCGTGTCCGACCGAGTGAACGACGGATACGATTTTAACGAGTCTTTCTGCTTTGAAGAGGAATTACCCATCGTTAAGCTGTTACGTATCTATGTGGTTGAGCGGGCTGTATGCGAATCTGTCTAGCGCTGTGGTAGATGGGCGGTAACAGTGTGTGCGGGGGCCAATGGGTCCTCAATTGAGTTGGCGCAAAGGCGAAAAAGAGAGGGGCAAAAGATTCGGTGTACTGTGTGCAGTCCAACTCACCTACAGGTCAGATGTGGAGGGTACGTGGCAGAGTGGTGGTGCTGAGGGGCAAACCTGGAGGTTCGCTTGACGGGCGAGCTACTGAAAAGTGCTGATGTTTCTTTACCGCCAAGCCGCGAATTTCGGTTCGCGCAACTTAGCTCAGTGCTTCGAGGCCCAATTCTTTCTCCTATCGGGGCGCCTTTGAATGATTGGTGCTACTGTGATAAGTTAGGAGAGGTTTGTTGACATTTGAGGGAAAATATAAAGCTAGCATCGTTGGATTCTGCTCTCCATCGACAATGGCAGATCAATCGGGCCTCACAAATGTAATATCCCCGCACTGTTCTAGGCCCGCATCCTCCGAGGTTCTCTGAGAATTGGTATACAACATACACAACAGAAGCCCAATGTTACAGATAAACGACTTTACTTAACCATTAACATTGCAGTGCAATTCTTTATATGTGTACTGATTTGTATAAATAGACTTACTTGCCCGAGACACATTCCTTTATCTTGAACCTATCTCAGGACCCTTAATCCAGATCACAGCTTGCTCTTGATGCCGTTGAGTCTATACTTCATGTCCTTTAATTGTTTGGTCTCCGGCTTCCAGTTTTCAAATTCTTCAAAAAGCAGCTGAATCTCCTCGTTTGCATCCTTGAAATGAGCTCTAGCCTCAAACAACAATCCTCGCATACACCAAGGAAGATGGAACGGGTTCGTACCGAGTTGATCAATGGCATAAGGCTTGAAATGAAGTGGAATCTGATACTTGAGATCAGATGTGTATAGGGAAAATTCCAATGCAAGATCATACACCTGTGGATCATTATAAATTCTGGAATGACCACCACCGGTTAGAGGTCCTCCGAGAGAGTTCGAGATCTCTTTGATAACGCCATGATCGCTCAGCCCGATGTTGTGAAGATGATTGGCAATAGACACGGCCCGTGACACAAATTCTGGGGTTTTGGAGCTTCCATCAATGTATGTAGCACGGAAAATGTTAGGATGACGGACATGAAGGCATGTCGAGGAGTACAGGGGAACAAGCTGATCATTGATGGAGCCGACAAATGTAATCTTAACGTTGTGCGCAATAACAGTTCTCAGGGCCTGCAATAACTCACGAGAGTGAACAGACTCAAAGTTTTGGAACTGGAATAGTTCCATTAGTGAATCATTTTCGATGCTTGAGTACGCACGAACAATGAGTTTTTGATCAACACCATAAAACGGACCATTGTTAACACCAGCCATGCACAACAAACTGATCCTCTTTCCCTGTAATGAGAAAACGGCGTCCTCAATGAGTCTGGACAAGAGTAAGATACTCACTGGACAACCTTGCGAGTGAGCAGCGAAGTATATGTAATCAGCAGAATCGACATCCTTCTTCCATTTCTTCATAACCTCGTAGAAGAACTCTACTCTTTCAAAAATTTTACCTTCCTTTTCTAATGCCAGCTTCTGAACCGAGATATCCAATTTTTCTTTTTTGGCCCATCTCCACACAGCCTTCTCAGCTTCATTGGCAAACTTGATAGATGTGCCAGTTGGTTCGCCAATGAGTGGTCTAATCATTCTGGTAGGGAAGAAACCATGAACACCAATAATCAACACCTTCTTAATGGTTGATGATGGTGTCTGTGTGCGATAAAGATGTTTGGGGTCTTCGACATCGAACCCAAGAGTGTAGCGAAGACGGTTGATGTTGTTGATGATGGATGAAGCGGTACTGTAGTACGGAAGGGACTTCTCAAACTCTGGGAGGACACGATTTGGTGTCTCTGGCTTCTTCAATGAAGGTTTCTTTTGTGTCTCTGCCTCCGAATGTGTTGTTGGCTCAAAGAGAATCGCTTCACCATTACCAGAAAGAAGAATATTAGACAGTGATGGTCGCTCCTTTTGTAGTGTGCTGGTGGAGTTCTTCCAGAGGGACCAAGAGGCTGTGCGTTCCTTAGGTATCTGCGATTCATCCGTAACTTGAAAGCTGTCGTGTGATGTTGAAGGGGCATCACTTGCGACAGATTTGAGCTGATCCGTAGTCTTCAGTGCGTCTTCATCAACAGATTTTTTGAGTGAAACGAGAGATGGTTTTCTCCAACCGAGCCAGCTTCCGGTACGATCTTTGGCATCAGTAGAGTCCTTACCCTTGATACTGGACTGATCATTATTAGAGGGTGCCTCAGGTGACAATTCTTGAGCGGGAGTGTCCTTGAAAGATGCTGGCTTCTCTTGTGATTCTTGAGATTTCCCCGACTTGCTAGACTTGACTGACTTTGCCGATTTTATCGATGCAGCAGTAGAATCTGGTTGTGGAGGTTTGGACTCTGTAGCAGGAGAGGGTGATGGTGACGGCGATGGTACGTTCAAAGGTGTCTTCCTTCCCCATATTGACCAAGAACTTTCTCGTCTCGGTGATGCATTTGATTGGCCCAGTTGAGGTACCTGGTGAGTAGACTGGGATTCTGTCTCATTTTGAGCAGCAGATTCCTTGGAATTACCAAGCTCCGGAGCCTCTGCTGGTCCAAATTTCTCATTGTCTTGGTTATTCGTTGTCAGATCTTCGCCGCTGGCCAGTGGTTGGTCATTCGTATGCCTGCTGGAATCTTGCTGTGATGGCGTTCCGAGAATACGAGACGGTTGTTTGCGAACCGTACGGGCTGTATTCTGAGAGGCATGGGATGGAGGTGGACTCGGTTTCTTTGAAGAAACCATTCTTCTTGCGAGTCCAGAAGGTCTAAGTATGCCTCGCGTGGCGAGAGAATCTTGTAAGTTCCTGTGTGAACCCTTGTGTTGCTGCCGATACAAGAGTTATCCGAGTGTTTGGTGGCACTGTGAAAATCTGGTAAAGGTCTTTCTCTGCTCCTGGTTTGTGTGGAGAGATGATTGTGCACACTGGACGGTGTGCTTTCTGGCAGTTTAAAACGAAGTTGTGATGTTTATGGCGTGGTGAGTGGCGGGGAACAGTTCCAGATTGTTTGTTTTCTGCCAGCGGTGCTCTGGGCACATCCCCGCGTTACCGAGGAAGATCAAGAAAGCACGAAGAGGCGGTTGGGGCATGGGACTATTAGTCAGGTAATCAGTAGACGGTATTTAAACTATGGATGCTCAAGGTTATTGGTTATCAAACCTCCGCTATAGCATGTGCTGAAATGTTGCAACGCTCCGCTAGTGAATGATGAGGCCTGAGGCCTGGAGTCTGGGGTGATCGTGAAGATAAGCAGACATGAGCCGACAAGCGGGTGCATGCAATATTGAGCGGGCACAATGAGTCAAGAACAGCCTTTAAGCCATATCTTAGTCCACTAATCTCTTTCCACCAGGTTATATGCCAAGATTTTACCAATTGAGGCTAATCTCGACATCAGTGCGATTGTGTGGGGTCTCCACTTCCCGAAAGGGAATCATCAGATAATTCCGCGGAATCATCACGGGCCATTGCCAAAAACAGAAGACATTGTTTCAAGAATGGCAACAAGTCATCGCCTTCAATTTGCGGGACTGGGGTGAGAGGAAGTTAAAAATATCTTCATTCATTTGAATAAGCAGTACTTCCTCATTAAGACTGACATGTATCATACCCATAGCCTCAAAAGAGGATGGTCAGCCGGCCAAACAACAAGCTAGAGAGATGAGAGCAATTATACATAGATCGTGAAGAGGTCTGCCCTTCGTTGGTCCTTCAATTAATGCTTTACAAAACTAGATGAGTAATGAATATTATGTTTGAAGATACACCCACGCTCTGTGCTGATCATTTTGGCAGGAAGGACGTTTCTAGGGAGAGACTCCTTTGAAACCACGCGTCGCAAAGCACAAAGGCGCGCACGCGTAACTCGCGCGTCCCAATGTTTATGCATTAACTGCGGAAGGGGGCCAACTAAGCGACTTTCTGCTGCGTGTATACTGTCAATTCGTCCTGAAACTAAGGAATGGATGCCTTGGAAACCGCTTCCGCGGTATGCTGTGCAGAACAGTGCTGCAAAGGGGTTACTCATTTACATTTCGACGCGTATTCTGCCCCAGCCCCTCCTGTGTAAGACAGGAGATGTGGTTCATTTGAGGAGACAGTCCCGTACAAACTCAGACATCATCCCCAATTTGTTTGCATGACACAAAGGAGCTCATAAAAACCTTCCCGAGACCTGATCATCCTATATAATTATTGGAAGTCCTCCTCATCTCGCTCAAGAACGATGACATGCCCAGCAACACCCGTTAAGAAGAAGTCTGTCGCCTGGAAGAAACCCAAGAGCACCAAGATGATGAACCTATTCAGTCGTCAAACACACCAAAAGAATGCCCCATCAGTTGGGTCTTCGATTGATGGGAACCTAACCGCCTTGGATCCACCGATGCTCAATGGTGTCCCATACTATGCCCACAGTGATCAATCTTTCTCTCAGGCGTCAATAGGCTTACAGCCAAAGCCTTCAATCTCCATTGACCGTCCCTCGTCACAGGATTTCGGCCATCTTGCCCAAAAACACGCACTTCAGTTCACAATGCGGGCCAATACTCAAGATCCAACACCAGAAGCATCACCAACGGCATCCGATTTCCAGTTGCATGCCAACCGACCACCACAGGTCCCGTCTTCCTCAACAAGAGGCTACGGCTACCTTGAAGCAGGTCTCGCGGGCGAGAAGGAACGTAATCAGATTCTTGAAGAACAAGTGAAGATGCTCTCCCACCAGGCTGCCCTCGCCCTCGATCGTCTCTCCGAGGTATCAAAGGAGAACACTACACTCAAAGAAGACAACGAGCGACTTGCTAAAAGAGCTGGTCGTTTCTCATTGGTGCGTCGTCAAGGTTCTACATCATCGACTGAGACTAGTGTCTCGTCAGGGAATGCTAGTGTGTTTAGTTCAAAGGAGAGTGGCATGTCACAGGCTAGTTCTATCAGCTCTTTGAAGAGTCATTTGGTGAGACGTAACTCTATGTACTTGGATGAACTGGCACACAGCTATGAGAAGGAGGTGAATGGGTTGAAGCAACAGCTGGTGCTAAGTAATGAGGTAGTTGTCAAGACGCAGGTCGAGCTGGAACAGGCAAACAAACTTGTCTTGCAATTACAAAATGAATTGAAGCACAATGAGGAGACCATTTCCTTCTTGCGCCATAAGGTTGATGAAGTTTCGGTATTCCTTGAAGATGCTGAGAATGAGAACAAGAAGTTGTGGAAAAGATTAACAACCAAGAACAAGCAAACCGAGGTTCAGATTAAGTTTTACAAAGATCAACTCTCGGATCTGATTAAGCAACTGATGGAGAGACAGGAGAAGGATTTGGATCTCAGAGCAAGACTCATGACGTATAGTGACTGCAAGCTAGGGGTTGAAACGGCAAACACGCTCCTAACTCATGTTTAAAGCAATGTATTTCTACAGAGGTTTTGCTCCGTTTTGATATTGTTATGTGTTTATGTCCTTTATTTTAATGCCTTATGATGAATACAGATGAAATACCAACTAATTACTGTGCGATGCATGGTTTTCCGTCATAGCGCACGATGTTGTTTTATATAACATCTGATAAAAGCAGCTAAGCGCTCCAACCATGATTATCGCACCATCAATTACAATGTAGGAGATACAGAAGTTGATAAAGTCATCTCCACCTTTGACTGTGATCCCGTATGTGCTGTATGATTTCAAAAAGGAGTTTTGGACAAGGAAGATACACCTGTTGAGGTGATATAAGCCAGCCCATGCAAAGGGATAAGACGCGAGTGAATACACCGCTTGACACTTGAGCACAAATACAAAGTCCTTAGTTGCCGTGGCGATGATGACGATCCCAGGGACTGCGATTGCATGAAGCACCATGAACATCACAACCATCCATCCTGCTAGGAGTCTGTGGCTGATGGCGGAGTTGAGGTCTGCTAAACGTGGGAGGGTAATACTGGAAGGTTTCACATTACGTCCTGTGGCCTCGTGAATGAGCCTGGAATATATGTAGGGGATTGTACCCAAGTTCCCATTGAGGTCTCTATAGTTGTGACACTTGGCTGACTCGTAATGTGGGTCGTCGTCTGTACAGTATTCTGAAAGGCCAAAGCGAATATAATCAGGGATTCCTATGTGCTCAGTGGCTGCAAAGTTGATCTTTGTCATATTGAGTCTTCGTTGTGGCAGGTCAAAGGAGGAAAGGTTTGCGTGGACATTGTTGAGCTCAAGAATATATGGGGAGGAGAGGCGCTTTGAAACACAACTGATGTTGAGTATGGTAATTGAAGTGGAAATGAAGTAGACTGCCAGGGCAATGAAGAGGGTATATACAATCAAGATACCAGCATTGTACCAGGAGGGCTCATCAATAGCGAGAACCCGACGTCTTCTCGAAGAAGGATGATTCCTTTGTCGTATCACTGGGTATTCCTCTATGTATTCATTGTAACCTCCAAGAATGCATTCCTCATCATTCTTCCTGACCCTTGTGTACGTCGGTGCTGGTGCTGTTAGGTGCTCTTCCTGCTCTGAAAAGTACTCGGGTGTTGGCTCTTCGCCGACGTTAGTGGCCGAGTTGTCATCAGAGTGATAGCTCGGTGGCCTCAGAGGGACGGGGAGAACAGGTACAGGGTCCTGTGGGTCCAGTCGTGCCAAAGGTGGAGATGGCTCTGTAGAGCTGTCCTGTAACGGATCAGCGAAGTTTGGATATGATGGAGCTTCAGACATGACGACTAGGGCTACGAGCAAAAAATGGGATTGAGTTGGTAACATGGCATGGTCACCGAATATTTATTCTACACTTCCTTGTATGCTGAGGTCTCCCATTGAGAAGAAAGACCGCACTACTGAGGTGTTATAGATATATTTATATCCGAAAGCGAAAACGGAAGTGTGGAGCTGCGAGCCGCGCGTTGCCCCGGAGATGACACCTTTCTTGGGCCAGAGTCAAAAAAATGTGGCTTTGAACTTGGAACGCGAGATCACGTGACTTGAAATTTTCCGGGCCGCATAATTTGTAAAATTTCGTTATCAAAACAACTTGACAGGAAAATGGGAGACCATCACACGAGCTTTTCGCTGCCCTGGTCTTACAAGTGACGACCCATTCTAATTCATTCATCCATCATGGACCAGACAAGCAGACGAAAAAGATGGACACTTGGGCTCATCATGTTAGGGGTGGTGGTGCTATCATGGGTCTTATCTTCATTCCTCGTCAACGATCTCTTTGAAAAGGATCTATACCGCAAGCCTTTCTTCCTCACATACATCAACACAGCCACATTCATGTTCTACCTAACGCCCTATGTGCGAAAGCTATGGACACATTACCGTGAGAGTGGGAAGTTGGAGTACAAGGAAGTTGAGGAAGAGTTCCTCAGCAATTCATCCGATGAGGAGATCCTCCTGAACGAGGAGCAGAACCAGAAATTGTCGCTCATGGAAACTATCAAGCTCAGTGCGCAGTTTTGTGTCATCTGGTATCTTGCAAACCTCGCCACCAATGCGAGTCTTAGCTACACCAGTGTCGGATCTCAAACTATCCTCTCCTCCACCTCGTCATTCTTCACGCTGGTCGTGGGCGCGTTGGCCAAGACGGAGAAGTTCAACCATGTCAAAGTCGTCGGCCTCGTGCTCTCCTTCGTGGGGGTGATACTAATCACCAAGGCGGATGGTGATCAGGTTTCTGAAGACCTGCAACGCACGAAGCTCAGCATCTTCATTGGCAACACCTTGGCGCTACTTGGAGCCCTACTGTACGGTGTCTACACGACACTTCTGAAGTACAAGATCAGAGACGAAGCACGCGTCAACATGAAGGTCTTTTTTGGGTTTGTCGGTGTTTTCAACCTTATTCTTCTCTGGCCATCGCTGATCGTTTTTGACTACCTTGGAGTTGAGAAATTTGAGCTGCCCAGCGGCTCATTTGTCATCATGGTAATTATTGTGAACTGCCTTATCACGTTTGTCTCGGACTTTTGCTGGGTCAAGGCCATGCTCCTCACTTCTCCCTTGACGGTAACCGTTGGTCTTTCAACCACAATTCCGTTCGCAATGGTAGGTGACATCATCTTCAAGGGTGAGAAGATCACACTGGTGTACATTGTTGCCGCAGCCATGATCTGTGTCTCCTTCTTCGTTATCAACAGAGATGAAGAGAATGACAGACATGTCGAGTGATGGATGGCCCACACTTTTATTTTACACAAGCACGACCCATACCCATTTTAACGTTTCAACACATAGAGTTTTAATATCCTGCATCTGAACTTATATATTGGATAGACATGAAAGTTACGAGTTTACGTACACCGTTACCCCTGTAGGTTTAAATTGCAAAAGTCTGCTGTGCCGTTTGTGATGTCGGTCCGAGGCGCGAACAAGCGCAGCTCCAACTCGCGTTGGTGCTCATCGTCACTTTTCCCAGAAGACAGTTTCTGCTCCATCTCAGATCTCTTCATAACAAACTCAAATACTGTTAAAAAACCATGCACAAAAAACTAAGGGAGGATTTGTCTCTTCAGCCCTCTCACTCCACCCCATCGCTGCCCTCGCTCAACACCACACCGAGCCCAGCGACGCCAATCCCCTCACGCCTTCTCTCTCCAACATCAGCGACTCGTGGCTCCCGTCTTTTCGAGTATGAGGACATTATTCAACGAAAGACATCTCCACAACCACACTATAAACTCACAGATATCCTTGCCCGAGAATCAGACGCTACCGTGTCCTCCATCACCCCACTGACGGAGTACAAAGGATACGGAACATACATCCTCGTGTCCCTGATTCACCTTGTATGGCTGGCTTGGACACTCACACCCAAGACATGGCTCAATGCTGCCGGAATCTACTATTACCCATCCCGCTGGTGGAGCTTAAGCATAAGTAGTCTGGTGTTGATGGCGATGCTGTACACTTATGTGGCTCTGCAATTGTGGAACATCGAAATTGAGACTATTCAGATGGATGCCTTGAATGCGATTGTGGATGAAGATGCTGTCATTGAACCAGATGTAAACAAGTATGGATGGAGAGACACAAATGGTGTTTATGACCTCAGGATTGGGGAAGTAAATAGGGTCCTTTATGGGGAATGAGGCCATGTCTCTTACGAATATTACGAACGTTACGATAGATGCGTGATTCTATATTACACCAAGCGATATTAGATATAATTCGTTAGTCCATATGGGTACCCTGGGTCTTTTACGAGGTAAATCTTTGTTAGCTGATTGAAGAGCCAAAAGACAGCAAATGAAGCAAAGATAACACCGAAGTTTCTCACCCTTGGATCGTCAATGCTTGGCAGCCTGATGCAAAGAATATTCATCAAGACAACAAAGAGCAGGTACATACCGGCAATGATGAAAGTCTCCAATCCAAACTGCCAATGAGCACCACCACTGAAATGCATGATCTCACCCTTGTCGTTCTTGGCAATGAGCGGTACACCTCTAATCACGGTAAACATGTAACCTCCAGTCAAGATGCAGATGGACACTACTGAGAGAATACGGAAGATTGCTCCCCTAGCCAGACGGGCAAGCACCTTCTTTTTCAGGATCAGCACAAAGACGAAAGTACCCGCAAAATACTGTAAGAATACGTATGGATCGAACTCGTCTTGGACGACGATGTTAACACTAACGGTCTGACTGATGAAGTTGGCAAAGTCGAGAGGGTCTGACAGAGCCTTATCGCCAATCTTGTATGGAAAGTGCGGACTTGATACATTGTAATTTACCAACTCACTTGGTGGGAAAAGCCATACTCTAGGAACCTGTGTCATTTGGAGAGCATTGTATGCCTTCTGGTTCTGTGAAAAATCAGCCTCGAGGAAGAACACTGCATTCTTACCAGGGTTTGATTTCTGGTATGAGCGCGCAATTCGGCCATAAACTGGTTCAAACTTCCCGCAAACATCACAATTAATCTCGGGACTCAATGCTGTGAAGAGAATGGAGACGTAGTATTCACGAGGGCCGTTAAGTAGATGCATAAAGTTCTCATCTGTGATACGTATCACCCCATCATCGCTTTGGAGCTCAAGAAGCTGCTCGGCCGAGATAGCGCCCAGCACGCGTGTAACCAGCAGGAAAAATGACAGCACCGTTGTCAGTGGCCTCATTAGGAAGGGTTGTTGTGTGTAAAGTGAGTGTCCTCTGGTCCGTTCGTGTGATAAGCCATTGGCTGTAGCTGACATTGAGTTCCTATCCAACGCGTTTGGGCGCCTGGTCCGGATCTTGAGACTCTTCCGACCTGGTAAGCGCCACACGTGTTTACTTTTCGCGACCAGATCAAAACAGAACAACAACACTGAGTTCTTCAATCCTCTTGCTCGCTTGCAAAGACAACAAGCAAGCAGTACAGCCATGGATTCAGACGTTGGTCTTCAGTTCCTTGTGTATGTACACTCGAAACACGCCATCGAAGAGGTGGTTCAGCAAGAGCAGGAGCGCCGCTCCCTTGTTCAGACGGCCACGCTTCTCCGCACCATCCTCACACAACAGACGATGCTCGAATCAAAAAGCAAGGAGGATCATGCTGACAAGTCCACGATGAAACAGGATATGTCCAAGATTCAACACGAGAAGAAGCTCTTAGAGAGCAGGGTCGGTCTTTTGAACAACGAGCTGGAGACATGGAAGAAGAAGGCATCAAACCAACGTACGCTTGAAAAGGAGAACATGACACTCAAGAACCAGGTCCAAAAGTTGACAACGCAATTATCCACGTCTAAGAATGAGACCAACAAAAAGATCCAGGAGCTGGTTACAATGAAGACGGCCCTTGAGAACAAGGTGGGACTAGCGAAGCAAAACATCAAGTCATTGAAGGAGAAGGAAAGAGCTCGTTCCCCTATCAAGCCAACGTCGAACACACTACTGTCTCCAGTCAAGGTTACTTCTACACCGGCGTCCCATGAGAAGCTTGGTATGAAGAAGCCACTGGTATCAAATTTCTCCGTGTCTCCATTCCTCACCAAGAGACGCCAGACCACCCCGGCAAAGTCTCATGGATCTTCCTCGTCCCTCGCACAGCTACCTCTTCATGGCCAGATGGATTCATCTACACCTGTATCGAAGCCAATACTATCGCAGTCTACTCCAGAAGCTACAAAGCCTCGCTCACCACTCAAATTGTCCAACACAAACCCTGTCAAACCATCTGGCCTCAAGAACCTAATATCCCCGGACAAGGCAGCTGGCTCCACCACGGTCAACGGATCTCAAAAACAGAAGAAGGCTTCCTTATTCGACGTTGACGATGATGAGGATGATGACTTCTTTGGTAACGCTGTAAAGAAGCCAGTGACGAAAGGTGCAGAAACGCCATTGGCAGCTGCTGACACCACCACAACCGGTGGCACCAAGAAGCGAAAGAAGAAAATCGGTACGAAGCCAATCGCTGAGGAGGATGTTGAAGAGGAAAACTTGAAGTTCAGTCCATTGAAGAGGGTAAAGTTAATGGATACACTAGGTGGTATCAGTCCGTTGAAGAAGAGAAATAAGGAGAGAGGCCTGTTTAAGGTCTGAATAAATTGGGTTACAAATTGTAAATTAAGCACATGTAGCTCGTGACTCACCAGGCATACAAAAGAACTCTGAGCTGTCAAGTTCGAATCATTTGGTATCGGCGTAGTCAAAGCCATTGAGAAGAGAAGAGGTGTTGATGGTGGAGTGTCGCGAAATATCGTACCCAAAACAAAGGCGACGCGTTGCACCGGAAACCATAACGTGTTTCAACCATAGGACCATCCACACGCCACAACAAGGCACCACTGCAGGTCTTCAATGTCCAGAATCGAAGGCCTTCAACAAGATCAGCAATCCTTGGAGCATGAAAGTACGTTCCTCCTCGCATCTTCCCGGCGTGAAGAGTTACTAACCCCATCCCCACAGTCGCAGAGCTTCAACAAAAGAAAGCCGACCTCATGAAACAGATAGAGAAGGCTCGAAAGAAACGACCTGTTGGCAGGTCATATGACCAGCTATTGAAACTGCTCCATACACCGAACAAATCACCACCAAAGAAGACACGGCTATCTGAAAAGTCACCAGAACCAAGCACATCGGCACAGGCTGAGCGGGATCTGCGAAGAAAGCGCCGCATCGAAGAAGATTATGTGGAGCCCGACCCAATCAAGCACGAGTTCTTCGATGAAAGTATCTCCAAATATTTCCAGCAACCAAAGAAGGCAAAGACAGCCTCCGCTAGCAGTGTCGTGGATCACAGTGAGAAGATCAATAATGTCCTCCTCGAGAACGTCTACCGTATGATCGGTATAACTGCTTTCCCTGCCCACAATCCATCAAGTGCTCATCTCAAAACTCCCCCAGAACTCCTAGGTGTAAGAATCGAAGTTTTTAACGAGCTCGACCTGTATTTTGAAACAGCACACTACTTCCTCCTCGAAAAAAACAGCAAGACGGAGAAGTGGAGGATCCTCCATCACACCGTACCAGCGTTCGTGCAGGTTCATGAGCTCGCTACGGAATATGACGGTCTGGAAGATACTCAGTTGCTCAAGTTTTTGAAAACGGTGAGAAATATCCTGAATAAGACGTCGCTCAAACACCAGTATCTAGATAAGATCAAGAAAGAGATGAGGAAGCACGTTAAGATGTTGCAAAAAGATATCGCTATGGACAACCTGAAATTCACACTTGAGATTGGGGATGCTGTTGCAAATGTTGTTATGAAATGTGATATTGATGACGTTGTATCCTGCAGTGTGGAGAATGGGTTCTCAGAGACAGAATGTGCTCGAATAGCGAGGGTGTTGAAGGGTGATATCAAAACGCTACAGCGCAGGCTTGAAAGTGTCGTGAGAAGCATGTGAAGTTCATAGTACCTACAAATTCAGAAGAATGTGATAAACCATGTACATGAGGCTTAGCCCAAATTCTAAATATCGATTTTCACAAGAACTGTTCGATGGCACCGCCGACGTGCTCAAGATCTAAGAGGAAAGTATCGTGACCATACAAACTAACCTCCTCACTCAGCTCAATATGTTGAATGTTGGAGCCATCACCGTTATGGAACTTAGTGTTACCGGCTCTCAGCTTGTTGGCGATTTCCTGTTGCTGCCAGTGTGGGAACAAGATGTCTGATTTGACACCAATCACGAGGACTTCCTTGTCAGCAATTGGCGCCATACCGGTTAAAAGGTCTTCTTCTTCCTGTTCCCTTGTTTTGGTTCTTCTCTTAATAGTCTTGACCTCGGTAATTGGGACGGAACAGACTTCACCATTCATGAAGGAGTCATATTCACCGTTGGTGTAAGCAGTCTCGGTAGCAGCTCTCTTTTCCTTGGCTAGCGCTCTGTTGGAATGGCCCAGATCAAACAAGTCCATGGCCTTGGAGACGTATAACAAAGAGTTTGGATCGTACTCCAAGGAGAACTTGTTGCCCTGATGGTCAAGGTATGTCTCAACCAAGAAGTCCGGACACAGAGCCGGAGACTTGGTAGGGTTGGCTCTCTCTCTTCCAAATCTCATTTCCCATTCAGGTCCAGATCTGTATGTGACAGTAGCAATCTCACGAGCGAGCTTCATACCAACATGTGGGGGCACAGAGTCGTAGTAGAAGCCTCTCTTCCAGTTTGGATCACTCATGAGCACCTGTCTCTGAGTGTGACGCATAGCGATAGAGTATGGGTGAGATCTGGCACAGCCAGAGATACTCACAACCTTTTGAACGGCATCTGGGAATTCATGGGCATAGGCCAGGGACTGCATACCACCCATGGATGAACCAACGGAGGCGTACAGCTTCGTAACGCCAAATTGGACTCTCATGAGTCGTTCTTGAGCACGGACCATATCACCAATGGACAAGATCGGAAAGCGGGTGGCGTATCTACCACCATCTGCTGGGTCGACCGAAGAAGGACCAGTTGATCCATAACAACCACCAATCACATTAGTACAGACAACAAAGTACTTGTTGGTGTCCAATGGCTTACCTGGGCCAATGAACTTCTCCCACCAACCTGGCTTTTCATTCTGAGGTTGTGATTTGGCATGAGAGGAAGCAGAGAGACCCGTATGTAGGAGAATGGCATTGGACTTGTCAGCATTTAATGTACCCCACTGTTCGTAGGCAATTTGGTACTCTGGAAGGAATCCACCATAGTCTAGAAAAAGTGGCTCGGGTGATTTGAAGGTCTCAAAGCCCGATTGAACACGGGAGTAAACTGGCTCTGGGAGTTCATTGGTGCGAAGTGATGTGTCATCGAGTTCATCTTCAAGTCCAAAGTGAAGAGTCTGCGATGTTTGTAGAAGATGAGTTTTCTCTTGAAGCTTATCGAGACATGGGAAGGATAGTGCTGGGTTGGATGAGTGTGGGGATGATGCAGTGGAGCGGGACGCTTGATCTGCTAGTTTTCGTCTTGTCGTTCCAGCTATGTTTCTCACTGAAGTGATGGAGACTCTCTTGAAAGAAGAGCCTGATAGCGTTGATCTGATCATGATATGTAAGCAATCACCTATGCAATGTTGCGGTCGATTTGATAGGGATTGAAGAGAGATGAGAGATTTGGCAGACGAAAGTGTGGCTCAATGCTTGAGGTCTGGAGTTCAACAAGGTCAGGACAGAATTATGCGGCAAAAGTGTGTTGATTGTGGTAAGCTTGAGTTAACCAAAGCTGAAGATGTTCAGAGTCATCGAGAAAAGGAGTTTGGAGCTAAAGACAGCAGGATGACTGGCAGCACACTAGCCACAGAGGCTAGTGAGTAAGTAAAGCCTTACAATTGCTGAAAGGCACGTGACTAGCTAGGTCACCTGATATTATGTGACTAGGATGTGGCCCATTCTGCCCAGCCCTCCTTTTTGAAGAATTCAGGGTCTAGTGGTGTAGTGGTTATCACGTCTGTTTCACTCACAGAATGTCACGAGTTCGAATCTCGTCTGGACCTTGTTTTGTTTTTTGGCCCTTTTCAACTTGAGTGGGTACGGCCACGACCACGAAACCTATAAACCACAGTAACATAAAGAGCATCAAGTTCGTCACTCACTTTTCACCACTAGTCTTCCTTTCAATCCCCTAGGATGTTCCCTAAATGGGTTGGCTTGCCTTCAGGTATTAATGACAACTTCTTCAAAGCAACACATGCCGCTACAACGCCCATTGGTATCCTGGTCGTTGGAATTGTGACCAGGACGGCGCTTCCCCAATCGGCCTTCATCTACCTCAAAGGCTTGTGGATCTTTTCCGAATCAAACGTCATGAACGCCATATTTGCAGACCATGGGCTCCTCATTTTCACAGTAGTGTACCTGCTGGTGTTCTTTGCCCGATTGGTGGCACACTTTGCAGTTCCAAACCCCCGACCGTTACTTCCCACACCGGCGTCCACACGGCTCGAATCAAAGTCTCAAATGTGGTTTCTACTAGGTGATATGTTTGTAAGATATGTTTTGACACTTGGAACTCTAGTTTCACTCATGATAATGAAGGTGAAAGTCATGGAAGCTGATGAGAACTTTGTGATTTCGGGACACTTCCTAGGAATTACCACCCTGACGATAACGCTTTTATGGGAAGTACGAAGCTCACTCTCGTTGTGTGAAGTCTGGGATTTGGATGAGTCCCACATCCTTACGTTCAAGAGCCAGGTAGCCTTCGTGGTAGTATCTACGGTGACGGTATTATGCTTCACAGCGATTGTTATTTGGTGGTGTGTACTAATCGTCACTGCAACTTTTTACCACTCGTTGCGGGAGCGCATCATCGGTCTTCTCTTGGGCTATGTTTCCCCAGTTGCAGCGTACTATGTCGAACCATGGATTGTGACAAGGTCACTCGAGTTAATCAATTGAACGCGTCTCTTTGCTCTGTTTAGTCAGTTCGATGACATTGAGGTTTAAAGTAGACACTGCACCAACCAGGATGACGGATCGATGCGCCAAACCTGATGCGCGCATCTATTTATACCGGTGGAACACGCAGTTTCAAATGACACATGGTCCGAACTAACCACTCCTCATCTGCACCGTTCATTTCAATTCAGTTTCGAAACCGTTGTGAGGCTTTGGCTAAACCGTGCCTCAGCTTCAATGCACTTCACAGCCATCACAATGGAGACGCTCATTGCCCGCTTTCTCCACACACCCAGATTCTACCTGATCTACCCCATCATACTTGCATCGGGGCTGACACTTCGCTTTATTTCGCCTCACGGCCTATACACATGGCTTCAGCACAGCTACTGGGTATCCTCCAAGAACTTTATCAACCAAATATTTGCTCATAATGGAAACACAGTCTTCCTCATACTGTTCATTGCTGTCCTTGTCCTCAGGCTCGTCGATGCTCCTTCCAACCACCAATCCCGGGTTTCCTTGACAAAACAGTACACCGTCAAGCTCGCAATCAAGCAATTCGGACTTTGGGCACTATTCTACATCATTGATCACATCTTCCTGGCCACTGGTGGCTCATGTGCCGTGACAAAGGATTTTACAAGCGTCCTCGCGCAAGGAATCACATCATTTGAAGAGTGCTTCAAGGTCAATGGTACCTGGGTCCGTCTGAATGAAGGTTTTTGCTCCCTGACACCTGATCAGTTTTCAGGGAAGATCACAGCTGCTCAGGTTTGTTACAAATTTGGTAAATGGGAAGGAGGGTTTGATATCTCGGGTCATTACTGTTTTTTGGTTACACTCAGTTTAATTCTGTGGAACGAATTGAAGGGATTACAAGCTGGTCATGAAGCTCAGGATCTAGAGGCGCAAACCAAGAGTGTCCCAGAGAAGGCATGGACCAAGATCTCGACTCTCAACGTGTTGAGATGGGTATTATTACTCACGATTCTGATATGGATGAACATGCTGTTTGTGACTGCCATGTTTTACCACAGTGTCTCTGAAAAACTATTTGGACTGGTGTTTGGCTTTGTGACACCATCTTTCATGTATTTGCTCATCCCATACTTCCCAATCGTGGAGAAGTATGCTTACCTGTAATAGTTATAGTTATCGAAACGCGCGCCATTTCGATTTTGGATGTACTTACGACCTCAGCGATTCATAAATCATGTAGTAAGCATGTAATGATTATGTACAGTTGGACGATGCCATTCTCATGCACTCGACTTAAGCGTTAGAGTCGAGTGACTTCTTCATAGATCTCAACTCCTTCAAAGACTTTCTCTTCAAGATCTTGTTCTCCTTTCTCTTCTCTCTTCTAACTTCCTCCTTGACTCTCTTAGACTCCTTCACAAGAACTCTGTCACCATACATCTTGAACTTCTGCATGTATGTTCTGTCCATGTTGAACTCAGTGTGGATGACATGGTCAGTGAGGCCGAGCTTATTGATGGCCCAGTAGTATCTCTGAGGCTGGTCTCTCTTGAGGTATCTAAGAAGTCTCTGTCTCTTTTGAACGAGCATTCTAAGGAGTCTAACATTCTGGAAATCCTTCTTGTTCTCTTGACAGTGCTGGTAGATGTGGTGTATCTTAACGGTAGCAATAGCGGCTTGCACTTCGGAAGAACCTGTGTCACCTTCGAATCTCTGGAACTCTTCTCTAGCCAAGTTTGTCTTAAACTTTAGAATCTCGGCATCAGATCTGTTCTTCATATTCAGTACTCGCAGGACAGCTTCTCTCTGTCTCTCAGCATCCTCGAGAACATTCGTAGCGTTATATGTGGCATTGGCCATGGCAGCCTGTTGAGCACCGAAGAGTAGCTTCTCCACGTCCTCCATCTTGTATCCCTTACCGAGCACGTTTGGCTCCTGAGCCTCAGCATTGATACGGGTGAGGAATGGGTTGTTTGGCAGACCTAATACAGGGTCGACGTTGTCGTTCTTCTCGGAAAGGAACTTCTGCTTCAACTCGTTGATCTCTCTTCTTTCACGGGCACGGATCTTGAGGACAGATTTCTTGACGTATCCGGCAGCGGCGGCGTTGGGTAGCGACGTGCTAAACTGTGCACGTCCACTGAGTGGTGTGAAAACCTTCAACACCGTACTTCTGAGAAACATCACGGAGTATGTGGATGGTTACTAAGAGACACAAGCATAAGATCCAAGGTCTCGAACATGACTTGACGTTGAAAAATTCAGAGGATGGTCGCGACCGGGTGACCCCGCGAAAGTGGTATGCGCAACATAATCGATGGCGACATAATCGAAGAAGCGGAGTCAAGGATATGAATCACTGGATGTTCTAGTGGCTTCACAAGTAAGGAAGGACTATGTTACGCATTTCACCGGCTAGGCTGAGTGCCATCAGAAGGGCTTCCACTTATAACCAGGCGAAAGTCCTGCGAAAATACCCTATTGGACAAACCATTCACGGGTTCGAGATCAAAAGAGTCCTACCAGTGCCTGAGCTCTCTCTCACTGCTGTTGACTTGGTCCACACACGTACAAACTCCAACCACTTGCACATCGATAGAGACGACTCAAACAATGTTTTCTCTATCGGGTTCAAAACTAATCCACCAGACAAGACTGGTGTGCCTCATATTCTTGAGCATACGACGCTTTGTGGGTCGTATAAATACCCAGTCAGAGATCCTTTCTTCAAGATGCTCAATAGATCTCTTTCCAATTTCATGAATGCCATGACTGGTCATGATTATACATTCTTCCCATTTGCCACGACTAACTACAAGGACTTTGAGAATCTTCGAAGCGTCTACCTAGATGCCACTTTGAATCCAATGCTCAAAAAAGAAGATTTCTACCAGGAGGGCTGGAGACTCGAAAACGAAAACGTTGAAGACAAAACCTCTCCACTCACTTTCAGGGGTGTTGTCTACAACGAGATGAAGGGCCAAGTATCTAACTCGTCATATCTCTACTGGATCAAGTTTCAAGAAGCAATCTATCCATCCCTTAACAACTCTGGTGGTGATCCAACCAAGATGACAAACCTGACATACGAGGATCTCTTGGACTTCCATGCTAACAACTATCACCCGTCCAACGCTAAGACATTCACATATGGATCTTTTTCATTGAAAGATACCCTTGAACATTTGAACGAGGAGTACAGAACTTTTGGTAAGAGAATGACTCGTAATATTGTCAAGGAGCCAATCGAGCTCACAGAGTCGAAGACTGTGATTGAGAAGGGTCCAATTGATCCTATGGCTCCACCTGAGAAGAACTTGAAGGCTTCCATCACCTGGAAATGTGGTGAGCCAAGCAATGTTTATGAGACTTTCTGTTTGAAGCTGTTAGCGAATTTGTTGACTGATGGTCATTCCTCACCATTATACCAGGCCTTGATCGAGAGTGGCCTTGGTGACGACTTTACAGTGAACTCAGGCATGGATTCCACCACTGCTGCTAACTTTTTCACCATTGGGTTGCAAGGTCTGAGCTCCCTGGAGGAGCTAGAAAAGGTCCTTACTGAGACTTTACAGAAGTACAGTGAGACTGGGTTTGAAGACACCAAGATCCACGCTATCATTCAACAGCTTGAACTCGGTAAGAAGGATCAAAAGTCTGACTTTGGTATGAATTTGCTTTATGGTTTGTTGCCAGGATGGGTCAACAAGGTTGACACCTTTGACGTCCTTGCTTGGGATGATGTTATCTCTCAGTTCAACGAAGAGTACAAGAAGGGTAACCTGTTCCAAAATTTGATCAAAAAGTACTTCATTGACAAGCCAACATTCAAATTTGTTATGGAGCCATCTGAGACTTATGAGCAAGATGTCAAGGCAGAGGAAGAGCAGAGATTGAAGTCCATCGTGGATGGCTTGCATGAAGAGGACAGAGACGTCATCTTCGAGAGAGGTCAACATCTATCCGAGAAGCAGTCCGAGAAGGAGGATTTGAGTGTGTTGCCTTCCTTGAAGGTTAGTGATATCCCAAGGGATGGTGCTTCGAAACCAGTCTCCCACCAAACTGTTGGCGACTCCCCAGTTCAGAGAAGAATCACGGATACAAACGGTTTGACTTACCTCAGAGCTGCTAGAGATATCACCATTCCATATGAGCTTTACCCATATTTGTCTCTGTTCTCTGATGCATTGACCAATCTGGGTACGGCGACTCAGTCTATGGCTGAAATTGAGGATAAGATCAAGCTTTACACTGGTGGGCTTTCCTCATCTATAAGCGTCCACTCCTCCCCAGTTGACTTGTCTCCAAGGGTCTCATTCAACTTTAGCGGTGTTTCCTTGAATCAGAACAGCTCTCACATCTACGAAATCTGGGAGAACTTGCTGCTGAACACTAATTTTAACAACAAGGAGAAGCTCGCCACATTGATCAGAACACTGTCCTCTAACAACATTGGCAGTGTTGCGGAGAGTGGTCACTCTTATGCCAGAAACCTGGCTGGTGCATCCATTTCAACCACCAAGGCTATATCTGAGTCTATCAGTGGCATCGAACAGTTGCAGTTCTTGAACAAGTTGAACACATGGATCCAGGACGATGCTACTTTCCAGTCCAACATTATCGACAAGCTCAACGAGTTGAAAACGCACCTCATTAACTCTAATTCTCTCCGCTTCTCATTGATATCTGATGAGGCGTCAATCCATGAAAACGAGGCCCATATCTCCAAGTTCATCTCCAAGCTTCCATCGAACCCATCCGCCACAGTCGTTCCGCCATCATGTTACCCACTCAGACCATCCACCAAGTCATACATCAAGCTCCCATTCCAAGTTGGCTATGCTTCCTCTGCCATAAAGGGAGTACCATACACTCACCCAGACGGAGCTGTCCTCCAAGTGCTCTCCAACTTGCTAACATACAAGTACCTTCACCGCGAAGTGCGTGAGAAGGGTGGTGCCTACGGTGGTGGTGCAACTTACTCAGGTCTTGATGGCTTATTCAGTTACTACTCGTACCGTGATCCAAACAGCATGCAGTCTCTCGAGACATTTGACAAGGCTGGTGAATTTGGTTTGAACACCGAGTGGAGCGACAGAGATCTCGAAGAGGCCAAGCTGACAATCTTCCAGAGCATTGATGCGCCTATGAGTGTAAAGTCCGAGGGAAACACCTTGTTCAAAGAGGGTGTCACCGATGAGATGAGACAGAAGAGAAGAGAACAGATCTTGGATGTTGACGCTATCGATGTCAAAGAGGCTGCTGAGAAGTATCTTGTGGGGAAGAACAAGAGTGTTGCCGTTGTCGGTAACGCTGAGAGTCAGGACATTGAGAACTGGGATATTGTTGATCTCGGTGCTCAGCAATGAAGAGCCAAATTACCTCATTCATATATACTCTTGAAGTATACAGTCATGTACATACAAATATACTTGCGTAATAGATCGCAATCGAGTTGGGTAAGTTGCCCGATCCGGGTGTTTTCAAAAAGAACGCGCCGCGAAATAGAGACGCGTGTGGCGCATACCAGCGAAAAGCGCGAAAAGGACAACAAGATCAAGTCTCCTCAAGCAAAGGTGCCTTACGGACGACCATTCGAAGTCCGTATAGACGCCCCAACCCAACTGCTAACGATGAGATTATCCCAGCTTCTGCTTTGCGTGTTCTCGCTTCTTACAGCCACCATGGCGCTCCATTTTGAAATTGAAGCCGGCCCTGAGACAAACCCTCCAACATGTATCCGTGACTTTGTCTCTGAGGGTCAGCTCGTCGTGGTGAACATCGTGTCTTCCGGCTCTTCCGGTGACGGCCAGAAGCTCAACTTCTTCATTAGAGACAGTGTGGGTAACGAGTACAGAAAGAAGAACGACTTCTCTGGAGAAGTGCGTGTTCCATTTGTCGCACATGCCTCTGCTGCCTTTGATGTCTGTTTCGTGAACGTGTTGCAAAGAAAGGGTAGAAAGCTTACTAGACACATTGAACTTGACATTGAGGCCGGATCTGCTGCCAGAGACTGGAACGCTGTGCAGGCCGCTGAAAAGCTTAAGCCAGTGGAGCTCGAGCTCAGAAAAGTCGAGGAGTTGACCGATGAGATTGTTGGTGAGTTGGAGTACTTGAAGGCCAGAGAGGAGAGATTGAGAGACACAAACGAGTCTACCAACCGCAGAGTGAGAAACTTCTCCATCTGTACTATTCTTGCATTGGTTGCTTTCGGTTCATGGCAGATCACCTACCTTCGTAACTACTTCAAGTCCAAACACATCATCTGAATTGGCTATCCTTTTAATTCTTGATGATTCCAAAGGCCCAATATATATGTACCATAGCATTTGCTATTCTCCTGTGTTACGCTCCCAAAATTAAACACGCATTTTGACTGCAAAGTATTTCGCTGCTGCCATGGAGACTTTGTAGTATCATTCTTTAAATGTTCATGCTTTGAAACACTACTAACATGGATCTACAGCAATTGAAACCCCAGTTGATTCATTCCTTGAAATAACCCAATTTTCCCAATATGTATGCGAAGTCTACTATTGTGACCTCTACGCCCTGTCCCTCAGCCCCAACGGCCACCATATCTAACAGAAGTGTATCACTGATACCAAGCTTCAATTCCGTCTCCACCCTCTTTAGGTCGGCCACATTCAGTCCTGTTCTCCCCTTTCCACCCGCAGCCTTGATGAGCGAATCCCAGACCCGTTTAATCTCATCTTCATTATCCCTGAAGAGTAATAAGTGGTAGGCTTTGGTGAGCATCTTGTCAAAATCAATCACATCGGTCCCTTCGATGCTCAAGTCCTCTGGTCGGAGTCGCTTGTTACCAATGATAAAGTCACGAGGCACACGAAGATCATTGTATAGCGACGGTAAATCTGTTGTCTTCATATCTTGCTCAATGGCATAATTGGCGAATGCATCAAGAATTTCGTCTTCGTAGTGAGCTGGGAGTTTGGCTGGGGCAATGAAGTCGCCTATTGACTTCTTGGTGATGTATTTTCGGGCCTTAAAGGAATTAGTTAGCGATCAATAATGAGCAAGAATGATTTCTTCTCAGATTCACATACCATTATAGGAGTGTAGTTTCCAGGCAAGGGTTTTTCAATCGGTGTGATCGCTTTTCTAAATTTGTGTGGATAAGAGCTGATGGCGTTTACATGATGATTATTTAGAAATAGGATCATAAAACACCCAGACACCAGCATTATGATGATTCTTTTGAAACGTATAATAAACAAATTACCCATCATAACAGGGGATATCAGACTGATACTAGCTGTTGAACTGTCATATTCAACCTGTATCAGGTATTCTTGACCTTAATAAAGATGTGCAAATTAAGTGTCGCAGCAATTGTAGGCCAATTTAACTAATCTTTTTTAAGATTTGAATCTACTATTTTGAAAATAATTGGAAGAATTTAGACCTTGAAAACAGGATTCCATCCTAATGAAGTCTGTCTGTGTAGATATAGTAGCTTTAAGGGAGACTCTTAAGGGAACAACTCTTATCTTCAAAACCTGAATATTACACAAATAGTACATTTAGCCCTTAAAATCAGCACTGTATACACCCAGACACCAGATATGCGTGCTGGCCTAACCGGTGAAGTTTTTCGCGCACGCCACCCTCATTTATTTTGATAAACTTTCCCTGCACGTTTCTCTTCCCCCCTACCACTCTTTTCCCACATCATACAAATCTCCAAATCATAATGAGCGAGCCACTTTCCGAGACCAGACTTTTCGTTAGACCACTTCCACCTGATGGTATGTTTATTTTGGCTTTTTCCGGGGTTGGTTGCTTAGCCGCCGTCTATGTTGCTTCACGAAGCACCTTGGTAGGCGAAAGCTTTGCCCCCCTTTTGAAAAAAAAAGAAATACTAACTCATTCTAAGTCCGTGACCAGGAGTTGAGAGACTTCTTCACCCCAATCGGTGAGATCACTGACCTTGTCATTGCCAGAGGTTACGCCTTTGTTGAGTTTGCCAATGCCGACCAGGCTAAGCAGGCTGTTGCTGAGTTGCACCAGAAGGACTTCATTGACGGTCCAATCAACTTGGAGTTTGCTAAGGCTAAGAAGCTCAGAAACAGATTGTTGGTTTCTAACATGCCAGAGGGTTCCTCTTGGCAGGACCTTAAGGACTTTGCCGCCGAGAAGGGATTCACCGTTGTCTACAGTAACGTTTTCCAGAGAGAGAACGACGGTACCGGTGTTTTGGACTTGGAGACAGAGGACGAGATGGTCAGAGCACTTGAGGAGTTGAATGGTCAGGACTTCAGAGGTGCTGCTATCGGCTTGGAGAGAGACCCAAACCCACCAACCATGAGAGCCAACCGTGAGGGTGGCTTCAGAGGTGGCCGTGGTGGTTTCGGTGGTGACAGATTTGGTGACCGTGGCTTTGGTGGCCGTGGTGGCTTCAGAGGTGGCCGTGGCGGCTTTGGCGGTCGTGGTGGTCGTGGCGGTTTCAGAGGTGGTCGTGGTGGTTACGGTGGTGACAGATTTGGTGGTAGAGACGGTGGTAGAGACTCTTACAGATCCAGAGATGACTTCGGTGGTGACAGAGGTGACAGAGGTGACAGAGGTTACAACAGAGACAGATCTCCAGGTAGATACTAAATCTTTCTTTGATTGAGCGGTTGGCCTTTACCCTTTTTTTGTCTAAATCTTTCTTGCTTGTCATGACCTTTGCCTGTTCTATTATTTTGGTTTTCACTTCTTTTTTTGTCGTTGTTTTCTGATTTGACGGATCACTGTACTATTGTGAATCTTGACGGTAAGGTATCTCTTTCTCTTCTTTTTTCTAACTTGTTACCCTTCTTTTTCCCCTCATACTTCTTGTTGGATATGGACTTAGCAGACGCATTTTGGAACGAGATTTTGGGTGCCTATTTGATGGAAAATTACGCATGATTTTGGAGCTTTTATGAAGAGACGAAATTTCTATAGTTGAGTGAACGAAACGTGGGATCGACGACCAGATTATTTGATCAGACCTACCAGTGTTATTATTACTATCGATGAATCTAGAGGAGAGCTACTAACAAAAGCAGGGTGTCATTTATGTCCGCGTTTAAGCAACTAGGAGCCGACAGAACCTCAACCATGAATACCATCTTTTGCGAAGAGATGCATTTAGGAGACTATAGGAGCGTTGGATGCTCGAAAAGAGCACACACTGTGATTTCGTATCACCCACATTTGAAATGTGTATTGTCTGCACACTGGTTTCGACTGGTGTCAATTGACGTCGCCCTATCAAGAGATGATCATAGAGCCGTAGATCTGGAAGCTGAAAGCTGACAGTACCACGGGTTGACATGTAGGAGTGAAAGATCGGGAAGTGTTCTCCGCCTGACGTACGTGATGTCACAAAGTCTTTGCAGGGCCAACTGCTACATATTCAGGCCCATCTATTACCCCTCTGCAAGGAACATAGCGTAAAACTAGCACATCGTCACCATGTTTCTCCAAAAGGGTACTGCACCATATTTTCGACCGGGGCAAGGTCTCCATATTGCCATCGTAGACTGCTCATCCATCATTGGATCTCACTTCCTCCAGGCCGCACAGGAGAACTCGCGCATTGACTCTATAACATGCTTCACATCAAGGACCTTCCAGCTCATTTCCCTGTGCTCGAAAGTAAATAAGGTGGTAACATACACTGCGAGTCCCCTGAAGCTCTCATGGGCCAATCATATTCGCAACGAGTGTACACATATCGATGCAATTGTGCTTCTGTTCGATCCAGTGGTTGCGTCCTATAGCGGGGTCAACGAACCCTCCAGGTACGATGAGGGTCACGAACGTGCGCATCCATCATCAATCTCAAATGAGGCCATAGGGGCCATGGATGTAGTCTCAGAAGTCGGGATATCTCGCATGAGAAAGAGCTGGGCCCCCGTTTATCAGATGACACGAGCTGCGTACGACCAGGGTGCCAGAGTGTGTGTTTGGGCCACAGCCAAGCCGGATTCCTTGACACATTCGCGGGATTGGGAGTTCTTGAACGGATCGTGCTTCACGGATGTGGTCATGATGTGTACAGGTGACATAGTTAATGATGGTCAGTATGTCCAAAACCGCTGGAATCTCTTTCAGAACTACATAATCCCACGCTTGCACTTCAACTGCGTGCTACGGCGAGTGTTTGGGACTGTCACTCTGAGTGACGTTGCCGAGGCGGGCGTGCACTTGTTGTTGACTAGCGATGCTGTGCTCGGGAGAAGAACAAACCTGAGCAGTGTGAGAAGTTACTCTGCATCTGACCTCTCCCAGTTGATAAGTTCGTTGGCTACGCTCTGAGGTTGTACATTGTCATCGCAAGATATTCTGCTTTGGGCACAAAGCCGCTGCTTGTCAACTAAATTTCCGCTTTGGTACGACCCCGCGGTTCGCTGACTCTTACGTCTTTTCTTACAGCATTGTGCTGCACTTGGGAACATATATACACAGGGTTCTCCCTCCTTTTGTGCTACATAAGCTCTGTTACTCAACCAACATCTACACAATGGTGCTCTACACCCCAAAGCACTTCGAACAGAAGGACTTTGGACGCACACTGCGTCTTATCAGGGACAACCCGCTCTCAACCATCATTTCGGGCTCATCTTCATATCTCTCCACTCAGGTCTCATTAGAGATATCGCACATTCCATTCACAATCAGGTCCTATGACGAGTCCACAAGAGAGATTCTTCTGATCGGTCACATGGCCAAGCAGAACGACCAGGTTGCACAGCTTGAAAAGACTGGGGAAGCCACCGTTGTCTTCCGAAGTTCGTATGACTCTTATATCAGCGCCGCTTGGTACGAGTCCAAAAAGGAGCACCACAAAGTTGTGAGCACCTGGGACTACGCAGCCCTTCACTGTGACTGTGAAGTGCGTGTCATCAGAGATGATCCCCAGTGGATGTTGGGCATGCTTGAGGAGACAACGGGGAACTCTGAAGGCATGAGAAATGGTGATAAGTTGATCGAGGAGAGATGGAAGGTCAGTGATGCACCAACTGAATATATTAATGCTCTTATGAAGGGAATAGTGGGACTCGAAGTAAAGGTTAAGGCATTCAAGAGCAAAGTTAAGGCCAACCAAAATAAGCCGGCAAAGGATGTCAGTAAGATCTTGAAAGGGTACGAAGAGGAGATTGGTGGCCCCAAGGCTGCTGCCATGCGCGAGATGACAACCGAGGAACATCCAAGGGCCGATCTTCTATGATGAGAGCTAGGGTTATTTATGGTTATTCAAGCGACAGAACTAATTGTCGAGACATTAAAGTATAGATCATTGATTAGATACCTTGATAGAGTTGCAAAGCCCTCATCCACAGGCTAGGTGCAAAGTAGTGAAGACATCCCGGTGTATGGAACAAAGATCTTGCTGGGACTAAGTTCCACCATTTACTATTCAATGTTTACAGAGCAACAAGAGAATGTCAGTCAGCTGTGACTGACTCGCACGCGCAAGAGAGATAGAGTTGCCCAGGGTTACCCTCTTGAGAATAGCTGCGGCCCTTTCTACCCAGATCGCGAATCCATCATTAACCCCGGCCCATCATCACTGTGATCTTCTCCACACATTCATACAGGTATCCGATTCTACCCCTATTCCATCTCCATCCATTCACTGTCCTACCCTCACACACAATGGCTAATCCGGCTGATAAGACGATCCGAACTACAGATTATGACGCGTTATCATGTCGCTTCAATGCAATTCGCAAGAATTACCTCCCGGACAACTACACAACCTCAATGCTCTCGGGCCTCGAACGTCTGCTCAAGTACGAATCGAAACTATCACATAAACGTACTTTCAATGCCATTGTCAAGAGCAATAAACTGCCCATTATCAACAGGGGGACGTATATCCGTACAAGGGCTCTGGATATTGTGATTGAGGAGTTCTTGAGGAGGTTTGATGGTAAATGTAGGGTTATGAATCTTGGTGCTGGTAGTGATATGCGTGGTTTTTGGTTGTTAGAGAAGTATAAAGACGTGGAATATGTCGAGATTGACTTTAAAGAGACCGTGAGGATGAAGAAAGGTGTTGTACTCACGGATGAAAAACTTGCTGGTATTGTTGGAGCCGCCTATGTCAAGGGAGACACGCAGGAGTGGTGGGATGGACTAAGTGGCGGGCTGAAAACAGAGAGATACGAGCTTGTGGAGCTGGACTTGAGAAACGTTCAAGCATTGAACAGCTATCTCAAGGAATTTGATGAAGCGGTACCGACATTAGTCTTGTCTGAATGCATGTTGTGCTACACTGAAAGTTCTGTTGCCAATGAGATTATCAAAACTTTGAAAGAAAGACTCCCACAGGCGGCCTTGGCCATCTATGACCCAATTGGTGGAGAGGGAAACTTCGGAAATGTTATGGTGGAGAACTTGAAGATGAGAAATCTGCAGATGCCGTCACTTCTTGAGTACAACACTCTAGAGAAGTATCAAAAGAGACTTAAGGATCTAGGTATCCCGACAGTCAAGGGGGCTAACATGTACTTCATTACAAACAGCTGGATCGATATTGATGAACAGAGAAGAATATCTAAGCTTGAGTTCCTCGACGAGATTGAAGAGTTGAAGTTACTATTGGAGCATTACTGCTTAGTACTAGGTTACTGGGGCTTCGATTGGGAGTTGAAGCTAAAATTCAGCCTCTGATCGTTAATGAACAAGCAAACACAAGGGCTAGTCATTTTTACAGTAGTAATATGCGATTGATGGTTCATTGTGCATCACTTTGGGTCATTAAAAGCGTAGCTACTTAGCTATTTTGTTTCATCTGAACATCATGCCATCTCTCTCACCCTGCTGTCTCCATTGGTGTCCCGGAACGCTATGATTCTCAATCTGATACAGTCTCCAAGCCTCTCTGATATGTTCTGGCTGTAATGGAGCATGTTCGTTGATATTTCTGAGGTCCATCTTTTTGATCTCCTCCTTCAAGGTCATAATTCTCGAAATGATTGGCGTGGTGTCAACAGACTCCTGTTTCTGCTCCGCCTCTTTCAAGAGCTTCTGTTCTTTTTTCAGCAGTACACTCAATTCTTTCTTCTCTTTCAGCTTGATCAGGTAGTCAGCCTTGTTGTATCTCTCTTGAACTTGCCTTGCCTTCTCCACAATCTCACCAACGAACACCTTACTGACACCACTAACGATAATCGCCACATTATTCGAGACACTTTGATTCAGGACCGCATAAGCAAGCTTCTTCACAGATCCTCGATTGATACCTGTTCTTTTGAAGTACTCATATCGTGACATCTGTACCGGATCCAGATGCTCCATCAACAATCTCAACCTCTCCTCTTCGTCGAGCTCCTCTTCAGGCTCTTCCGCTTCGTCGTCATTCACACCATCTGAGGAAGCACGTAGATCATGCACAGACTTAAATATTTTATTAAGAATATACGACTCCTCATCTTCCAGTGCAGCCTCAAAGTCCGAGTTGTCAGAGTCGTCCGAGAGCGAGTGTTCATCCATGGGCACATCTGAGAGATCGAGGTCAGACTCGTTGTTCTCCTCCCCTGGCTTTGATGTTGTTGAAGGTGTTTGTTCCGTGGTTGGATGCTCCTCCACTTTATTCTCCGTTGTCTCAGACATGGTGTTTTATTCTCCTAGTCTTATTCTGTGGCAAGAGAATAATGGAGATTATACTACCCCCATGGTTAAGCCGTTTGTTGACGTTCTTCCTTAAGATAATATGGGATGTCCGGGTGTGTATGGGTTTCCGCGCTTTTTCATGATTTGGCCAAAATCGCTCGTGAACGTACAGACATGAACGCCTTCATGATGGTAAAATAACATCACACACACAACACAGACAACCACATACCCCCACACAACGCAGTCTTTCTTGCGAGACAACACTTCTACAATGAGTGACGACCGCGAGTTTGAACACGAAGAGAATCGTGAAGAGATGCGCGAGATGGAGGACGCCAATAGGGAGGAAGAGGATGATGCTGTAGATGAAGCAGAGGCTGAGACCAACAGCAACGATGTTGACGACAACGCTATAGTTGAAGAGGGCGAGGACGACGATGACGACGATGAAGATGACGAGGATGAGGAGGAAGATAGGGTCAGAAGTCGTAAGAGAGCTCGTCGTGACCGTAACCAATTCTTGGATGTTGAGGCTGAGGTGTCCGATGACGATGAGGACGATGAGGAGGATGATGACGACCTTGCAAGAGAGGGTTTCATTGCTGCAGATCACGAACACGATGCAGAGGAAGCCGGTGCGAGAGACGACAGACTTCACAGACAGGTTGATCGTAACCGTGAGAAGAACACAGAAGTTGATGCCCAGAGATTGGCTGCTTCTTTCAAGCAGAAGTATGGTAAGTCATCCACATACAGACCAGAGGAGTCAGGAAACGTTTCTCAGAGATTCCTGTTGCCATCTATTAATGATCCAAGTATCTGGGCTGTGAGATGTAGGCCAACCAAGGAGAAGGAGATCGTTAAGAAATTGCTCCAGAGAAAATTGACTCTTGAGGGTAAGCCGAACGCTCTGAAAATTCTCTCCGCCTTCCAGAGAGACAACTTCACTGGATACATCTACATCGAGGCTGAGAAGCTTAATGCTGTTGATGTTGCCATCAGAGGTTTTGCTGACGTCTACCCCAACAACAAGGTACTTGTGCCAGTCGAGGAGTTCCCAGACTTGCTCCGTCCATCTAAGTCTTCTGAAGTTAAGGTCACTGGTGGATCTTATGTCAGAATCAAGAGAGGTAAGTACAAAGGTGACCTGGCCATCGTTGACAATGTTGAGGAGAACGGATTGGAAATGACTTTGCAGATTGTTCCAAGATTGGACTACAAGGGATTGGACGTTGATGAGACTGGTAAGAGAAAGAGAGCAACATCGAAGTTCAGACCACCACAGAGACTCTTCTCCAAGAAGGACGCATTGGAGTTTGACCCACACAACATCGTCGTCAGATCAAACAATGCATACACCTACAAGGGTGAAGACTACATCGATGGTTTCCTCTACAAGCTATTTAAGCTCCAGCATCTCGAAACTCAAAATGTCCAGCCAACATTGGAGGAAATCTCCAGATTTAACACTGGTGACTCCGAAGATTTGGACCTCACATCCATTGCTCAGTCTCTGAAAAACACAAAATCCCTCACATTCAATGCCGGTGATAGAGTCCAGGTTCTCCAGGGTGAACAGAAGGGTCTTCAAGGTGACGTTGTCTCCGCTTCCAATGATATTGTTATTATCAAACCAAGGAACTTTAAGGGTAACAACATGGAGTTCCCATTGTCTAATTTGAGAAAAATCTTCAACGAGGGTGACCATGTCAGTGTCTTGAGAGGTAAGCATGCTGGCCATACTGGTATCGTTGTCTCCATTGACGAGGACCAGGTTACTTTTATCTCTGACCAATCGCACAAGGATGTTAGTGTCTTTGCCAACACGTTGACCAAGTCCGATGACAGTTCTACGCTTGTGGACAGTAAATACGATTTGCACGAGCTTGTGAGGATCAATGCTACCACTGTTGGTGTTATTATTGGTGCTGACCAGGACGTCTACACAGTGCTATCACAGGATGGTAAGGTTCTGTCTCTCCCACCTTCCGCTATCACCGAAAAGGTACAATTTGGCAGAGACCAGTCCTTCTCCACAGACTCAAGAGGCGAGGCGATTAAGGTGACGGATATGGTTAGAGAGGATAGTGGTTTCAAGAGATCCGGTGTGGTGCTTCACATTTACAGATCTTTCGTGTTCGTGTATTCTAAGGAAACTGCTGAGAACAATGGTGTTTTCGTCTCAGACAATATGAGTATCTCCAACGTTGCATCCAAGCAGGGTTCCATAGACAAGAAGGAATCTCTCGATCTGACCAAGATGAATCCAAAGTTCAGAAATGGCGGGCAGATGGCACCACCACCAGTTCCAACTAAGTTCACGGGACGTGACCGCACACTAAACCAGCCCGTCTCCATTCGTCTTGGTGAGTACAAGGGTTACCGTGGAATTGTTAAGGACACTAATGGAGACATTGCCCGTGTTGAGCTTCACACCAAGAACAAGATTCTCTCCATCTCCAAGACGAAGCTTGCCTTCATCGATAAGAACGGCAGACTTGTGCCATACGAAGAGTTCATCAGTTCTAGAGACAACTTCAACTCATCCATTCCAGGGTTCTCTAATGCTGGGTCCTCTGCCTCCGCGGCTTCTGGACAGAATTCGTCCTGGTCAACACCATCTGTCGGTGGAAGAACACCGGCATGGTCCAACCAGAAATCTGGAGGCAGAACACAGTACGGTTCCAACTCATTCGGCAATGCTACACAGTACGGTGCTGCTACAGCTTACGCTGGTGGTACAGAGTATGCAGGAGCTGGAAACGGTACAGCATATGGTGGTGGAACTGCTTGGGGTGCTGGTGGTGGTACCTCCTACGGAAGCGCCAACGACGGTGCAGGTACTGCTTGGGGTGCTGGTGGCGGCAACACTGCTTGGGGTGGTAATACTGCCGCTCATGGTACTTGGGGTGGTCAGAGCCAGAGGGCTGGTGGTGCTTCTCAGCATCGTGGCTCCCAATGGGGTGGTCATCAAAGTACGCATGCCCAGCAACAGGGTGCCGGATGGGGTGGTGCTACCGGCCATGGAAACAGGACCGGCTATGGTAACAACACCAACCACGGTGGAACACAGTACGGTGGTCAAAGTGCCTGGGGTGCTCGCTCTTCGCACCAACAAAACTGGAATCAGCAGCAAGGTTACAACGCTAAAACTCCAGGACAGTATCAAGAGGCACAGACTCCAGGAGGCTACCAGTAAGGTAATACGGATGGGTGTTTGACTTTCTCAAAAATGAACTTAAAAGACTTGTATATTATAGTGGCCATTCTTTGATGATACTACCGTAGTGTTGGGACAGTGAACCGTACGTAAGCCATATTCGGGCTTGATGAGATGCGATGCAGTCCTGTACGCGAACTGAGGAAAACGGAGAGACACAACCATCACTGAGCAGGTCTGTGACGACAACTTTTAATTGCTACATCTTCCACAGTAGCTTGCAGCTCGTATAAGACTACTCAAGTCCAATGTCAGTCACTGTGAGTACCTCACAATTCTCCTCCAATTAATGGCTCTGGTACTAACACGAGGAACAGCTCCACACCGACTTGGGCGACATCAAACTCGAAATCTTCTGCGAGAAATGCCCAAGAACAGCTGAAGTATGCCTTTCATTTTTGATTTATTGTTAACTTGAAGAGCAAATATTAACAGGCACAGAACTTTCTTGCTCATTGCGCCCAGGGCACGTACACCAATACCAAGGTGGTACGAAACATCAAATCATTCATTGTCCAGTTCGGCGACCCGACCAACACAGGGAAGGGTGGGGAGTCCATATGGGGAGGCAAATTTGAGGATGAACTACGACAGGACCTAAGGCATGACCAGAGAGTAAGTTAAAGCTAGATGCGAGCTTATTAATGTGTATCAGCTACTAATATAAAGCAGGGCGTCTTGTCGATGGCCAACACAGGGCCAAACACCAATGGATCACAATTCTTCATAGTGAGTTCAACCACACTTCTCAAGCCTCCAGAAAAAGTACTAACAGGAGCAGACATATGGGAAACACACCGCATTGGATGATAAGTACACCGTTTTTGGTAAGGTCTTGATGGGCGCGGAGATGGAGCCAAGTTCAACTTTATCAAAGCTTGAAACAGTACCAGTCGATAAGAAAAGCAGACCAAAAACACCTATATTGATCAAAGATGTAACGATCCACGCCAACCCGATAGCTGAGAGAAAGGCTTGACATTAATGGGCAATACAACTACATAGATACGGTTATCAAAATAATGTACATCGCGTTACCGTTAAAACCCAAGTTCTTATATACAGGCATGATCATCAAACTCCTCAATTACCCACTTAATCCTTGAACACCAACATCTTCCATAATGCAATACAACATCCGCACTTGGATGCCGAACTAACGTTCAAAGACCCTTTGGCTTTCTCGAGAAGTTCAAGGGCGTGGTCTCAGTGACCTTTCTCTTCTTGGCCTCGGTGAACAACACTCTTTTCTTAACAATAGGATCGTAGCGGATTTGATTCACAAGTGGAGCACCACGATTCACGAGAATGTGCTTTCTGTATCCTGTGGCAGCGGAGGAGGCGAGAGCCACCACCATCTTACCTTTTCCCTTTGCTGGAGCTGTAGATGTGTTAGCGGCCAATTTGGCAAAGTGATGTGATCGTATTTTTTGTCCCGAATGCTGTCATGACAAAGGAATACAACCACATGATATCACAGAGTACTTACCAGCCATGTCAATCCAGTTTAAACAGCGGTTTGCTGAGGATCAAAAGAATTGAAAGTTGGAGCTGATGTAGGAGAACGCCCAATTTTTCAATACCGAAAAAACCATTAGAAATGTCTCAATGGGGAAGCTGCGGAGGGCGGCAGAAACACCCAGACACCAGCTGCAATACGCGTGAGCATAACGCGTCTCATCAAAGCGTCAACAGACCCCATCGTAATCCGTTTTCTTACTTTCATATTGATTAGAGAAGACCAAAATGTCCCGTCGAGCATTCGAGCATATGCACTTGCTCATTCTCAAATCTGCTGAGCTTGGCGATGTTGAGGTTGATGAGCTGTGCAAGGTATGTGACCGCCACGGGATCCCTTACGCCATCAAGGGCGCCACCGATCGCATTTCCAAGCAGGACTTCGGATCCAATGGTTTCACCCAGATCGTTTCCAATACTGTCCTCTTTGACTTCTACAACGACTCCCAAGATGCGCTGATTCCTGTTACAACAACCCAATACGTCTACGACTGCGCTGAGAAACAGAAAGGTCTCCACACTAGACCCTATTCTCCAGATCCTAAGCATGTTCTCAAAGACGTGCACATTTGCATAGGAAATCTTCCAGAGTCAGACAAGCAGGCAATTTATGGAGGTGTTCGTGCCCTTGGTGGTGCCTATTCAGAGACGCTGAGCGCTTTTATTACCCATGTCATCAGTACCGATCCAAACGAGGACTGCGTCGTTGCTGTCCAGAGCGTTCGAGGCTTCAACATTAAGGCAGTCCACCCTCAATGGATTGATCTTTGCTTGAAGTTAAGGAAAAAAATTGATGATGCTCCATATGAGTTGAACTCGAAGACAGTCAATGAACAACAGGAGAAGATCAATGAACTTGATGTTATCGAAGGCGCTGCTGAGCTTGTAAAGGCCCAATCCAAGTTCCTCAATGGCAAAAGTTTCTACCTGGGTCAGGATTTGGATTTGACAGAACGCTCACAGGAACTGATAACCTCATTAATTCAAAACTCTGGAGGTGTCGTTGTAAAGAGCCTTGATGAGGCGAAGTTTTACATTGGCCAGTTCAGAGATGGCGAAGAGTACATCACAGCCAGCAGAAACAAATTGTACGTCGGTAACATGAACTGGATTTACTGGATGGTAGAACATCAGAAGTGGGTAACACCATACAGAAAATTACTGCATCACCCATATGTGCGTGGTGGTATGCCAGAGATGCGAGAGTTCGTGATATCCGCCACCAACTACACAGGCGATGCAAGGTTTTACATCAAGAACTTAGTCTTGGCTCTGGGAGCCAACTTCACGACAAGTCTGAAACATAGCAACACCCATCTGATCTCTGGTACTCCAACAGGTAAAAAGTATGAGGCCGCTTTGAAGTGGGACATGAAGATTGTTAACCATCTTTGGCTTGAAGAGTGCTATTCAAATTGGAAACTTCAGCCATACAACCATCCAAGATATGCAGCCTCGTTGAGCGATAAAGTTGACCTCACTTCTATTGTCGGTGAGACCACTTTGGACATTGAAGTACTGAAGAAGTTCTATGAGGATGGATTCACAGAGGGAGTGACAAATATTGTTGAGGACTCTGAGGATGATGGACCAATTTTCCCAGATGTGAGTGAAAAGAGACTATCTATGGTGCTGCAGGACATATCACAGCCCAGTGGGTTGTCTCATAATGCTTCAAGTGCTGCTGCTGATGTCCCAAGTGGCTCTTCTAGCGCACTGCTTTCTCAGATTGATATAAGGGAAGATCAGGCTCCAAATCGAGACGAGGAGAAGCAGGAGACTAGCCATCTACAACCATCCGTCCCGCCCAGCCATGAGGAGAGTGATAAGGAAAATGATGAGCACTCAAATTCACAGGATCTACCAGATCCAGGGAATAAATCTGTGGATGCATTCACACCAAGGAAGCTAAGTAGCACCAACATAATACCATCGTCTGTCAAGACACCAGCTGCAAAATTGACTCCGGATATCCCACAGAGACTCCCAAGTGGCCGTAAGGCTAAGGATATGGCTGCTCAGAGGCTCCACGAAGATATGGAAAAGCTCAACTACTTCCAGCAACAGCAGAGGAGCAGAAGTAAAGACGCACCGTTGCTTCCAGAAGAGATCGAGGCCAAGAAGAGGAAGAGAGAGGAGCTGTTGAAGAAGGAGACACGAAAATCCTCTTCTGCTGAACCGGAAGCTCCTATCAAGGAGTCACCGAAGTCGAAAAAGGCCAAGAGGGCCACACCTGTTCCATCAACACCATACCACATCATTGCTGTCGCTACTGGTTGTGACTTGTCCTTTTCTAGACCTGATACACAGATTCTTCAAAGCTTGGGAATCATGGTGCACAAGGAGCTCGTTGAAGGCACCAATGCGATTGTTGCACCGAAGCTCATGAGAACGGAAAAGTTCCTTACAGGTCTCAGTTATGAGATTCAGCACATTATTTCACCGGACTTCCTTTTGGCTGTGCTTAAGACACACAAGGCGGATCCGTCATCCACAAAGCCTCTCCCAAAACTGGCTGACTACTCTATTGACAAGGTTGATCCTAAATCAGTGACGGCATTAACACCCCTCGGCCTCAACAAGCTCATGGAGAAGTGTCGTGAAAGAATCTCGAATAGCGACAGAGTCTTCAAAGGAATTGTTTTCAATATCACTCCAAAGATTCCTGGTGGTGCAAGCACGGCACAGAAAATTCTCAGGGCTCATGGCTGCAAGGATGTTCGTGTTGTGAAGACAATCAAGGAAATGAAATCTATGAAGAGCTTGAAGGCTTCGACAGATGGTTGTGTTTGGTTTTTGACCATGGAAAACGGATTTCAGGAGAGATTCAAGGAGTTGACTAAGGAAAGTGGGACCAAGACGAAGATTGTTGGATGGGAGTGGGTGGTTGCCAGTATCTTCAAGATGGACTTTGATGTCGAGAATGTTCTGTTTAGTTCTTGATCTGCGATAAGCTTTGACCTACGCTTTGATAAATGTGATACACTCTAAAGATGTCTGCGCTTCAAGCTGAAGGTTAAAAACATTGAGATGGCATTGTATATACAAACACGATATGACGTATCATGAATCAGAGAGCAGAGAGTTCCTCTTGGTGAGATTGTCTGAAGGACGTTTCAACTTTGGTGAAGTTGAACTAGATCTAGTAGCGTGCGTCGAGTTTCTTCGACTCCCCTTAGGAGAAGTCACTGGCGTTGGAATCGGTGACTTGGTTTTAAAAGTTCTGAGTCCATCAGCATTGAGGTTTTGTGCCTTCTTTGGTGTTGGCGAGGACACTGCAGAAGAACGTTCTCGTTCGAGCTTGAGTCTGGTGATTGAGTCTTGTACACGTTTCTCACGCTCTTGATGAAGACTTTCAAGTTTGACGAGTTTCTTGTGGAGCACAGCTTGGAACGACGAGTCAAGTAGGTCATAGATAAATGGTTCCAGGACCAGCGAGTCGGTAATAGACGCATGGTGCTTTCTCGGACTTGGTCTCATTAACAGGTGATATAGTGGAACGTTATGAGAGTTTACCAACTTGTCAGTGATCTTGCAATTCTTAGTGATGTGTTGACAGATGACGAGTAAAGTGGCAAGATTCTGTCTTGGAACGGAGCTGAAGACATTGACAAGATGCTCTTTGTCCACATTGTCCTGGTAAAGTTTGAGCAATGTGTCGTAAGTAGTAAATGGAATCACACTATCCGGTAGCTCTAACAACCAAAGCTTGAAAAACGACAAGATGCCTTGAACCTCCTCAGTCTCAAATAGCATGTCAACCACATTTTCAACACCGACAACCACATCACTGTCATGACCATGTTCAGCTATCCACTCAAATACCTTCTTCTTTATCCCATTAGCAGTTTTGATATCCAAACGAGCCTCCCACATCTCACCAACATTCTCAATAGCCTCGAGATTCCGGATCATACTCTTGACAAACACGGGCACTGATCTGGTTTTGGTTTCTTGATCTGATAGATCCATAGTTTGATTTACCAAGTCCACATCTAATATTTCAATCTTTGGATTTTTGCTATGATCGACAAACCTCACCTCAGTCTTTGGCCAGTACCATCCACCGTTGGTGCTAGTAATAGCCTTTAACTGCTCATACTTGACAGTATCATCGTTGAACTTCAGGTCTCGTAGTGATTTTGTGAGGTTTTTAGCCTTTGCTTCATGGTCTGCCAGTACGGACTCCGAAAAGAGTTCTGTTAATGTCAAGATCATGGTGATTCTGTTGGTCTCAAAGGTCTCGGACTTGGCAGCGGTATCTTGGAACATGATATCCAGTGTTGTGCGTTCCGTTGTAATAGAAACGATGGCCTCGGTGTACTTGGACTCAAGCTCAGTGATTTCTGACTTGAGTGTATCTGCATTGGCGGCGGAAGTGAACGTTGATCTGATGTTAGACCAGATGTCGGCCGTTGGTGTGACGTTTCTCTTGCCAGACTTCTTTGCTGGAGTGGTGGCTGATGATTTTGGTAGTGCCTTCGGGTATTGTTTCTCTGTACGCTCAATAACTGGGGGTTGCCCTGGTTTGTATTTGGACGTAAATCTTGCCAGGTCTGTGAACTCGTAAAAAGCACCATCGGAGACGAATTTGTTTGAGGATAGTTTGTTCCAGTTTCTCATGAGCCCTAGATCGATAAAATCCTGACCGAATTTCTCCACTTTGCGTCTTGTATCTTCATGAGTAAATTGTGTTCTGACCCACTGTGAGAATTGTTCCGAAGAGAAATATTCGTTGTTGACTCCCGGAAGTGGAATCAGACGGCGCTTCACTGGGATCTCCTCCACCATGGCATTCAGCAAGTCACGAAGCTCCTCGACATTGGCAACGTCGGTCATACCAAGAACGAGTGGGAATTGAAATAGCTCGTCTTCCTCATCGTCATCATCACCACTATCATCATGTGGGCTTTGTGATGAAGTGGTATCCTCTTCTGGGAGAGTCGCCATCGTGGTTGTCTTGGGCGTGCTTTTGTCGTTGATATTCTGTGGGGTAGCAGGAAGGACTGTCGAGGTCTGCGTCGAGGGATCAAGGTCCTTGCTCTGCACTGGTGGCGTAACAACAACCTCTATGGGTTCCATGGTTTCCACAATGTCATTTTTATGAGAATGTTTGACACCAAGATCATCCAGTGCCCTCACTTTCATGGATATCTTCCTCTCCAGGGATTGGGCCGTATGAAGAGAGCGAACATAGACGTTGTACTGATCTACTAGCGCCTTTTTTGAATCTGTCATGAAATCAGAGTAGTCGTCCAAGAAGTCCTTGAGCCGTAGAACGAGGTCACTTTGAAACTTGGAGAACATGCGCTGGCGGGATATGCTGGCATCTGTGACGTAGCGTGCCTGTTCTTTGACGGCGTCCCTCACTGAGCTAGCTTTCCTCTCTGGCATGAGTTTGGTCAAGAGGGGATTATTGTCGCCAGAAATAGGATTGGAGTCAATGAAAGACTTTTGCTTCTGGGCCAGCTGACCAAACATCTTTGACTCCAAATCGAGAATGGAGGTATAGTCCTCAAAGTAGTTCAATGTTGCGGTACCCTCTGCATGTCCACGTTCGAGATGATCAAAGAGCGTGCGGATGCTCGTCATATGGTCTGAAGCCCAGAACGCATCGCTGAAATGCAGCTGCTGGGCCATGGCCTTAGGTGCTTGTGTATCTGTGCGTTTGTATGTTGGACAGCACCTACGTCTGGAGAATCTTTTGAAGAGACATTACTTTGTTTAAGGCACCTGCGTGTGTCTTGGCCTGCGACGCGTTTCGCGGGTGTTACTAACCAACCATATCTATACTAAGGAAAAAGGGCTAGTAGGGTCTGAAAGTGGTATATCGTTGTGTCAAATGATGGGAACTGACTGAAATAATGCCCTCTTATTGACATGAAGGCGAGGCCAATGTTCTAGATTTAGTATATAGTGAGACCGCATGTGAATGTGGGGTGTGGGGCCGAGCTCTGGTACACCTCGTCATTAAAACATATTATCTCATTGCATTGGCTTCTTCCAGGACGACAAAAGTAGTTTATCCCCTCTCCATACAACATGAAGTTCATGAGTTCTACCAAGACCCAAACTCACCAGAGAATACATGTAGAGAGTGTGCTTGGGTGGCGGGAGAATTGGTGCGCGCACGACCAGGAGCTTCTTCTTTACGGAATTAGCGCTACCTTGACGAAACCGCCAGCCTCCACACATCGTTCACAACGGCATAGCCATTGAACTCCACACACACAGCCGGCGAGCCCACACGACTAGCCAGCAGTCTAAATATGAGCGACGAATTCACAGATGAACCCATTGGTGACTCCCCTGCCTTGAAGGCCTCATTCACAACGGACGAACCGCTGTCTCCAGCGCTCGACGCTGACGCTGCCCCTGTCACGCCTTCAAAAGCCCCAGTCCACGACGACGACGAGGGCATCGTCGCATCTGCCACACAAAGTCTCTCCCTCAATGATACCAAGACAAACAAAGAACTTTACATCCATTCGAAGGTGTCCCAGCCACAGAAGGAGGCCGATGGTCAGAATGCCTTCATCTCTTATCTTATCGAAACAGAGAGCAACAACCCAGTATTCCAACAACCCAAGTTCATTGTCCGTCGTCGTTTCTCTGACTTTTACTTCCTCTACCAAGTACTTCTGAGTGACTACCCAGCATGTGCCGTGCCTCCACTCCCTGACAAGCAGAGGCTAGAGTACTTGAAAGGAGACCGCTTTGGCCCAGAGTTCACCATGAAGAGAGCATCAAGTTTGACGAGGTTCCTCCAACGTCTCTCTCGCCATCCAATACTGAAGCGTGCAAAGATTTATCATATTTTCTTGGAATCCATGGACTGGAACTCCTACAGGGCCCACCTGAAGACAAAAGTGCACAATGATACATCAATGTCTGCTGATGGCGTCACTGACGTATTTATGAATGCCTTCAAGCACACAACTTCACAAAGCAAAGAATTTGTTGACATCAAAGAACGTTCTGACAAATTGGATGAAAACATTAACAAGATTGACCGGATCATGGGAAAAATCCTGAAACGTTATGCTGATTTGGAGCAGGACTACTACGACTTCTCGCAACAGATGAAGAAGTTGGGTGAGTTGGAGCCTGAGCTTCAAGTGCCCTTCGTGAAGTTCTCTGAAGGATTGAATGATTTAAGTCTCGGCTTCCAAAGTTTAAAGACATTCCTCGATAATGAATATATCATCTCATTGAAGGACTTGGAGCACTACATCACATCGATCAAGAATTTACTCAAGTTGAAAGACCAGAAACAGATTGACTACGAGGCTCTCACGGAGTATTTGCACAAATCAGAGACGGAGAGACAGACCCTCATGGCCGGTGGTGGATCAAACTTCTTCAGTAACAAACTCGAAGAACTCCGTGGTGTGAATCACGATGCTGCTCGTCGTGAGAAATTAACCAAACTCGACCATCGAATCGAATCTCTCACAAAGGAATCCGAAGTGGCGAAGAACGTTTGTGAACAGTTTGAGAAACAAACCTTGTTGGAGATCCAGTATTTTGAGAACATCAAGGCCATGGAGTTAAAGAGCACACTTGGTGAGTTGGCAGATAGTAACATTGCCTTCTATAAGGGCCTGATCGACAAGTGGAGTCAGATAGAGAAGGAGTTGAAGCAGTGAGCACTGCGCGGTCTACAAGATTGTCTCTATATCTCATATTTTTAATCACGTTGTCGTTTAAATCGTTGAATGATGTTATGTTAGTCGTCTCTTCTTCGTAGATGTGTCAAGATGAAGCGGGGTCTGCACCATGCTGTCAATATCGGAAATATCAATATTTGCGGCACTCATGATGGACCAGTCAACGTCTTCAAACACATCAGCATTAGCGTCATAGCATGCCAGCTTGTCGGGGCCGAATATCTCAACAAATTCCTCTTTAGACAAATAATCTTTCCATATCAGATCTGGGAATGTCTCCAAGTTCAAGTTTCGGTTCTTTTTGTTTCTGGGTTCTGGTGCCTTTTTGTTTTCATGTGTGTAGAAGTCTCGAAGCAGCAGTACAGCCTCTCGCCTTAGGACACCAGGACATGACCTGTAGTTGTTTTCCGGAGTTGTCTTGTCAGTGTTAACCTTTAATACAGAACCGTTACCACCAAATCTTTCGTTACCACATCCAAAGTAGACATTTCTGATTCCAATCTGCTTCAGTGCACTGGCGCACATCACACAGGGTTCAACAGTCACATACAGATCAACCTCTTTAAAAATATCCTCGGGCTTCTCAAACACATTTTCCCATCCAGGACACGCCTTTACTTTATCCAATATGGTGTTGATACCCCTGAACTCAGCATGTGTGATACCGCTGAGCGAATCGTTCGTGTTGTTTGAACCATAACTCACAACCTCTCCACGGTAGACGAAGACGCAAGCCACGGGCACTTCACCAGTATGCAGGGCGTTGTTGGCCAGTCGAAGGGCATATCGCATGAACCGGATGTGCTCCTCCATTTCGCTGACGTGTCCACTCAGCAAAGCACGCCCCCTTGCCCCATGCACTACAAACGCAGAGACCTCATCGCCATCGCCACCTGAAAGCCTGGGGATAACACCCGGACATCTCATCCCCACCCTCGGAACACGGCTTTCCAACCCGTTCTCCATTATTCTCCGGTCGCGAAAATGACACGCTGGCGCGTTCGCGTCGGCGAAATATAAGGGCCCCATCCGCCACCTCTTTCTTTAGTCTCACAAGCTTAATACTGTTTCTTCAGCCACCCCTATACTTCCACAATGAAGAACAGATACGCTCTTCCAGTTCTTTTCTGGACGTTACTTCTTGTGCTCGCCCCATTCTTCTCACAGAAGTCCTTTGCTCTTGCCGCTGTGGACAATGACACCGAGAACTATGGTACCGTCATCGGTATCGATTTGGGTACCACATACTCTTGTGTCGCTGTTATGAAGAACGGTAAGACTGAGATTCTTGCCAATGAGCAGGGTAACAGAATTACTCCATCCTACGTTGCTTTCACATCTGAGGAGAGATTGGTTGGTGACGCCGCCAAGAACCAGGCTGCTTCTAACCCAGCTAACACCATCTTCGACATCAAGAGATTGATTGGTCTCAAGTACGATGACAAGACTGTTCAGAAGGAGATCAAACACTTGCCTTATGAGATTGTCAACAGAGCCGGCCAGCCAGCTGTCAAAGTTAATTACTTGGGTGAGGAGAAGACATTCACACCAGAGGAGATCTCCGCTATGATTTTGGGTAAGATGAAGAGCATTGCAGAGGATTACTTGGGTACCAAGGTTACTCACGCCGTTGTCACTGTTCCAGCTTACTTCAACGATGCTCAGAAACAGGCTACTAAGGATGCCGGTACCATTGCTGGTTTGAACGTTCTCAGAATCGTCAACGAGCCAACTGCTGCTGCTATCGCCTACGGTATGGACAAGGGTGAAGGTGAACACCAGATCATTGTCTACGACTTGGGTGGTGGTACCTTCGATGTTTCCCTCTTGTCTATTGAATCTGGTGTCTTCGAGGTTTTGGCCACTTCCGGTGATACTCACTTGGGTGGTGAGGACTTCGATTTCAGAGTTGTCCGTCACTTGATGAAGGTCTTCAAGAAGAAGCACGGTATTGACATCACTGACAACCAGAAGGCTATTTCTAAGCTCAAGAGAGAGGTTGAGAAGGCTAAGAGAACTTTGTCTTCTCAGATCTCCACCAGAATTGAGATTGACTCCTTTGTTGACGGTATCGACTTCTCTGAGTCTTTGACTAGAGCTAAATTCGAGGAATTGAACATTGAGTTGTTTAAGAAGACCTTGAAGCCTGTGGAGCAGGTTTTGAGTGACTCTGGTATGAAGAAGTCCGACATTGATGACGTTGTCCTTGTTGGTGGTTCTACTAGAATTCCAAAGATCCAGGAGTTGCTTGAGTCTTACTTCAATGGTAAGAAGGTTTCCAAGTCCATCAACCCAGATGAGGCTGTTGCCTATGGTGCTGCCGTCCAGGCTGGTGTCTTGTCTGGTGAGGAGACTGTCGATGACATTGTCCTCTTGGATGTCTGCCCATTGACCCTTGGTATTGAGACCTCTGGTGGTGTCATGACTCCATTGATCAAGAGAAACACCCTCATCCCAACCAAGAAGTCCCAGATTTTCTCCACTGCTGTCGATAACCAGCCAACTGTCTTGATTCAGGTCTACGAGGGTGAGAGAGCAATGGCTAAGGACAATGACTTGCTCGGTAAGTTTGAGTTGACCAACATTCCACCAGCTCCAAGAGGTGTTCCACAAATTGAGGTTACTTTCGGTTTGGATGCCAACGGTTTGATCACTGTCTCTGCTCTTGACAAGGGAACTGGCTCTACTCAGTCCATTGCCATCAAGAACGAGCGTGGTAGATTGTCCCAGGAGGAGATTGACCGTATGGTTGAGGAGGCTGAGAAGTATGCTTCCCAGGACAAGGCCGCTAAGGACAAGGTTGAGGCCAGAGTCAAGTTGGAGAACTTTGCTCACACTTTGAAGAACCAAATTGCCGATGACGAAGGTCTTGGTGGTAAGATTGATGAAGATGACAAGGAGTCCTTGTCTGATGCCGTTGCCGATGTTCTTGAATGGCTTGAGGATGCTGATGAGTCCACCACAGCTGAGGACTTCGACGACAAGTTTGAGGCTTTGTCTAAGGTTGCTCACCCAATCACTCAGAAGGTTTACGGTGCTGCCTCTCCAGATCTGGACGATGACGAGGATGACGATGACTACTTTGACCACGATGAGCTCTGATCGAGCCTTCTCTGATACGACCATACCCCATTTACCTAATCATTATTTTTCATACCACCATCATCGCTTCATGCTTCAGTTCAGTCATTTGTAATTATTTCAATTTGTTGTTTTGCTTTTATACTTGGTTATTATGTGAACACGTTTCCCAAGGATACACATATACAGGGAGCGAAAGGTCACTTCAAAATGGCGGGTTCATGTTCCCCCACACTCATACTATTCAGCATTTTGTTTGCTAATGAATAAAGGCTAGAGATCTTAGCTTGAATCAATTGTAGTTGAAAGACACTTCAGACCATCCGCCTCATAGGTTAACGACATTCACATGTCAATCACGTGCCATTCACTTGAAAGGCACGTGATGATCACGTGCAGTATCCTTCACTTGAGCTGTCGCGCTTACTTCTGCTCCAGCGCGTGAAAAGCAGAGTTGCACTTGCTGGCCAGAAGCTGTTGATAACAAAACAAAACATACATATTTGTCTTGCACGCAATGCTTCTACAATTACTGTCTTATGTGGGTATTGTGCTTGGCTTTGTGTTTTTGACACTGGCTATAGCTTCCGGGCTCTACTACGTCTCCGAGCTTGTGGAAGAGCACACGGTGCCTGCTAAACGCTTCCTTACGCGCGCCATCTACACAATCATGGTGGTCTACGTCCTTCTATTTCTCGTTGATGGCTTCCCTCTGTGGCTCACATTGTTCTCACTTGCCACGTATTGGGTTTATCTTCAGAACCTCAAGAAATTCCCATTCATCGATCTCTCAGGTCCTGCATTCATCGCGTCTTGTGTTCTTGTCATTGTGAATCATTACCTCTGGTTCCAGTACTTCAGTACTCCAAAGCCATCATATGGCCGTGGTTCTTCCTATCAGCCACCAAAAGTTGCTACATTCCCTGAGGTCGCTTCGTTTTTCGGAATGCTTATCTGGTTTATCCCATTTGCCCTCTTCGTGTCGTTGAGTGCCTCTGAGAACGTGCTGCCACACATCTCCAACGACCTATCCGTCAGCGGTGGGTATGAAGATAGCAATGGCAAGAAAAAGAGTCAGGGCCTGGCTAAGATTGTGATTGGAAGATTGAGAGACATGCTGTACAAGGTGTCACGTACCTTTGGATACGAGTTGGATCCAAACTATGGAAGAATTATCTAACGGGTTAGTTGTCATTTGATTTCACTGACATCAATACAATAACTGAAAAAAAAGGTGATGGATGAAACGATGAATGAATGTATAATATGGGATTATGATGAGCTGAGCCGTGCTTCATCGAATATATCTATGCAGATGTTACGGCCTACTATCGACACGTAGAAATTGCTGTAATGATGAACTAAGCGGTCTATATCTTATGCCAATCGATAGGTGTAGAGTTGGTACTGAGGTCCGTAATCCGGAGCTGTACCGCCAGTGTTTTGACGTGAGAGACGATGAAGTGTAAAGTCTTGTGTGAGTCGATCTCTAGGTGCAGCAACAATAGGCGTTGGCGAGGTGAGGCTGACTATCGCCACGGACTGCAAAGAAATTCATGCCTTGGTATAACCCATAGCTACAGCTAGGCGTGTGTAGAGCTAGGGGAGCTTTTTTGAACCCCTGAGAGTACTCCATGTGCTACAGGATGTTTACAAGAAAGCCCTTGTATAACCTTGGACTGGTGATACATAGTCTGAGATGTGGAATGAAGAGACCTATGCTACACCAAAAGGGAACTGTGTTAGCTGCAAAGGTATCCCAGCAGAATTTTGAGCGTGAGGGCAATAGTTCTGCTGCAAATGAGGCTGGGGAAGTGGTTAATTGCGCTGTAAAGTCGTGTAGGGTTTTTACCGTAGCTTACTAAGTCTCTGGATTAACCTTTGGTTGTTTGTTTATATAGTTACAATACCCTCGGGGAGTAGTGCTGATGATGTGCAGGCTCCTTGGTAGAGTTATAGCAGTCACAAATGTGGAGATCAAAATTAAGAAATCATCGTCCATATGACACCAGGCTTCACGTTTCTGATCTGGGGTTTGCCGTCGAGTTTGGGCAGAACCCTCGGAGGTAAACGGTGATAAAAGTTAACTCCGATTTCCGCTAACACACGTCTCCGGTCTCTGCGTATTGTCCCATCACGACTGATACGATAACTGCGAGTTTGAGGTATAAAAGCGCTTATTCCCCATTAAATAGAGCGAATCCTCAGAGTCATGGAGGCTTTTTCTCATCTTAATAAACATCTCCATCATGACAAAGACTGTTCTCATTGTTGGCGCCTCCACAGGCATCGGGTTCCGCCTTGCGAAGGAGTTCGCTAAGCGTGGGTACAAAGTATACGCAGGTTCCCGTTCTCTCTCCAAGATGGATCCACTGAAAACGCTTGGTGTCATTACCTTCCCACTGGATATCACCTCTTCAGAGTCAATTGCCTCCGCCAAGGCTCTGATCGAGACAGACAATGCTGGAATTCTTGACATTCTTTACCTCAACGCTGGTATAGGGGGTAAAGGGCCCTTGTTCGATGCCGACATGGGTGAAGTTAGAGGCATTTACGAGACAAACTTTTTTGGACCTATGACTGTCTTGCAGACTTTCGACAGAACCATAGTCAAGAACAAGACCACTGTTGTGTTCACATCCACTGTTGCTGTGCTTCTCAACATGCCTTGGAACTTCTCATACTCTTCGAGTAAGATGTCGTTCGATTTCTTGGCCAAGCAGTTAGTTATGGAGACTTGTAAGCTTGGAGTCAAGGTTGTCAATATTCGTACTGGCTCCACCGAATCTGAGATCTGGACTGATCCGTATCGTCCTCCGAAGAGCTCCATCTATGCGGTTGAAGATGATGAACCGTTTGGTATTCCATTTGCTCCAAATAAAATGGCAACGGAGAAGTATGCTAAGAGAGCCGTTGATGTGGTAGAGAAGGCAATTAAGTCTGGAAGATACTACAGTGTTGCCTACGAAGGTGAAGGTGCTACTATGGCTTGGTGGGCCTCTTGGCTCCCATACACATCTATCATGGTTCCATGGATGTACAGGATGTTTGGTTTGGAGAAGATTATGAATAACGCCCGGAAGAACTTGGACGACGATTAGATAGTCTTCTTTATTAATGAATTTTGACCATCAAACTCATAGTAGGTCAGTTAATGTTAAAAGGAAGCTGCACCAGCTACGACATTCATATCGTGCTTTCATGCGAGCCAAAATGAAACCGTTCAATTACCTAATCTATAGCTCACAAGCGTATCCACCTTATGAGACTTTGTAGAGAAGCTTCTAAACTTGACCTTTTCAGCATTTTGAATATCTTTTGTATCAGAGTCAATCCACTCACTTGGCACCTTCGCGTTAGCATCAGCGTATACTAACACGTTGAACGTGTAGTCCCCAGAGTCCAACGCCGGTAAGAAGGTGACACTTGCGGTAATCTGCCTTATAGTGGCCTGTATCTCCTTTTGCATCATCTCTTCGGTCTTATCACCAGCATCAATAGGGATGTTCTCAGCGGCATGTGTACTTGTCTCATCAAACACTTGTAGATCGAACTGCCATCTCTCAACAACAACGGCGTCGTCCTTATTCACCACAGCGAGCACAAGACGAGACACTTTGTCCTGAACAACCCAACGGTGGAGCTGTGTGACGATCTTGCGGATGTAATGTTTAACGTCCTCGTCGGCGGTGACGAGCATCGAGAGCCCGTACTTTCTCACAACATGGAAGTCTTCGGCGGGATAGATCCCGCGCTGGTATAGGATGGAGTTGATGGCGTACTCAAAGTACTCCGCCACCGTACGGGCAGAGCCACGGAGAGCAAGGTTTGAGCGTGTCGGAGCGTCAGTCATTAGAATAGAGAGGATAACTAAGTTTTGAGATGAAGGTTTCAAGTTAAGGAGAGGGAAGACCTTCGTTTGTTTACCTTTTCGATCAGGTGCGCGACTGGGGAATAGAAGGATAGATCGCTGGACAGATTTCTCCCAATTCGAAGATACAGTTCACTGCCTTCCACAACTAGTTGGTTCATTGCGCATACACAGGGGCTATTCAGTACGATGGTATGTTGATCATAAAATTAGTTGACTAGAAGGAGAGCTAACACTCAACAGCATGGTGTGAAACGTTTCCACCTTACCGAGGAGGCGAGACAACAAAAGCTTGCCAGGGAGGCCGCCAAGATCAAGAATTATAAGGCGCTTACCCAGTCGATTCTTACCAAGAAGGAGAGCAAGGTTTACAATGCCACTGCATTTGACCAGACGACGGAGATCCTTAACATAAATCCTGAGTTTTATACAATCTGGAACTACAGACGAGACATCATCACCAGCCATTACATGACCACACTAACCACCGATGAGCTCGCAAGTTTCTTCAACAACGAGCTCATCTTCAACATGAACAAGTTTAAGCAATTCCCCAAGGTGTACTGGATTTGGAACCACCGGGTTTGGATACTCGAGAACCATCCACAGGTTAACTGGGAAGGTGAGTTGGCATTGGTGGGGAAGATCCTCGCACTCGACGCTAGAAACTTCCACGGATGGACATATAGACGTTTCATAGTGCAAAAGATCGAAAAGGCTACGGGTAAGAGCCTTGCCCTGAAAGAGTTTGACTTCACTACGGAGAAGATCAACAACAACTTCTCAAACTTTTCAGCATGGCATATGAGAACTAAACTTGTGCCGAAGTTGTTCGAGATGAGGGCCACCAAGGATTTCGAAAACGTAGAGGAATTCTTGAAGAAAGAGTTAGAATTGCTGAAAAATGCAATGTACACAGACCCCGAAGATCAGTCAGTGTTTATCTACCTGAGATGGTTGCTAACAGATGAGCTCTTCGTTCGAAACCTCCCCGAAGACAAGTATCTCGAGATACTGAAGGCAGAGTTGGACAACACCAAGGAATTGAATGAACTGGAGAAGGAGGATAACGGGAAGTATAACAACTGGTGCCTCAAGACCATCGTTGTTATTCACAAGCTCATCTCGGAAGTTACGAAGGGGAAAGAGTCTGATGAAATTCAGAGCAGTCTTATCGAACTCATAGAGTCGGACCCGCTACGCAAAAACAGATACATTGATCTTTCAAAGTCATGAAATACATAATGAGCCGCTCTATAAAGGTAATACAACAATGACACATCCTCACTTCTTTTTCACTTTTTATCCAGCTCAGAGTACAATCTCTTTCTCTGATTACTTAGCATGTACCTTCTCTCATTGACGGCAAAGTTTCTCTCCCTGAAGTACTCATCCTTCTCAATCAAAGCCCTAGAAGACTCACTCATAACTCTCTTATCAGTCATACCGACCTTGATATTGAAGAACTCATCTTTCAGCTCTGGACGCATACTGCTCAACAAGGTGAAATTGTAAGAATTCATAAAGAAGTCCAAGATGTCAATCATAGCCTCATTAACAGCGAAATGCGAGCAATGGTACTCCTTGTACATCACCCTAATGTTCTGCTTATTGATAAGACAAGCAATCTGTAACACGGCGAAGGCGATAGCATTGGCTGGTACCTTGAGCGCCACTTCCAACTGGTATGAATCATAGGCGATGAGCCAAGCGAGATAGCATATCTCCTGTGGGATCTTAAGCTTTTTGCCAATCTTGACGATGTACTCCTCGACGTGCGCTACCCTGAAATCGAACGAGATAATCTCCAGCATTTTGAATTCAACGTTCATGAGCTTTCGGCGGTAGGCTTCCACTTGATCATTGGACAGCGGTGCGCCGCGGAGCTGTGTCGCTGTGAGGATGATGTCCCGCAGCTTCTTCACGGTGTCCTCGTTCTTCGTTGCAAGGAAAAGCGACGTCAACGCCACGTCATAGTAGTTCTGCCCGTCAAACTTGTTGTGGAGGTAGAAGCGTTGGTAAAGCACCATGGCGCTCTCGAGGGTTCGCACTGGGAAGCGAAGGGCATGGCAGATCTTCATGAGAAAGTTGAACATTTGACTGCGCTTCTGATCGTATGCCTGCCTGTTTTCAATGGTCTGGCTCTGGCAGTAGCGCATCTGGTTTTGAGTGAGCAGCTGACGCGAGATCTGAATAGTGGACGTTACCGAGGAAGTCGCAGTTGTGGAGTTGGTGCCCGGTGTTGAAGAGCGTGCGGCCTCTGACGAGGGCATCTTCGGCTCTGAGGGCGCTATCTCAGTGGTTGGCTTGGCGGATATGGCCCTTGATGACTCCATTGTGGTGCTTGCAGTTGTAGTAAGAGAAAGAGTTGGCAGTTATTGTCGTTGTTTGAGGGTTGATGTTGAAGTTGGTGGTAGACCTTTAGTTGATCTCTGTTTTTTCGCGATGTCTTCTAACCTTCCTCCTGCCTTCACGACCTCATTATTTCCGTACAGAAACCTCTTACATGCTTGTATCAACCTCCAAGACTCTGATAAGGTCCACAGTGATACACACAAGATGTATACACTCGACACATCCTCCAAGGAAAGATTTGCTGTCCATCTTGAGCGAGGCCACAGCTGAAGCCGAGAGCGCTGCTAAGCACCAACCCAAGAGTAACTCATCACCACCAAAGACTAAAACACCAAACATCCCCAAGACAAGGAAGACAAAGACATTACCAGCTGACTATCTTAACAACAAATACAGAAGCAAATTCAAGGTGGCTCCCTCAGTGGGTGCCTTGGCAGAGGTGAATGGCTTCTTTCATCAGACACAAGTCAAACTCGAATGGACCACGGCAAACTTTTTAGACATACCAGGCGAACGCCAGAGAGTTGAAGAGGAGAAGTTACTCAGTAAGCACACAGAGGAGGAACTTGAACATATTGATACACCATTAGCTAAGAAGGGCCCGACTCCAAGAACTGTTGGCCTCCCAGAAGTTGTCTTCCTCGGGAAGTGTAATGTTGGAAAATCCTCTCTCCTCAACGGCCTCCTAACAGACTCTAAACAGAAAGATGCACTCGAGTTTGCATATGCCTCGAAAAGAGCCGGATACACACAGACCATGAACTGCTTCAACATCGGAAACAGATTTAAGCTGGTCGACACTCCAGGTTATGGAGTTAAAGGTAAGCCAGAACAAGGAAAACAGGTGATGGAGTACTTGCACAGAAGAAAAGAACTTCGTCGTGTTTATATGCTTATAGGATCGAAAGAAGGTTTCAGTCAAGATGATTTCACTATCATTGATATCCTCATTGAGTCTGGTGTTCCCTTTGAGATTGTCTTTACCAAAGTTGATCAGTTGATAAAAGTTTCCACTGTGGAAAAACACTTAAAGGACAGTGGTGTGTTAGATCTCCCATCAGAACCTTCAGTGACATTCACGAGTTCTGAGACAAGCAGAAAATCCCCAAAGAGACAAGGTTTTGGAGAGTTGAGATCTTCGATATTTGAAGCATGCGGCTTGAGCCCAGGGGTGAAGCCGCTCAAGCTCACGAAGACGATGAAATGACCCATTAATGAAACATTCTTAAACCTAGTCAGCTACAGATGGATATCCTCTCTAATAACACGTTATAAAAAGATTCTTTTAGATGATTAATATTGTACACGTTAACGTTAACATTCGAAAGAAGGAAAATGCAAGTTTGAAGATAGTCGTCAACAAGGGAGGGTCATAAATGAGCGAAATGGATCGCTTAGAAACGGCCACCTCTACCGCCTCTACCACCGAAGCCACCACGCGAGCCACCTCTAGATCCACCAAATCCACCACGGGAACCACCTCTGGAACCACCAAACCCACCTCTAGCACCACCTCTGGAGCCACCGAAGCCACCTCTAGCACCACCACGACCACCGAAGCCGCCTCTGGCACCGAAGCCACCTCTAGCACCACCGGCACCACCACGGCCACCCTTCTTCTTGGCTGGCTTTGGACCGGCAACCTTTGGCTTTGGAAGGAATCTCTCCAATGGCAAAAGCTTATCTGGGGCAATGAAGAATTTGTCACCACTCTTGAAGCTTGTAGCCTGAACACCTTCTGAAGGCTTGATGGTGAAGAAAACCTCGTTCAAAGGACCGAGGATCTCATCAACCTTACCGACTTGGGTCTTGTTCTCCAAGTAAATTGGGGCGTTGAAGTATGGAATCTTAGTGTTGATGGAACGACAGAAGATGTCACCTTCAACAGCGTGCACGAAGGAACCCATCTCGAGAACACTGTCTGGTGGACCAACTGGACCGGATGGTCTGCCGAAACCGCCACGACCACCGAAGCCACCACGGCCACCGCGGAATCCGCCTCTGGAGCCTCCTCTGTTCATTTTGTGTTTGGTGTGAAGAGAGTTTGCGTGGAGTGTTGCAGTTGTGGGGATGAGCTCTAAGTAGAGGTCTCAAAAATTTTTCGTGCGATGAGTGATTGATATCCGGGGGTAAATTTCTGTGTAGAGAGTCACGTGATGTACAGTCGCGAAGAGGTCGGAAGTCGTCTATCGGGAGGACATAAACTTTCATCTCTTGTTGATTGTATAATATAATTAGTGTTCTTTTTGAGCATTTCTGCCACTGTTAGCCATTGTATCTGATGTCCTCCTTACTCGATGAGACTGTACGGTCTTTGACGCGGACTAAGAAGGGCGGTTGGGTCAAGTGCAGTTCCAAAGTTATCGACAAACTTCTTGATGCTTTCCTTGAGGCATCACATAAGGAAGCATCAACAAACGAGATCAGCTTTTTGCTAAAGGAGTTTCTCTGGAAAGATTACTCTGAAGGAATCACAGACAACCATATTCTAGTGATTGCCTCGGCACTTTCTCTGATTTCCTCATCGAATCATGCATTGTCCATTCCATCATCTGAGGATCTGACTTCCTTCCTCACACGACTTCTACAAATCTATGAGAGATCACATACTTCACCACCACATAAAACTGTCATTGTCCGTGCACTAACAGCATTGGTTTCACAGGTTCAAGATCCAGTCATTCGAAAGAGCACAGCGCCTATGTTCTCCATCTTGTCGTGGACTGATATCGAGTTCAGACCCCATCATGATGATCTCGATTCCCAATTCTCCAAGGCAATGGACAAATTGTCGTCTCTTTCTGGAAGGGAGAAGGTGAGTCGCTTGAAGATGGCCTCCATTACACGATTGCTGTGTCTGGAGCTGAACAAGGATGTGCCACTCACTTTGAAAGTTGAGATTGTAAATTACCTGTGCCTCGTTCTTTCACTGTTGCCAACCAGGAGATTCCTAAAGACGGTGGTCGACCAGACCAACGCATGCTTTTCGCTTTCCAGAGATATTGATAAGTATCCAAAGCTGCACTACTACTGGGATGCTTTAAATTACTTCACCAGCTTTCCGGTTGATGAGTTCACAGGACAGATGAAGTCTAGAGACCAGTTGAAAGAAGCGGCATCCACAGCCGGGACTCTTCTCCAATCAACACTGTATCAGAAGTTCCAGGATCAGGCTGGTAAATTTCTTTTGGAGACCTCATCTCTATCCAGTGATCTAGATCGAACCAGAAAAGAGCTCTCTAAGATCGATACGGCTGGTCTGGTAACGCTGCTGTCGACTCTCCACATCTCTACGAAAGACCAAAATCTTGACAGCACCACCATGATTGATATCATCATCTCAAAACTTAATGGCGGGATGGATGCGTCAGAGATATGCTCCACTGTTTCAGCACTTCCGACGGATGCTCTGCTTATTCAGATATCAGAGTGTCCCTCTGATGCTTTACCATCTCTTGGGCCACAATTTCTTTCTCTTTCAGACCTTCTGCTCCGCTCCTATCAACAAATTCGAGCAGACACATTTACAGAGATTTATGAACATGTGCTCAGAACTCTCCCACGTTTCCGAATTCAAAAGAAGGATTCCAAGATCACGGGATCAAGTCGTCATGCTGTTCAAATCGGCAACTACACCATCACCACGACCAAATCTCTCACATCATCAGAAAACCCATACTCTACTAAGATTAAGCTGGATCTTCACTCCTGTCCGCAAGCCTCAATGAGCGAATGGAATGACCTCACCGAAGGTGACGTTGTTCTTTTAGCCAAGATTGGTCAGAACTCACCAAAGTCCACTAATCCTTTCGTCAAAGAGGGTCTCTTATCCCTATCCTCAGGCACGATCATCTCTTCCCTATCCAATTCGGGGCACATCAAGAAGGATTCAAAGAGCAAGTCCTTTAGTTTACATATCTCGATGGACCCAACTCAGCTTTCCCATAGTGACAAGCTATCAGCCTATGAGGACTACAACTTACTCATCAAGCTCCCACCAAGACTCAAGGGATACAAAAGATCACTTGATGCCATCTCATCTATTATTGAGGTGAATGATGATGTCCTCCCAGAGTGGCTCCTTGAGAGCGTTCTGGGCTATGGTGATGCTAATTGTGGTGATTGGTCTAATTTTGAGAAGAAGAACTTGATGCTAGGTAAGGTCCAACGAAAGCTGCTGGAGGAGGCTCTCCCAGAGTTTGGCTTCAACAAGACGAAAGAGACCAAGAAAAGACGCGTTGATGGCGGTGAAGAGTCTACTGATAACCTTATTGATGCTGTTATCACAGACTCAGGCATTTCTGAGAGGACTATTGGTGAAGGTGATGATCTTTCAAACTTGACTTCAGCACAATTGAGAGCACTCGTTCGCTCCTTGCACGATGGACTCACTTGTGCTTCGGGTCCACCTTGTTCAAGTAAAAAGACAATTGCATCCAAGATCATTGCAGCGTGTACTTCCAATTATCCAACAGAGAGAATTCTTGTGGTCTCGAAGAACTTGTCAACTTTGACTGATGTGTTGAAGGGCCTTACTGACTCAACATCCAACTCGGTTAACCTCTCAGATCAATTATCGATAACTGCATCGAACGAGTCTGATGTCGAATCACTTCAACAGACGCTAAAACTAGTTGATAATCTTGCCATATCCCTTGGAGACATTGGCGCATGGGGTAACGACCCAAACACTGCGACAACATATTTCCGGCATCACATTGAACCTCGTTGGATCTCCTTTCTGCACTCTTTGAAGACCAACAGGGCCATAGAGCACATAGCCTCGACATATCCTTTCCAAAAATTTTCACCACTGCAAGTCACATCAACAACCCCATTCACTACCGTGCTCGAATCCACCATGACCAACTACATATCGATCAAATCCCTCTTTGACACCATCACTAACCTTGCACCGCTCTCATTTCTGACTTCTACGAAGGCACGTACGACATACCGAATCTCGACGCAAGCACGCGTGGTGGGTATCACCATTGATGACCTTCTTATGCAAGCTTCTTCACTGAATGCGATGAATATCAGCTTCTCCGGTGTGTTGATACTTGATGCAGGACGCATGAACATGCTAGAATCATTGTTTCCGCTGATGTACAACTCCAAGCAAAGAATAAAGAGGGTTGCCATGATTGGTGATGAGAGGGGGTTGGGCCCTGATGTATTCAATCAGGGAAGTGTGTCTGAGAGCTTATTCCAAAGACTGATCGGCAGGGGTCTTAATGTTGAAAGGTTTAATACTGTGTTTGGAGTGGACGATTCTTTCCGGAACGTTTTGCAGAAGCGTTACGGTGCCCTGGAGAGTGGGGTCAGTGTGGCTGATAAGAACCTGAGTTTGAAGTGGAGTATTATCAAGGGCATCGAGACTGAACCACATCCAGGATTCTTTCAAAATGTCGAGGAAGCTGAAGCTGCTGTTGAGGCTGTTGCCGGATTTCTGGAATCTGGGAATGCTGCCACTGATATTGCGATCGTGACTCCATTTGAGAGTCAGAAGGTACTCCTTCAAGAAGTTGCGGACTCGAAGTTGAACGTTCTTCCTCCTATCGAGACCATTGAATCACTCAAAGCAAGAAAAGTCAAGCATGCCGTGATTTCAACAGTCCGCTCGAAGGCTGCTATATCAGATGGTGAACTGACTGCTCTTTTATCTTCAGCTACGGAAAGCATTACAATGGTCTGTTCTGAGTATATCAAAGCAAACATTGGTTGAATGAAGGATGATGTTGTTCTATAGAATACACAGATTGCATGCTCAATGGAAACATCTTAGGGTTCTTCTTGAAGCTATAGAAGAAGATGCAGCGAATGTAGAAGGCTTTGGAATATTCAACAAGATGGCGAGACTGCAATTTATGAAGCTTGGGTGCTTTCAAAAACGACAAAACGTGGTTTAGGGTACTACATATCACTACGAAGAGATTCTTGCCTCGGCACCATCGGTCCGATTGATCTCAGCGATCAAACAGTCAATGCTCATGTTTACCGTACCATTCAGTATGGTTCAGCCTTTATTTTACCCTAAGTATGACTTTTGCTGAAGACCACCACGGGTACTGAAGACTATGTATAACCCGAGGGGGTTTGACCTGAATTCCGGTCTTCCAGAACCCACGGATAACGATTTAAACCAGATTTGTTGTTGTCTATTTATGAATTTTAGGATCTATATACCTTTATTGATGTTTGCTTACAACATCGCTTCAGATCAGCCGGGATAAGAAACTGAGATTGACGATTTTTAAGTTCTGAGTTTGCGAGCCCGAGGGTCAATAGGTGTGCCCCCATTCAAAACAAAGATCCCAATCTTCACATAAGCTTCAACAAATAACCTCTTCGGCTCAGCACAAGACTACGTCAGGAGGGAGAAAATATGACAGACCAGAATCCAGACCATAGGATGACACGTGAGGATCGTCTAAGGGCACATCGTGAGTCCATCAATGATGTTTCTCCCAACTTTGAGCGAGGGAACGACCCTCGCCAGATGCACACACGGGACAAACATTCACGACACCACCATCGCACACAATCACCAAGACGAGGTTTTGATGCCAATTATAGAGAACGAGATACATACCTGCCCAATACGGTGTCTACAATCCAGGATGCACCACTCGTAATAAAAGAGAAACCTAACTTCAAACCATCTGGTCTTCTGGCTAGAGACTCCAACAACATCAAGGGTATCCAACTCAAGTACACAGAGCCTGACGATTCTGCCACTCCACCATCAGCACCGGTATATACACTATTCATCTTCAAGGAGGACTCCAAAATCACCCGTCAATTTCCTCTCAACACGCGATCATGGCATCTAATTGGAAGAGATGAGAAAGTTGTTCATCTCGAGACGGACCATGAGTCGTGTTCAAAGCAACATGCCGCTATACAATGGCGTGAGCGCCCATACATGGACAGTGAGTCCGGATCATATAAGAAGGAGACTAAGTGCGTATAAAGTTACACATTTGATGAAGAGACTGGGATGAATAAGAATAACTAACATACTCACAGGCTTTACATTATCGATTTGGACTCGAGCAACGGTACTTTTATAAACGGTGAAGAGATACCGCCTTCAAGATTTGTGGAGCTGAAGGAAGAAGATGTGATCAAATTTGGAGAGGGGAGTACTGATTACGTGTTGATGCTGGATAGCTGAAGCTTGAGACAGTGAGGCCCTCGTGTACTCTCTTGTATGCTAAAGCAAAACATGGAGAAACATTCAACTGTGCTAGTGACTTCTGCATGGTACGTATCAAATAGTGATTGCTTATTGAGCCAAGACCAAAAGAGTCTCACCTAACCCATCAATAAAGACCCTGACGTTGACATTGATGTATGGCAATGTGAACCTGTAGTTGATGGTAGGGCCACTCCGCCATCTTAAAAAAAAATTCTGGCGCGCTCATCTCCAAGCATAATGGCTCTTCATTATTCTTCTTTCTTCTATTCTTTTTCAACCATAAGTCACAATACAAGCTCACAATGGCTAAGAAAGTGAAACAGAAGCTCTCTCTCGCGAAGCGTAAAGAGAACCGTGAGAAGGAACTCAAATCCATCGAGGCACTCGAGGCCCTCATTCAGGAATATGATGCGAAGGCTCAGAAACCTACACAGTTCCAACAACTCCCACTCTCCCCAGGAATGGTTAAAGGTTTAAAAGAAGCAAGTTTCACCACTCTTACCGATATTCAAAGAGAATCTATTCCATTTGCCCTTAAAGGCGAAGACTGTCTTGCAGCTGCCAAAACAGGATCCGGTAAAACACTGGCCTTCCTCATCCCAGTTCTGGAAAAGCTATATCGTGCTAAGTGGACCGAATACGATGGCCTCGGTGCTCTCATCATCTCCCCAACAAGAGAACTTGCTATGCAGATCTATGAGGTCCTTACATCGATCGGAAAGCACTTTCAGCTTTCTGCAGGTCTCGTTATCGGAGGCAAGGATGTTAAGTTTGAGATGGAGCGTATCGCAAAGATCAACATCCTGATCGGTACACCCGGTCGTATCCTTCAACATATGGATCAGGCTGTGGGAATGGATGTCACAAATCTTCAAATGCTTGTCCTCGATGAGGCCGACCGTATTCTCGATATGGGTTTCAAGAAGACACTCGATGATATCGTTTCCAACCTTCCACCAACGAGACAAACACTACTTTTCTCTGCCACACAATCGAAGTCAGTTGCTGACCTTGCTCGTCTCTCACTGACGAAGCCTAAATACATTGGGGTTCACGATGTCGAAGCCTCTACTGCGACCCCAGAATCCCTTTCACAATCATACATCACCGTCCCGCTTGAAGACAAGCTCGACACACTCTACTCTTTCCTCAAAACACACCTCAAGGCCAAAATCATCGTGTTCTTTGCCACATCGAAACAAGTGCATTTCGTCTATGAGACATTCAGAAAGATGCAACCCGGAATTTCACTCATGAAACTACATGGTCGTCAGAAGCAAACCGCCAGAACAGAGACGGTATACAAGTTCACAAAGGCAAATCAGGTGTGTCTCTTCGCTACGGATGTTGTCGCACGTGGATTGGATTTCCCATCTGTCGATTGGGTCGTTCAAGTCGATGCCCCAGAGGATGCTGATACATATGTCCATCGTGTTGGAAGAGCAGCAAGATATGGAAAGAGCGGAAAGTCATTGTTGATGCTCACTCCTGGTGAAGAGGAGGCGTTCTTGAAGAGATTAGAAGCGAAGAAGATTGATCCAAAGAAGTTGAATGTGAAGCAGGGTAAGAAGAAAAGCATCAAGGATCAAATGCAGGCTCTGTGTTTCAAGGATCCAGAACTGAAATACTTGGGTCAGAAGGCATTCATTTCCTATGTCAGAAGTGTTATTGTGATGAGTGATAAGGATGTATTCAAGCTTGAGGATGTGAAGAAGGACGAGTTCGCCAAGAGTTTGGGATTGCCTGGTGTGCCTCAGGTGAAGATTAAGGGTGATGTCAGCAGAAATAAGGAGCTCAAGAATGCCTCAAGACAATTGCTTGCCCTGGCTAAGGCCAATGAGGATGGCGAGCTTGCTGAGAAGGAGGAGAAGAAGGTCAGAACGAAATATGACAAGATGTTTGAGAGAAAGAACCAGAATGTGCTGTCTGAGCACTACTTGAGCATCAGTAATGCTGCCTTGAAAGGTGATGACGAAGCCGATGAAGATGACGAAGAGGACTTTTTGTCTGTCAAGAGAAAAGATCATGTCCTCCAGGAAGACGAATTACCTGATCTCACTGCACCAACATCTAAGAGAGCTGCCAAGAAGGCTTTGTCCAAAAAGGCTTCTCTTGATGCTAAAGGAAACCCAAAGAAGTTGATCTTTGATGACGAGGGTAACACTCATGAGATCTACGAGTTCCAGGATGAGGAGGACTTCCACAAGGATGGTGATGCCCAGTCCCAGAAGGAGAAGTTCATCAACGAGGAGAGTAAGGTTATGAAGGTTGTTGATGAGGACGATAAAGAAGTGGCTAAGAAGAAGAAGCTTGAGAAAAAGCGTAAGAGACAAGAGGCTGAGAGAGGCTATGAATACTCTGACAGCGATGGAGAAGGCGAGCCTGAGTTCTACCTTGCAAGTGATGCTGAGGCCGATGACGATTTGGCCAGTAAGGTGCTTGCTGAACTCGATCAGCGGAGTGACGATGACAGCGGTGATGACGAACAGCCACCAACAAAGAAGGCCAAGTGGTTCGAGAACGACAAGGTTGGTGGTAAATCCCGTGGTCGTGAGTCGGAAGTGTTGGAGATTGAGGAGCCAGAAACCATCGAAGATTTGGAGGCTCTTACTGCTAGACTTATCTCGCAGTGATTGGGGGAAGTTATTGTTGTTAATCTGCATATATAGAAACTATGGAAAAATAAGTCTGCATCGTATCTACAATCTGTATTGAAATGTCAGGTTATTGTACTTTATGACCATGGAAAGAATAAGACCCCAAGGCCGGGGAAACGTGCAGCGGAATCGCGAGTTCGTGGCCCTAACAGGTCATCTCTGCGGGTTGACAATTTTTTTTTTCCAGCCTGTATCTCTCTTATCAACCTGTCAGAGTGTCTCTTTAACTATCCCAGAAGTCACTCAAAATGGCCAAGCAGAGAGGAAGAAGAACCAGTAAGAAGGAGAAGAAGTCTGATGATCTAAAAATCTACGGAGGCGAAGGAGGTGTGGAGCAGGAGTTTTCCGAGAACACGCCATCCACTACCACACCTACTTCAACAGAACCAGCACCAAACACATTCTTTGGCCTTGTCGACACAACTGAATTGGATTACTTCAAGCAGGCTGAATCAACACTGAATGCCAATGCTTTCGAAAGCCCAGAGGATCGTGCTGCATTCGTGACCTCTGTCCTTGAGGAAGCTAAGGGTAAGGAACTCAAACTCGTCACAAACCAAATCTGTTCCAAGCTTGTCGAGCGTCTGATTCTCCACGCCACTGATGAACAACTCAAAACCATCTTCAAAGCATTCAACAATCACTTTGTCTCATTGATTCACCATAAGTATGCATCCCACTGCGTGGAGACTTTGCTCGTACGCAGTGCATCCCTCATCGAGAAGGAGCTCTTAAATCCTTTCCCGCAGACCACTGACGATACCGAAGAGTTTGTCTCCATGGAGAACCTCTTCCTCTTCTTCCTCAACGAAGTAAGACCATATCTTAAAGACATGATTGCACAGCAATACGCATCGCATACCCTCCGTCTGATCATCCTCATCATTGCGGGAAAAGAACTTCCATCAACCACCATGTCCAACTCCACCGTCCGTTCTAAGAAGTCCAAGATCGCTCGTAAGATGATCGAGATTTCTGACAATGAAGATTTCAGTCGTGCCTTCCAGGTTCCATCATCCTTTAAGGATGAACTGAAGCAACTCATTGACACTTTGAAGACTCTCGACCGTAAGCAGGCCAGAGAGTTCGCTATTGAAAAGGTGGCTTCTCCAGTCCTTCAACTTCTTATCCAAGTGGAGGGTATTGTTGACAGAGACAGACCAATCTGGCATCTTATCTTCCTTCGTGATGATGAGGAGAAGGATTCCCAGGAAGAAGCATTTGTCGAGTATCTCCTCTCCGACGCTGTGGGATCACATTTCCTCGAGCACACCATTAAAGATCAGCGTCTCAAGTACGTCGAGAAACTCTATAGAAACTACATGTCAACACGTGTTCTCAAACTTGCCAGACGTGACACCACAGGTTCCTATGTTATCCAGGCTCTTTTGAAGAAGCTGAAACAAAACGAAGTCAGAGAGATGCTTGACCAGCTTATCCCAGAGATGAGTATCCTAATGACTACCAATCTGGAGATGGGCCAAAGTATCATTGACGCATCTGCTCAGCACAGAGATTACAAGAGAGATGCAATCATTGAAGAAATGGTTAAGAAGTACACACCGAAGGAGAACGAGTCAGATATCTTGGAGTCCGTGTTGCAGCTCGCTGGCTCCACTCTTGGTAACACCAAGGATGACTGGCCAACTGCCGAGGAGAGAAGAAGAGCCCTCTTCTTGGAGAAACTCATCACATTCGACAAGAGATTCTTGGAACTTACGGTGGATAACTTGCTCTCGCTTCCACAGGAGAGATTGATTCAGATGTGTTTCCATGGTGTCTTCTCCCATGTCGTTGAGAATGCCCTCATCCCAGATCTTGATATCATCAAGCGTCGTCGTTTGCTCAATGCTCTCGTACCGTCTGTCGTGGACCTCTCATGCAACGCTTATGGTTCACATATCGTTGATAAGCTTTGGCCATTCACAATCAAACTGAATAACTACAAAGAGCGTATAGCTCGTGAGCTTGTTGGTCAGAAGGAGAAGGTTAAAGAGAGTACATATGGCCGTCTTGTGTGGAAAAATTGGAAGATGGAATTGTTTGTTCGTAAGAGACACGATTGGAACTTTGCCATCAAAGCTGAAGAGTTTGAGAAGTTCCCACCAAAGAAAATCGAGCAGAAGACGGAACTTGTCACAAACTCCAAGAGGGAGTTTAACAAGGACGATAAGAAGAGAAAGCATGATGAAAAGGAGGATGATAAGAGTGGTAAAAAGCAAAAGGTTAGAGGTCGTAACAGAAAGTAAATCGCATGATGACTTGCTACAAACATAAACGTACTCAAAAAAGAACCACTTAATGCATATTTTGTAACGTTAGACAACACCACGCACGTAGATCATTGACCAACGTTGTTTCTGTTGAAGAATCTTCCAAGACTCTTATTGAGCTTACTGACACCAGCTTCACTATTCAGTTGCAACTCCTTGAAACTTTTCTCAATGTTGTCCTTCTTTAAGATATTCTCGAATTTGGAGTCGAACTTCGGTGAGTTAGGAAAGTCTGGGACCTTGACCTTGGAGGTCAAAATGTGGCTCGAAGGCTGGGCTTGTGTCTTGTCGCCTTGAACTTCAAGATTAGCAAGAGCAGGGGAGCTATCGACTAGATTATCATGTGCCTTCATGTGAATGTTGAAGAGATCAATGTACTTCGTCTGTCTTGCCTTGTCAGAAATACCCTTTAACTCCAAGACCTTGACAAAGTTTTGAACCGACTTATCGCCGATCAAGTAAAAGTAATTGGTTACCAATCCTTCCTGTGGTGCATCCTGCGTGAGCAAGACCTTCAAAATGATCTCCAGTTTACCAACCATCTTATCAACATGCTTCTGGAATTGTGCTGATGACTTACTATTCTCACCAGCTTGCTTTGGTAGTTTCAAGAAAGTCTCTTTCAAAACGGATAAATCGAGTAACATTTGCTCCGCAGCGACAACTGGAATAGGCTTCGTCTTCACAATATTGAACAAGAACTCATTTACAGTGGTCTCAACAACTTTATCACACAAGTTTCTTACATATATGTCCCTTGTGAATTTTGGAAGTATCATACCACAGTTCTTCAAGATAATGTCCTTCAAAGTTGCAATATATCTGGACTGATCTCCAACATCCTCCATGTGTGACCAATTTGTGTTCGCCATTTCTCTCCAAGCAAACTCAGCTTCAGACTCAATCTTGGCAAGTAGTAAATTCAAGCATTGATTGATCAGTCTAATGAATGATTCGCGTGTAGGGTCGAAGTTGATTTCAGGCTTGAAAGGTTCATCAATGATCTCGAGGAGTCTTTCTTCAAGCTGACCCATTGTTGTATTACAATAATCCGCAGTGTTTAGTACCAACGCAATGTATGTGATGGCTTCATCATTGAGATTTGTAGTAGGTGGGAGTGTGGTCTTGAGGATCTTGTTACGGTATTCGATGGCCCATTTTTGGAAGAGACGTGAAAGATCACGAAGTGGAGCGCCAGTCGATAGGTTAGAGCACTGAGTAAGAAGCTGACGGTATGCACGAAAGAGATCCGCGGACGATGGAACTATGTGATGGTCATCTGAGTCTGTGGGAAGCTTGGGAGCCGCAAGGAATTGCATGAACTTCTTTTGAAGGAATGTGTTTTGGTGGTCGACCCATATGCTGAGGAATGGCTCGAATGCAGATGAGATCTGGTGGGTAAACTTTGGTGTCTCGGCAGTAGGCGTGGAAAAGTCCGAGGACGCCGAAGATTCCATGTTCTCGGATGTATACTTGAATTTGCTATTCAAGAACTTCTCAAAGTCAAGTGTTTGTTGGAGAGCTGAAAGAAGCACATCAACGTCCGTTTTTCCCCCAGAGTCTGAGAGCACTTGTTTGATACTATCTCTGGTGTGTTCACAGAACTTTGCAGTGAGTTGCTCTTCCATCTTCCATGATTCCAGAAAGAAGTTCTGGAAATGCTCTTCAAAGTTCTTCAACACCCTCTTGAAGAACATAAATCTCCTGGAAAGGTTATCCAAAGAGCCAGCTTCGTCGTTAGCGACAAAGATAGTTTTGATCTCACGGAGTTGTTGGTTACAGAACCAGACCAGCAGGCGATCATGGTATTCAGCACCTAGTAGATCCATGATACCACATGCACTCCTCAATTCAGACTCCGGCAATGGGTCCTTACCATTCATTGTCAATTCAAAGTCCCTGAACACCTGATCTGCGAGCTTGATCTTGAGCTTATTCGCTGAACGGGTGAGTTCAGCAATAGCATCTATACTCTTATAGCTCTTAAAATGGTCAACAAGCTCATAGACAGCACCGAGTAGTGGCAATGCCTCGGTATACCTCCTCTCATCAACAAGTGCGTCCAGCTGTTCGTAAGCAGTCAACATCATCTGAACACGTTTTAGGACCGTCATGGTTAGCACCAAGTTCTTCTTCGCATCATCAAGTCGTTTTATACCGGAGGTCATACTTGTGATGACATTCTGTGTGTTGAGCGAGAGTTCTTTATTCGCTTCGATTTCTGTGATGATGGCTTCCAGCTCTTGAGTAGCCAAGCCAGGGTTGAATCTACCCGATGACTCCGCGTACCGTGCAAACTCAGCTTCATTATTGGCAATTTCCGTGTCAAGTGATAGTTTGTATCTGTTGGTGTAATTGACGTACGATCGGAGATGGGTCAGAGCTGAAGGGTCGGGAAGAAGCCTTTGGAGATCAGTTGTGGGGTTGTAATCTGTGCTGTTTATGCTGTTGCCCGACATTGTTTACGGGTTGTGATGGGGATCGAAAGGTATTATCTGTGCAACTATCTCTGATCCCAGTGAAAGCAATTCCAGTATATTATCTGTAGGAGTTTGGAAGGTCGATGTCCACTTTTTGAATCTCTAATTTATGTCAATCTGTTGTGGTTGAATAGTTGAGAGATATGTGCACACCTAATCGAGTTGGTTGTGGTGTCCGGGTGAAATACATCCAGTTTTAAGCTTTGGGACGATGGCAATATACTAGGAAACTCGTAACTCAGGCCATTGGCTATTGAGTCTAGGCTTATCCATAAAATCAGGCCTATCACATTACACACGTTAATGTATGGGAACTGTGAGATTTACTTTGAAGGTTCTCTCTCTTTAACTAGCTGATCTATGCTGTCCTTCCACATTTGGACGTTATTTAGTCTTTTTTTTTCGCGTTGGGCGCCCGTGCGCTGGCGCGTCGACGCGCTGAAAAATGTCGAAACAACTATCAAGTGGCGACTGGAGCTCATCTCTTATAGTGATCTGGCTCATATTCCATCCGTATCATCATGTCACTCCGTCTGCCACAGGCCCCAAATGCTGGGTTGTTCAAGCAGGGATATCAGTCTCATTCGAGCGACGATGGTGCCGTTGTTAGAAACATTGAGGCGTGCCGTGAAATCTCCAAGATGGTGTTGACCTCCATTGGACCATGTGGTCGTAACAAGATTATTGTCAACCACCTGGGTAAAGTTTTCATCACAAATGATGCTGCTACTATGCTCCAGGAGCTTGATGTTGTCCACCCAGCAGTGAAATTGCTTGTGATGGCCTCTCAACAGCAAGAGATGGAGATGGGCGATGGTACGAACTTTGTACTTGTGTTTGCCGGCGAGCTTCTTCATGTTGCTGAGAAGCTGATCACATTAGGATTGAAGCCAACAGAGATCATCCAGGGATACCAACTCGCCTCTAAGCAAGCGTTGGAAGTGTTGGAGAAATTGACTGTGAGTACCGTCGATGATCTCCTGTCCGTCTCTGAATTGCAGAAGGTTATTAAGCCAGTAATTGCCTCGAAGCAGTATGGATCCGAAGATTTCCTCAGTGGATTGGTCGCTGAATCTGTCCTTCATGTCATGCCACCAAAGAACCCAAAGGCATTTAACGTTGACTCTGTCCGTGTCGTGAAGATCATGGGTGCCTCTTTGAGCAGCTCACACGTTATTAAAGGTATGGTGTTCCCAAGAGAGCCAGAAGGCCATGTCAAGAATTTGAAGGAGAAGAGTAAAGTTGTTGTCTACACATGTCCATTCGACACTGCACAGACCGAGACAAAGGGAACTGTGCTTCTGCATAACGCCAAGGAGATGCTTGACTTCTCGAAGGGTGAGGAGGCTCAAGTTGATCAGATTGTGAAGGAGATCTACGATTCTGGTGTCAGAGTTGTCATTGCCGGTTCTGGTGTTGGTGAATTGGCCCAGCACTACTTGGATCGTTACAACATTTTGACATTGAAGGTGCCATCTAAGTTTGACTTGAGAAGAGTGTGTCGCGTCTGTGGTGCCACTCCACTGCCACGTCTTGGTGCTCCAACTCCAGAGGAAGCTGGTTCTATTGATGTGATTGAAACAAAGGAGATTGGTGGTGACCGTGTCACCATTTTCAGACAGGAGAACGATACCACACGTACTGCCACCATTGTTGTGCGTGGTGCTACAAAGAACAACTTGGACGACATTGAACGTGCCATTGACGATGGTGTTTCCGCTATCAAGGGTCTCACAAAGGATGGAAGACTGTTACCTGGTGCTGGTGCCGTTGAGGCTGAACTTGTTCACAAGATTACGCAGTTTGGTGAGAAGACGCCAGGTCTGCTCCAGCTCGCTATCAAGCAGTATGCCCAGGCATTCGAAGTTGTTCCAAGAGTCTTGGTTGAGACTGCTGGTCTTGACTCTTCTGAGGTTTTGCCACGTCTTTATGCTAAGCACTCTGCTGAAGATGGTTTGACTTTTGGTGTTGACATTGATGGAGAGTCCTCGAATGGTGTCAAGGACATCACTGCTGAAGGTCTCTACGACCTTTTCTCTTCAAAGAAGTTTGGTATTGCTGCTGCTACAGATGCTGCTTGTACTGTACTTAGTGTTGATCAGATCATTATGGCCAAGAGAGCTGGTGGTCCACAGGTGCCGCAACAGCCAAGACCGGGCAACTGGGACCAAGCCGACTAGATGAGTTGATGTTTAATGAACATGACTATGGAGCATTGGAGAAATATAGTGAGAAGACATTCCCATCTTGGACTTATAAGATGAGAGATGGAGCCATGGGTGGATTATACGGATTCCCAATCACTCATGATGGATACATGAAGATCGGATACACGTGCGTAGAAATGGCTTACAGTAAACTGTTCAATATTCAAAACATGATTTTGAGGGTATACAGATAATTACAGCGTCATGAGGTGAACATTAATGAATTTACCAAGTGTCATCACCTCTTCTGACACTCAAACCGAGGAATCTGGACAACGTGTCGAAAGCCTCAATGAGCTCATCCTTGGAGAAGGAGGAAGCAGTGACCTCAACTTCAGCTGGCTGAGAATCCTTACCCTCAACAAACTCCTCAAACTTGGCTCTCTCCTCAGCGGTAGGAGGCAAAAGCTCATAGAATCTGGCGAGCTTAACAAGGTCTTCGTCACCAATCTTCTCAAATGCGGCAATGTCTCTTGGGAAGAGCTCAAGTGGTGGCTCCTCACCGTATGCACTGAGTAGAGGGGCCAACAACTCGGTCTCGGTCTTCTTGGAGTTTACCAATCTGCGGATGGCCCTCTCCTCGAGGACATCGAGCTGACCCTGCAACTCACCGACGAGCTGCACCAAGTCCTCGTTAGTGGCAAAGTCCGAGGTGTCGAGCTGCTTACCTCTTCTCTGCTTTGGAGTACCACCAACGGAAGATGGATCAAAGGCATCAATCTTGCCGCGTGTGGAGGAAACCTGGAGACGGAGCACCTGCTCGCCGGTCTTTGTGAGGAGGTCAGACTGCTTCTTGACAACGAGCTTGAGCTCCTCGATCTGCTTTGTGAGTGATTCGACGTCAGACATTGTGTGCTGTAAGATCTTCCTTTGGTGGCGTTGGAGCTCGAGGGTGTGTATAACGTGTTAAGGTTGCTTTGTTTTTGTTTTGACGTCAGAGCCGACAAGATCCGATCGCGGGTGTGGCTGTGTATAGTTGGCTTTCTGCTGGACGAGTTATACACGTGTAGCTCTAGTTTGGCATAAGAGAGAGGTCAATTAAGAGGGTTTAGTCTCCCTTAAGGTCTTTGAATCGCATGGATAAGTGCAAAAGCACTCGTCCACACCGGATCGGTCGCAACGTGACCCGAGATCTCACCCGAGATTGCCATCTTCCGGCATGGGTCACAACATACCGCTACGCTTTCCCCTTTAAATGATGTATGTGTATCGAATATTGGCATTGTATCACAACAAAAACTCAGAAATATATCACACGAGCTTTATATCTTAGAACTTGAAGACGTGCTCCTTGGTGAAACCAAGATCGGCGAGGGCACCAGTGACCTCACCCTGGTCGGTTGGAGAAACCTTCTCACCGGAGACGGCCTTGTAGAGAGGTGGTGGACCACAGACAAAGACGTGGTGCTTGGCATCAGCGCCTGGAATGTTGGCCTTCAACCACTCCTTGGTGATGTAACCGGTCTCAGCCTTGACACTGGAGTCCTCCTTGTCGAGGAAGTAGGTGACTTGGACTCTGTCAGAGTGCTTAGAGGCAATCTCGTCGAGCTCCTTCTTGAGCAAAATGTCGTTAGCGGTCTTGTTACCGTAAACCAAGTGGACCTTGGTCTTTTCCTGTGGGTCCTTGGTGATCTGGTGGAGAAGCTGGTACAATGGAGTGATACCGGAACCACCACCAATCAAGGTAACCTTCTCAAACTCATTTGGCTTCAATGGCCACTTAACAATTGGACCCTTGACGGCAATGGTGTCGTTCTCCTTAAGGCCAAAGAGGTGGTTACCCATCTTACCAGTCTCGTACTTCTTGATGACAAATTCAATAGTACCTGTCTGCTCGGTGTCGGAGACTGGGGTGTATGGACGGACAACGTTGTTACCCTTCTCGGTGACATACTTGAAGAAGACACAGGAGGCAGTGATGAGACCAGACTTTTGGTCTGGGGACTCGAAGGCAAAGGTGAATTTTCTAGCGTCTGGAGAAACGTCCTCGAACTTGGCGAGCTTAAGGTTGATCCACTCGTCCTTGTTCTTGAAGGCGACGGATGGCTCGTTGTGGGCAACGGTGGAGAAGCTGTGGGCAATGACGCCGGCAGCAGCAAGACCGACGGCACCGGTGATGATAGCGGTTCTCTGTGAGGCGAATCTGGAGATGAGAGACATTTCTAGAGCAATTGCGGTGGTCAATTGGCGAATCGGGGCCACGAAGGAGAGAGAAAGCAAAGAAATTTCGATCTTCGGTAACCGGAAAGGTGAGCTGCCGCGACCGCGCGAACGGTTACGTAATCATGGGTTTCCCGCAACAATAGTATACTTGATTGACATTTTTACTACTCTTATCGTTGCCACCCACCAGTAATCACCTAAGAAACACACAATAGACATCTACAAATCACCATCATGCCTCAATTGAACGGAAAGAGCACTAAGCAGTTACTGAGATTCGTCCAGAAGATTGTGCCTCCTCTCTTACCATCCCTTCACAAGGGCCAAGGTATGCCCCCCACATCACCATACCCTATTAATCCACATGTTGCTAACTTTCCACCCCAGCTGGTAGAATTGTCGTAATCGGAGGATGTGAAGAGTGAGTTCATTCACAACAACAATTGATTAAGAAGTCGTACTAACCTTGAGAAAAGCTACACTGGCGCACCATACTTCTCTGCCCATGCTGCTGCCATATTTGGCGCTGATCTCACACACGTCATCTGTGAATACTCAGCTGCAACCGTTATCAAGTCATATTCTCCTGATCTCATGGTCCATCCATACATGTATGACTCCTCAAAGCTTCCTTCAGGTGCAAATGAGGACACATTTCTCAAGGAGAAAGTTGTCCCCAAGATTGAGTCTCTGCTAGGACGTATTCATGTTGCTATCGTGGGGCCAGGCTTTGGTAGAGACACACTCATGCTAAAAACCCTAGAGACAGTTATCCAGATGATCAAGGACAAGGACATGCCATTGATTCTTGATGCCGATGCCTTATATCTTGTCTCACAGAAGCCGAAGGTCATTGAGGGCTATGAGAAGGCTATTATCACGCCTAACGTTGTGGAATTTGCAAGAATCGCAAAAGCCCTTGGTGTGAACACCGACACCGATGATGATGTCGGCGTCACTGTTGAAGTGTCAAAGAAGTTAGGTGTCACAGTGATGCGTAAGGGTGAACATGATTTGATTGTGAGTGGAGACATTGTCCTCACCAGTGATGTTAATGGATCTTTAAGAAGAGTCGGTGGCCAAGGTGATACGCTCACAGGTATCATCGCTACTCTCGTGGCTTGGGGTATCAATTATGGCAAACTTGAACCATCCAAGAAGGATATCGATTTAAGCCTTGGCGAAATACTTTCACTCTGCTGTCTTGGTGCCTCGGCCAGTACCAGATATGCCGCAAGAAAGGCCTTTGAAGACAAGGGAAGAGCCATGCAGGCTTCAGATGTACACTCCAAGGTTGGTCTTGCTTATAAACATCTCATGGAGGACGAGAACCTCTCCCACTTGTGACTTCTTAAAAGTACTTATCTATGAATTGACACTTTATCATCAATACAGCGTAGTTTATCCATTGCTCATAGATCATTTGCAGATTCGATTGGTTTGTTTCGGGTAACAGTGTTCTAAATGTGTAGTTGATCTAGTCAGTACCAATCCGGAAAGGTTACGCAGCGCGCGTACTCAGCGCCAAAAAATTTAAGCCCATGGGCCATCCATCTCCAAACAACTAATTAACTCCAATACTCATAGTCTCCCTAGTACCATTCCCTTTCGTCCTTCACCCATTCAGCATACCACTCTCCCACTCTCTCACTTTTCCTAAAAGTCACTCACTGCCACAATGTTCGTGCTCTCCCGCCTTTCCGATCTCATACGAATTCCTCCAGATCAGTTCAACCGTAAGGCTACGAAGGCCATCATCTCAGAACTGAACAAGAAATACGCCAACAAGGTGGTGAACAACCTTGGTCTGATCATCTCCGTGTGGGACCTGATAAAAGTGGACGACGGTCTACTGAAACCCGGTGATGGTGCTACCTTCATCAAGTGTGAGGTGCGAGTTGTTGTGTTCAGACCCTTCGTGGGCGAGATTCTCACGGGGTGGATCGAAAAGTGTACACCTGAGGGAATCAAGGTGAACATGGAATTCTTTGCAGACATTTTCATACCAAAGGCTCTGTTGTTCCAAGGCTCAGAGTTCTCGCTCAATGATAATGCCTGGATTTGGGATGCTGATGGAACAAAGCTATACTTGGATATCAATGAGAAGATAAGGTTCAGAGTTGAAGAGGAGATTTTTGTCAACGTTAAGCCAAAAGGACCAAATATTGAAGGAGAGGAGGAAAAGGACGAGGAGGAAAAGCAACCAAGCTATGCCATTTTGGGCTCTTGTCAAACAGATGGTATGGGTTGTGTAAGTTGGTGGGACTAATCTGGAGACTGTAGAAGGTGCTCCATTAATGAACGAGTGTACGATTGTCATAGAAATTGAATTGGTAGTTTCGTATGGAGGGCCACTGAAACCTTTCTCAAATCACTGTAGCGGCAACTAACGTCGGGCCGTTACAATCTGGGTGAGCCACACAGGCCCTCAGACACACAGATGGTTGGCGATCAAGCAGTAAACACTAACTATTTCTGAAGCACCTTTTAAAGCATGGCTTGTACTTCAAGGTGGTAATCTAGCACTAACATTAGTGTCTATGGGGCCGGCGTCGTCTTGACAATGCAGTAACTGTTGATGACGGAGCCCGGCACCAGAAACATGAGTTCTTATGGCCTCTATCATGCCATAATTTACTTTATTACGATTTACCATTGGTAGCTGCCATACATTTCAGGTACTCCTGGCCTGTCGATGACCTCCAAGGTGCGTCCGGGCATCTTCCAGCTAATCCACCCCATAGGTTATGCTCCACACAAACTCCCCTGGCCCCAAACCTATAACGTAGATTTTCCTGCAGATGCCTTGGGCAAGAACAACAATGGGAAACATTAGTCCAATCAGATGCCTCAAAAAGTAATCAACCTTGGTGCACTCTCCTCTCATTTTACCAAACTACCCTGGTCAATAGAACCTTGTATAAGAGGACCACCCCACCCATCTTTAGTTTCTAGTGCTTCAGTTTTGTATAATTCTCTCTTCTAGCTTACCGATAAAAAAAAATGCCATCCATTGCCCCCCGCAAACCGATTCCTATTACGCTACTGTCAGGCTTTCTAGGCTCTGGAAAGACCACACTCCTCGAGCACATTCTCACTTCCCGCTCTCATGGTCTCCGCATAGCTGTTGTCATCAATGACATGTCTTCTCTAAACATTGATGCTTCTTTAATCCAGAATCACAAGGTTACGCAGAAAGAGGAGAAACTTGTGCAGCTGCAGAATGGTTGCATTTGCTGCACTCTTCGTGGTGATCTCTTAGAAGAGCTTGTTGAGCTCGCCAGTGATGGGAAATGCGACTACATTGTCATTGAAAGTACTGGTATTTCGGAACCAATGCAGGTTGCTGAAACATTTACTCAGGAGTTCTCATCTGCCCTGTTGGAACAGAGTGAAGAGGAGAGAGAGGCGCAGGGTATCACTGAGAAGGATATCGCGGTCATTAAGCAGATCATCGATGTTGGCGGATTAAATAAATTGGCCACTTTAGACACTTGTGTGACAGTTGTCGATGCCGTCAATTTCTTGGACAGTTTTGAGACTACACAGTTCTTGGCTGACCGTTGGGGGAGCTCCGGTCAAGCCTCCGAGGAGGACAGAACTATCACGGACTTGATGGTGGACCAGATCGAGTTCGCTAATGTAGTCATTCTTAACAAGATGGCAAACGTTAAAAGAGAGAACGTCAAGAAGATTGAGGAAATTATCCACTCGTTGAATCGTGATGCCAAAGTTATCAAGACAAACTATTGCAAAATTGACCTCGAGGAGATTTTAAACACTGGAATGTTCAACTTTGAGACTGCTTCCGAGTCTGCTGGATGGCTCCACTCCTTAACCGAGATGGCTATTCGGGAGGGAGAGTTTGGAGACAACAAGTCATCTAGAGTTGCCCCAACTCCTGAAACAGTAGAGTATGGCATCAACAATTTTGTGTACAGAGCTAGAAGACCTTTCCATCCAAGAAGACTCTACGATCTTATCAAGAACAAGTTCTTCGTGATCGAGCAAGTCCAAGTGCCACCAGAAGAGCCGGAAGACTCCGATCTTGACCTTAGTGATGATGAGGAGGCTAGCTCAGATGTTGAGATGGCTGGTAATGAGCCTCACTCCGTAGAGGAGGAGGAAGAAGAAGACGAACTAACTGAGGCTCAGATCATCCATAATAAAAAGTCATCTCCTTTTGGTCCCCTGCTCCGCTCCAAGGGGACAATCTGGCTTGCATCCCGCTACATCCTTCGTGGAGAGTGGAGTTCAGCTGGTGCTATGCTTACTATGCGCGGTGGAATCCCATGGTTTGCCATTGCTGGTCCTGATATGTGGCCCGATGATCCAGCCATTGTTGCTAACATCAAGGCAGACTTTGAAGGGCCCCACAAGGATAGACGCCAGGAAATTGTATTCATCGGATCTAGCATCAATAAGAGTGCAATCACGAAGCTGTTGGATGAGTGTCTGCTCACTGATGAGGAGATGCAGGTGTATGATAGTGTTGTGGAGTCATCTAAAGAGGTCGTTAAGATTGAGCTTGCCTTGCAACAAGAGTTCGAGGATGGCTTCGAAGACTGGCTCGACTTATCAGCCATCGATGCTGATAAGGACAATGAGACTGAAGTCGTCATTGAAGGACTCTTTGAGGAAACACACAAACATGCAGGTCATCACCATGTCAAAGCATGAAGTGGTTTCATCCCCACAGATTGTGCGCGATCTAGACCCCGGCTTTTTGCGGCCTTCTGATTTTCTTGTTATGTTTCCGTTAAATGAGTCTTTTAGGTTGCTTCCGAGCTTACTTAGTATCGTTTCTGTATATAAGCGTTCACAAGCACTTCCAGGTGCTTCCAAGTAGCATGAATAACTGTTAACCCGTATAACATTGAAGTACGTTGTACCTGACGGGCATGACGTCCGTCTCCCTACAGCATGCAAATCAGCCGGCATCTATCAGCTCCAGTGGAGACTCAATACATAAGTCATGAGGCATCATTACCATAGTAAAGCACATCAGTACGCTTGAAAAATGACGTGATATATAAACCCAACTAGAAGGAGAACATGGCCACTCCTATTGACCCGTAGTGAATGACAGCTCAGCCATGCCTTGAAAAAATGAAGTGGTAAACTGCGCACAACCCCGACATTTGATAACAATCTCACAGTACACTCCGTTCATACTCGCTCAGATCTGTGATGAGCCGCACTGTGCGAGTAGCTGTCGAAGGCTGTTGTCATGGTGAACTGCACAAGATCTATGCCGAGATCAACAAGCTTCCACAGAAGTCTCGGCCCGAACTTCTCATCATCTGTGGAGACTTCCAATCGCTACGCTCACCAAATGACTTTTCATCACTAGCGGTCCCAGATAAGTACAAAAGACTCGGTGACTTCTCCGCATACTACAGGGAGAAGTCAAAGGCTCCAGTTCTCACTATATTTGTCGGTGGAAATCACGAGGCCTCGAACTTCCTTAGTGAGATCCCATATGGTGGATGGGTCGCTCCAAATATCTACTACATGGGTCTTTCATCCGTTCTATGGTATAAAGGTTTGAGAATTGGTGGTATTTCTGGTATCTACAACGAGCACAATTTTTACAAACCAAGAACTGAGACTGCGCCCTTTGACAGATCTTCGCTGCGGAGTGTGTATCACACAAGGTTTGCAGAATTTTTGAAGATGAGTCTGATAAGGGACAAAAGCATCAACTGTTTCATGTCGCATGATTGGCCAGAGGGAATTGTACATCATGGTGACACTCGAAGACTTTTGAAAATCAAACCGTTCTTCAAGACTGATATTGACAAGGGCGAATTGGGGTCCCCACCTGCTCGTGAGTTGTTGAAGAGACTGATGCCTCATTATTGGTTCAGTGCACACTTGCATGTCAAATTTGAAGCAACCGTAAACCATGAAATTGATGAAGAAGCTAGCATGAAAAGAAAACTCAGTGATTCTGCATCAAACGCTGTTAAGAAGCCAAAAAACGATGACGAGATCGACTTGGACTTTGACAAAGATATCCCTGCACCGGCCATTGAACAGACAACCCCCTTGAACAACGACGAAATTGAACTTGATATTGAGGATCATCAGGGGACAACTAGCTCAAATCACGAGGAGATTGAGCTTGATTTGGATAGCACGGATGCATCATCGAAGACTGATGAAATCAATATTGACTCGTCAAAAAGCACATCTATCCCTACAGCACCGCAAGCTTTAGCCAAAGGTTTCTCACAAACCAACTTTCTCGCTCTTGATAAAGTGATTCCAGGTCGTCGCTTCATGGAGTTCCTCGAGATCCCCGTGACTAACGAACATCCATCAGCAAATGACTCCGACCTTTGGTACGACATGGAATACATCAAGATTACCAAGTGGTTTGATAAATTTAAGAGAGGGCAAGGTTTCCAGAGGCTAAGTATGGAAAGCGTAACTCCTGACCTGATTGATCAGTTGTGTAAGGATATTGATCTCGTCAAGATGCCAGCAGATCTGAAACTGAAGGTCCAAAAGAACTTCAAACCCAACTTGAAGAACCCTTCTCTCCAGACAGAACAATTCAAAAAGACATTTGGCATGTGATAATTTAACGAACTAATGACCAGTTTTCACCCAAGTCTGAAGGGTTAACCGTAGACATTTATATCTAGTTTAAAACAATGCTCTACTGATCACCAGATGGACCACAGCAAGCACGTGAAATATCACGTGCGCCACGATTGAAATCAGATCTTATATTCAGTCGTGCGCGGAACAAGAAAAAAAAAAGGAGTCAAACGACTTACGGGTAACTTTCACGGTACCGATGACTACGAGGCAACATGACGCGTCGGACCATGGTGGAGCCACCAGAAAAACCCTTTCCAGGCTCATCTTTCCTCTACGGAGTACAGTGGTATTCAGCTATACCATCCGGCTCTCACATAGAGAATTTGTTAGATGCAACGTGCTCAACGACGTCCAGTCCCGGACCTCTGGCATCTCCGACATCTCCAACCCCAGATTTTCTAAGAGTGGGTGTACCAATGATGACATAAGTTTGTGTGTAGTGATTACGTGATACCTCCGGGCCGCGTGTACGGGTGTTTGCTAATTCCAAGGAAATGATTGGTTGGCGCCCCGGGATGACCGAGAAGTGCCCCGAGGCGTGCGCTTACCATTTCTCCTGCCCCAGATGACCACAGTGGAAAATGTGCTGGATCAACAACACTTTCACCCTTTGTTAAACTTTCGACTCCAGGCTACAACGCGTATTTGTCCTTGACAGCCTTCCCCTTCCTTATCTACCTACAATGCTGTCTCTCCGTCAGTCTAGTAGAAGACTCGCTAACACAGCTACCAGAAGGGCTGCTGCCTTTTCTACCTCTTCGCTTGCTCGTCAAGCCTACTCCGTCAACGAGGACATCAGCGGTGAAAACGCTGCCCGTGGCGTTGCCGACAAGTACCACATCATTGACCACGAGTACGACTGTCTTGTCGTTGGTGCCGGTGGTGCTGGTCTCCGTGCCGCCTTTGGTCTCGCTAACGCTGGTTACAAGACTGCCTGTATCTCCAAGCTCTTCCCAACTAGATCCCATACCGTCGCCGCCCAGGGTGGTATCAACGCTGCTTTGGGTAACATGCATCCAGATGACTGGCATTGGCACATGTACGATACCGTCAAGGGTTCTGACTGGCTCGGTGACCAGGACGCTATCCACTACATGACCAGAGAGGCCCCAGAATCTATCATTGAGCTTGAGCACTACGGTGTTCCTTTCTCCAGAACAGAAGAGGGAAGAATCTACCAGAGAGCCTTTGGTGGTCAATCTAAGGAGTATGGTAAGGGTGGCCAGGCTTACAGAACCTGTGCTGTCGCTGACAGAACTGGTCATGCCTTGCTCCACTCCCTTTACGGTCAAGCCTTGAGACACAACACTCACTTCTTCATTGAGTTCTTCGCCATGGATTTGTTGATGGACAATGGTACATGTGTCGGTGTCATGGCCTACAACCAGGAGGACGGTACCCTCCACAGATTTAGAGCTCACAAGACTGTTATTGCCACTGGTGGTTACGGTAGAGCCTACTTCTCCTGTACCTCTGCTCATACATGTACTGGTGACGGTTACGCTATGGTTTCCCGTGCCGGTTTGCCATTACAGGATTTGGAGTTCATTCAGTTCCACCCATCTGGTATCTACGGTTCCGGTTGCTTGATTACTGAAGGTGCTCGTGGTGAAGGTGGTTACTTGATCAACTCTGAAGGTGAGCGTTTCATGGAGAGATATGCTCCACACGCTAAGGATTTGGCCTCCAGAGATGTCGTTTCTCGTGCCATTACCATGGAAATTAGAGCTGGTAGAGGTGTCGGCCCAGAGAAGGACCACATGCACTTGCAGTTGTCGCACATTCCAGCTCCAGTTCTTGCTGAGAGATTGCCAGGTATCTCCGAGACTGCTGCCATTTTCGCTGGTGTTGATGTTACTAAGGAGCCAATTCCAATTTTGCCAACTGTCCACTACAACATGGGTGGTATCCCAACCAAGTGGAGTGGTGAGGCATTGACCATTGATGAGAATGGAAACGATGAGATCGTTCCAGGTTTGTTGTCTTGTGGTGAGTCTGCCTGTGTCTCTGTCCACGGTGCCAACAGATTGGGTGCTAACTCTCTCTTGGATTTGGTTGTCTTTGGTAGAGCAGTCGCTTTGACCATTGCTGACACTTTGCAGCCAGGTTTGCCACATAAGCCATTGCCAGCCGACTTGGGTAAGGAGTCTATTGCTAACTTGGACAAGTTGAGAAACGCTTCTGGTCCACGTCCAACTGCTGATATCAGATTGGCCATGCAGAAGACCATGCAGCGTGATGTTTCTGTGTTCAGAACTCGGGAGTCCTTGGAGGATGGTGTTAAGGGTATTCACGAGGTTGACAAGACCTTTGCTGAGGTTGGTACCTCTGACAGATCTATGATTTGGAACTCTGATTTGGTTGAGACCTTGGAGCTCCAGAACTTGTTGACATGTGCCGTCCAAACTGCTGAGTCTGCCGTTGTCAGATTGGAGTCTAGAGGTGCTCACGCTAGAGAGGATTACCCAGACAGAGATGATGTCAACTGGATGAAGCACTCTTTGTCTTGGCAAAAGGGTAACGCTGAGGAGGTTAAGTTGAACTACAGACCAGTCATCTCCCAGACCTTGGATGAGAACGAGTGTAAGTCTGTTCCACCAGCCATCAGATCTTACTAAGCGGATCACACATTCACTTCTCCTAAACACCATTTTTGCATCGTTTTTGTTCTCCTCGGTTGATCGAACCCCTCAATGCTGATCTGACATACCAGAACATTGTCATATATTCATAGATATTCATTATCACCCCAATAACCACCGACATCAAAATTCGCACTTGACGAGGTGTCCCAGACACTAGGCTCTTGTTGATATTTATTTTATACGCCTTAATGAAAAATCGTAATCGAATAAAGCTTCCCTGTAGTCTACATACTGCTCATGGATTTGGCACGGTCCGCTGCTGGTGTGTCTCTAGCTAATCATAGGCTCTTGCCCTCGGTATTACTAGCACGCAGCCTGAAAGTTAAAGGTACAGCTAGTGACAAGTTGGTTGAAAGTAAGGCGGCCAGAGTTTCATCTACATATCATCTTGATGCGACATAAGTATTGTACATTAATCCCATTTCCAAGCAACTCATTAATTGTACTGCATGTAACGAGAAGTGGAGCTAAACTTCAAGTTACCCTTGATAACCTTGTCAACTGCCTTGAGGAAGTCCTTCTCAGTAGCAACTTTTCTTCTCTCTCTGATAGCGAACATACCAGCCTCAGTACATACCGATCTCAATTCGGCACCGGTGGCGTTTGGACAGAGTCTAGCAATCAACTCCCATCTGATGTCTCTCTCGACCGACATCGCCTTTGAGTGGATTCTAAAGATGTTAGCACGTCCCTCCAAATCTGGCAGTGAGAATTCAACTTTTCTGTCGATACGACCAGGTCTCAACAATGCAGGGTCGAGTGTGTTTGGTCTATTCGTGGCAAACATCACCTTAATGTTACCTCTTGGATCAAAACCATCCAATTGTGTGATCAACTCCAACATGGTACGCTGCACTTCGTTATCACCACCTGCACCGTCATCGACACGAGCACCACCGATGGCATCCACTTCATCAAAGAAGATGATACATGCCTTCTTCGTTCTAGCCATCTCAAACAACTCTCTCACCATACGTGCACCTTCACCAACATACTTCTGAACGAGTTCAGAACCGATAACTCTAACAAAAGTGGCATCTGTTCTGTTCGCCACGGCACGGGCACATAGCGTCTTACCAGTACCTGGTGGCCCATAGAGAAGAATACCCTTTGGTGGATCAATACCCAACTTGACAAATCTTTCTGGTGATAAAAGTGGCAACTCGACAACTTCTCTCAACTTGTCAATCTGCTCTTTACAGCCACCAATATCGCTGTATGTGACATCTGGCTTCTCCTCTACAGTCATCATCGTCACGGATGGATCAATCTTTGGTGGGAGTGGTAACAAAATCTCATACTTTGTACGATCGACACCAACTCTCATGGCCTCCTCGATATCGGTAGGCGACACCTTCTCACCCAATGCCACGACAAACTTGGCAATTTGCTTGATATTGATAACATACTTTGACTTATCTTCACCTTCATCGCTTTTGATAATCTTGGTGCATCTGGCCACTTGTAGCGGTTGTTCCTCCTCCATGCGCTGCTTGTCAGCCATCACGTCCCATAGATGCGGTGGCGCAAGACCTGTGTTACTCTCCTTGACACCAACCTTCTCCTTGATCTTGCTCTCGAGATCCTTGATGTCGTTCTCCACCTCCTTGATCTTCTTTGCGTATGGTGCAACTCCCTGTGGATATATGTTAGTCTTCTGATCGCCACCGGACTGATTGTTGGTGTAGATTGGGGTAGCGGGTACTCACGTATGTGCGCAACACCTGGATGTCGCCCTCGGAAAGAGGCACGATCTTCTCCTCGGGCTTGTTGCTCTCGTCCTCCAGAGGGGCCACGTACTTGTCCCAATCGGCTTTAGGTGGCATTGCGAGTGTTCAATTGGTTGATGGTGGTTGATAGTTAATCGTTGGTGGTTGATGGGTAGAGCCTGGTGGCGACTGTTTGGATCGTGCTCTTGTTTTCGACAGCGCTATTTGCCCGCGCACTATTGGCAGACACTGAGGAGGGACCCCTCAAGTAAAAGACTTGTATTCGTGAACAATACAAACAAGGCAATCATCATGGCCAGGATTACTAAGTCACTACATTTACAATCCGTGTGAGTAGTTATTTAAAGCGATGGGCTGGAAAACAAAATCATCGAGGCTCTTCTCTTTAGTCCGCACTCCGGTGGCACTCACCCTTATATGAATGGATCTACTACGATACCCAATGATGCAGTTTAAAATGTTATTCGTGCGGTATGAAAAGATCCATCATGAATATTATGTACACCAGCAGTGGGTCCGGCCATGCTGACAGGTTTCATTCAATTGGCCTCAAGCAGCAGCTCAAAGAGCGTGTCATAATGCCGTTTTCGCAAGACTCACAACTGACCAAAGTACTTCTTACCACAGTAGAAGTTGTAAGAGTAAGCATCCTCGTCACCGACAACGCTGAAAGTGGCAACGCATCCCTTTGGCAATCTGATAACGTCACCGGCCTTTGGATGGAGCTCATTACCCTCAGAGTCAGAGATGATGAAGTCACCCTGAACCTCGAGACAGATCTTCACCTCGTCGTATGGGTAAGTGTACACCAATGGCTCACCTGGGACAACCTTGAAGAAACCAGCAGTGATCTGCTCCTCCTTCTCCTCACCAACAGAGACAATATCACCGAGGAAGGAACTTGGAGAGATCTTTGGTGGGAGGACTTCGTAGCCCTTGGCTCTTGGGATGAGTTCGATAGCGACCATTGTGTAATTCTAAGAAAGCTGATGTATTTGCGATGTTTGATCAAAGTAAACAGGGAAGGGAGATCAATTATTGGGGAGATATCCACCCTTTTATACCAGCACACAAGCCATCTCTTCCCCCCGGACTCGGAAGATGGAGAAGCTGCGTGAAAATATGCCCCGATAAGGTAAAGGTATCCCGTCGATAACGGATCGCGCGGTTCTCGATTCTGGGTCCTCGGTGCTTGGGTATGAACAATAGAGACGATACAGTGCCACGGGTACGTCTTGCATCTTTTAATGAGGAAATAACAACAGATTGAATGCAACACCACGATTGGAGTCGCTGCCGGAGTATGGATCGTTCGGAGAATAATACCTACCTTCTAGCGTACCACTGTGTCCCCGAACCTCATGCTTGTTCTGTTTATCGATTGGCAGCATTCAGGTAACCCCTTTCTATGGCTTCTAAACACCGAATATTCTTCACATAGAACTTACAATAGGAATTAATAAATTAATAGTCACTAAACAATCACATTCTCTTCAATAACAGCGAATGTGCTAATAGATTTTTCCTAAAAAGGTACAAGGGCAATGCATTGTTGTCGGTACTGCTGGAAGATGACTCCTAAAAGATTGAAGGAAGCCAGTACAATCTCCATATTTCACTTGAGTTGCTTCTGATCAGGGCCCAATTGGCTGCATGTGCAACTAACGTGGGGTTGATAACAACAAATCTGCAACGCGTCATTGTCGCGGCCCAACGCGTAAAATACTGACCTGCTTAGATCATCACCATGAGATGTTCAGGCCCACAGGGAGTGAAGTCTAGGCCCAAGAGATAGCAAAAGGCATGTCAATCATCTTATCCTCACCGGGAACCACAACTGTGGAAGCTGACGAAGCTGGATGCTCCTCCGAGTTTACCCGTACACGGTCTTCAAGAACACCCATCTCGGCCACAACTCCACCGCCAACACTCATCAATTCTAGTCATAAGAAATTACATCGCTCGAGGAAAAAAGTACGTCCACAAGATGACGAGTCACCGCAAAAAAACGGGATCACTATTCTTATCACAGACGGCAAAACTGATCTCACCAAGAAAAGCAGATCTCACACATCCACCATCCGCCATGCACTCACATCATTTGCCGACACTATCGGTGTTCCCCTCACAGCCGTTGATGTCTACCATAAGGACAAGAAGATCTCTCGCAACTCCCCAATTAGTGAACTTATTCCAAAGAACTGTCACATTCTACGTCTTGAAGTCAAGAAGCCTAATCGACCGCGCCGTGTTACAAACATCACCTCTCTTATCGTCAAGTTCCAAGACGAATCATTCTCATGCAAGGCCCCAGGACCAACAACTAAGCTTGGCTCTCTTCTTCGGAAGTTTGCAGATCTTGTCAAGGTTCCATTCAAAGACCTTCGATTCATGGTAGATGATAAGGAGATCCTTCCAACCATGACTACGGTGGATGCTTTCCCAGCAGGAAGCACCCTCGGTGAATTGGAAGCAGTTCTAACCACACAGGAGAAGATTGAGCTCCATTTTGAAGAACCACAAACATTGGATGATTTGCGAGTGGACTACACACAACCAGAATATGATGACGTTGAATGGAATAGGATCACAGTGAGGGTGGAGATCTTAGATGAAGGAACCGCTACGTTTGAGATGTATCCAAGAAATACCTTCTTTCGTGCATTTAGACACGTTGCAGACTTTGCTGGCTTGAAATCAAAGGATTTAAGATTCTTTGTCGGTGATCAAGAGGTCCATGAACTAGAGACACCATCAGAAGCTGTCCCATATGGGACGAAGGAAGTTCACATTGTCGGGAAACACTCACCAGGGTGGCACAAAAGGGACGACAACCAATTTGAGTCTTCTCTGATCTACATCCAATTCAAGATGCCATATGGCGCGACTGTTGGATTCAAGGCTTGTGGAAAGTCAGATACCATCAAAAATGCTCTTGACCCAGTGTCTAAAGAGATGAGTTGCACTGCTAAGGATCTTTTGGTCACACATCAAGGCGTTACTGTACCAAAGAACAAGCTCATCAAGGAGGTGTTTAAACCATTGCCAAAACACATTAATCTCTGTGTGGATTACTACTCTCCTGTCTCACTTTCTCTCCATGACGAACCACTATCAAGACTATCACCCATTGATTCCCAGGAAGAAATTACTCTCACATTCAACTTCCCTCCTCAGTATAATCTGAACCCGCAGACATTTACGACAACACGCGGAGCTACACTTGATAATGGTGTTCTTGACCAACTGGCCAAGTCTATCGGTGTTGAGGTAAAACAGTTGTTCTGCTTGCATAAAGGACGTGTGGTGAAGGCAGGCATGACAGTCGCCCAGGCTGGTATCCGCAGCGGAGAGAAACATGGGAATATCATGACAACTATCCGTGATTACAACAAGCCATACCCCGGTGATATCGTCTGATCAGAGAAACCACCGACGACTAGTTTGGATTATGACTTCGTCCCCTCTTAGAAGAGAGGTGTCTTCATGAACCGACTACTAATGAATGATATGATATATACATTAATTAAAATGTAGTGATGCTGTATATTCCTGTACCATTCGAAGTGATAAATTCAGAAGTCAATGGAAATGGTACGAACTCGTGTGAAAATGATGTCAATGAACCCAAGTATTCCCCACGCGAAACCAACACGAAACCAAGACACTGTGGTAACGCGTCAGACAATCGGACTAACAACCTGTGGCCCACCGTCCAGGCGTGAAAGGAGTAAGTGCCACTATAATAAAGCTACCCAATGCTGCGAAGTTTTGTTTGAGTAAAGTTTTTCCCAAAAACCGATTGGCTTCAAAGAAGAACCGGGGAACTTCCCCACGACAATCACTTCTCAATCGGGAAATTACGTGCACCACCCAGATTTTCATGACGCGTTGGGAGCCAGATTACACGCATCAAGGTACCTCCCTTGAGAACGTAATACTGAACTTATACTCACTAGGAATCACCATCCACTGATGATGAAAGTTAAGGAATTTTACATTTCTTCAGAAGAAACCACGTCTACCAAAGAGGGCACTTTGTCTGACCGTCTCCATATTAATATTGATCATAACGCCAAGGCTGGCCCCAAGCTCATCGCCAACATTGAACGATCGTCACCTCTACTGCCACTCTTCAATGTCATCGCTGAATTCATTGACTGCTCCGTTGATGACTTCATGATCATGTGTCGTGGTGTCGAACTCTCTCGTGACGCTCTAATGTCGGATGTCTTCCCAAAGAAGCAGAAAGGTCGTATTGCACACTTCCGTTTAGTGCTTCATGACCAGATCTCTATTCCAGCAATATACCAACGAGACGAATCTGGTGACAATTTTGAAGCTGACGGCAAAAGAACTGCATCAAAAATGGACAAATCTGTCAACACAATAAATTCAGAAAACGAGGATCTCGATGATCTTGCCTTCAAAGACCGTATCAAGAACGACACAAAGGAACGAGTTCTTGCCCCGAAACATTACGCCAGATCAAAACGAAATCACTTTTATATTCCAAGGGTCCCAAAGGCAGAGTTGGAAAAGAACCACCTGGAAAAACTGGTTGTGGTTCCATCAATTGAATCCATCCCTACCTCTACACCATCAGATACATGTTCTACGCCCGTCATAGTCACTTTCAAGGTACGCACACAGCCACACATCAGCCCAATTGACATCACTATCCGACGCTCATCCCTTATGAATGATGCCCTTGATAAGATTGCGGCAGTGCTAGAGGTTGATCCAAAACAACTGTTTTGTCTACATAAGGGACGAATTGTTAAAGGTTCCATGACCACATTGCAAGCAGGTCTTGCTCCCCATGAAGATCATATGACTGTTTTGATGTCCTTGCGTGGTAAGTTCAAACTGCCAGCACCAATTCGCCAAACAACAGAAGAAGCTATCCTAGAAGGATCCGATATCAAACCGATCGTATCTTCACCAACGAAGGAGACCAAGATGTTTGACACATACAAGCTGTCTTCTCCACCAACAAGTAATCCAGGCTCTGAAGATGGCTCTTCCCCAAGCAAACAAGCTGCCTCATATGCCCTCATTCCCTCATCCCCATCTCCTTCAATACTTGGAGTACAGCATGATACCACTGTTTCGCTGATCGCAAACGAGAACCAAGCAAACAATCAAACCACCGTGACAAAGACCTCATCCAATCCGTATAGCAACAAGTACACCCTCAGTCTTGAAGGGGGTGCCGAACCACTCACATTTGTCGTTCCGAATAACTGTTCGGTCAAGAAGATGATACGCGTGTACTCCAAACGCATGGGGGTCGATCCATCAAAGACTGCTCTTATTTATGAAGGTATCAAGCTGAAAGAGGGACTATTCGCCCGTGATCTTGGCTTGACGAAAGACCGGGTCAATGTGTTCCAGGTCATTGATGTTTGATATAGATGTGACCCGTGAAGTGTAATAGCTCTATACGACTAGTTTTAGCTACCACTGATAACTGTAGCAACATACCACCATGTTAAATTGAGAAGCGGCACCAAGTAGGTGACAGAATAGATCATTGGCAATTCATGAAAGACTTTTCGTAATTATAAGTGAATGATCCCGGATCATTATACGAACGTTGATTTCCGTACAGTTAGATGAGACGAGATAACACTTTTACAGCGCTTCGTTTTCCCTGTTTCCTTGGTAACGTTGGAATCAATGATGTGATGGCAGGGCCACACAACTGGTGTGCGGGTTATTCGTTGTTTCCGAGAAACTTTGTACCTCGACCGAAGACCAAAAGGCAATAAATAGGTTAAACCAAGAAGCTCGTTGTGAAATCCAAAGAGCTCTTCTCTTTGCTCGTGCCGAATTGAACGAGATCTCCCTGACCGCAAGCACACCCCGGCTCGAACGCACACAACCACAGTCACACACTGCACAATATCACCGTCTCGGCCCGTGCCCCACACGAATATGTCATCTTCAAACTCACGTCAAAATAGGTTCCAGTCGCTCTCGAGGTCCATGAGGGGATCGGGGGACGATCTTGAGGAGTCTTTCAAAATCGGTGACTTTTCAACCAAACACTTGAGAAGAGCATCCCTATTGGAAACCGAGCCACAGAGCTCATCGGGCAGCAAATGTGCCAACACCGTTAATGCTGATGATTCCAAGGCCACTAAGATCGAAGGTGGTTTCAACAAGTCAAGTGCTAAAGACCTCGGGAGTCATGACGAGCCTCAAAAGGATACCCATGAAGGCACTTCCAATGCGCAGAGGCATTCAAGAGGATCCATTTCGGGAATCTCAACTCTCATATCTGAGTCGCTGAGGAAGGACACGCCGATCATTCACCAACCCTCTCCACAGCTGTCCCATCAGAACTTAGAATATCCCTCACGTCCCGGTTCTCGTCTGTCGGGACGTTTATCGCCTATGAAACCAACCGTTCTCTCCTCTGAAGTTGATGTCCGTAACCCAGACCAATCGGTGCTTGACACCATTAGTCGCCATCTCGTATCTGATTCCCAATCCATCATCTCCAATTCCAACAACCATCTGGCTCCACAAAATTCCAACGATGAACAATTCGACTCTCTCCAACTTCAAGGTGGCGATACAACTCGTGAACTCTACAATTGGAAACGTGCCCACTCTCCCGCTGCGGTTTCTCGCCGTCGCTCCATGTCCTTCTCCGGTTCCATCGGTGCAGCCTCTAGCACCATGAACTCGGTGGAGCCACCAGATTTTGCTGTTCACGATATCCGTGTTCCCGGAGGTTTTAGAAGAAGTTTTATAGTGCAGAAGGCTACCAAGAAGGGATTGCACAATGGTGATTTCACCCCACCAACGTTCGTGACCAGAAACTTCATTGAATTCCTAACTTTATATGGACACTTTGCCGGTGAAGAGTTGAGTGATGATGAAGATGAAGACGAAGAAGAAGGTGAGGGTGATCGAGATGCCGATGAAGAAAGTCTGCTTCTCCAGAGTGTTCCAAGAAGACAGCGGGAAGAAGCACATAAGGCCACCTCCACAAAGGCTGTGATGTTGTTGCTGAAGTCATTTATTGGTACTGGTGTCCTGTTTCTTCCACGTGGTGCCAGAAATGCTGGCTGGTTGTTTTCCACAACTGCTTTGCTTTTCTTTTCCATACTATCATACTACTGTTTCATGCTCTTGATCAATACGAAGACAACCTTGGGAAAGGGCTCATATGGTGACCTCGGTGGTGTCTTGTTTGGTAGTAACATGAGACTCTCAATCTTGTGCTCCATCGTACTCTCGCAGATTGGTTTTGCTGCTGCTTACATTGTCTTCACAGCCACAAATTTGCAAGCTTTCACACACTCTGTTTTTGACAAACTCTTCTCAATTGAGTTTTTCATTATTGCCCAGATGGTCGTGTTCATTCCACTGTCACTCACCAGAAATATCGCCAAGTTGTCTTTCACAGCACTCATTGCCGACCTGTTCATTTTCCTGGGTTTGATTTATGTCTACTTTTACTGTTCTACCGTTCAAATTAACAATGGAATTGCACCAATCCGCCCATTTAACAAGGACTGGACCGTTTTCATTGGAACGGCAATTTTCACATACGAAGGTATCGGTCTCCTCATTCCAATTCAGGAGTCCATGAAGCAGCCAAGCAAGTTCCCAATGTTACTCTTCTGGGTCATGGTCACTGTAACAGTTGTGTTCGTGTCTGCTGGTCTTGTTGGTTACCTCGCCTTTGGTGATGACACTCAAACTGTGATCTTGCTCAACTTCCCACAAAACAGTCCATTCGTTAGCGCAACTCAGTTCCTCTATGCGATGGCAATTCTTCTTTCCACTCCATTGCAGTTATTCCCCGCCATCAAGATCCTCGAACATGGAATCTTCAAGCGTTCTGGAAAGTACAACAACAAGGTCAAATGGAGGAAGAATACATTCAGAGCTGGTCTTGTCTTCATCACTGCTCTCGCGGGATGGGGCGGTGCGTCCAACCTGGATAAATTTGTCTCGGTTATTGGAAGCGTCGCTTGTGTCCCACTCATCTACGTATACCCTCCATTGTTGCACTCCAAGCTAGATACTACAACGTCGCGTCAAAAGATTGCTGACTACGCCTTGTTCTGTCTTGGTATGGTCATGATGGTGTATACATCTGCTCAGACACTGCTTACGTGGAACGAGTAATTGATACAGATACCTTATCGATAAGTCATTGTTGTCATCTTGTTTATTGTTTGTATTTGTCCTAGAATAGTCTACCTCAAAGATCTATAATGCAAATCGTAATGTTCATTATCTATCCAAACAACTTGACACCATCTTGCTTCAACATCTCCTTCTCCTCGTCCTCGCTGCTGTCGTCGTCAGATCCTTCAGCAAAGTCAACCCTCTGGCCGAGCAATCCGGCAAAGAACTCATCTATCTGCAAATCATCCCACTTAAAAGAGCCATTTGGAGCTTCGTAGTTTTGAATTGGTTCCTGAACGGTGTACTTCAATTTTCTACCCTTGGATGCCTTTGTATCGACATTCTTCTTCACCTTTGTCTTTGTAATGACCAATCCACCGGATGGAGCACCCTCTGTAAGCTTCTTATTCACCAAATCATTTAACAATACACGGTAGAAGTCCTCATCGTCAAACACATCAGGATCCTCCTTAAGTGATCTGTCAATATGTGACTTCTCTGCGTTTGTGTCATCCTCCATTTCCTCGTCTTCGATGCGGCCCATCGGCACAACGTTTCTTCTGTTGAGACGAGTTCTCTTGACAAGACGATCCATATCCATGAGGTTGGACTCGACTTGCTGGGCTGAGCCCTGATTCAATGCCTTGAACTTCGAAGCATTAAGAGCCTGAGCACCAGATGCACTCTGGACCTTGTGTGACCACTTAGTGAGCACCTGTTCTCTGTTCTTTTTAAGAATTGCATCAAGATTTTCCGTTTCACTGAGGTACTCAGAAAGTGTTCTCTTCTTGATGGTTACCTTCAGAGGCTCCTTCATGACCTTCTCCTTGTTGTAAATTTTCGTTCTTAGTGAGAGGAGAGCGTCCAGCAGATTTGTGAGGGAGTTGGTTGCCTGTGCTTGAAGTTCTTCGGAGTTAGATTCCTGGAATTCTTCAAAAGTCTCGTTGTTAAGTGGCAAGGCATTTGCACTCTGGACAGCCTTCTGCAACTTGATTCTAGCATCAATTATATTGTCGAACTGTCTCTGTTGAGAAATAACAGCAAAACCTTTCAAGGCATCAGTTTGTGTAGATGTAGAAATACGGTTGAGCATGACCTTACGTTCCTGCGTCATGAGCTCCTTCAGCTTATTTCTCTTGAAATCTTGAGGTTCTTCGGTATCAGAACCTGTCTGTGTATCGGATTCAGAGTCAGATGTCTCACCACCGGAGCTTGTGAGGGAAGATGCTGACTTGCTAGTCTCCTCTTCAGAGTCAGCAACACCTTCAGAGTCTTCATCATCTGAAGCTTCTTCAGCCTCATCATCAATTAGGCCATCTCCACCTTCACCGAGGGAATCACTCTCTTCGTCATCGGACGCTTCTTCGATGTCTTCTCCATCGGAATCATCATCATTATGCTCATCGCTATCTTCTTGGTCGTCATCTTCGCTCTCGAAGATCGCTTTTCTCGAAGATGTCTTACCCTTGTACTTTTCATCCCTCAAATCAATGTTATTCTGCCTCAGTTTACTCTTTGAAACCTTAACATAGTGTTCATTCTTCGCCTGGTCATCATCCAACTCTGCCCCAGAACCAGCTTCATCAGAAGACTGATCGAAGACACCACGCTCGAAGTCTTCGATGTCGTAGTCACGTGTGGCAGGCTTGATAAGTTCTGCAATCTGCTCAGAAAGTGACTTCTTAGCCATCGTTAAGCTTAGTTGTGCGTGGTAAAAGAATAAAAGACTAGAGAGCCATATGCGGATGGGGTATACCTTGAATTTTTTTCTCTATTGATCATCGCGATACAACCCGTACACCACATCCGAACACCGCCTTCTCATTATTACGCTTTGAGTCTTGTCAAACCCTTAAAAACATGCTTTGACTTGTCTAATAAATCAATACTGTCTGGAGTATACAATAAATCTCAGTATTATACTTGGTTCTTCAAAAATCCGCCAAGTTTAAGCAAAGGTTGAAAGAACCGTGTAAAGCTTAAAAGTAAAATATCATAAGATGAGGTCCTTATTTTCGAAAAACTGCAAGTCTCTGAAGTTCAAAAATCCCTTTAAGCAATAATTGAATTGTAGTAGAGAGTGTATTTAAGATTTTGACCCCACATGAAGTAAAGATATATATTGATAGCGCGGGACCAATAGTTATCATTTAACGTAAACTAAAGGTCTACCTCAATTGGGCGACAGCTTGTCTCGTTTTGGGAATTTAAGCTCCCCGAAGTAGTATATAGCTGCAACATTCAGACAGTCCCTAAGATCCTATTCTCCGTTTTTCTATAAACCTATCCATTAACAAGATGAATGGGACAAGCACTGTTACTCTCCTCAATGAGTAGCTATTCCTGCATCCGCTTTCCTAATCCGGAAGGTTTTCTCGCGGGCACACAAAATGCAAAAGATACGATGGCAGGTGTAACGTAATTTCTATTCACTTTGAACAGCGTCAAACCCCACACACTGGCTGCCCATGTCTTGGAAGGAAAATCCACTGATACAGTCGCCTAAAAGTGTTACTATGGGTACCCGACGAAACTCAACATCATCACTCAACGCTAACACACAGCTGCTCTCAGAGGAGAGTACTTACTATGGCTCGGTCCGCTCATCAAGAGGACGCAGGTCCCGATTCCAACGAGGACTTGGTGTAATTGAGGATGAGAATGACGATCAAATCTCCTATGATGCTTCCATTGATACGGAACTTAATGATGAAGATGAACCGAAGGTCACAGTCGAGGCAGAGATGAAGGCTATCGTTGCATCTTCCATTCCTTTATCTCTCACGTTCTTTTTCGAGTACCTCCTCGCTGTCAACTCCTTGTTCCTCATTGGCCGTCTCGGTTCTGATGAGCTTGCTGCAGCATCACTTGCCGTGATGACTTTCAATGTGACTGGTATGGCGGTGTTCGAAGGTATGTCAACGTGTCTTGACACATTCTGCTCCCAGGCCTTCGGAGCTGGCAAGTACAACAGGGTTGGTATGTACTTTCAGAGATGCACTGCCATGATCACCTGTATCTCAATACCAATATTTGCTCTGTGGTACTGGTCCGCATTCTTTCTCAATTATATCATCCCAGAAACTCACTTGCTCGTCATGACACAGCAGTATCTCCGTATCCTCGTGGTTGGAGCACCGGGACTTATCCTTTTCGAGACTGGGAAAAGGTACCTCCAATCGCAAAAGATCTTCCATGCATCCACATATGTGCTTTTCTTTTGTTTGCCATTCAACATTGTGCTGAACTATACACTCATCGGCTGGCTAGGATTCGTTGGTGCTCCAATCGCAATCACCATTACGTACTGGACCATGGCCCTTCTCCTCCTTCTCTATGTCGTTTTGATCGACGGAAGGGAATGCTGGCCAGGATTTTCCCTCTCTAAAGCTTTCAAGAAATGGGGCCCAATGCTCAATCTTGCCATTCCTGGCCTCGTCATGATCGAGTCTGAGTATCTCTCTTTTGAAATTCTCACCGTCTTTGCTGCACACTTGGGCACTGAATCTCTCGCTGCACAAGCCATTGTATCTAACATTGGATCCCTCACCTACCAACTTCCATTCGCTGTTGGATGCGCCATCTCTACGAGAGTTGCCATCTACATTGGCTCCGGCTCCATCCACTCTTCCAAAGTTGCGGTCAGGATCTCTTTCCTCGTCGCTGCTATAGTTGGTACGGCAACATGTCTCATAATCATCATTTTCCGCCGTCAGTTCTCACTACTGTTTTCAAGTGATGAAGATGTTCTCGCTATTGCCATCAAGACCATGCCAATAATAGCAGTGAACCAGTTAGCTGACACGGTGAACATCATTGCAGCAGGAATCTTGAGATCACAGGGAAGACAGAAAGTTGCATCTTACTTCAACTTGGCATGCTATTACATCGTTGCCCTTCCACTGGCATATCTCCTTGCATTCAAACTCGGCCTTGGGCTATCTGGACTGTGGCTCGGGTTGGGCGCTGGTATCTCACTGCTTGCACTATCTGAGTCAGTTATGGTGGTGAGGAGCAATTGGCCACAGATCATGAGAGAAGCCAGGGAAAGAGAGGATGAGCCGGAAGAGGTTATCATTGATGATGAGAGTACTATAGCGAGTGATGGATCTGCTGCCAGCTCGCTCTATGAGGAAGGTATCTGAGAGTTCTGTACCGTGGGAAGGACGACAAAACGGACGGGTATGCAATAGACATGTAGTTATGTACTTAGAAATAAAGAAACCTCCAGCAACACATAATTAGGTAAATATGAGCCTCGATTGAACTGAAGACCATAATCTGGCAGTATCACTAGCAACGATGTGCCCTTACCATTTCCTATTGAGCTCTTCTTGCAGATGCTTTGGAAGTCCGAGACCCCGAGTCTCACAACCATGGGACCAGCAGCTTAAGGTCACTCTCTTGCCGAACTCCTAACTAGAAGAATCTCATCACACCGGCACAATATGGCTGGTGAATGGAGTTCTACCAAAAACAGTCCATCGTCTAAGGCATCCAAGACCTCTAAATCATCAGACCTATCCTTCACCATCAAACGGCCCAAAAAGCCCACTACACCGAAGGCTATCCAATCTAAAGCATGTTCACAGTCGGAGCGTCGTCAAAAGCTTCAGATAACGCTCGAAATCATGGGCGTGCCACATCTACGCACGTTTGAATTTCCCATAGACAGACCGTTATCCGAGGCTCTCGATCTGTGTCTTGAAGAGACAGGTTCTTCATGGGACGAGTATGTCTATGAATGGAGGAGAAAGAAATTGGACCCAAGGAAACTGGTGAAAGACTGCTTCCCGCCAAGTACTCAAGCAGCATACTTAGTCAAGGGTACCAGTATCAATAAGATAAATGACGGTGATGAAAAGAGTGAGAGCGATGCGGCACAGGAGGAAAACGATGATATTGAAGAGGAAGAAGGAAGTTTTGAGTTTGGTCCATTTAGCGGGAGAGAGTTAGAACCGTTTGAGATTATTCTTGCGTTTGAGTTCAAACCATTCCCTGACGGAAGACAGATCAAGATCAAAAAACTCTGGTACCACAACAACATCAAGTTTGGGAGGGCTATGGAGAAAATTGCAGCTCGTATTGATGTCCCAATATCAGAGCTTCTCTTTACATACAAGAAAGATACTGAAATCCTTCCTGATCAGCTGTTAACTGATTTGGGACTTGATCCAGGAAGAAAGTGGTTTAGAAGCTTCGTCGAGATGCGTGAGCCTGGGGGTTTCAGGGACAATTTTGGGAAAGTAATCAAGTCCGCACTCGGTGGAGTTAATTCCTACAGAGTTACAGCTGTTGTGGCCAATTTCGTGGACAAGATTGATGTGAGTAGTACTGATTTGGTGGTCTGCATTGTTGGTGTCGGCCACAAGATGCTTTATCGCACAAAGCAGGAGACTTTAATCGGAACATTAATGGAGCAATTTGCAGAAGTCGCTGACTTGGACGTGAAATCATTAATGTTTCTGCGGGGCAAAACAGTGCTGAATAGGAGTGACACGGTTGGTCTGCTGAATTTCAAACCAGGAAGCCAGGAGAACGTCATTGAGGTGCTAGGGCCGAACGAACATCACCTGGTTGAATCATAGTATTGACCACGATCGCAAGATCACCAACCCACTATCACCCTCTACAGCCCAACTTTTCAGACTAAGCAACAACCAATCATTATGATTATCATCGCCATCACCAATAATATTGGTGCTGGCCCAATTTCTCGTATCAACCATAGCCATTTAGAGCGAACCCATCGTGAAGGAGGTAAAACTCACGGCGCTGTTGATGTTGATGGAGAGAAACTCAGAGAACTACCAATTAGGCTACATACATGCCTGTCAATCCCACATAGCTGAACAGTCATGTGACTAACCCCTATAATCTTCATTGAGCCGACGAGCCACGAGAAAGTGAAACTAATGTAGCTAATCGCGTAGAAAGCCTTGCCACGAGTAATAGATGTCTGCCTGGGGATTCCGCTTAAATCCGTCTCTTCAAAGAGCACATCCGGACACCACGCGATGCCCTCACCAAAAAAATTTAAGAACCCATCTCAATCAAGCATAATGATATTTGACACTCCACACTTTATACACACAGGCTAAAAGTCACCATGTCTTCACGCAAATGGGTGGATAAGAAGACTGCGAAGACCTTTAAGGTCGTTTACAGATCGCACGATGATCCGCTCTATCACGACACAGATGCCTCCGAGAACGTTCTTGTGCCTGTGGAAAACAAGAAACAACAGCTCCGTTCCCAGAAAGTGAAGACAAAAGCTCAGCTTGAGGCCGAGCTTGGAGAGGAGATTCATAAAATGAGACAACATGAAGGTGAATCAGCACTTTACGGTATTACTTTCGACGACTCTAAGTATGATTACCTCCAGCATTTGAAGCCGATGGGACAAGGTGAAGGTGTGTTCATCCCCGCTGCGGAGAAGAAGGACACTAAGAAGAAGGGAATTCTTTTTAAGGAAGAGGATCTCCCAGAAGGTGTGCTACCTTCGAAGGATACCGTCAAGAGAACGTATCAGGATCAACAGAATATGCCGGATGAGATCACTGGTTTCAAGCCAGACATGAACCCAGCGTTGAGAGAAGTGCTGGAGGCTCTCGATGACGAGGCTTATGTCGATGATGACGATGCTGTGTTTGAGGACTTGCTCGAAGGTGGTGCTCCTGTTGATGAGCGTGAGTTTGAAGACCAGTTTGATGAGTGGGATATGGACAATTATGAGGAGGAAATGGCTCAGTATGACGAGGAGCACTTCGCTAAGGAAGGTGACCAGGGCTGGGAAGCCGGTTTTAGAAAGTTTGAAGCCATCAATAAGTACAAGAAGAATGACTGGGACTCGGATGATGAATTCGATGAAGATGATGAAGAAGAAGAGGAAGAGGAGGATGAGGGTGATGTTCTCGGGGAGCTGCCGTCACTAAACGACACCACCATGAAGAGCAAGAAGGGTGCCAAGCGTAAGGAACGCAGAAAGAAGGGTGCCTTGTCTGATACCTCGGCATTCTCTATGTCCAGTTCTGCCATGCTGAGAAGTGAATCTCTTAGGCTTCTGGACGACAGATTTGAGGTGCTTTCGAAGAGATATGAGGATGCGGAAGACGAAGAGGAGGAAGATTACCAGCCCTTTGATATGCAAAATGAGCGTGCTGACTTTGAAAACCTTTTGGATGAGTTCTTGGACAACTATGAGACCGAAGGTGGAGGTAGACGTCTTGTGAAAAAGAACGATGAGACTCGTAAGTTGAAGGAGGCTGCTGATAGTGTGTCCAGAGGTAAGTTGGCGCAGAAGAGAAACAAGGAGAGAGACCAGCAGAAGAAGGGAAGCTCACTGGGGGGTCTTGGAAGCAGCTTCAGTAATTTGAAAATTTGAAAGGTTGCTCACGCGTTGTCATGTCTTCATGAGTTATTATTTTGCATTCATCAATTGTTTACGGCGTTCTAATTTATAATCATCTCTAGCTATATGTCATTTTCGCATGTCGTAGAAGTTCAGTGGATACCACCACTATCATCATTATCATCGTTATCGTCATCATCATCATCATCACACGTTTGAATCATCTAGAGTTGAAGGAGAGAGTACATCCGAGCACTGGGAACCTCTGTCCCTGTAGATCAATGGTCGATCCCAAGCCAATATTCACACCCTTTGTTACCTCCTTTTGTAAGGTCATACCGATCTTACTTATCCTCTTGGATTCAGAGTTGCGAGAAGAGAAACCTTTTTCGAGCTTCAGCTTTGCGGCAGTAGTATGGTCCAATGCATATTTCATACCAATCTCAAGTTTGCGCAATTTACTATTCATCGAAAGCCTGGACGCCAATTTCAGATCTTCGGAAGCTTTAGAGTATGCAGTGATAGACAATTTGCTCAATTCTGCTGTGGTCGATGCACTCAGATCCATATTCATGTAAGAGTACCCAAGGACACATGACACGGGTGTGGTTCTTGGATCACCTGCGAGTTGAAGTCCGAATGACCAAGGACCTTTACCGGCAACACCTTCGAGAATAGCCCTTTTTCTGAAAAGATCATACCAGACTTTTGCATAAATCGCCTCTTCCCGTACCACCAAATGTAACTTGGAGCCAGATATTTCGCCTCCCTTGTGCGAAGATACGGTCAGATCTCCCCTGATCTTCTGCGTGAACGTGAGGTCAACCTTACTTGAGACGACTCCGTCTCCAAGAATAAGAGAGTAGCCCCACTTGGTAGCATCATCATTCCACCTGTACGAGAAACGACCCTTTCCTTGGTCTTCATCCGGCCGTGCTTCGATCGTGTATGATGAGGACAGCTGGAAAGAATGCTGGTCGTCGGCGTCATACGATAAAGATGCGGAAACCTGGGATGGAGTGGACAATATTGGCACACATTTTTGACCAATGGCTCCAAAGGGCAAGGGCATGATAGTATCAAGTGCTCAAAATGCACCTCCCAACAGAGTACATAGATCTATGTGTACACCACTGGGGAAGATCATAGCGACTGAGTAGTGCGCATATCATTGCGCGAACTCGCTCGATATGGAATAATATGGATGTTTCAGTAAACAGGGGATTTCTAAGGGGAACCTTTGGATAATCTGATGCATGCAGCGTCCATACTGACTTGGTGGCTTGGTGAAACTTTGGATGATGTTTGTAAGAGACCTCCAGGTGGTGAAACTTCTTACTTCCGTCGGCCCTCGGAGACCTGTAAGTGAAGGTGGTGCTCGGGTGAGTCCCGTCGCGAACACATTGTATTCGTGGCCCTGGCCGTCTTTCCTCTTCAACGCTCTCTTCCTCATCAGATCGAATAATAAACTCCATTCAATTTGGCCACTCGAAATCATGCTCACAGATACTAATGACATTATTCTGATTGAGCCCACACCGCACTTCACAGTAAAGACGCGGCTGGTCCAGCCCTCTGGATTACTGAACTACCTTCCTAATACTAAGCTATTCACCAACATCTGCTCTTCCTCACTTGTTCCGCCCCCTTCTAGCCCTTTTCAGCCGCCTGAGACGTACAAATTGATCATGTCAGATCAGTGGGAAATTCCGATTGTCACATCATCACATCGGCTGGACACTGATAAGAAGGGTGATCAGTGCATTGTGTTTGACTGTGTTATCAACAGTGACGCGATGAGATGGGTCCAGAACGATAAGCAGCTGAGGGAGATTGTCATTGAGTGGTGTTTGGAAAGCGTGGAGGTGAGAAGTGAGTGTACCTTGGACCGAGAGAAGATTTCGATACCGAAGATGGTATCGAAGGGCAAACCAGGTGTCGTTGAATGGGTAAAGGAGGACCAGAGCAAGGAGCAGGGTGGTGTTTCTGAAATTTCCGAGCTGTTGGATATGAAGAGAATCGTCGAGGAGAATGATGATAATCTCGATACGAACGTCGAACTTCTTGGTCCATCGGTGAGCAATGGGAGAAAGCCGCTCATTCAGGAGATCAACGAGCTTACTATCGAGCCGAAGAAACAACAGTCACTACCAATCCGTAAAACAACACAAGCTGAAGGTAGTACGAAGCTTAAGTATGCGACTACGATGAGGAAGGTGGACACTGAAAGTGGGCATAAACTAATGATCGAGATAACGTCGCAGAACTCATCATCACTGGATTACGACCTCTCGTTGGATCACTCCACCAAGAGTCTCGTGCTGAAGAATATGAACCCACAGGTTGAGGCCAAAGACCTCATTCTTCCACTGCCCACAATGTTCCAAAATCCAGAGATCAAATCATTTTTCATCAAGAGAGAGCAAAAACTCGTTGTGCTGGTCAAGTGACAGTAAATTAATGGAATCCCTTGAATCTAAGTAGTACTTTAGCGGACAGAGAAGGCCCTTAATCTATCATTTAAACGTAAGCACGTGTATATTATGAGTTTATTGATCAGGCATTTGATACTTATTCAACAGTCAACTCCTCCAAATCGCCAGTATTTCCCTTCTCAGACTGCTCCACAATCTCATCTATTTTCTTAGAAGCCCACTGGAATCTTGGGTCAATGAGGAATGGACGGAGATCAAATCTGTTATCATCTGGCGAATACTGCTCAGCATGATATCCCGGAGTCATAGTGGTCATCTTGTGTCTGTTGACGGCGTAGAAGAAGAAGAATCTCTTGACTTTCTCCGCAACTTGGCGAGGGGTGAGGCGTGGGGTCCAGTTGTGGTACAATTTCAAGAACATTGAGTATGGACCACACTTCTGAATCTTTCTCAGACGTCCGAATACGGAGAGCTCCTCATAGGTCATACCCATATCGATCTCATCACTTTGGACGTAGGTCTCAGTGATTGGCTCTAGCTCAGCAGTTGGTGTGGCCTCCAGAAAATCTCTGAGAACAGGAAGGTTGAATTCAGTTTCAGCGTATGCAATAAATTTCTTCAAATCAGTCTTGGAGATACCGCCAATTGGGTTAATATCAGCGGAAGAGCAGTCGTACTTAGTGAGATATCCTCTGAGACATTCATCAACGTTAGCTGATCCCAGCACAAGCAGACCACCCCACTGTCTACCTCTCACCCAAGGCAAGAGTTGAGCAAACAAATATGCCAACACCATTCTCAAACGAGCCTGAATGTTTTGCAGGGCCAAATTCTCAGTCTGCGTACCACCAAAGATCTTGAATACCGGTCTCTTACCAGTAGCAACTTCAAACACTGTGACCACGGCCTCGACAAGGGTGTCCATATTAAGGTCCACATGATAGGAACCAACTTTCTCACTCAACTCCTTAGCCCTGTCTCTAGTCTCCTTAGACGAGTTCTTGGTACCCATGTAGGCCGTGTGGAATACCCTGCTAGCAAACTCTACTGGATCACTAGGAATGTATTCATCATCAACAGGCAATCCAGAAACCTTACGAGCATCCTTGATCACCTGTTCATTGCCTTTTCCGGCAGCACCAACCACTAAGCGACACATGGAGTGGACAATCACAGCAGTTGCACACGAGTCTATACCACCAGACAAAGGAAGGAAGTACCCCGCACCATTGCAGCGTCTGATGTAGTCCCAGAGCCAACAGGCTGGACCTAAAGCAATTTCTTCTTCTGGGGTATGGTAAAAGATTTCTTGGGACTTAGTTGGAGCAATTGATGGGTTGAATGTAATCTGCTGTGGTGAAAGTTCAGCTGGTACATGAACACGGTCGTATGATGGAGACTTTGTGGATTGAAGACCAAATGAGATTTGGGAACGGTAGGCCCTAACCTCTTCGAGGTCAACAGTAGCCGTGATGACCTCAACGTCCAAGAGAGAGAATTGCTTACCCTGCGCGACAACTTCACCATTGACAACAATGAGAGCACATCCATCGTAGTAGAGACGATCACCATCGCATCCCTTCTGATTGGAGTAAAGGTAGACACCACCGCACTTGGTAGTTGCCTCTTTGATAAGGTTCATACGTGTGTGGAGCTTACGAAGCTCGTGATGGGATCCAGACGAATTGGTGATAATTTCGACACCATCCAATGCCATCTCAATGTGTGGGGATTGAGGGGTGAAAAGCTCCTCACATGTTTCTGCTCCAATGACTGTGTCGAGTGTAGAAATCACGGCATCACCGAAGTCAACTTCCAACTGACCAGTGACCTTCTGAATCATACGTGGCAGTAGATACTTCTCAACGTGTCTAGGACGCTGCCATGGAGTGAAGTAACGCATCTCACGGTAGTTACCATCATTAGCGAGCCAGAGCTTTGGACGGATGAGAAGTATTTTACCATCGTATGAGATAAGACGACAGTTGTACTTGATGTTCTTGTGGATGACAGGCATACCGATATCGAGCAGAATTCCGTATGTTTCTGGGTTTGTTATAATAGAGCAGTACATTTCCCAGCTATGGAGATAGATATCCTGTTCGAGGAAGTGGTCCAGACATCCATAACCAGTTATTTCGAGCTCAGGTCCAACTCTAAGAGTGGCCTTCTTAGCCTTCGCCTGTTTGATGGATTCGAGAATGCGGTCTCTGTTACCCTCGAAATCCAGAGCCCACTGGTTGAGATTACAGGTTGCAACTGTGATTAGGTGACCCATTGTAGCGATAGCAATTTGAGAATATACGGGTGAGATAGTGAGTCAGTTTGTAAGCCCTATTAGCATCTAAGACAAATCATCGTGATATCAGTGGTGTCCTGATGTAAGCGCGAATAGGCGAACTCGTTTGATTTCTTTCGAGTACCAATGCACTCAGATCGATGACACATTTGAGGAGAACCATTGTTTCTTCATTCTTCTACTCCCACTACAGACCTCCAATGACTAAGGAAACGAAGTACACTATAGTAATCAAGCTGGGTACGTCCTCGCTTGTGGATGAGAACACGAAAGAGCCACGCCTGGCCACGATGTCGCTCATAGTCGAGACTGTCGTGCGTCTTCGCAGGGCAGGTCATCGAGTAGTGATTGTGAGTTCTGGTGGTATTGCCGTTGGACTGAAGACGATGGGTCTTGATAGACGTCCAAAGAAGCTGTCGCAGGTGCAAGCCCTTGCTGCTATTGGTCAAAGTAAGCTTATCGGTCGCTGGGACTCATTGTTTGCACAGCTTAACCAGAGAATCGCCCAGGTGTTGCTGACGAGGAACGATATTTCCGATTGGACGCAATATAAGAATGCCCAGAACACAATGAACGAGCTGCTATCGATGGGTGTTGTGCCAATTGTTAATGAGAACGATACGCTCTCGGTTGCGGAGATCAAGTTTGGTGATAATGATACACTGAGCGCCATCACAGCTGCACTCGTCGGTGCAGATTATCTCTTCCTTATGACCGATGTGGAGTGTCTCTACACGGCAAATCCAAGAACAGATCCAACTGCTAAGCCAGTGCTTGTTGTGGATGACATGGAAGAACTCAAAGTGGACACAAGCTCTTCTGGAAGTGATGTTGGTACAGGTGGTATGACGACGAAGCTCATCGCCGCGGACCTTGCCACAGAGGCAGGAACTACAATGGTGATCATGCAAAGTGATAAACCAGAAAATCTTTGGAAGATTGTGAACTACATTTCGCATCTCGAGAAGACTCCAGAACCAGCTACTGAGACATCTGAAGAGAAGCAGGTCCGCATTCTCAAGGAACTCCAAGACAACAACGTTCCACTCCACACTCGTTTCATCGGCCGTGATAAACATGTCAAGAACCGTGAGTTCTGGATGCTTCATGGTCTTCATACACATGGTGCAATCATAATTGATAAAGGTGCTCATGAGGCACTTACGCGCACAAACAAAGCGGGTCTGTTACCAGTTGGAATCATTGCCGTTGAAGGTGTCTTTCACGAGCACGAGTGTGTCGCTATCAAAGTTGGTCAAAAGAATAAGGATGGAACGTGGGACTCATCCAAGGCAACAGTGGAGATTGGAAGGGCAAGAGTTAATTACACTTCTACGGAGATTGAAAAAATCAAAGGCTGTCAGTCACACCAGATTGAAGGCTTGTTGGGTTATGCTGACTCGGAGTATGTGGCGCATAGAGATAATCTGGCCTTCCCTCCTGCGGTGATTGAGAAAAGTCAGTCAAGTCTTGAACTAGTCAATGCGTGACCACCAAAATACATAATGTTATAGAGCTGACAACGTTGTTCTAGTCCGCTTGAAAGATTCGAAACTGGGGCAGCTCCGTGCCTCTGGGCACGCTGACGTAAGCGAGCGAATTGTGGAGGCAGAAAGTAGAGTCGGGTTCGGACTACATCTTTTAAACACTTCGATAACATATAGTTCAAATTAGTTCGAGCCATGTCTCCTTCGAGTCTACCTGATAGCAAGGATACAGATACCCCATCCACTGCCTCAAAAACGGACCAATTTAGATTCGTTGGTGTCCTGAAGGAGAATACAACAACATCAACATCTCTGGAGCTGAATCCACCATCCAAGCGTCAAAAGGTATCGCAACCCCCCATCTCATTTACCATCACGATTGGAGATGAAAGAATAGACTTCTCCGCCTCTAAGAGGACAAAATTAGAGAAGCTCTTCAAGTCCGTCTCAAAGAATCGTGGAGTACCTCTCGAAGCGATTACATTTTTGTACAAGGACAGAGAACTACAAGCATCGGAGACGCTGGAGTCTATTCGACTTCAAGATGGCGATGTCATCGTCCTTCGCCTCCTTACCCAGCCGAATCAAACTACACTTTTACCTTCTGCAGCTGCTGTTCAAGAAACAGCCACGGAACATCCAGTTATAAAACCACAATCTTCAAAGTCACCCATTCAGGGGGACCTTATACCCAAACAACAAGTCGAAGAACCAACACATTCAGAGCCAGAAACTTCGAAAAGAGTGACGAAAACATCTGAAATCGCTGAATTAACAGTGGGGTTACCAGGACCGAGACGCACAGAGCTAACATTCCGCTTTCCATGTCTGAAGGTCGAAGAGACCATCTACGCCAAACCGAAATGGCCCCTCAAGTCAGCCATTAACACCTTTATCAAAACCATTCCATACACAACGAAGGTTGACAAACTCAAATTTTTCAAACATGACGGACAGGAAGAAATAACGACCACTGATGAAAAGGCTTCACTTGATGACCTAGGGTTCACCAACGGAGACGTGATTTTCGTCAAGCACACACTCCCGGAACAGATGTACAGCTGCTGGACGTGTCATCCAATGGTATCCGATGGTATAACAGCCCTCGCCAAGTTTGATGTAGTTCTGAAGTTCTTCCATCCAGATCTTGAGGACCCTGTCCTTTTTACAAGTCGTGATTTGGCACCAACGAAATATGTCTCTGATAGGTTCGCCAAGAAGTTCAGCTTGCCACAATGTCACTTTGCTTACTTCCTCGATGATGTGCCATTGCCATTGGACAAGCCATTGAAGGAGATTGGATGTAAAAGTGGAATGGAGTACAACGTGTACTGTAAGAATGTTGACCCAGATAATGGTAAAGAGTTTGTTAGGACTGGAACCGCTGTGATGCGGGGGCGCTAGAATATGAGCATGAGATGCAGTTGAAGATGATATCAAATTCCTTGACCACAGAAACACACACAGTGGCCCAGTACAGCTAATGAAAACAATCGACGAATATGATTATGACGAAATCCGTCATCCGTACATTTTAATTATTAAGACCCATCTCCTACCAAAGCAACTTCCTCAAACAGTCTTCTAGAGTAATCTACAATCTCCTTGTTTTTGTTCTCGACCAGCTTCACCTCAGCATCCATGTCCAAGCCAACCCAAGATGGCGGCTGTAAGTCCGGAAGGCCCAAAGTCCACTTGTTCAGCTGACCAATTTCGATCACCTCTGGGAGAGCAAGCGTCTCATCCGGGCCTGCATTTGTAGCATCCTGGATAAGATTGAACCCATCGTTGAAGATATCCACTGTGAACAGCTTTCCGGCAAGAACTCTCAGAACAATCAGGTCAGACTGCACGTCAACCTTACCACCATAGACGATGTCACCAACAAGGAACTGCAACGCACTCCAATCAATGAGCTCAGGGGAGACATTGGTTCTTCCCGCATGAATCACATCGAACCATCTGTCAATCAAGAAAGTAGCACCTTCAAAGTCGGAATCGTTGAATTCGTAGTTCTTGGTGAAACCCATTGGCACGTATCGTGACCTCTCTTGGACAATGGCATGGAACCAGCACAACATGAATAGAATTTGTGATTTCTCAACGGGTACAATATCTTTTGGTCTTGTGAAAACAGCCTTTACGCACTCCATCATGATATTCTTGACACCTGGTGAGTTCTCAGTTACCAGTAGACGTGAGTATCTCAACAACGTTCTAGGAAGAGATGCCTTGATGTCACAGGTGAGGAAGAACTTGAAGCCAGAATGCGGTAAGAGGCCCTGTAACTTCTTCTCTAAGTACTCCAGCCAACCTGGGGCAGTCTGAACGTTCTGAACAAGCAGCCATTCACCTGATTTGGCACATCTGTCGAGCTCTCTGGTAGCAATCTCAACAGCTTCAGGTGAACCTAGAGCTATGACACGAATTGGCTTCTGTTCCATTTGAGCAAGATTTCTAACCTTGGAGGATGCATCACAACCGGCAACAGCACCAAGAATAATTGGTCGATGATTAGACTCTGACAAGACATGCGCCATGTCATATTTGGACGAGAAGTGGCCCGAACCTGTGCTCAAGAACTGAGAGAGCACCACCAGAGATTCTCCGATACCCTTGTGTAGGAAGTAGGAATCCAAGAAATCACTGAGCTCGTCAATCTCCAAACCAGTAGACTTGACAGTTGAGAGCACATCGACACCTGTGAGGAGCTTTGAGGCAGTGGTGTCTGGGATCTCCACTAGCATGATAGCAAACGCATCCTTGACCACACGACAGGAATCCTCATGACCTCCACCAGCAAGCAATGCCAGGACAAATCTGGAGAGCAATTCACCATCCTTTTCCTTCATGTAAATCAATGCAAGACACAATGCAAACACCATCTTATCACGCGTAGTCAACGACAGCGAGATTTCGGCAAATACTTCCTGGTAGAGGGAGAGCACAAGTTGTTGAACTCTCTCAGATTGGGTAGATATCTGTTGGGACGGAAATAACAGAACACGAGTAACATACTCAAGATAAGACGATAAAGAGAAGTGGTAAAAGTCAGACAAGATGTTCAACCTCTCAACAACAGCAAATATCAATGCAACAGCTCTGGAGAATGGTTCATATTGCACAATAACACCATCAATATTGGCCATAACGTTAGCAGTCTCAGCAATCTTCTCCTCGACCAAAGTAGACTCCTTTTTCAAGTCCTCCAGAGTTGCTAATAACTCACTGTTTTCCAACAAGTCACCACGGGATTCGCTCAAGGCAGTCAGAAGGGAGTCTTCCAAGCCTCTCAGCTTCACCTTGAACTCAGTATCAAGCTTAATCAGCTCCAATCTTTGGTTCTCCAGATCTGGTCTTTCGCTAGACAGGGCCATGTTCAATGCCTGGACTTCAAGACTGCTGTTCGTGACAGTGAAATCCACAGTAACAGTTCTCGTTAGGACAAAGGGAGATGGACGGATGTTGGCATCTCTGCTGTGTAAATAAAGTTTGAAGTTCTTCGAACAGTCAATATCTCTCCCACCAATCTTCACCAAAGTCCTTCCACCGACTTTCTGGAAATCACCATTCAAGACTGGGGACACAATCGGATCAAAGTATTCGGAATCCTGAATGACAAGCAAACCTCCAAATCTGAGAGAGTTCTCTAGAGTTCTGACAAATCCATCGTCCAGGAAACTGGTAATACTGATCTTTTGTGGTGAAATCTTGGAGGTGATGACGTCGAGAATACTTCCAAATGGATCAATGATTAATGGAATACGATCACAATTTTCAATGATGGTGACATTCTCAAAGAACAACTCATCATTCGAGAGTCCATGACCTTCCCAAGCGAGCAAGTTGGCAGGACTGTTGAGGAAGTTGACAAATCTGAACTGATTATCAAACTTGATGTTGGCTCTGCTTAGCTGCTGAAGACATGTGCTCATGAACTTCTGGCGACCCTTGCTATCGAAGCCACCGGCCCAAGTTAATTGCGCAGCAGCAAGAAGTGAGTTACCAGCAAGACACTTGTACTCGTCAGCAAACTTCTGGACCGACTTGGTCCAACGAGCACGCTCTTCAGTTAAACTGTCCACTAGCTTCATGGCTCTACCGGCCTTACCCTCCACAGTTGACATTTGCGACTTGATGTTCTCAATATCACGGATCAACTCAGAGTATTCATCCTTGAAGCTCTCAATGCTCCCCTGTAACTCTTTAATCATATCGTCAGCGGCAGCTAGTCTGGCTTGAGTGCGATCAGATTCTTCTTCGAGGGCCTCAACCTCATCTCTTAGTGGACCAATCTTATCAAGAACAAGAGCGTACTTCACCTGCGCTTCGACCCATTGTAGGAGAGGACCACATGCCTTACTTGCTCTGTCAGCAGCCTGGAAGTTGTAGTCCGTCCTCGAAAGGTATGTGCTTTCCATGAATTCACGAACCTCTGGAGTTACCTGTTCTTCACAATCAAAGTTGACAATGTTGGCAATGAAATCGTCCTTACGAATGATGGACTGAACATCCCTCCAGCTTCCAACCTCGTAGCCAAGCAGGACGCACACAGACTCAAGTGTTAGCTGAACAGCGGCAGGCGGGTTGCCCATTGATCTGAGCTCAGTCAAGTGTTGCTTCTTGATGTTTTGTACGCCACGTCTGGCTTCAAGGACAGCAGGCTCAGCTAGAGCCAGATCTTCCATAACCACTGCACGTCTTTTTTCAAGAATCACGTCCTGTCTCTCAAGAGCCGCTTGAATTTCAATGGATGCTTCCTGTTTTCTCTCAGCCTCATTCTGCTCCGTCAAGATCTTGTTTAGCGTCCGTTTTGCATCAATTTCCTTCTGCTCCAGGACTGTCTTTTTCTCAGCAAGATCATCCTTTAGGCGTTTGACCTTCAAGACTGTTTCTTTAAGCCTGATGAGACCACTGTCAACATGTTTCTGATGTTCCTTGAGCTCAGCATCCTTCGCGTAATAGACCGAGGTAAAGTTCTTGATACACTCGATGAGTTTACCAGGAGAGGAAAACTTTTTGAACGACTTGTGGATCGAGATAAGTGAGTCAACAATGGCATCTCTGTACATCAAAATGTCGACACCATTATCACTGGCATAGCCTTTAGGTTTCTCATAGTCCTGTCTATCAAGAGGAACCATCTGTAGCATCTCAGTTGTGACCTGGCTTAAACTCTTGTCCGACCAGTCACCCATCCAGTTCAAGACACATCTGTTAAACAGAGCTGGTGAGGCAATAATCTGTGGTGCATTCAGGGCTGTCGGATCACTGATAGTAAAGACCACATGTAAGTTTTTCGCAACCTGTTGGGTGAACCAATCATACAGCTCCTCCTGGGTATCCAAGAGAAGACCACGAGCAATGACTTGTTCTTTACAAGAGTTGAGTAACATGACTAGCTCTTCCTGGTCAAAGATTTCTTGGATTTGTGAATTGGCCAAAAGCGAGTTCATCCTCTCCAAGAAGGCGCCATCCAAGATCGTAGACTCGTCAACAATGAAGCAGATCCTCTCATCCTCTACACCAGATCTCTTCAAAAGATCCTTCAGTGTGGCATCAAACTCATTAAGGGTGTATCTTCTGTTGACACCTAGCTGGTGGATTTTGAGACCATTGATCCATGAAACAAACTTTGTCAATGTTGTTTTACCACTACTGGATGGACCCACCAGAATCATATGTCCCTGTGCCTGCTTCAAGACACGGTCAATCCGGAGAATGTGATCAACCGCTTCATCATAGAGAGCCAGTTCGACGTCCAACACCTCATCGGCAAACACTCTTAATCGTTCCTTTATGAACGGGACAATGTCCTCAAGCTGAACTGGATCATAGCCTAAAGATAGCCAATCACTGTAAAGAACAGGTCTGACAAGAGCATCCTCGAGATCATGAGTAGGGAAGAATTTTTTGGCAGTCAGCATGATCAAATTCCAAGTCCAGAGCCTCTCATCCTCATTAACCAGTCGGTCGCTGAACAAGCGGAGTGCCTCATGTGCCCAAAGACGAATCAGACCCGAGAGGCCCATTTGATCGAGCGGACGAAGAGCAGAATAGATTCCACGGACCCAGCGCGTCAGCTCGCGGGGAGAGTAAATGTAGTGTTGCTGAACACCAGATGAAAAGTGTGCCACAGATTCCGAATAGACTTCCAAGATGGCCCCTGTGAGCTCTTTGGTGTAACCAGACAATTGCGGAACAACCTTGAGCACAGAGGCAGTAAAAGCCTGGTAGATTTGTTCCAGAGCCAAACGACCAGGATAATCAACCATCACAACCAGAACGTGAGAGAGGAAGCGATCGGAAAGAACGATACGGCCACTGTCTGTTGGAGGATTGCAGGCACCAACAAGCTGAATATCCTTGATGTGGACCCACTGTCTGTCAGAAGTGCGCCAAAATCCCTTTTTCTCAATAAGTTGTCTGAGGAATGAGATGACATGCTGTGTGCCATACTCATCCTCGCGCGGAAGATTGATCTCATCAGCAAACAGAACGACGCGCTTACCAGCCAATTTTGGACGAAGCACAAAACCATCTGCTGTTCTTTTGTATTCACAGAGTTGTTCAAGTGCTCTCAGCACAGCTCGAGGCTCAGTTTCCTTGGAAAAATTCATGTTGATCAAATCAACATCTGGAGAGCGCTCCAAAGCCGCGTACAAAGTCATGGTCTTACCAGAACCTGGTGGGCCACACAAAAGCATGGATTGCTTCTCCCGAAGGACAGAGTAAACCAGTTGCTCATGCTTAACAGTATCAATAGTTTGAACAACTGTGTTTGGATTGGCAATTGCATGCGTCTCAAGTACAGTGGGTGGAACTAGCTCACTAATGTTGATCCATCCACGTTTTTCATCAACGTCATAGTCAAGTAAGTTGTCAGACTCATCATCAGGTAGAAGATTCTGGAAAGCGGCGATTTTGGACAATGATTTGGTGAATGATCGTTTCTCCTCCGTGGTGCACGCACCTGCGAATGACCATACTAATGCCAGCATTAGACATCGGATAACAAATTCTCGAGACATGGGTGTGTCCAAATCATGACGGTCAAGGAGTGAACGAAGCAGAACAAACAAGTTTCGAAGAGTAGATAGTGCGGAGACACTCATGACCGGATGAAGGATCTGAGCTGAAGTGGTTATCAGAGACGCCAGCAGCTGACTTGGAAGAGCCTCAAACACAATCTTGGCACACTCCAGCCTCGAGCCAGAAGTGTATTCCTCATTCGAGGATGGAAGAGTCTCAAATAGGTGAATTTGGTGGGCGTAGACATCCGCCAAGGAGACGACACCCTCCTCAAGCCAAATCATACCGCATCTACTCACGGTAGCAGGCGTAGCATGAGCAAGGCCGTCAACCTCAAACACCAATCTAACACTATTTGGGATGCGGAGTCTCTCACCGTTAGGAAGGGTCAAGATCTTGTTGTCATCCAACACAGAGTTCAAACTCTCAACCCAGACGGGATCAATATCACCATCAAACACAATCCATGTTGCCTTTCCAGATTCACCACGAAGATCTTCATTGAGCCTTCTAATGATCAAAGTGAACAAACCATCAACCCATTCCCTAGTGATTGGATCCAAGTAACCAAACAACTGAGACTTTGTCATGACTTTGGGGTCAATTATGAAGGAGACAAACTCTGTGCCTGTTGTCTTGGTAATGGCACTGAGCAGAGTTTTCCACAGAAGAGATTTTCCGCTTCCACTCTTACCAACAATCATAACACCCTGCTTGGTTTCCTGGACCCTAAATAACTGGACTGCCTTGGTGAGCCAGCCTTCTGACGCAACAAGACCATCTTGCATAGCACATGACTTCAACGCATCTCTGAGATCGGAATCTTCGTCGACAGCAAGAATACCAGGGAAAATATCCTGCATGAGGCCATTGTAAAGCTCAATATCGGAGCTGACAAGCCTTGAAAGTACCATTTCATCAAGCGCCTTTACAATAGCTTGAATTGATTTGGTGGCTGTTCGGGTGCGGACCTTTGCTGCATGCTCCAAGGCACTTTTTAAAGCTCTGAGACCAAAGTCGTAGTGAATCTGAGAAGAGCAGCTCTCTGAAAGAGACTGGAAGAATTTCACAACAGATACAGCAGAGTTTCTAGCATCATCAAAACCTCTGGCCCGAAGAAGCACTTCAGCAATCACCAGTGTATCGGGCTTCTGCATTGAAAAGCTTCTGAACAGTTTTTTCAGGTTGTCTGGAAGAGTTGTTCTACCAGCATACTCTGGGTTCATGGTCACAAAGACACCAGTTCCGTCGCCCATCGGAGTTGCATGATCTAGAAGCTTGACAGTGCGGCCCTCATGCTTTAGTGCAAGCTCGATGAGCTCCAGCTGGGACGACACTGCGGACAAGATGTTCTTGTCGAGTCTGTTGAACTCATCAAAGCAACCCCAGCCACCTATCTGACAGATACCAACTAGAAGACGAGTGATGGCCTGGAAGTCGAACGACTCATCACAGTTGAAGACCAGTACCATCTTACCAAGGTTCTGACCAAGCGCCTTGATAGTCTCGGTTTTACCAGTACCAGCAGGACCAAATGGAGACCCACCCAAACCTTGATCAAGGGCTCCAGTCATGGCGAGGAAACATGAGTTCAAGAGGGGTGTGTAGACCAGTCTATCCATAGAGCCCAAAAACTCGTAACCATAATAGAACGACTTGGTAGAATGCTTGACGATCAAAGACTTCAGTGGATCGCTCTCCTCGCGATTTATGTAGAATCTCTGGTTCTTCAACCAGGTGAAGTGAGTGCAGGTGCAGACTCTTGACTTGAGCATCTCAGACACAACATCTTTGTGGTGGACAGACTCGATGATGAGCGCCTCCTTCTTCTTGCTCAGGCTTTCTGGAAGGTCACCAAGCTTCAACAGCAATGAGTCAAGATCAGCCAAGACTGTAGACAAGGTGCCATCTGTGACAGCACTTTCCACACTTTTGGTCCACATCACCTGTAGAGAAAGCAATAGGATCTGTGAGGGATAGATCGTGACCCATTCAGAGACAGACAGCGACTCAAAAGCAGGTATGGATTCAGTAAGTAGCTGTGAAAGAGTAATTTTAATTTCATAATCGAGTTGATTCAACCATTCATCAAGTCTCTGATATTTCTCCAAGCACACGGGGCTTCTCAGCGTCATGACTTCGCCATCAGAAGACTGAACAGATGTAATCTTGGACCCAGAGTTGCCATAACCCACAGAAGAAACACCAGCAAACATCTTCTTGAAGTGCTTACCGACATTGTCCTTATTGGCAATCATATCTATCAGGTCATCATTTCCAACGAAATAAAGCCTTGCGCACAGTTCTCTCTGTTTCTCCAAAAACTCGCCGAGTGCCTTAGAGATACGATTCATGGACTCACAAATTCTTTCAAAGGTCTGGAACAGGTCTGGGATAGACGAGATTTCAATAGCAAGGTTGTGACGATGAAGTTTTGCGAGTATTGCCAAATATTCACTGGATACCGAGTGGAAACGAGAGTATTCCATTGGAAGGAGTTTTCGAACACCAGAACTGGCATCGAAGACACCATCCAGGTCTATCCACTTTCTCTGGACTTCAACCCATATGTCAACAATTTGATAGAGCGAGTTCAGTGTGGTTTCCCAATGTGTAATATCCTTCTCAAACACCTTGAATACTGGTGAGTTCCTCATAGAGCTAAGACTGGCAATGTCATTCGAAGCAAGCTCAAGCAACTGTGGGAAGTTTTTGACCAGACGTTGCAACTTATACTCAAAGAACACAAATCTTTGATCATCCCAAGCATCTCTAATCCCCTGTAGTGCTTCCTCAATGGCCCTTTCGGAGTTGGCCTGCTCAATGATAGATTTAATGATACCCTGGTTCAGCAGCAAGTTCAAGTCCCAAACATGACCAACTGTCAAGTCAGTAGTATAATCACGCCCGACAGCCTTGAATAATGCCTTCATGTGTCTTTCTTTGACATAGTCCTCCTTCAATGAGACCAAGGTCTTCTGAGTTGTGGAGAGCTCAGTCACCGTTTTGAGGAAATGCTGAAATGGCTGATGCTGACGAACCCGAACAGGCATGGCTTTGGTGTTGGAGACCAGCTCTTCGAGTTGGCTCCTGAGAGAGCGTGGCTTGAGAGTAGACCACTTCATGTTCCTCAAGTCTTCCAACGAGCCCCATAGACCTTGTATGGAGAGCCAAACCGACTTCAAATCCTTCAATTCTTGAAGGGTCGAGTTCAAATCTCCATTCACACCGACTGGAATGGCAAGAAGAGCAGTAGCATCGAGCAAAAGCGTTCTGCGGGACTGGATGGACTCAAGGTACCTCTCCATATCATCTAGAGAAGCAATAGCATCCTTTGGACTGAGAGAATTATCAGTTGGCCTAGATGAGAGCCAGTTTTGGTGAGCTTCTGAGATCGCATTTTGGACTCTGGCGCACTCACTTTCGAGGGTTTTCCGGATCACATCAATGTGCTCATCAATGGAGTTGCTGCGTCTGAAGACAATCTCAAGCAGCGCTTCGAAATCATTCTCGAGCTGATCAGCGAAGACATGGTCCGCAGAAAGCTTGAATCGAAGTTTGTAAAGCAGTTTTTCAGCAGTGCGAAGGTCCTGGATCAAAGTTCTCAGCTCCTCAGCACATCTCTTCTGTTTCTGGACATTCATGATCATCTCAACAGTGTCCTGTACGGATGAAATATTTAAGTCATTCTTTTCCAGAGATTTGCGAGCATTAACAATTCTGTTGTGTGTGGATCGTGTGGTGACACTCAGGAAACCAGCAAAGCGTGCGAGAACATCACGATTCCATAAGTTGAATCTCGAGATTATTTGAACCCTAGTGTCATCAAAGTTGATGACTAGGGGACCAAACGTTCTTGTGACCTCAGCATTGTCGAAGAGAACACGAGATTTCTGGATTTCTTCGAATAGAGTGAACCACCCAGTAAGTGTTAGATCGGCGTACATCGTGTCGGAATTGACATCCCACAGGGCCTGGAACTGGTACCATGTATCAACAAATGACGTGGCATTACTAAAGTCCTGCTCCAGCAATGTAAGCATTTCCTCCAAATGACGTGTTATCTTGTCCATGTGAGGAGTGAAGCTCAGTCTTTCAGCCTCTGATGGGGAGTGTAAAGTCCTCACGATGATTTTCTTCTGGGATAACAGGGTTTCAACAATGTCATGGGCGTATTGGTACAACCTAGCCTTGGATGTTTCAAGAAGCGGATGCACTGCCAGAGCCGATCCGACCTGGATTTGATGCTCCATGGTAATACCAGTGATTGAAGTCTTAGTGAAACGAGCAATCAGAGCCTCAATCAAAGAGTTGTTCAGACCATCAACGAACGCATCTAGTCCGGAAAAGCCTGCACTTGAGATTTTGTCAGTAACTGTTTGCAGATCACGAGTACATGTACCAAGGCCATCTGAAGAAAACTCAATAGTCTTGATGTTCTCCAAGGCAGTGGAAATGTCATCCTGATATGACTGCAGGGCCTCAGCCTTATGGAAAAGCTTTTCGATAGAGCGCTCAAGGTCCATAATCTGTGATAACTGGTTGTGCTCTGTACTTGAAATCTCCGCAACTTCAAGATCCTGAGATCTCGAAAGTGATTCCCAGTCAATGGACATGCATGTAGCGATGAGCTCATAAATCTGCTTCTTCTCGGCAAGAAGCAGCACTTCACTCTGTCCTAGTGATTCGACCTTCTGCAAGGTAGACTCAAGTGTTCGCAACGACTCTTTCAGGATTATAGCATGTGGATAAACTTTGCGAACCTGTCTGGAACTCACGATCACACCATGTGGAACAGCAAACTTCTGCCAGCAGAGAGCCCTGACTTCCTTGAATAATGACATCAATGAGTCATCAAAGTTGATAGTGAGTGTTGTTGTGTTGTTTTCTTTCACAAGATGAAATATTTTGCCGCTGACAGTTTTGCCAGCAACGGAGTCGAGCCATTCGCTATAGAGGCCCTGAACGTTTAGCTTGTTCTTGAATGTCATACTCTCGGAGTAGATCTTTTGGCCCTCAGCATAAGAACTCCATTCCTTACCTAAGACTAGCTCAATCCTTTCAAGAAGGTAAATCAACTTCACTTCAGTCTGTCTGGCCCATATTAAAGAGAAAGCAATCTCTGGGTAGTCTTTTAGGGGGGCAAATGAGTCAAACTCTTTCTTGTTGGTGAAATTGTGTTGAAGATGGGCAATCTCGTCCTTTACAACGGCAAGGAGTTGAGACTGATACTCCTGAATAGCTCCTCTTATGCGTGGTCTCTCAAGCAGTGACTTATGGCTACCAAAGACCTGAAACATCTCGTTGAAGTTTGAGGTAGCCTCAAGTTTTGTTCTCAATTGAGCGACAATGTGGTTCTCAATCTGCTGAATTCGGTTGTCATACGTCCTCTTGGCAGCATTCCAGTTCTTGCCTTGCTCGAGAAAGTCAACATCTCTAAGGGCTGCATATGCGTGCTCAACATCATCCTGCGGCATCTCAATGTTTCTCACTGTAGCGACAAAGTTTTCATGCCTCGTCCTAAAATCGAGAGCGTCAGCAAGCCTCTCCTTGATGTAGTCAGTTTTTGGATTGATCTTGACAAAGATGAACTTTTCGCCACGTTTTCTGAGCAGCTCACGGGAAAGATTGACAAACTCCTTGACCTGTCTATCCCAAGTGTCAAAAACAAACTCCAGATCCTGAACCTGTTTCGTGAATGCCTCAAACTCCAGAGCCATAAGATCCTGAACCATCGGTTTGAGTTTGTTGTCCAGGTCCGACGAGATGGCTTCAACGAAACGAAGAGCCTTGTTGACAGGGTATGATGTAATACGAAGCTTCTTGAGATGGTTCATTATCAGAACAATGGCCTCCTCAATCTTGGAGAAAGACTCAGCAGCAACAAGTTCATTCAAAGGAATGTCTTTCATGAGTTTGTTATAATCCACAGCACGAGCCATGGCATCCTTAATACCGATATCGGACATGAAGCTGACAGTGGCGTGGTAACGCTTTGCGTACTTGAGAACCTCTAAGGAGAGTTGGACATCTGAAGAATCGAGCTGTTCTTGGATAGCAGTAAGCGAGGATTCCATAGATATCCAGAAGTTCGCCTCATCAAGAGCAGATCCCTCAGAGACATCACGGTCCATTCTGGTCAGGGACTGAATAGAACGGACCCACTCGTTCACGATGGTTTGCACACTGTTGAGGAAGGAGGTATCGTTGAGCGTACTCTCATGAATGATTTCGGTATAATTATCCAGCGTTGCGCCGTTAGACACAGCCTCTCGAATGATGGGATGTGATGTGCCTATCAAGTCAGGAACCTGGATCATTTGCTCGAGGTGTTGGAGTGACAGCGCAAGCTCATTGATCTTCTTTTTAGTTGAGGTGACAACGTCTGTACGATTCTGGGATGTAATGGCATCAAAGTAGGTGCCGACACCAAGACTCACTAGTAGCCTCAGTGTATCGAATGAACCACCGTGATGTGGAATATGGACAACCTGAAGTTTCTTGTCAATGTCCCCAACGATTGGGCCCTTCTCCTTGATCACAACCATTGTGGCGACAGGGGTAACATCAGGGACATCATCTAATTGGAGAGACACGACCCAACCATTGGTGTGTTTGGTAACAAAGAGTGTAGAAGCGACCGGGTCAGAGATAAACTCAGAGCAGGCTCTTTTGACCTCTGGTGTATTGAAATGGACGACGTCGTCCGACTGTGCGGCATGGAGAATTTTAGTTAGGCCGAAGAGGTGATCGATGAGATCAGCCGGGGTGATAGCCGGCAGTCCTTCATCCATGACTATGAATCGTTAGTAATTCATCTGATAGAGTCGATTTTGTTCACCTACTTCAAGGATAGGACGGTATAAACCTCTAGGTATCTGAGGTGTATAGTCTAAATAGCAGAAAGTGTTGAGGCGCTCGCGTCTGTTTACATTTCATGGCGCACGCGTCAGTGATGTCCGGATGTTCGCGAAGAGATGCGGCTTCCCCGGACCAGCCTCGCCGTGGAGATGAATCTCTCCTTTTATTCTCGCTTCCCTATGAGAGATTGGCCACCTTCCTCTATAACAACCGTAGACAGCTACCAATGGACCTACAAAGGAAATTGTTTATCAAGAAGATGAGCCGGGAGCAGGCGTCATCTGGTGCCGAAGATCTCCAGCGTTACTCATCCGAGGCTAAAGACGAGTTAACACCATTGCGTCCACCATCCCCGCCTATGCGGAACTCCTACTCTTCTGACAGCATTGACTCAATGGTCTCTCTTCCCACATGGGAGGACTTTTTTGAGAAACGGAGCTTACTACGGAGAGGGGACGACACATTTCGCGTGTACTACACCGAGCCGAAGAGTGCTGAATCTCCCGTGTTCGTGTTTCACCATGGTGCTGGATCTTCGGCGTTGTCTTTTGCTCTATTGGCAAGCTCACTGGTCGAAGGATTTGAAAAGGATACAGATGGTAAAAAAAATGGTTGTGGTATAATGGCCTTTGACTGCCGCGGGCATGGTGAGACGCGTGTCATGGAGAAAGACTATAAGCTCGACAGTTTAATTGAAGATGCAATATTTGTGATACAGACATTCAGGGAGATGGCGAATGCTCGAAGTAACTCAATATTTTTGATTGGTCACAGTTTGGGTGGTGCAGTGCTGACTGGAAGCTGCTATCGTCTGGTGAATGAGTTTGGGGTCGATGTTAAGGGTCTCGGGATGCTTGACATTGTCGAGGATACCGCCGTTCATTCACTTCAGGGCATGCATACATACCTTTCTAACCTCCCAAAGTCATTCGGATCATTACAGAGTGCCATTGATTGGCATCTTAAGACCGGACTTATACGCAACAAAACCTCAGCAGAGGTTTCGGTGCCCTCCTATTTCAAGCGCCTGGACTCAGGGCGGTACGTATGGAGGATTGACTTATCACAGACAGCAGAGTACTGGAACACATGGTTTGTGGGTCTTTCGAAGCAGTTTGTGAGTGCCCCAACGTCGAAACTATTGATCTTGGCTGGAACAGACTCTCTAGACCGTGAGCTGATGATTGGTCAGATGCAGGGAAAATACCAGCTGGTAGTGTTCCAGGACTCGGGCCACTTCATCCAGGAAGATGTTCCAAAGAAAACTGCTCTGACCTTGATTGACTTCTGGAAGAGAAACGATAAGAAAGTTGTTGTCATCAAGAGTACATGGGGTGCCAAGAAGTGAGGCACAGCCCTTCTTATTTAATGAGGCATGACCTCTCAGAGTACTCCATGCTTGAATATAAATTACCAGAGGTATAGTAATGACAATGATTTATGATTTTAATAACACTGCCGCTCTTCGACTAAATTCTTAGTTACGAGATTTTAGAGCAGTAAATAGTACATTGACATCATGAAACCGTAGCATATTTCCCAACTTGGTGAAATCAATCATTTGGCGTCGCCAGGCGAACGTCTCTCCGGCTGCCACACACCCTTCACCTGCGTCGAATAGACACCGGGCTTTTGTATCGCACTGGGCGGTACATCCGGAGGGCCCACACAACCATGACTGCTATTATGTTTTTCATATATGAGGGCCTGTTGCACTACCATATTTTTGAACTCAGGGGAGCTGTTCATGTATGCTGTTGTAAGCATGCTTTGCTTCTCTTGTACGAGGCCGTTGAAGAGGGCATGGAACTCATGAAGCTCTTGTAGTGTTGAGATCTCTTCAAAACACGAGCGAAGGCGATTACGTAGGGAAGGATTTAGCATTACATCTTGTGATGGATACTGAGGGGGCATAACTGTTGCTGGTGGTGGTGGGAGCGGTTGTGTTATAAATGGTACTGGGTTCTGCATTGATTGGAGTAGAGGTTGCGTCTGTGTATTTGACTTCGCATCAGCAGACCACTTGGCGCTGAGAGGTGTCTTGGCTGGGGTTGTTACTGAAGTATCAGCGGACTTCGCTGGTGTCCCGCTCACTCGTGTCTTGGGCTGCTTGGTCTTTGGAGTTTGCTCAACCATTGAGTTGTCAGGGGTTACATCGTCCTCTGTTAATGCAGAGCTATCAGCTAGTGGTTCAAGGTCCCCATCGTCCTTTCTTTTACGACCACGTCTCGGTGGTGTGGGTTTGCTGTTCGATGGAGGTGTGGTTCTCCACCTGGAGAAGAGCGGTGTTCCCTTCGTGACATCAGATTCAGCGTTAGGCGAGGCAAGTTTCATTGGTGTCGTAGCTTTCTTCGCGTACCCTTCCACACGAAATGTATGGACACCTTCTGTACGTGCCATTGTTGGTGATGTGTAACGTTAAACCTGGCCTTCTCCAGAGAGAGAGAGAGAGAGACGCGTCGTGGATGTGACAAGCTACCATCTTTTGTTAGTATACTGGAGTGGTAGGCGCCACATCTTATTACCGGACGTATGAAACCCCGTCAAAGGGTAAATGATGGTTGTAAAAGTCCTATCAGCTGTCCAGAAAAATGAATAAAGGAACGAGCATAGCATTATAGTACAAATCATACAGAAAGGTTAGTTATACACAACTGTGATATCAGTTGCTATTGCTAACGTGATCTGGGGTCTTAGCCTTCTCCTCGACAACCTTGGCTTCCCTTTTTAAGTTCTGCTTTAGCTTCTCATTTTGTATGACATAGTCAAAGAGAATTTTGTTCTCGATAGAGTCAATCTCGGTGGTCCAGCTGTCCATTATCTGCCCCATTACTCTCATGTACTCACGGATTTCAGCAACCTCCTCAAGCGTGGTCAATGTATTAATCTGCGCCATTCGAATGCTGTAGAACATATCTGGATCTGGAAGGAATCGAGTTGGAGTATATTTAGAGGATTTCCACAAAGGCACAGATGGGCCAGAAGCGTCTGGAACACTAGCTGGTGTATTGTCTTGCAAGGCGCCAGGAGGCTTCTGCTTTTTGACCTTCTTACCATCATCGTGGTCATTGGACTTTTGAGATGGGATGGTACTGGCTGCCCTGGCAATTCTAGCAGCTTCCTTCTGCTCTGGGGTCATTTTGGGTCTGCCCCTTTTCTTTGGTACATTTGAACTGCCTGATGGGGTGCTGGTCAAACTAGCAGAAGATGACAGCTCACTTTTAGCCACGTTGGAAGGTGTGATAGTCGGAACAGCGATGGATGTAGATGAAGTAGTTGGCTTTGAGGAATTTGAGTCGGCGGGGTTTTTAGACTTTGGTGGTCTACCTCTCTTCTTCTTCGGAGGCTCCGTTGAGTTAGCCAGGGAATGAGGCACACTTGACGGCAAGGTTGTTCCTGGGAAGGGTACAGAATCAACGGATACCTTCGCTTTTGGTGGTCTCCCTCTTTTCTTCTTCGCTGGATTGGCGTTTTCAGCAGATGGAACTGTATTACTCTCGAGCTTCTTCAGGAGAGGGGTCTTCACATTGTTTAGGGTCTTTTCAGGTGACGACACGGGTGTCTTGAGAGCCGAGAAGGCTCCAGAAGATTGCCCAAGTGACATTCGGGGGTAGGAGAGTATATAAAGACCAGTAACTGAGGTCAAAGGACAATCAAGTTGTTTGGCTCGCTAGATTTGTGAAAATGACGCGTCTTGTAGTGGGGCATGTACACTACAGCGGGTTGCTGTGGCAAGAGGCGCGGGTGCGGGAACGTGTGGCCTTGTGGAGGTTCTGGAGTTGATGACTGAGGACCCTATGAATCGCTGCGTGTGAGGTGCGGTAGAAAGGAACACTGTTCTGGACAGGCTGACTCGATTGATGTCTTCAAGGAAGATGTTGATTCTACTAGTTGATGGGGGGCTGTTTTTATCAGTCGACGCGCGCACACGCGTTTCAATGTGGCCCTTACCCATCGCGGACACCTCTATCTTACTAGGTGTATTTCCAACTCTTATACCGGAGCAGCATTGTCCAATAAGCCTTTGAGCCGGTTTCTGACCATGTGGCCAGCAATCGCGTTACTATATAAGTCTATAGATGCCAAGTTCGCTTATATTCGATCTATGCTCTGAATCTCTTTCTATCACTACCAGCATTTGGTCTGTTAAGCCTCCAATCGTTCTGATCTTTCGTGAATCTGTTGAATAGAGGCACAATCTTTTCACTCTTTCTCTTGGCCTGCGTCCTGGTCCCATTGGCCTCAAAGAACTCTGGGGCAACCTCAATTAACCACTGCGGCTCGACTGTGGTCACATGATTCATATACTCCTTGGTAGTGTTTCTGATCGTATCGTAGAGCACATATTGAGGCGTACTGCGAACACTTGAACCTGGATGAATGAATACCTGTGTACCTTCCTCGAGGGTCTTGTATCCACTCTGCTGGTCTCTCTTAGCAACATTTCTGAAGAATCCTGAGCAGAGTGCCTTTCTAACAGCATTTGTCTCTCTTCCACAACTCACAAGCGGATACTTGTTTCTCTTAAAGATGTCAACCAACTGTTTACGGATTTCTCTTGCACGGTTCATGCTTCTTTCCTGAACAAAGTTCTCTTGACACCAGTCTCTCGAATAACCGCTGTTGACCCAATGGTTGTAGACGTTCAAAAATGTCAAATGGTCACCGTGAGGGTGATGAAAGCGGGCCTTCTTACGGTCAGAAAGTTCCTCTTTACCCTTAGGCCTGAAGAAGATGTTTGGTGTAGTGATCATAGCAAAGATCGAAATCATATCATCTGAACACTTGTAGTGTATGGATTCTATCAATGTCTTTGAGATCTTTGGTTCGGCTGGAATGTTCACCAAGTTTCTTCCGAGTGCTGTGATCCTTGAGTCGTCATCAACGGCCCTCAAGTAGTATAGGTCATTCAGGGATAGCATAATTGATTCAGTTGATGGAGGGTCCATAAACTCAAAGTTGATCAGGTCGTTGATACCGATCGCTTTCAACATCAACAGCGTATTACTTAAGTTTTGTCTTTGAATTTCAGGAATCGTATTAGGAATCATTTCGTTCTTGTAAGCAAGCTCGGTATAGAGTCTGTAACACTTACCAGGACCTGTTCTTCCTGCTCTACCTGCTCTCTGATTTGCCTGAGCACGTGAGATCGGTTTCACAGTCAATGTGTCCATACCAAGTTTTGGATCATACATGTTCACCTTGGAGAAGCCTGGATCAACAACATAGAAAATACCGTCAATAGTCAACGAAGTTTCAGCGATATTTGTTGCTAGAATTACCTTTCTCACACCTGGCGCCGCTGGTTCGAAGATCCTCGACTGCATCTCGGAAGGGAGGGCAGAATACACTGGCAAGACAAGCAGTTCACCAACCGAATCTCCAAGTGCCTTGATCTTCTCTCTCAATACCTCAACGGATGTCTCAATTTCATCAGCACCAGTCAAGAATACCAAAATGTCACCTTCTCCCTCAGATACGTGAATATGGATGACAGTCTCGAGAGCAGCAGCCAGATAGTCAGATTCCGGCTCATTAGTATAAAGAATCTCTACTGGGAAGGTTCTTCCTGGAATCTCCATGATAGGGCAGCTATTGAAGTACTTGGAGAACTTATTAGCATCTAAAGTAGCGGAGGTCACTATAACCTTCAAGTCCGGTCTTCTGGATGCCGCTTTCTTCAAAAGTGCAAAGAGAATATCAGTAGCCACAGTTCTCTCATGCGCTTCATCGAGCATGATACAGGAGTACCTTGACATATCTGGGTCTTGCAGTACCTCTCTCTGTAACATACCATCTGTCATGTACTTTATTAGGGTCGAAGGAGAAGAATTATCGTCGAATCTGACAGTATATCCAACTTCTTGGCCGAGCCTGACTCCCATCTCTTCCGCAACTCTTTTGGCAACAGACTGGGCAGCAACACGACGTGGTTGTGTGCATCCAATCACTCCATTTCTTGAGAACCCTGACTCGTTAAGGTACTGCGTCAATTGTGTGGTCTTACCGGAACCAGTTTCACCGACAATGACGAGGAACTGGTTATCTTGCACTGCCTTGATCAGCTGTTCTCTGACTTGGAACACGGGAAGGGACTCACGCTGCTCCCTCATTGGAAGGTTGCTTCTCTTGCCAAATGACACACCCTTGTTGTGACGTTTCTGCCATTCAATATTTCCTTCGTCTTGTGGAGGCTCATCGTCAACAACTGGATCGTCATGAGTCTTTCTTGCTTGTAAGGTCTTCTCCTTGAGCTTTTGATCTCTCTCCTCCTTCATTTCCTTGAGCTTCCTCTCTCTTCGCTCCTTGGCAAGGGCAGATCCTGTCATTGCGGCTCGATTAAGAGATCCCTCGGGGAGTGTGATGACCTTGTTTGGTGCTGCAGCATGCGTATCAATGTTTACACCTTGGAGAAAGGGTGGTACCGAAGGTTTCACTTCAACATTAAGCTCCTCTTCCGCATCATTGCTATGCTCAAATGTATTCGGCTTCTCATCTTCAATGAGCTCTGGATGGTCAGCTGCCGAGATGGCGCCAGATGCAATGAGCTGTCTCAACTCCCAACGCTCGGGTGAAGTAAGTCGTTTGGACTCGTTGACGTGAGTGAACACTTCCCTTCCTCTTGGACGATCATTAAATGTCTCAACCATTTCACCACTCGTCTGATCGACATCCTTCATGCTCAACCCAATCTTTCGTTCATTGACATCCTTCACACGAACAAACACTTCCTGGTCTCTTTTCAAGACATCTGATGGGTGATCAATACGCTGTTTGTCTATAGCAGAGATGTGGCAGAGTCCGTCCACGCGGCCACGGACCCCTTCTAGACGAATAAAGGCGCCAAAGTGTGTGATATTGGCTACACGCCCTCTGTAGATCTTCCCCACAATCGGTAGTTCGTCAAGATCATGTCTGTCTCGGTAATCTTCTCGTTTGTCTGTTCTGGGGCTCCTGGAACGTTCTCGGCTTCGAATATCTGGTTTCAAATCGTCTTCGTATTTGAAATCATCCCAAAGCTGTGTGATGCTGGTCTGGTCCTCTGGCTTGATCGTTCTTTCCTCGTTAGGAAGTGATAAGAAGTTGTCGTGAGAATGATTCTCTTGCTTGATAGCAGCTTCATGGCTCTCTTCAACCTTGACCGAAACATTCTTCCTCAAATGCTTCAGCAAGTAATAGATTCTGTTGACAAAATCTATAGGAAATGAAGCACCATGTTCTTCCAAAGAAGTTCTGAATTCTTCAAGAGTGGCGGAATCCTCATGGAGATGACATACGAAGTCGGCGATATCTTCGTCATCTACCCCGGCCTCATCCATAATAGACCGTCGTATGCTTTCAAGAGTCTCTACCATGGTCAGTAAAGGGGCACTTTCGATGGCTTCGATCAGCTGGATGATAAACAAAGCTTTAAAGCTGGCGTATATCATTTAACATTAAGCTGTCATTTTTTGTCGTGCAAAGGTCGTTTCTCATAATTTTAAGCGTGACATATATCACGTGAATGGCCGGATCTCAAATTTTTTTTGGGTCTTCAACTGGGGCATCTCATCGCGATAAAAGAACTTAACTTCTGTCTGCATTAGTAAGGTGAATTACCTAAAATATATCTACTACCAGACATGAGTGAAGTCCCAGAAGAAGAGCAAGAGTTTGTCCAATCTACTGAGGTCGAAGAAGTTGTCGACGAGCAGGTGGATGAGGCTGAGCCAATGTCCGAGGATGAGGATGACAACACTGAAGAACCGCAGGAACAGGAAGATGGCGAGGATGAAGAGAAGATTGAGATTGATATGTCCAATAACTCATGGACATATTTCGACAAACACGAGGACTCTGTGTTTACTGTATTCCATCACCCAAAGTTGCCGCTCGCCTGCACAGGTGGTGGTGACAACACTGCATACCTTTGGACTACACACTCTCAGCCACCTAAGTTAGCTCAGCAGCTCAAGGGCCACAAAGAATCTGTCATCACTGGTGGATTTACTGGTGATGGTGAGTTCTTGATCACAGGTGACATGGCCGGTAAAATCATAGTTCATCAGGCCCGTAAGGGCGGTCAGGTGTGGAAAGTATATGCCGAGTTGGAGGAAATTGAGGAGATCGTCTGGATCACAGTTCACCCATCTCAGCCAGTTTTCGCTTTTGGTGGTGCTGATGGTTCCGTCTGGGTCTACCAGATAACACCCGACTTGGAACAAATCATGTCGGGCTTCTCTCATCAGTCAGAGACTACTGCTGGTACTTTCGTGAACACAGACGACTTGGACTCTTTGACGCTAGTCACTATCTCCACAGATGGATCCATCGTTGGCTGGAATGCATACACTGCAACACCTTACTTCAAGCTTACTGAGGCCGACTTTAAGGGTCTGGTCATTCCTTGGGTTTCCATGGGCCTCCAGGGTAAGTCATCTGTTCTTGCTGTTGGTTCCAACCAGGGTACCATTGCTATTGTCAACATTTCCAACGGAACTGTTCTCACAACATTCAAGGTAATAGAGCTCAAGGAAGACCAGGATGAGCTTGATGGATCTGTTGAGTCTATCTCCTTCAGTGATACACTTCCACTGATGGCATTGGGTATGGTGTCTGGTGCTGTCTTGTTGTTCGATGCTAAGAGCTGGAGAGAGAGACATTCCATTGCCATCGACGACGCTGTCACCAAGGTTGTTTTTGTTCCAGGTACACCATACTTGGTTGGCTCATCGATGAACGGTAAGATCTACAAGTGGGATGCTAGAACTGGTGCTGAAACTTTCGTTGGTGTCGGTCATAACATGGGTGTTCTTGACTTCACCTTCACTGAGCAGGGTAACAAATTGATAACTGCTGGTGATGAAGGTGTTGCGCTGATCTATAAAACTGAACAGTAAATGCACATAATTGGCACCTTGTATACTAAATCAAAGTACGCTGATTATGACCTAATCTTTGCAGACTCGTAGGTAACCCGATCAGGAAAGGTTACGGCCCCTGGCTTTCGCGGGCAATGCTGTATCCGGGGCACACCGATGCGTGCACGAAATGACGGCAACTTCATCACACCAAGCAGCGTTATCGCTCTATTCAACGAAAGCTCTACTATCACAAACAAATACACAATGGTTTCCGTTTTCTCCTATGCTGACTCCTCTGACGTGGCTGCTGCTGTTGCTCGCCACGTCGTTAAGATCCAGAACGAGGTACTCAAGACAGCCGACTTCTTCCACATTGCTGTCTCTGGTGGCTCCATGGGCAAGGTTCTAAGAAGTGGTCTCATTGACAACGAGGAAGCTCATTCCCAAATTAAGTGGGACCAGTGGAAGGTGTACTTCTCTGATGAGCGTATTGTTCCATTGGACCATCCAGATTCCAATTACGGTGCTCTCAATGAGTTCGTCCTTAAGCCATTGGCTGAGAAGGGTGTTAGGGGCCCGACAGTTTACACCATTAACGAATCACTTGTCCATGAGACCGACACCAAGACCGACTCTCAGATTGCGGAGGAGTATGCTAGCTTCATTCCAAAGCAGTTCGACTTGATCCTTCTCGGCTGTGGACCAGATGGTCACACATGCTCTCTCTTCCCGGGTCATCCATTGCTCAAGGAGGAAACCCTTAATGTTGCTGCAATTGCTGACTCTCCAAAGCCGCCACCAAGAAGAATTACATTGACATTCCCTGTATTGAAGGCTGCCCGTGAGATCGCCTTCATCGCTGAAGGTGCCGGGAAGGCTGCCATTTTCAAGGAGATCTTTGGTGCCGAGAAGACTGGCCTTCCATGTGAGTTGGTCAATGGTTTGGGTGTTCCTGTGAGCTGGTTTACCAACGATGCTGCTCTGGAGGGTGTCCCTGTTACCGCTTCGAAGTACTAATAAGTGAATCTTTCACTACAAGCTGGCTACGTGGGCAATGGTCGAGAGCTAAGTATCAATCCAGCTATTATCTAGGAAGCAGCTATAAATCCATTACTGAAATATAAAGAAAATAACTCTGTTTCTACCAAGTATATGATATGATAGTAATTACCTACAGATGATCATAAGCCGTCAATATGTAGCTTCCGATGACTGCCGAGTAACCTGGGCTGTTCTAGTGAAAGTTCAGACATGCATAACCGCCCTTTTAGGGCCGACTATTTCCCAAAACGAATCGTCTCAGTTCTCCATTATTCACTCTAAAAGAGCCATTTATACCCTTTAACCAGGTACGAGATTGAAAGTGGAAGCTGAACCCGCAGTTTGAGTCTGACGGACTTGAGATACAGTACTCTCTTCCCTAGATGTCTCATAGTCTGCAGAGCGCAAGGGGTCTTCAGGGATGCTATATAAGTTCCATGTCGAACGCTTGCTGCAAAAACGCCAATTATAGACACCAACTCGTGTTTCGGCTTTTGGACTCTGCAAAGTGGCCAAGCTAGCCGCTGTTGAAAATGACCAGCGGCTTTTGCGCCTGCAACTCTATGCGGAATAGCGGCAGTACTGGTCGCCGGGCCGCACGGACCGCTGCATTTTTTATGAAATACCGAGGGGCGAGGCTGTTTGGCAAAGAATTGGGCCAATCAAATGTATGGAATGAGAAGGGTAGCCCTGACTTTTGGTGTGTGATCCACCAGGAAGATGGGAGTTCATAAGCGCGAGCAGCAAGCTCAATCCTATATCCCACAATTGTTGAGATGCGACGATATGATTGTCTAAGTCTACTGTCACAGCGATTTTGCCACCTCCTGCTGCAGTCCACTGCAGCTAAGCCGCTTTCGGTCTCTGAAACCGGCTTTCAGATCGGCAACTCCACCCTCAGGCTCACCAAGCATATAAGTCAAGGCCCTACCACATTTTCGCAGGATGTTTGTTTCTTGGCTCCTTCAAAATCATAGGAAGTACACATGATGTTCTGTCTCTCTGGCTACCAAGCATCTTCTCTACATCGCCGTGGTCGCCATGGCCAACGCGGTATCCGTTGTCACCACGGCGACTTCGAGGCCGTCGGCTCCAGGCAACCAGATTTCGAAGATTGCCCACGTCAAAAGACAAGTGGTTTCCAAAGCCCATATGCCAATGAGTCGAATGTCTTTCACTTCGGGGATATACGCCAGGCTTCAAGGGGGATTAGAAGTTGCGGTGGTACAAGTCGCCCAAAAGGTTGTGACGGTCTAGGGGGCCCTGGTGGCCATGGCCATCACCGCCCTCATCCACCTCCACCACCGCTGGATCTCTCTTTCAGAGGATGCGGTGAGTATGGCCCACCACCACCTGTTCCACCGAAGTTTCATCGGAGGTGCTTCGGCCATGGTCCACCTCCACCACCACCTCCTCCACCATCAACTGGCCCCGGGGGCTCCGGCTTCCACCACTACGGACCACCTCCACCTCCAGCACATCCAGAATTCGAGCCTGAATTTAAGCCCGAGAAGACCGAGCAAGATGCTAATGTCTTCTTTGAGAAGGGTTCACGTCACAGCTTCCAATATCTAGGTCGTCACGGTCGTCCTCACAGAGGCCATGAGTTCCCTGGTCAAGCCGGGGCCACCGGTATGAAAGCGTTTGGTGGTCGCCACCGCGGTCGTCACGGTCGCAGCGGTCGTCATGGTCAAGCGTTCAACGTTTTGAAGGTTGACTCGAGAGTCTTAGAGTCTGAAGATATGTTCCAGGTTCAGATCGTGAGACCTCATGCTCGTAGGAAGGACTTTGGGTCCTACGCTATTACCTACAAAGCCGGAAAAGGTGGTGTCAATCTTGAGATAAAATTCAATGCTGACAACGTCTATGAGTCCTACCAATTCAAAGAGAAGGAGGTTGACATGGACAACCTTACTTGGTATGTCATCAAAGACTTCATGATTGTCTCCATTCCAAAGTCCATAAATTTTACTACCTCCAAGGATAGCACTGACGATATCCAGGATGGTGAGATGAACGATGCTGAGATTGTCACTGAGAGGGCTAACGAGGAAAAACTGTCCAAAAAGCTCGAGCCAACAAAGCAAGGATCCCATATAACCCCGATTGACATTGGCTCTGAGAAAATATATGCTTACTCATCAGGTACCGAAACCTGGTCCTCGTTGTCGACGCCATCCTCCTCAGATGAAGAGGACGAGCATTCGGATACGATCTCCATCAAGACAACCAACGATCGTCCTTCCAAAAATACTGTGTCTGCCTCTTTTGAATCTAGCTACAGACTGCCACAGCTAGGAAGACCAGGCTCTTACAAGAAAGCTGAAGATTTTGGACCTCGGTGAGTTTTCATAAGCATAATCATTGCGCAAATGCCAGCGAACGGGAATTGGTGGGCCAACAACTGCACCCATTCCCAGCAGCTTCTGCTTTTCAAAGTTTATTTTTCTAGTCATACTTTTAAGTCAATTCATGCTTTCTCTTATTCATTATCAATTGCCGTGGTCTATATATAAGTACATCGTGATTGTGTTTATCATGTTTGGTGCTAACCTCGTCGCAGGAGTTGTGTGCTGCATGTTGAGAGAGAAAATAATTCAGTTAGCGTCCAAGACAGCTCTATTTCTGAGGATTAATCTTCCACTCAAAACATCAGCAATCTCGTTGTACTCCTCCCAGTGGATAGTAATACCCTTTCTCAAGTTGATATCAGCCTCATGATTCCAGAGATCCTCGATGCATGTGAACTTAAGCTCAGATCCCTTGATACCGAGCACAGCAGCAGATGGTGTGTTATCTCCCACAGTACTCACCTTTTTACCAGAAACGAACTTGAATCTCAAAGCCTTGTCAGAACCATCAAGCTGGGAGTCATCGATCTTTTCATTCCAGTCTTCAATAAATTTACAGCACTTGATGGCAAATCTAGAAGCATCGACTCTGTCAACGGCAGTTGGGGCACCACCCTGTTGAACGTGGCCTGGGATAGCAGTACGCGTCTCGAAACGCTTGTTGGAAGCCTCGGAAATGATGTCAGCAATGAGGTCAGTAGTGAAGATATCAGAGGCGGACTCATTACGAATCAACATTTTACCCGTACGGTTCTCACCTTGGTCTTTGTTGTAGTTTTCCTTCAGGAGTGCAATGTCTTCTTGGAGTGTCTTCAATGTGATCTTCTTCTCGGGGGTGTATGCAGCCACGGCGCCTGTTACTAAACTAATATAAGAGGCGACATAACCAGAGTGACCACCCTGAACCTCAACAACAAAGACTCTTCTTCTGGACGCAGAAGCGGACTGCTTGACAGCGTCACAGTAGTCAACAAGAGAGTTTAGACATGTGTCACAACCAAGAGAGTACTCTGTGCCCGGAACGTTGTTGGAAACTGTGGCTGGAATGAGAGTCATTGGGATTTGGAATTGTGGGAACTGGTCTCTAGCCTCGCTCAATTCATGCAGAGCGGTGAAACCCTCGAAGCCACCAATGATGATCAAGCCGTCAAACTCAAACTTCTGGAAGTAGTATGCAACTGTACCCAAGTCAAGGGAGGGAAGGGATCTGTTTGTACCGATGTCAGAACCACCACGATTGTGCCAGCCCTCAACATCAATCCAGTTGAGCTCGCTAACAGATCCATGACGAACGAGACCTGAGAAACCATTCTGGATGGCAAACACTCTATGACCGTGTGAAAGTGAGTATAACGTAGCAGCTCTTGTTGCTGCGTTCAAAGCAGCGGATGAGGCACCAACGTGAATGATAGCAATGTTAAGCTTCTTCGCTTCAGGAAGAACTTGGGAGCCATCGTCGTGAAGCGAGATAGACTGGAAGTTCTCATAGGATTCGATAAAGTCAGAGTCTCTCAATGCAATAGCCCTGTCAAAGTCCTTGTTCTCAATGGCTGTAGCAACTTCCTTCGTCATCTTGACAGCTTCAACGAGAGGTTGGCGTGTGATCTTATTCTCAGAGATACCAATGAGTGGAGATGAGTCGTTAGGTGTGAGATCCATCACGGCCTTGACAGCCTCGACACCCTGTAAAGTGGCCAGGAGTCTGTCTGAGGCAACAGCGGTACCACCTCTCTGGACATGACCAAGTGTTGTGATTCTTGTGTCCAAGCCTAACTCAACAAGAACATCCTTGACATCCTCACTTGTGATTGGCTTGAGATCACAATCCAATGCTCCCTCAGCAACAATAACGGTAGTCTTACGACGACCTTTCTCTCTGTGGCGACGACAAACCTCCTTCAACTCGGTTCGCCAGCTCTTGCTGTTTGCAGCACGCTCTGGGATGAAGATATAGTCAGCTCCTGTGGCAATGCCCGCATTCAAAGCCAACCAACCGCAATGGCGACCCATAACTTCAACGACAAAGGCTCTAGAGTGGGATGTGGCAGTGGCATCGATGTAGTCAACCATTTCTCTGATTCTTTCCAATGAGGAGTTGGCACCGATGGTGTTATCGGTACCAGACATATCGTTGTCGATTGAACCAACGAGGCCAACAATAGTCAAGTTCTTGTGAAGCTGGCGTTCCTCGTCTTTGATTTCACCAGTAGCGACAAGTTCTTCCAAGAGGGATGGCCATTCAGCCCTGAACAAGTCGGCACCTGTCAGAGAACCATCACCACCACAAACAATGAGGGCATCAATACCATTTGTGATCATGTTCTTGGCAGCTTTGAGTCTGCCCCATCTCTCTCTAAATTCCTTACATCTAGCAGTACCGATAAGTGTACCACCAAGGGCAAGCCACCCACGGACATCTTCCCAGGCCATCTTCTTGATCAAGTCACCACCGGCAACAAGACCAGAGTAGCCCTCGTAGACAGCATAGACGTCACAACCCTGGAAGATACCGGCACGCACCACGGCACGCACTGCAGCGTTCATACCTTGGGAGTCACCACCGGAAGTCATGACGGCAATCTTCTTCTTCTTTTCGAGAGAGGCGGCTGGTTTTTCATCCTTTGTCAGGAACTGCTCTGAGAAGAAGTCAGAGCCCACAGGGTCGGAGAATGGCGTTGGGACATCGACAAATTGGACTGTGTTACCAATTGGGTCCTTGACAACGACACGGCCATCCTTGATTGGTGTTTTGAGAATTTCCGAGGTCTTATCGAGCTGGGTGGTGAAGAATGCAATCTCACCATTGATTCTCTTCTTGACGACACCTCCAACGTCAGCAGTGATGAGACGGATCTTGAGAACGCAGCCCTCACTTTCACGTGAATGACTTTCCTGCAGTGGTACTCTCTTACCATTCTTTGTCTCTGAAAGCTCAAATGATTCGAGCCATGTCTCTCTGAGTGAGTCGAAGGATGCGCCCGAGGCAGCGACGGAGGAACCCCCCACAGAACGGTTGTATGTGCGAACAAGCTTGAAGCCAAGGGCCCTGTACCAGGTAACAGCGGCCTCGTAGCACTCGGTCGAGCCGGTGGCAAATGATGTAAACGATACACCAGAAACGGACATCTTTGTTGGGCTGCTCAATGCCTAGGATGAAGAGTGAGGTGGGCGCGTCGTGGCAATTTATGCCTCCATCAAGGAGCCTGCCTCGATGTTGCGTGACGCAGAATGCAAAGGCGCCTGGTGATGGTTTCGCGATCTAGGGCCCAGACGTCCATATCCGGAAGTTTGCTTAATCGGGGATATGCGTTCACGTGACAGACGGTTGCCGCGGAGAAACCAGCGCTTATCATTAAACGCGGGTGACCTCTTTGTTCAAGGGCTGGAAGGCCATTTTAGCATTATTGTCACCTTTCTGAAGCCTTGAGGAATACAACTGCAACGTTAGTGAAGCACAAGCTCAACGGTGACTTCTCAAAATGTCGCTTCCTTTCGGCAAGATCAAGATTAAGGACGGGAACTTTACGGACACGCAGGGCCGTATCATCCAGCTCAAAGGAATCAACGTTGATGGAGGCGCCAAATACCCACGTACGCCGTACTTTCCATCCCACGTTCCTGTAGAGCGTAACGAGGGAGTCTTCTTTGATGGAGATAATGTGTCTTTCGTTGGGCGCCCCTTCCCCTTGGACGAGGCTGTGGGCCACCTGCTCAGGATCAAGAGGCTCGGATACAACACACTTAGATACGTTGTGACTTGGGAAGCCATCGAACACGCAGGTCCTGGAAAGTACGACGAAGACTTCATTGGGTACACCATTGAACTCTTCAAGATCATCGAGCATGTTGGCGGTATGTACGTCTTCATCGACCCACACCAGGACGTTTGGTCCCGCTACACCGGAGGAGACGGAGCTCCGTTATGGACCCTCTACGCTGCCGGCATGGATCCTCACAACTTCAACGTCACACAATCAGCCATCTTGCAAAACTACTTCCCACAAGACCCAGATTCCTACCCAAAGATGCTTTGGACTACCAACTATCAAAGGCTCATCACGGCCACTATGTTCACATTGTTCTTTGCAGGCAAAGACTTCGCGCCAAAGTGCATCATCAATGGGGTAAATATCCAAGACTATCTCCAGAGTCACTACATTGGTGCCATCACTCACTTCCTACAGCGTATCAAGGATGCTGCCCCACACATATTCGATGAATTGATCATTGGTGTTGAGAGTTTAAACGAACCGAATGGCGGTTATCTCGGTATCACTGACATCACCGAAATCCCACCAGATCAACAACTGAAGCTTGGAACCTGTCCCACTGTGTTCCAGTCGCTGAGAACGGGAAGTGGTATAGCCACTGAGATTGATGAGTACAAGATTACCGTGTTCGGTCCAAGAAAGACGGGAACGCAATACGTTGATCCAGAAGGCGTCATCGCATGGTTGGAAGACTCCTCGTATGACGAGCATTACAATTTTGTGAGGGGAGCTGAATGGAATACTGGTGAATGCATTTGGGCACAACATGGAGTGTGGGAGCCAGAAACCTGTGAGCCACTGAAAAGAGACTATTTCAGCGTTCATCCTGAGACCGGTGATACTGTCGACGAGGAGTACTTCATCAACCACTACTTTGTTGATCACTACAGAGCATACAGAAAGGCCGTCAGAGATGTGATCCCTGATACCATGATGTTCATGCAGTCTCCTCCGCTTCGAATCCCACCTAAGCTCAAGGGAACAGATCTGATAGATGATAATACCGTCTTTTGTCCACATTATTACGATGGTATGTCATTGATGTTCAAAACTTGGAACAGGCGCTACAACGTTGATACATATGGTCTTATGAGACATAAGTACTCAAACCCAGTTTTTGGTATGGTCTTCGGCGAGAACAATATCAGAAACAGTTTTAAAAAGCAACTCGGAGAAATGAAGAAGGAAGCAGTCGAAAATTTGGGTGCTACAGTACCTGTCATTTTTACTGAGATTGGTTCTCCATTTGACATGGATGACAAGAAAGCTTATGAAGATGGTGACTTTTCCTCTCAGACTTCGTCGTTGGATGCCCTTGGATACGCATTGGAGGGAAACAACTTGTCTCACACCTGGTGGAACTACACAGCTGATAACTGTCACAAATGGGGTGACAGATTCAACTCTGAGGACTTCTCATTTTGGTCCGTTGATGATGATCTTGATGACTCCACTTTGCCAGGCTCGAGAAGTTCTCTGTCCGGTCTCCGGGCTACTACGGGGTTCAGTGACTCGGACTCAACGGCTAACAGTTCTGCTGGAGGCAATTTTGAGTCGACAAAGAATAAGCTAGCAGTAACAGTTAAGGCTACCAAGGACGACCAAAAGGCGATCGCTGGACCAAATCAGCCTTCTGCTGGACTCAGGGCAGTTGACTCCATAATTCGTCCGTACTGTTCAGCTATCAATGGTGAATTCATTGATGCCTTCTTTGATCTCAAGAACCTGAAGTATACATTGACAATTGTCGGTGCTAGCTCTACTGATGCTCCAACCAAGATCTACTTCCCAGATTGGCACTTTACCGTTGACGCTAAGATTATTGCTTCTTCTGGTAGATATGAGTTTGATGAGGTGTCTGACGACTTGCTGTGGTATCATGGTCCAGGAAGACAAAGTATCGAAATCACTGCATATGGCTCCCTAGATTATCTTCCAAAAGTTCAAGGTCGTACATGCTTGGATACTTTTTTATCCTTCCTCTGCTAGTCATCGTGATCCTCTATCTTATTATCACAACGCCACTTACCATATTCATTGCTTTACTATCATGACCATCCAATAAATTATAATGTACACACATTGCTAGTATCCAGTTGACTCTAGAACTCTAAGTCCTCCTCGTTGTCATCACGTTCACGCTTACCGTTTCTCTCAGACTTGAGCAACTCCTTGACAAAGTCAGCAAAGAAGTCCGTGTAGGGCTTCAATGAGGTCTTGTCCCAATTAGCAATCTTTCTCTCGCTGTTTTCTGTGTTGTTGGAGTCGTAATCAATCAGCTCCTTCTGGATCTGATGAAGATTTGGTGCCTCCATTGGATTGAAATCCCAGCTTGCATCGAATGGAACACAGATATTACCTGTTCCTGGGTGAATACAGAATGGTGACTTCAGCAAGTGAATCATCTGACGGGTAACCTCGACATCAAGTCTCGGATATACCATCTCCAAGATCATGTCCTCTGCAGCCTCAATTACCATCTTTTTCTCGAATGGTTTTGGCAGACGTTGAGCCATCTCACTGATATCTTTAAACTTATCCAAACTCGATCTTCTCGGCTTCGTCTTCCACATCTTTTTGATGTCATCAACAAGTGTCTGGACAGGAATCTTTGACAAGAGCTCTTGAGTTGCAACTTCATCATCTCTCCATGGGTCCTGCTCCTGAATGATGGTAATGAAGTCCGGTTTTAACATTGTCAACGAACGTTCAATGTGTGGATGCAATGGACGACGAAGATTTAGTCTCTTGGATCCCTTTGTCTTCAGCACGTCCAAGTACTCGACAATTGCTCTTCTCTTTGGCTCATCAAGCATCCTGGCTCTCTTATCACTGATCCAACAGTGTGCACCACGTCTTCCCGAGAAAACCCAAATCATGTGTTCAAAACCAAAATCCTCCCTCAGTGCAGCATCTAGAACCTTTGTGGCGGCAGTAATGAACCTCCAGCACTTTGTACAGATCTTAGTCTTGGAACAACATGTACGGATTTCATCGTAATCTGTCAGATCAATATCAAAGACCAACTCCTTTTCAAGAGCTTTCATGGCACTCTTTGGTACACTCTTTCTCTTACTTGGATTGATTGCATAGACTGGACCCACTTCAAAACGCATTGGGTTGGCTCTCACAACAGACTGTTTGAAGTTCTCCAAGGACTCAAATGAGTTGTAACGTTGGTAGGCACCGGATCTGTGCTCGTAGGCGAACTCTCTCATAGTGAAGTCTGGTTGTGGCTTTGGAGAGTGATTTAGCCACTGGAAGACATATCGGAAGGGAAGCAGACGCTCATAGTAGAAACGCATATCTTCTCCTGATAGTTCCACTTTCTTTGACGCTGATTCCTCTGGCTTAACCCCATCAGAGAGGATTGATGAGTTAGCGGCGATTGGGGAAGATGCCAGTGGCTTTCCCGCAGGCTTGATTGGGCTAGACGACGCTGACGACGTTACCGGGAGCGAGTCATTAGCTGCTGCAGATATAGTTGGCATATCTGAGTGTCTTATTTGAGTTGGTTAACTGGTAAATCAGTGGAGAACAACACCAAGCAGAACGTGTTTAGAGAGACGGGGACACTAGACGCGTCAGCTACAGAAATGTACCGCGTTTTCGCGTTTTTGGCAAAACCAGACAAAACACACCTGGACACCACAGATCTTCGCGAACTTGTCAGAGGCTCGTAGTCAACTTGGGGGGCGATTTGCCACACAGTCAACAGTGAGCATTGGCCATCCTCAGCAGCACTGATCCCACAATGGACGTCATTCTCTCAATCAAGCTCAAGGATAGTGTCCTTGTGGCCACATCGAAGGCTGCCACCAGAGGTATTTCCATTCTCAAGGCTGATGACGATAAGACAAGACCCCTCTCCGAACATACATTGATGGCCTTTACAGGTGAGCCTGGTGACCAGGTGCAATTTGCTGAGTACATTCAGGCTAATATTCAGCTCTATAACATCCGTGAAAGTTATGAACTCTCTCCAAAGGCCATTGCAAGCTTCACGAGAAATGAATTGGCGAAGTCGCTTAGATCAAGAGTGAGTCTGCTTCCCTCAAATACTTAATGCTCCCCGACATGAACTAACATCAATTACAGAAACCGTACCAAGTCAATGTGTTGATCGCTGGTTTCGACGACAAGAAAAAGGAGCCTTTCCTAAGCTCCATTGACTACCTCGGAACGAATGTGGAGCTTCCATACGCCGCACATGGCTATGCCGCCTTCTACACATTTTCCCTTCTCGATCACCACTACAGACCAGACTTCTCTGTTGAACAGGGTATGGACCTTATGAAGCTTTGTATCAAGGAACTTGAGACAAGAATGCCAATGGACTTCAAGGGTGTGTATGTCAAGGTTGTTGACAAGGACGGTGTAAGAGAGCTTGATTTCTGATGTGGAGGTGCGGTTACGCTAAATGTTACGACTATCTGAATTGAAACACATTATTGTAGGCAAAGTGCTATATTATTGAGCGCAGGCGTCTCATACGGACATTATCTCATCTTTATCAGACTCACTCTAAACTCTAAGTAGTTACTCATGTCTGATAAGGACTGAGGACAACTCCCGTTCCATGGCTTCTAATAAACTCCAGCTCCACCTTAACACAGTCGGCTCTGTAATTCAATCTCATGTCCGGCACATTACATCTTTGAATTGAAAACTCGTCACAGCTGATTGTATCATGCTCCTCATCCTCAACATACTGGATACCAATCCAATGTCTTTTCAAGTGGCTGTTGAATCCACTGATCAACACACTGTTACGGCACAGTTCACACAAGTCAACATTACCAAGCTTGTAAATAGATGCTGCGACTGAATACTCCTCAATCAACGATTCACGAGTAAATGATGCAAACAGTGGCTTGTTTGTGCTCAATGCCACCCTCATTCCCACTTTGAAGAAATCAATGGCTGGATTGGATTCATATGCGACATTGCTGTTCATTTTTGGATGGCGATCATCGTCATTTTTTAGCTGTGTTGTCTTATTCCAGCACAACGGACTCATAGTTATACCGATCTGCTTTAAAAAGTAGAGATACTGAAGAACTGGGTGATTGCGTAGTTGCTCACCATTAATAATGTCTTTTGACAGAAGGAAAGATGTTGCCAGTGATTCAGTGATAAGACCAAGACCAACTTGATCAGATTGAGAAGCAGCAAAGGAGCGGAGGGTTAACGTTGGAAGGCGGCGTCCCTTGCGGAAATGGTTGAGTGAGGTGAGGTTGATAAAGATATAGTAGAGGTAATAGCTGTATGGCGGATTCTCAGATGTGGTCCAACGCTTAGGTGGGCGAAGTTTCTGAATATCGAACAGTGTACGTTCGTCATGTTGATGATGACCTGACAGGAGTGAGATAGATGCAACCTTGGTCAGAAAGAAGTGTAGGTTCACGTCGATCTCCGGGTTGATCGAGACATCAAAGAGTGGTCTAAAGACGAGGTCAAGATAATCTTGGAAAGATCTAACTTTACCAGCCTTCCTCAACGATGTGTAGTTTCTTGGAAGACGGATGATCCATTTCACATTGTGACTGACAAGTTTGTTATCCACAATCCATTTAGCAATAGACGACCACTTGTTTGTTGTGCCCCGGCCACAACAGTCAAGAAGATTGAAGTTGATACCTAGCTCTGCATATTGATACTTGGACTTCTCATAGTCACTCAGCACTTGCTTTAAGATACAGCTGAGATACTCACCATTAATTGAGTTCTCTACTCTCAAAAAGGTCTTATCAATCTTCAAGAGAATCTCATCCTTGATAATGGAGTCATATCTTGTCGAATTGCCAAAGAGACTTTGCTCTTGTTGGGTGAATGTTCGATCTATCAAACCAAACTCAAACAAATCGTCAATGTTGAGTCTTTTCTCATCTCCATCCGTGACATATGGGGCAAACAATTCTGCGAGGGTCATTTTCACACCGTCTTCGTCATACACCACACGATCCGGTTCCTGCTTGAGTTTGAAGTTGATCACATTCAATAGAAGCTTCTTCGTCATGGACATAGCAAGGTCCACGTTGTTGTCAACTTTCCTAACATTGTAGAAGTCACGGTGTGGGTTGAGCTTAGTGATGTAAGTTTCTTTGTTTTCATTCAAAAGAGAGTAGGACTCAAACTTGGCACGGAGATAGTCAAGTCTTCGTGTAGACAAAATGGAACCAACCTTATTGGTACTAATTTTAATCACTTTGCTCAGATCTTCGACAAACTGGTGAAAGTTCGGAATCTCCCCGGGGCACTCGAACCCCTCCACCTCCAATGCCCTTGATGCACCATGTATAACCTTCCTATTCTTGTCTGGGTTCAGCTTTCTCATGTATGGTTCAACGATGTTGGTTCTGTAATCTTCGATATCAAATGTTTCTCCAACATAGTGCGGCACAACCCTTTCATCGTAGTAATAATCCATTGCACCATAGACATCCTCATAGTGCCAGCCTTTGGGTTGTGGGGGAGGATAACTGATCCAGTCGTCCCAGTTCAACGGGTTATCGAAAGGCCTCTGACAGGACAGTTTAATGTACTTATCCCTTATCTTTATCACTTCATCAACTTCAGCACAAAATTCTCTCAGTCCATCGGTGTACTGTTCTGTCAATTGGTCAAACTTATGTTGCTGATTTGGGTCACCGTGTGCTGGCTGAGGATCTTCCGTGGAGAACTGTCCCATAGCAGCTTGGATGTCAAAGCGAGTTTTCAGGGGTATTGCATCACTCTCAAAACCTCTTTCGTAGTATTTCTCTGGAATGTATGCAACGTGACCGGAAGGGTAGAGAGCCTGGTCTTTGGGAATAAGTTGGGTGATTGCTTCCTTCAGTCGGGTGTTATGATCGAGCGAGTGCTCCTCAGGGGAAAGCACGGGATTTCGCTTGTTATCTTCAAAGCTCACCATATCTGCTGTGAAGTTCTCAACCCTTACTTCTAAAGAATTGGATTAGCTGCATTAGTGTTGCTGGCAAATGCCATTATGGATCACTCGGCTCGTGGCTCCCTGAATTTGATCGCGGTCGTGCTCGGTGGCCAAAATCCGGGGAAGGCCGTCACTGTATAGCCTTGAGTAATGATTATTGGTGTTTGAGCGATGGGGCCCTAACGACAAAATCCTTTTATGCTGAACAGTATTTCTATGTAGTCCTATCATCCTTTCTTTGGTGCTCATTAATCCTTGCCGACCAGCACGGTTGTAGTGTCGTAATTGCTAGAACAATGGAAATCACTATCTGGGCCAACTATATATATATATATATATATAAAATAGGGTCCATGACGTTGAAATACTCCCCAGCCAGATCACTCCCCACTCACATCACTGTTTAATATTAGCAGAGTCTTACCTCTTTGGCTTTGAATTTGAACTGTACAAATAGTCGATACACCAGTGAATTGCTCCAAGGAAGAAACCTGCACACCAGTCTTTGTTCAAACAATATTTCCTATTAGTGAGTTTACCATCGATAAACAGACAATAATCTGGGGAATATGACCCCAAATATTCAGAATAGCTACTATCTAATCGTACATTCCTAAAATATATCATTTTTTTTTATTAAGAGTTTTGAGGATATGAAAAACATTAGATTGAGTTTTTCAAAATATCAGCCCTAATTACAAAAAGTACCCTTTCAAAACGTTTTTTTTAAATGGTAATATCCAAAATTATAACCTACCTTTAAAGTACAGAAATTGGTAACCTGGTTGGCAATAAATGAGCCAGTTCTAGCTTGACTTGTCAACGAGAAGTCAGATAGTTACACTGCTTACTAAGCAGTGATTGCTTGACAGCTAATAACTGGTTGCAAGTAGCTTTGCGGAGTAGTTATCTTTGGCGGCGCCAAATTCAATAACTTCTTTATGTTGTTGCATCGATGTATCTTTAGGAAGTGACTGAATAGCCAGCTCCACCACTAATGATTTATCTACAAACGACAAGCATAGACAAGGAGCCAATAGCTGGCGAGATTATGTATAAGCCCTCTCCACGTACATAGATGCTTATTTCACAGCTTGATCTCTTCGATGAAGAACACCTCCTTACTAGCTTCCCTTGTGAAACATAGTTCTTTAATAACTCTCTCCGCAATGATGAAGTTCTTGATACTCCAGTCACCTTTCTTGTATATCTCAGGGACCCTTTGTTCCAAGTTTGGGAAGAGTGCTTTGTAGAGAGGTATGTTCTCCTGGACGTCTTCTTTGGTGATTTTGATCTTGCGAGCGATATCTTGAAACTTCTGGTTGATCCAAAGAGGAAGAACATTAGTATCATTATAGTGTTTCTTGTTAGCACATCTTATGATCCAGAGAATCAGTGCACGATCAAGATCATCAGATTTAGCCAGCTGTTCATAGGACGTGATTCCAAAGACGACAAGGAGGGAGTTGGCAAATGTCTTGTCATTCTTGAAAACGGTCTTGAATGAGAGTGGTGTGTACTGTTTCAAAAGCTCCTTTTCAAGCTTTGCAGCCTTTTCAAATGCAAGTTGGAAGATCTGCTTCTGATTGCTCTTGTAGATCTTGACAGTTTTGACAATGGATGGCGGAATAGAACCTTTGGCCTTACCGAATTTGTGGACCTCCAATTTTTGATTGAGAATGTCTGGAAGTCTTTGCAGTGCTTCGAGCCTATTTCTCAGATTTTTGAAGGAGCCAGTGGAGTTCAGTCTGGATAGGAGCATGAAAAGTGTGATGAGGTTCTCTGGAAGTGGATCCTCCCTTGTGAGAGTGTGATAGATCGGGCCACTTGGCAGGTTGAGACCATCATTATTCGCTCTGATGATCTCAGATTCCGGAAGTTGTAGTACAAGCATTGCCTTTTCAGCTTCGTTCCCATCCACAACAAATCCGTATCCTAGCAGCAATTCCTCATTGGTTTTAGGCCCATAACTGTTCCAAATCTCATCACCCTTCCTCAACTTCTGCTCCGTTTTGAAAGTGAAAATCTTCACTGCGGCATCCTCATCCTTGACACCCCATTTCACTTCAGTTTTAGCATTGTGATTTAAAAGATCAAACACAGGGAGGAGCATAGCTTCATTCAGATCTCTAGCCTTGTGATCACCAAGGAAGTATGGGAATCCTCTACTTGTGAACATGACATGAGCCCAGAGGAACGCAGGGAAGGATGTCCAGCCAATTGGGTTGTTGTAGTATGAAGCAAAAACGAGCTCCTTGCTTTCAATACCAGTCTTGTAGAATGTGATGTCCTCATTGTACGTTTCTGGACGGAGAGATTCTGGAAGTGCAGAAATGGTGGTGTGCCATAGAGTCATAGCTTCACGTGTTTCACGGAGCAGTCTGGCAGGAACGTCAGTCTTTTGAAGGAGAGCAATTTCATCGCCGTCCCAAAAGTGTGGACATCCTGACTCTTTGCCGGATGGGAGGATATTGAGGTACGGTTTGAAGAATTCGGAGAGGTTTTTGCCCGAGGTGACGGTATCGTTGGTGTCGAATCTGAGCTTTGCGAGAAGAAGCTGGGTGAGACCATTACGGTTTCCACTAGGAACCATGTCTTTCCCAAAGAAGGCCTCAGCAAGAGTTGGGTTGATAGTAAGTTCGGATGGAACCTCGATCAAGTCTTCTGTAGAGTCGAAGGCATCGGAAGAGGTCCAAATGGCGGAGGTGCCGGAATTCTCATCGTGCTTGAAGTCAATGCCCGGGTGCGTAACAGCACCATTAGCCTTGGCCCACTGGAGAAAAGTAGCCAAGTTTTCTGCCATTTTAACGAGTTTGAGGATCTAGTGATAGGGGATCTGAAGAAAGTCCTATGTCGGCCTATGACGTCTTGCCAAAATATTTTCCCCTGATTATGGTGTTTGGGTTTCTGATACATCGCTATACTCTAATTGCCGACAGAAGTTCCTCTTATCACTCTACGAGTTATGTAACAAAATATTCGGTTGATAATCTATGTAATGATAGCCGTGAGAACTAAAGAAAAGAATTAAATTAGTAGGTTGAACATAACTTGAAACCACTGCGCACACCTGCTCCAGTGACCCCCTTTATAAAAATGCGAGAGACAATCTGGAACCCGAGGACATATATCGTAATCGTAAACTTTGCATGACTGGTAAAAAAAGACACTTGTTGAAACTGTCTCTGTATCGTAAGGTATGTAAATCACATCATCTCTTCCCCACAAGACCAAGGAACTCCTCTCTAGTCTTTTGGGACTCTCTGAAATATCCGAGCATGCAACTCGTCACTGTACTAGAGCCGGACTTTTGAACACCACGGGACACCATACACATGTGTGTAGCCTCAATCACCACAGCAACACCTTGTGGCTTGAGGATATCAGTGAGTGCCATTGCAATCTGCTTCGTGAGTCTTTCTTGAACCTGGAGTCTTCTGGCGTACATCTCTGCGAGTCTAGCGAGCTTCGAAAGACCAAGCACCTTCTTGTTTGGAATGTATCCAATGTGAACCTTACCAAAGAATGGAACCAAGTGATGCTCACACAGAGAGTAGATCTCAATATCTCTCACGATGACCATCTCATCGTGATCCTCCTCGAACACAGCACGCTTGATGACATCTCTGATATTGTCCTCGTAGCCCTTTGTGAAGTAGAGCATCGCTCTGGCGTATCTCTCTGGAGTCTCTAAGAGACCTTCTCTGTTTGTATCTTCACCAAGCTCTTCCAAAATGACCTTCACGGCATCACTTATTCTCTTCTCTCTTCCTTGTTTGGCCTCTTCATCCTCCTCAATTCTCTCACGGGCACCGATGGAGGGCCATGAGAGACCATCACTGTCGACTGGGGCACGAAGGGTGTAAGGGGATGCAGGACGCGTCTGTAACGGAGAATCAGCACCAGTCTGTGGTTTCCGTGGCTTTGTGTGTTTCAAAGTAGTTTGGGCACTGGCAGAGTAACCGGCTCCCTTGACATGGGCATTGGTTGGGAGAGGGCTGGAAAGATCCAGCTGAGAGATCTGCTTGGTGAGCTTTTCAGCCATGACTTAAGATGCAAATGAATTGGAGTAATGGTTGTTAAGGGGGTATGTGATGTGTGAAGGTATAGTAGAGCGATCACACGGTCCGTTCGGAGATGTGGGATCGTTTTCTGTGAGTCCAATTCGACTTAATCAGTCAGCCAATCTCGAAAAAAATTCTGCTGAAAAGCATGTGGTGATGAGTAAGCGCGGGGGGATGAAGATTCATGTTAGTTATCTAAAGTAACTGATAGGTGATTTACTGAGGAAAATTTACCCCAATGGATGATCGGATGTACTACGGCATCACCTAAGTTCATCAGTCATAACAAAAGTATGTATTTGATATGTAATGTGATCCTTGATGGCCCAAGCGCTTTCTGCCGAAACACGGGAGTCGCATGAGATGAACCCCAATCCGCTCAATTCAGCATAACCTGCACCACATTAGTCTCCATTCACATCTTAATCATCAAAAGATCCTAATCATTAAACGTTGGAAGTAGACCGCATGACGCTTCCTTCTCAACTAACCGAACACTCTTCCCACACCATGGCAGACCGGACATAATTCCTCATCAAGCAGCATGAACGAGACCCTTCCACTTCCCCTACATCTCCCGCACATATACCCGCCTATCCTTGGGTCTCCAGGACTTACATATTGAGGAGTTGGCTGCATCATTCCGTATGGTTGACCCATCATCGGCGGCTGCATGTACATCATTGGCGTTGGCGGTTGACTGTACCCGTTGGTTACTGTCAAATCGTCATGGACTCGGTAGTCTGTGAATGGGATACGGAAGCCAGGGTCATAGCTTGGGACATATTGGTAGTTAACATTTGTAGGACGTGCGAATTTCTCCCAACAGCTCTTGCAAGATTTACCGTTCTTGAGTTTATAGCCTGTATTGTTGCATTTGGAGCAGCGATAGCCAGGCGGATATGTCCAGGGCAATCTCGGATGTTGTTGTGAATGTAGTGATTGTGAGGACGGGATCTGCTGTTGTGGACGAGGACGTGGAGGTGGTGGACGCCATGTACCGTCGCCACGTAGAGGATCAGAGGCTGTGGGGTTGCCGGTAGTGTAGTTGTGGGGAGCTGAGGATGAGGTTGAAGTTGTTGGGTCCACCGGCATATACGGTGGAGGTGGATCTGAAGGGGTTCCCATTGTCAGTATTATAAAGTCTCTGGAAAGATATCAACAAGTCTTGAACAATGTTGAAAGAGAGGAGTTGGTTAACTCGGCCCCACAAGTTCTGTCACACTCCGAGGGGGCATGCACCGCCACTTACTTTATTATCTGGGCATCCGCATTAGTTCTAGTGTGGCTAGTGAAAGCGCGTACGCGCTGTGGCGGTGCAAACGCAGAACAAACAACAGCCTCAACAGAACCCAAACAACGCCCCAGGGGCTTGTCGATGTTTCTCCCAACAGCGCAATCTGGCTAAAGCAACAGAGAATCAGAATGTGGCTCTCGGAACTCCAGAAGTACGGCACGGCGTTCACCGCAGCAGGTGTTTTCTTCTTCTTGCTAGGAGTGCTCACTTTCTTCGACGCAGCTTTTCTAGCGATGGGAAACGTAAGTGTGGCATATTTGATAGGGTTATCTCCCCTAATTGAACCTGATGGAGTGTTTCGGTCCACTAACACTTCATACAGCTCCTCTTTGTCGTTGGTGTCGTTTGTATCATCGGTCCTCAACGTACAGTTGTCTTCTTCACACGACCAGCAAAGATCCGGGGCACCATCGCCTTCGTGCTTGGCATCTTTCTGATCCTAATCAGATGGCCATTTACTGGCTTCATTATTGAAGCTTTTGGAATTCTTCAACTCTTCGGGTATGTTCTTCTTCCCTTCAACTCTAAGCAACTCGGACTAACACATCTCATAGTGATTTTTTCGCTGTCATCATCTCCTTCCTGAGAAGTATTCCGGTCATCGGTCCAATTCTCTCCCACCCAGCCATCGCTCCAGTATGTTAACCTTTAAATCCTTTACTCAGCGAAGAGACAAAGACACTAACACAAAGAACAGACCATCGACAGACTTGCTGGTGTCAGAGTGCTTCCAGTTTAATTCGCTAGATGAGGAACCTCTTGATATGATACACTAAGACACACCACTACAAATCGGACACTTGTTGATCAGAAACCAACATACTGTAAATTAATGTATTTATATTATCATCTCTTGGTTACATCAAGGGACAAAGGACAGTTTCATTCAAACTTTCAGAGGAGAGGTTTCTCGAGCCTTCCACACAATGTTGGCTTGTGCTCCCGTAGTAGCCTCCCTGGTGACGTCTTAATGATCCATCAAGGAAAACGATCTTTGAGTAACAACATAGATTCCACTCGTCATAAAGCCTTGAAGAATACCTGGGTCATCTAATAACTATAGTGTGTGTTTCTGCACTGCGACAGCGGTCTCAAAATGGTTCGGGCAGCACCATACAAAAATTTATTTCCTGAACTCTTCGCACATAAAGCTCATCAGCTCCACACATATCCAACCTCTTGGTAACGCATAACTGATCCGATAAAAATTAAAACATGCCACCAATCAAGAGCAAGAAGCACCACTCAGCTGGAACAGCCGTTGAAATCACCAATGTTCTCGGCTCTGGAGCATCCAAGATCAAGACCAAGATCCGTGATATTGAAAGACTTCTCAAGAAGAAAGGTGACGTTCTTCCTGCTGACGTTGTCGTTGCGCAGGAGCGTGCTCTTGAGACGTTAAAGGTTGAATTGGAGAATGCACAGATGAAGAATAAGGTTAAGGAAGTTGCTAAGAAGTATCATATGGTGCGATTCTTCGAAAAGAAGAAGTCGTTGAGAAAGTACAGACAAGCGAAAAAGGAATACGATGCACTTGTCGAGAAAAACGAGGGAAAGAAAGAGATCAAGAAGGCAAGAACGAAGCTTAGACATGCTGAAGTGGATCTGTGCTATGTGGTCAATTTCCCAAAGGATAAGAAGTATATCTCCTTGTTCCCCAACAAGGATTCTGCAGATGCTAAGGATGAGAATGTCAAGAAAGGATTGCTCAAGACCGAAGAACAGCGTAACGCCTTCAAAAAGGAAATTGAGTCTATGTTGAAAGAAGATACTTTACCTATTTCACTAAAGGATATTCTGGATGGAAAGTCTGGTGAGAGAACCACACTTGCATCCAACTTTGAGACTCAGAAGGAGGAAGAGGTTGAGGCTAACGAAGACGAGGATGAGGATGACTTCTTTGAATGATCATAGAACCTCAGGAGCTGTTAACGAACTGTATACAAATAATGATGAATCATGCGTACGAAAACTCAATTGTAGACTTGTCTATTTCCATGATGAATGAATGTCGACACTTCCCAACACTTCCCATTCACCTACGGGTCCTTCACAATTAACAATTTTCAAGACACCACCTTTCCATCCATATCCATACCCTTGTAGTTCTCCTTCTTGGTTCACCTCAATATTCATCACATTTAAATAATCTTCGACCCTGGTCTTGACGGTCTTTACCAGCGCTGTATCGAAGTGTGCTAAACTTGTGTACACTAACGACACATGTGGATCAAACACCTCCTTTGCCCATGTTTCCGCAGCGTCCCTAGCCTCCTGTGGATCCTTTCTTGAAGGGAGCTCGACGTATAACTCACGTATCACTGTGGCTAGACTCACCAAATTTTTTGTCTTTTCCACAGAAAGGTATACCTTTTTGAAGTATCCATTCTTATGATTCAGGTAAAGCCCACTTATATTGATATCCAGTTCGAGCGAGTCACCTAGGGCAGCAATTGTGCTTTCGAGAACAGTACGCACATCGGCATGAGAATTCACTGCTAGTTGAGAGGTGATAGTGATGTGTGGTTCGAATTGAGGCGAATCAAAGAGTGGGTGCAAACCAAGGGAGAGCGAGGTGATAGTATCATGTATCTTAGAAGAGGGCTTGGGACAAAGCCATAATGCAATCCCTATTCAATGTCTTAGTACTCAATTGCTGATTTAAGATGACAGCTGGTGGACTTACCCATTTTTGAAGTTATTTTAGTGTGTGTGCTGGATTGGCGATAAGGGCGTAGGGGTATCTGTAAAGCGACTGGCCTGCTTGAATCGTGCTTCCAGTGATTGCTGCTGGATTGCAACGTCAACAGTAGTTGGAGGTCCTTTCAGTTGTCTTGCGGTGCAATTGACGATCTTCTGAGCTTGGATGTGTAACAGTTGTTCCTTTCGGACCGGGGTGAGTGAGGTACATATCTTCTAGCGAGCAGATGTGGCCCAAACCAGAAAGTGCAGGTGACTTTCACGTGATTAGAGTATTTCCTGACTTGTTCCCCAGTTAGAAACATAGGCATCTTTAAACAATAGACGTCCAGCACAGGGCTTTAGCTATGGAAGAAGTGAGCTATACATTTCCGCAAACGCTTTCTGAGTACGAGCACGTCTCCGATGACCATCTTAAGTGGATCTTACAGAAGGGTACAAATAGTCTCATCAATGAACTCTTCTCTTACGCACCGATGGTGGCTCGTCTCGAGCCCTTGGTGTTGAAGATCACGAGTGATTGTCGTCATTCAAAAGGGTTTTCCAACATTCCTGACTCTGGAATTACCTTGTCTAACGAAGGCTTTCTCAACGACACGTTTGCTAAACGTTTCAGGATAATAATCGAGGTTCATGACGTTGCAGTTGATGCTCGACTTCTCTCTCAAAGAGGATTGGTTCCCGAAGAGTGCCCTGAGGTATCTGTGTTCATCAAGGTGCTGGATGGAGTGAATGAGCTCGAGGAGAAACTTCTACTTACAAAACTTTTCCAAATGACCAGAACATCTGTGACTTTTGAAACTTTGGAAGAAATTGATATCGGCTCTCGTCCAATTCACCTTGAAAGGTTCTTTTTCCCCCAATTAAACAAGTTCAACCCATCAAAAACTGAATTTTATGGGGAAGGTAAGCTTCGAGCTCCTGTACTAGAAACGTTTCTTGTCCCTCTTGTTCGTGGTAAAGCTGATGAGGACACGATCCGCTTCATTGGACCAAGAGCAGATGGCAAGCCCGTTTCGTTCGAGTTCTTCAAGTCGGTGGATTGGGATGGTATTGTATCTAAACTTGAAGACATCAAGATTAACACCATGTTTGAACAAGGACTTGTGTTCCAAAATCGGGATTACAATACGGTGAAGAACCTGACCCTTCGCTTAACGAAGCCAGCAGTGTTTAAGGACGTTACATTTGAAAATCTTGAGAAGCTTGACATCGAATGTCCGGGGAATGTTGAAATTGATGGTTTCTTTGCACCAAGACTCAAAGAACTCAGAGTTGACTGCGGCACTATCAAAAAACTTTTGAGGTTCAGAGCTCATAATCTTGAGAAAATCACGATGGAATACGGAAGTCCAGGTCATCGTATCCCTGACATTTCCAAATTTGATCATTATGCCTTCACGAAGGTAAGAGAAGTTCGACTACGAAACGCTGATAGTTTCTGCTCCTACTTCCCGAAAGTGAAAAAACTTGAACTGGAAGGAAGAACGTGTGAAGTTGATCCTACTCTTGAGCTACTGATGCTTGAGTCGCTCACGTTTCTGGACCAGAAAAACGTGAGGTCGTGTCATTTGATCTCTCAATGTGACAATCTCAAAAAACTCGCCATTCACTGCTCTAGTATTGCTGTTGATATCCCTACTGTGCTGAAAGAACATCCTTTACTGGAGGAACTCGTCATTGATAACTCTGAATTTTCAGGTATTAGCAATATTGAGTCTAATACCTTGAAGAAACTCAGTATCAAAACCGTGATTGAGGATGAGAGATTTACGTTTGATAACGTGAAAACCCCACACTTGAATGAACTCTCCTTGGTACGGGTTAAGCCATGGGAGTATGATTACCAACTACAGATGATACAGGACCCCGTGAAGAAACTTGAATCATTCAAATTTAACGTTGCGGCACCGGAATTGACACACTTAGAGTTTGGGTGGTTTGATGTCGAATTGTTGGATGTTAGCTGCTATCCAAAGTTGGAAGTCTTGTCCGTGTTTGGAGATGTGGATGACCTGGATATGAGTGGCTGTACAAGATTGGAGAAATTGTCTATAAAACAGAACAAGACTCTAAAGAAAGTAACCGCACCCAAGTTGATATGTTTGAAGGAGCTATCATGTGTTGAGACGGATATGGACCAGATTGAACTAGATACACCATTGCTGGTAAGAATGGGGAAGGGAGCAGCCACGGTTTTTGAGTAGTGAACAACAACAATTAATGTCATTGACCATGGTGTACCTGCATTGTAGTCTCAACTTCTAGTGCTGCGTTGCCGGTCCCGTCTAAAGCTGATGCCCCGCGGGTTTCACATGTCAGAGGAGGCATTTTAATTGGGGGTATCTCCCGGGCATAATTTTCGTTACAAAACTGTTGTCTAAGAGTGAAGAGCTCAGCCAAGCTAATGATCAACCATTACTACATAAAGTGCACCTCCGCAGAGCGACTTGAATTACACTGCTCCGCACTAGCCACTGGGGTGCACCTTCCCCTTGCCCCGGACCCCTTGTGGCTAGTTTGAGGCTAGTGCGAGCGCGCGCCTCTATTACCGGATCAGGAGTGACACGCGGAGGCGCTGGGCCACCTTCGCTTATAGGAACAGAGAGACCCGCAAGTGCCGTATGGGGAAACTTGTTTGCCGAATTCATTTTCTAGAAAGTAAACGTGGCGGGAATGACAAGCTGCTGTATAGGGTATAAGACACGCACGAGGCACCAGTTTGACAAGCTGAGTTAATATAGAGAATGCTCATACTGAAATAAATGTACGCCGGTTGCGCGCGATCTGGCACCTGGCACCTGGCACCTGGCACTGAGGGCGTTAGGCTCAGGACGTAGCCGGCTGTTGGAGCATTAGAATATGTAGTGGACGCACTGTCTCAACTGTCACGCTGTCTGTAGGACAGAGAGGATGGTTTTTGGCCCCCTGTACTCAAGCCGTTGAGAACAGGGCGGAGGAATGCTCCGACTAGTGCCCGGTGTGGCGAGTGCTAGAGGCTTGATGCCCCATACTTAAGGGCCACTCGCCACATCAGCTGGGCCACAAGAGCTCCGGCCATCGCGGGGAAAAGTGTGGCTGGTGCTAAGCGGTCAGGAGGAAAGACCGCACGCGGTGTGGCTCTTTGGGTTTGGTAAACAAATTGCTCTAGGCAAGAGCATATTTATGGGGTGTATTTTGAGCTGTGAAGCGAGCTTTCTCATGAACTCAGAGAGCTTTGTAAGTGTAAAGCATTGTAGAGATTAACCTGTTTTGCTTCTATGGCCCATACCGTGGAATGGGACCTTCCGCAGTTTCGATCTCTTTGTTCGTCTTCGGTCTCGGCCGATGATTTCCAACGGCGGAATTTATGCGGCAAGAGCTGCGCTTCTCCCCCTTGACAGACTGCACTGTGGCACCGATTACGCAACTTGGGTGCTACTGTCGGAGTCGGGGAGCTCGATCGGCATGCGGCAGTCATATAAGGCAGGATGTTTCCTACTGCGTACTTGTTTTGTCAACAATCTTTTACAGCTTCTTCTCTTTTTCCCTCTCTAGAGAACTCAACGGTGACCACTATCCTATAATAATGTCGACTGCGAACCCGGGCTTTAGCTACGTGTTTAAGCAGCATGCACAACCGGGGTCCCTCAAGAGGGACAGAGTCATGCTCGAACAAATGATGAATCAGCCACCACAAAAGACCATTGCATGTCAAAGATGTCGCAAGCTGAGGAAGAAGTGTTCCAAGCACTCACCACAGTGTGTCACCTGCCTCCGGATGGGCCAGGATTGTGTCTATGCCGATGACCGGAATGGAGCATCTGAAGACACTCTGTCACAGTCAAAATCTCCAGCCCTCGTGGGGACAACTAAGCCTGCGCCTCTCCTTCCTCCTCTTCAGAGCGATTGGGGGAACTACACACACCGCACTTCGACTGACATGAACAGAGCACCTTCTCTTCCATCGATATCTTTCCCATCAAGCGATGTAAATGCTGTTCTCCCTGCTATCAAGCTTCCCTCCATTAACGCCGCACAACTTGCAAGCATGCCGTCAGTCTCAGAGACGAGACAGGACCAATCGCAGAAGCAACGACTATCAGGCCCAACAGAGATTCAGAGTGCACTGCTCTCCACCATTATATCTCTCGGCAAGCAAAACCTACAGCCTCTAACACCAACCTCACAACCACTGCTGTTGCCACGTGAAGTTGCAGTCAAGTGCATTGATTCATACTTTAACCAATGTGATCAACTATACCCTTTCATCAACAAACAGAGCTTCCTTTCCAAATTTGAAACCTCCAACTTGTTTAATATCTTGAACCCAAGTTGTACCATCTCACCACGAGAAAAGAAACAGTGCTTCCAAACCTACATGATGCTAAGTATTGGCTTTCACGACATGGAGCGTATGGGCGCCTCACCAACTGGCCTTTCCAAGGAAGAGATATACACATACTCGCACATTTTCAGCGCTGAGTCTGTTGGCAATTGGTTGAAACAGGGTACCCTTTCCTTACGTACCTACGAGGATATTGTCTGCATGACTTTGCTTGTCCTCGATTCATTCCATCAGAGAAACTGTCTCTCCACAACAAACCTGTCAAACATCCTCACAGGTCTTATCTTAAGATACCACTATCATCGTCGATTGAGTTCCACTGAGATCCAGAAAGTGTATAAGGATGACACATGGGCCCTTGAACTACGCTATCGTCTCTTCTGGACCGTTTATGTCCTTGACCGCACCATCTCTACCTACCTTAACAAGCCAATCGCCATCCCAGATGAACTCATCACCACACCATACCCACTTCAAACCCACCAGGATCCAGAGAACTTTGCCACAGATTTCCATATTCTTCTTGACTTGAAACACCTGGAAGGAGACATCTTCACTTCAGTCCACTCTGTAACCTCCATCAACACCAACGCACCATCTCATAATGATAAACTCATCCTTCAACCCCTCCGCAAACGTATTGAGAGCTGGTATCTCACTACCACAACACTGACTAAATCATCCACCTTTGACCCACTCTGGCTCACTACAATGTACTTCAACGCTTTGACATTGCTCCACAGACCATCATATCTTGTCTCTCAACCGTCACAGGAGATCTATGCTAGATTGAGCAGAGCAGTGACGCAGAACTTGACCTATACATACAATGCTAAGAAGAGCGGATGTAACTGGCTCGAGATGTTCAGAGTTTTGATTGTGTTCAAATCCTTGTTGAGGTGCTTTGCTATGAGAGAGTTGAACGTGAAGGAGAGTCGTACAGAGTTGAGTTTGGCATTGGAGATTGCGAGGGGATATAGAGGCTCCAATGATGATTGGGCCTTTTTGGATGACGTCGCTTTGATCTTCCAGAGATTGCTGAAATCTGCGTTTGACGATGAGGATAACGAGGTGCTTGTTAAGGAGGCAAGTCTTGCTGGTGACCAGTTAGAGGAGCTGCTTGAAGAGAACTCCATCGGATGTAGACTGGATGATCGCATTGAGGAGGAGTATGGGGCTTAGTTTTCTGTTCTGGTTTTTTCTTTTCTTGCTTATGTAAAAGTTTGGCTTACTATACACACATGTGTTGATCGCGTGTTTCATACTAAGGATAAAATTTGTAGCATTAAAACAGACGTTTCATTATGACATCAAAGGATAGGGGCGTGAGTGTATGGGAGTTAATCAAAGGTTGAAATCAGATCAGTTCTAAAGCTGATTTAGGGCCATGAAGATCAATCCAAGAGAGACGTACGGACTGGCACGCTGACCAATACGAGCACACTTCCAGAAAACACCAAGGGGTCTATGTAGCAATGTTAGTGACTGTGGATCGAGGGGAAGATTTGTTGTAGGAGTAGCGGTGCCTATGCCAAGAGTACAAAACAACGTGGTGATAGCATTAACTAACTTACCCATGGTGGTTTCTATCAAGGATACTTGGCCAACTGAGGTGAATATATGTGCAAGAACAGATGAGTAAGAGAATCACTTGGAGCAGTGATGTGAAGTTGAACAAGGCAGACTTTTATTTGCGTGTTAGTATTGGCAAAGCTTGAGTGGGAATGTGTTAAGCAGTGACTCACCATTCTGTATGTTATGCGCTCCGAACCTCAATTACAGTGAAATTTGAGCTCTAGGGCCTACAAAGCAAAGTGTTGATGTTATGAACGCGTTGTTCACCTTCGAAGTGATCTGCTAACGTGCGGATCAAACAGGTTCGCGACAGTGGTATGGGCACACCATAGATAGTGCTTCTCTGAGCTTGGGAGGGGACGTCACTAAAAGTGCAAACCCGTCTTTCACTGCTGATTTTGAGGGTTTGTAGCTATTATCTGTGCTGAATTTGGTGGATACAATTCAGGGAAATACTTCTTCAGGTCTACAGGCGCATTAGATGTGTTCTCATTTTCCTCCGTAGTCTCGACTGCCATTATATCCCGGGTCAATAGATTTCTTTTGTGCAATCAGCACAAAGGACTTACTCAGCAGAGATCTTCTCCGCCTACCGACCTGAACCACATAGACAAGTCCTTCAACTCACATCAAGCCACTTGTTAGTCACGATATGAGTGCTATCCTTTCAGAGGCAGATCTCAACGACTTCATCAGTCCCGGACTCGCCTGTATCAAGCCCGCAGGAGAGGTACGAGCCAGTGCCACTAAGCGAGATGGCCAATATGAGATACAAATTGGAGACGAAGGAGCTGAAGCTTTCGAGGTTTCAGTCGACGATGGAACAGTGAACAATTTGGAGACGGCAAATATCTCTCTACAGGACTGCCTAGCATGCTCAGGATGCATCACCAGCGCCGAAGAGGTTCTGCTCGCCAAGCAGACGCACAAGGTGCTCATAGATGACTTGAACAAGCACAAGGACGATAAGGTCTTCGCCCTGAGTCTCTCACACCAGAGCAGGGTATCTATCGCTGTATACTTGAATGTGCCCACATACAAGGTGGATGAACTTCTAATCAACCTCTTCAGTGAGCGCTACGGATTCCGCTTCGTTGTTGGAACTGAACTTTCACGACTCATCAGCATATCCCAGATCAACCAAGAAGTTATACAGTCAAAGCTTTCAGGTCAGTCTAAACCATACCTATCATCCATCTGCCCAGGTTTTGTCCTTTATGTCGAGAAGACTAAACCAGAAATTCTCCCATATCTGCTCAACGTCAAGTCCCCTCAGCAGATCACCGGTCAGCTACTCAAGTCTCTCATCTCCAAGCAACTAAACATCCCATATTCATCCGTTTATCATCTTTCCATAATGCCATGCTTCGACAAGAAACTCGAAGCTGCTCGTCCCGAAGATGAAGTGGATGTCGACTGTGTCCTCACGCCAAAGGAACTCGTTGAACTCATCAAGGACGAAGCTGTCAACGTGAACGACTATATCACCAATAATGACGCAATTCCTACACATTTGTACAAACAGGCTGCACCACAACACTGGCCATTTGCAGAGGAGGCATGGAGCTCACACATTGGCTCCGCTAGTGGTGGTTATGCTGAGAACTACATCATTGCTTTGCAGCAGTATTATCAAACCCAAGGTGTTGCTACTAAGTTGAAGGAGGTTAAAGGTAAAAATACCGATGTTGTCGAATATCAACTTATAAATGAGTCTGGTGAGAAGCTGGGATCTAGTGCTGTTGTTAATGGTTTCAGAAATATTCAAAACTTGGTGCGAAAGCTGAAGCCAACGGGGAAAGTCAAGATCGGGTCTGGTCTTGCTGCCCGTCGTAAAGCCCGTCAGAAAAATAAAGAAGACACGGAAATTGACGCTGTTGCTGACCCATCTAGCTGTGATTTTGTGGAGGTCATGGCTTGCCCTGGTGGATGTATCAACGGCGGTGGTGTTAACAATGGTGGTACTTCCGTCAACAACAAGGAGCTTGTGTCTACTTTGTTGGCTAAGTACTACCAATTGCCCCAGGCTGATAACCTGAATGATGAAGCATTTTTGAAACAGTTCGTGAGTGAGTTTATGAACGCGTTTGGTGTTTCACATGAGAGATTCTACAACTACAAGTTTAGCGTTATTGAGAAGGCCGCCGACATTTTGAGTGTTGGTAGCAAATGGTGATTTATACGATGTTTATGGTCACATTGTCCCTATTTATTAAGCTGCATAAGGTAAATGTTATTAATCAAAATGATTGGTTTCGGAATATAGAAGGTAACTGTGCTCACCTTTACATGATACTACTTAGAGAATCGTGCTCTAGGGGACATGATTGGCAGTGACAGTACTTATTTGCGTGGCCCGAGATCGAGTGCCCCTCGATTCTGGTAAAACTCAACTCAAATCATTGAGATCAGTGAATAAACAGTAATGCACGAAAATTGGATCATTCGACGTGGTGCAGCGCTTCATCAACGATCATTTGGTCATGGATGACATATCGTCCCTACCAGCAGAATTAGTATACCGTTGAAACTTCTATTTTTGAGGAAATCATGTACACGTTTTATACAGCATCAGCACCTTTGTCACTTCTCCAATCATTCGAAGTTTTGAGGCAACAAGCCAAGCTTGTCCATTCTGATCTTAACGGCGTTTCTGTGAGCATCCAAACCCTCAACCTTAGCCACACTCATCACGGCGAATCCAATGTTCTTCAAACCTTCTGGGGTGACATCCTGAGAAGTCAAGAACTTCTGGAATGTTGCAGTGTTGACACCAGAATACATCTTGGCGTAACCATAAGTTGGCAAAGTGTGGTTTGTACCCGAGGAGTAATCACCACAGGACTCTGGGGAGTATGCACCAACAAAGACGGAACCAGCGTGCTGGACCAAGTCAACATATTTTGGAGCGTTTTCGATCTGGAGAATCAAGTGTTCAGGAGCATACTGATTGGAGAGATCAAATGCCTGTTCATAGGTTGGAACGAGCAAGGTGGTAGAGTGCTCAATACACTTGCGGACAATGTCGACACGTGGGAGGGCCATGGCTTGGTTGTGCAAGGAGTCCTCGATGGCCTTCAAAGTCTTCTGGGACAAGTCGACACCAATAAGAATCACCTGAGAGTCAACACCGTGCTCCGCCTGAGAGAGCAAGTCGGAAGCGACAAAGTCTGGATCAGCCTTGTCATCACAAATCACAAGGACTTCAGATGGGCCAGCTGGCATATCAATGGAACAGAGAGCAGATGTGTCGTTCTGGACATACATCTTAGCAGCAGTGACAAACTGGTTTCCCGGACCAAGAATCTTGTCAACCTTAGTAACACTCTGGGTACCATAAGCCATGGCAGCAACGGCCTGAGCACCACCGGCGAGGACAATACTCTGAGCACCGATCTTGTGAGCAACGTAAACAACCTCTGGAGACAAAGAGCCATCCTTGCGTGGTGGGGACGCCAAAATAATGTTTTTACAACCGGCAACCTTAGCTGGAACACCAAGCATGATAGCAGTGGATGGAAGAACGGCGGTACCACCTGGAACATAACAACCAACGGATTCAATTGGTCTGGCGAAACGGGAACAGATCACACCAGGCTGGGTCTCGACCTTGAGTGTCTCGGTCTGGAGTTGAGCAGCGTGGAACTTCTCAACGTTCTCAATGGAGATGTCAATTGCCTTCTTGAGTTCATCAGAGATGTCGTAGAGCTCTGGAGCAAATGGAGCCTTTAGGACTGGAGAATCGAGTTTGACACCGTCAAATTTGGCTGTAAGCTCGAGAAGAGCCTCATCACCACGGGCACGGACAGCTTCGACGATTGGGTTCACAAGCTTCATGATATCAGCAGTCTTCTGAACTGGTCTAGTCAACACCTTCTCAACTTCCTCAGGGGTAGCTTTGGTGGCATCAATAACGCCCATCGAGATGTATTTATCGTCCTGTGCGGTAGTTGGTTCTGGTGCTAGGGCAGCAGCCTCTTTCTTTGGCTCCTCCTTCTCCAAATACTGTGGCTTGGCATCACCCTTTCTTCTTGTGATCTTTAATCCCTTGAGGTCCAAGTTCTTCTCGATGTCCTGCAATGAGACGCCGTTCTTAATGCATCTAGTCAAAGCGAAGTAGAACAAATCAGCGCACTCCCAAGCGATCTCATCCTTCGTTTTGGCATCAACAAGCTCATCGGCCTCTTCTTTGATTTTGGCAGAGAGAAGTTTCTCATCGGTGAAGAGTCTCTTTGTGTAGGACCCCTCTGGAGCATTCTCCAATCTATCCTGCAATGTCTTTTCGAGTCTAGAGAGACCACCAACATCACCGAAGCAAGAGTCGGTCTCAAGGTGACAGAAGCCAGTACCAGCCTGCTTCACGACAAACTTGAGACAGTCACCATCACAGTCCTTATCGAGGGAAAGCAACTCCTGGGTAGCACCGGAAGTAGCACCTTTGCGCCACAAACCATGACGTCTTGATTGATAGACACCAGCCTTGGTCTTGATAGCCTCAGCGATGGACTCGTCAGAAGAGTACACGAGGCCGAGGGAGGCTCCACGTGTATCAGTAACGAGTGTGGTGTAGAGGCCATCAGGTCTGTCAGTTGTGAGAGACGAGATGAAAAGTGATGAGATGGAGATCTGGGAGGATGTGGACTTGTCTTCAATGGTCAAAGCGGAGGATTTGATAATTGGGATTGCCTGAGCCTTGACAATAGCAGCGGCAGTCTCAGCAGAGACTTGATCAAGTGTGACATATATGGTACGATTTCCCTTGTCGGAAGCTGTTGTGAGGTCTTCAGTGGATGTGGAGGGTGGAAGGACATAAGCTCCGGCACCGGACTTGGTAATCTCTGCAGCAGAGTCGATGACGAGGGCAATTCTCGAGGTAGGGACACCAGCAGAGACAAGATCGGTATACTGCTCTGTTGTGGCAACAATCTGGGAGACGCCGGCGTTCAAAAGATCGATGGAAGCCTGGACATCAAATTTTGTTGGCTTGACGATGGTGGTGGCCTCGATAACGAACTTCTTGAGCTCATCGACGGAGCTGATTTCGAGGAGAGCAGCACCCACAACGGAGAGTGGAGCGATTTGAGAATCTCCAGCGTCCGAAAACACAGGGAGAACGGGGAATGGCATCTTTTATGTGGTGGTGGGTCCTCTAAAAGTGTTTTGGGGTCTCAGATGGTGAGGTCGCTGATAGCCTTTTGGGCAGTGAGTCAAAGCGTGAGCCCGCGAATTGAAGAAGGAAAAAAAAAAAAAAAGTGGCCGGGCCGGACCGGCGCACGAACAATGCGGAGGATCCCGGGGAACCGTTTACGTCTAATCAATGATCGTCTCTAGACATGGGATAGGATTAAGTTAAATAGAGCAGTCTGGGTGGTCCAGAGCTGATAATAGTACACAAAGGCAAATATCAAATAAAATGATGACGTGAGTTGTGCTCAAGGCTCAGTCTTTAACACCGATATCCTTCAACTGGTGCTTACCAGCTAGCTCCGGAACGATGATCTCATAGTCCGTGGTCTCGGATTGAATATCAGCAGGGTCCTTCTCCACATGGATTCTCGTAACTAAAGAGTTCTGAGTAATTGGGTACTGGAAATCTCTCTGCTCCTCTGGCTCAAAGTCCTTGGCCAATCCAGCGCTGGACTGTGGATACCTCCATGTGCCAATTTCGTAACCTGGTCTCGAACCATCTGGGTTGAAGTTACGGATGTGCACGAGATCGGACCAGTTACGCTTGTTCAAGAATTGTTTGTTGGAACGCTCGGACCCATCCACATCCTTGCCAAAGATTGGAACCATATCCTCATCTGTGAGACGGTCGAAATGGTGACCTTTGGATCTCTTGTTGAGCAGAGTTGCCATTGCATCAGGAGGTGGAGCATTGACAATGGCAGATGAGATGATGTTGAACATGAGTCTTGGATCTTCCTCTGGATGCTCAAGAACCTGTTTGTTGTGCTCTTCGTATTTGCTCTGGCTGATCAAATGGTGATGCAATTTGGTTCTGAATCTTCCAATGGCACACAAGTGGACATCACCAGAGAGGATGGTAACTCTGACACCAAGTGAGGCACCAAACTCCTGAAGTCTAGCAACAAGAGCATTACGCTCCTTCTTGTGGTGCTTGGAACACCAATGATCGTTCAAGTCATCCAATACTTCAACCGAACCATCAAACTCGTTAACGAGACCCTTGGCAATGACACCCTTCTGTGCAAGTGTTCTCACTGGGGCCAAGATCGAAGACGTCAGTAGCCATTCCAACCACACCAGACGTGGGTATGCAATTGGAACACCGAGCATTACCAACATGTGCTTGATGTTCGGATCTTGACGCACCTCATCCTCAAGTCTTTTAAAGACAACGTTATAGGTATCATCAGAGACAATCTGCTTTAACTTTCTCTCAGTTCTGCAGTCAAGACCCAAGAAGCCAATACCGTTACCCAGTTTGGTGAAAACCGAATGAGAATGTTCAGCAATGAATGGACCAGGACGCTTTCCCAAGATCCAACTTGGATCTGTGTTGTATTCCTTATCATTCTCTAGAGAGGTTTGATGCTGGAAGAGCATGTAGTACTTGTATGCAACGGTACCAACACCCCTAAACATCTCTGTTCCCATAGTCGAATCACGATAGGAGCCATATCCATCAATGATATCGTGATCATCATAGATGTTCACTGATGGGATACATGCCATGGCGAATGGGAACAAAGACTGCAAAGTACGCCCTTGAGTTCCTACCCAGAAACCTTTACCAAACCACTCCAGGTACTGCTTCAAGTAGAACTCGTTGAAAGAGCGCTCAATATCACCAGTAAACTTAGCATGTTGTTTCTTGATTGGGTTCTTTTCATTGAGCCACTTGTGGAAGACATCAGAAGCATTCTTGATAGCATCGCAGTAGAGTTGATCACCACCACCAAGCATCACGTGGTAGCGGTTCTCGGTGTAGTGCTTTCTGATGACATCGTACCAGAGAGAACCTTTGAATGAATCTGTCTGAGTGGAGAGTGAGAACCCATTGCACGAGTAAGAAATGATATTCATTGGTTGGTCCACTCTTGGAACGTAAAAGTCAAAAGTGAGGGCGTCATTGACCGTGTAACGCACCTTCTGCTCGTACTGCTCAAGGGGGAGGTCAATATGGAATCTCCAAAAAGTATGACCATCCTGGACGTGATAGATCTTTCCAGGGAACTCACCTTGAGAAAAGTCTGCATCATTCTGTGGTTGAACTGGACCCTTGACAAAAGTGACACGGACATCTGCAGTTGTGGACTCGTCCTTGGTGACAATCATCAATGTGGCACGGTAATTAGACTGCCCTTGCTCGAGAGTACCAAGGAGTCTGAGAATGGGACCACATCGTATGTCAAGACCGCCAGCAACTTCAGCGATGGGCACTTCCTTAGGACAGTCCTGTGCGGCTTCGAGTCTCTCGAAGAGTTGGTCAAGGGGATGGGCATCCTGTATCCAGGTCTCGATGTTAGAAGGGCCAGTCATTGTTGTTCTCCGAGGAAGATCTGTAGCTGGTGGAATTGAGCCTGCTGGTGTCGAATGTAGTGTTGCACTCAGTGAGGCTGTGATGATTTTGAGCCTGCGGTCATTGGCTCTTTTCAACGATACCCCGACCCACAGCCCAGACAGCAAGCCTTCGTAGGAATCTGAAATTTGTGACGTTCTTGACGCGTGTCTGGGCATTTTTTGGCGCACTTTGGCGCACTTTGGCGCAAGCGTCTTAGACAGAGTCTTGTCTCAGGAGTCGATCATTGTTGTTCCCTGTGGTTGATTGCGCTCGCTTTGGCGCTCAGTGTGCTACTGGTTATTAGATTACTGATAATCCCCACCTAGGCCGGGGTTTACCTTTCGGTAAACAATTTAGCCGGCAACCAACCAAACCGGAATTCCGATTACTTTTCCGATCGATATCGCGGCTATTGGGTCCTGGGCCCTGGCCCCAGATCAACTGATAACTAACAATGGACACTAGTAACAACATAATGACCGCTACTTCATCACCAAGACTTTGAGTAATGCGCTCCAAACTCACCGCCTCCAGTCATAGCTAACTCATCGATCCGTAGTTCTAGACTTTTTGAGCATGAGGGATATCAACATTCTCTGCTCCGTCCTGGAAATGAGAGCCGTCGTTTGACCACTTTAAAGTGCCCTCACAGATGAAAATCAGAGAAAGAGTGATCTTGAACAAGATATTCTCGAATGAGGAGCTTACTCAATATAAAGGTAACAAGCCCAACTGCAACATTGAATGGTAGTGGTTTACTGCTTGAGGTCTGTCACTAGAGACTGTTAGCACCTTACTGCATAACAATCTTCATCTTTAGTTGAAAGAGAACAGTGATTGAAATACACTATTTCACCCAGTACAAGCTATCTGGCATTAGAAGCCGTAAATCTGTAAGCTTTCCAAATTAGACGCTCGTTACTCTAACAAAGGCTCCCGTTGAAAGTCTAACTACATTTAAGTTTGCTACACTAGGGTTCCAGCAGGCCATTCAGTGTGAGGCTCTAAGTTTAGGGACCCCAGATATCTGGTTGTCAGTGGATCCTTTCATAACATTAGTACAATCACAAGTCAGGTCCTTTGTAGAAGCTGAACATTGTAAGGATTTATGGCGTGGCCCACTGGATAGACATTAAGTGCTCCAGTTTGTGCAAAACAGAGCTGATCTCTGGCAGTAGCTCGAGTTCGTCAGCGAGGAACCTTGGGTAGATGAGCTTTGAGAACGTCAACTTCATAGCAAACATAGCACCAGAGATGAGAAGTGTAGTCTAAAACGTGGTGTCCGGATGATATTGATTCAAGGCGCGTTAGGACTTACACCTGCATCGCACTACACGATCACTGGTGCCTTGATGTTCAATAATTTCCCTTACACCCTATTCTGTTAACCTAACTAATATCCATGACAAGGCAAATGATCAAATGACTCTCGGAATCGCACAGCTTGAACCACTCAGTGAAGTCCCCAAGGACAAAACGCGCCTCTACTCCAATTTTAGTCCACTTTGGCCCATACGACCAAGTCTCTTCTTCATGAAGATTGTCTCCCGAATAGTTGAAATCAAAATGAGTATGATACTCTCAGAAGAGGAAAAGACTCGTATCGCGTCGAAGATGAACAGAAAGTTCCCAGAACATGAATATAACACTGAAGATATCTTCAAGCACTGGAGACAGGTCATGTATCGTGGTATGTGTGTCACGAAACTTCTTGATGAGGACGTACAGTATGACAAGTCTACTGGGCTGATAGTGTCTTCACAGGAGAAATATAATGAGGCAGTGAAAGTCCTCCCGGAGACAGCGAGAAAGAAAGCGTTGAGTTGGTATCAAATCAACCATGCAGATACTTTGAGATATCTTGAAATGCGAGAACGCATTGATCCTGCTAGTATTGATGGTCTTGAATACGAGGAAATTATTTTTCGGTATAATCCTGATGAAGACAACTACGATTCAAGGATGGAAGATGAGGAGCATGAAAACACAGAGAGCGAGGACCAAGCAACGGCATCTCCATCCCTACCTTTGGTCAACATCGCATTGCCAATGTCCTCAACCACAGAGGAAGACGAGTCCAAATCATTTGACATAGGCCAGTTTATGGAGATTGCTAAGGGAACCCTAGAAGAGAAACCGAAGAGAAAAGTACGATCAGTGGTCGTCAAGTCTTCAGGAAAGAAGGCACCTACTAGGGAGCACACACTAATTCCATCCATGACAGAGAGCCAACGCTCAAAGACACCGTGCAGCTATTGCAAAAGCCAGAAGAAATATTGTACAAGGGATAAACCACAGTGTTCGAGATGCATTGTAGACGACGTTCCCTGTGAATACGCTCCAAATGTGTTACACTCGCCACAGCTGAAGAAACGCAAGCTCATCACTTCATACCAAGAAGCCATAGATTCAGACTTTGCCAGATCATCGCCAGACTCTAGCACAAGTTATGTCACAGATATGATCCTCTCCGGACACACTTTGACTTCACAAAAGCCTATGTACCGGGCCCGTCTTACCCGAGAGGAGCTTGACCAAAGACGCCATGCTGCCAAAACAATGTTGGAGTTATTTGATCGTGGTCATTTCTCGGAGAGCCAAGTGCTTGATTTCGCTAAGGATCTTATTACACATGTTGCTGCTGAAGATTCATTCCTGTTTGAGACTGCTCCTCCAATCTTGTTCAGCAAGATAATGAGCATGTCGTGAGGGCCAATATAAACAACTCAACACAATTCAATGGGGCCTACAATTTAAGATCTTGGATTTTGGCACGAATAATAGTCATTATCATTATCTTTTTCATAACATCACCTACGACCTACCTAGTTCAAATCCTATCTAAGCACCTCTGATACCCTTGAGAACCGGTTGATCAAACTTCATGGTATAACCATTTCTAATCAAGACATCACAATATTCCTCGCCAATTTTTTTGAACATCGCTGATGTATCCGCACCATGAGCCATTTCACCTTGGTTGACTCTAAGATCATAAGCCACAATGTTCAATTTTCTGAACACATCCAACAACTCAGCGGCAACACTCCACTCCATGGCAAAGTACTCCAAGAGTTCCATACAAAAACTGATCTCAGCCTTGGTGTCGACGACGTCAACATACGTGTGGCAAATACAGTATATGAGAGTGGTGCAGTGTGTCAGCCATCTATTGAGCTGAACCCAATGCATTGGGAGTTGGTGCAATGTGTGAAGGTTGTATTGGAAGGATGCACCTTGGAGGGTGCATTTGCCCAAGAGCTGGAGTGTCTCCGCTGGTGGGGAAGGGACAAGGAACGATGGACGGTAGAGCAGGGAAAGAAGAGTGTAGTACACGGCAGAGTACCATGATGTTGTGCAAGAAGTGAGGGAGACCTTACGATCAGCACATGATAGAAGACTGGTGTTGTTGTACCAAGCCTCAATCTCCATTCTTAGTCTTTGCAACACTTGTGAGCGATCTTCAGCAGTTCTGAGGGCACCAGTCTCCGTCTTGAGGGCACCTGGTGAATGAACATCACTCATAATCATACCCTCAACTCTTCTCAAACTCGACACAGCTCTTAACATCTTGATCAGATCCTCGTCTTCACCACCCATAGGACTCAACAGGGGGACATCAATATTTTTATCCAACAATCCAGCAGGTCGACCCAGAGCCACACTAACAACTCTATCAAAGTTGTAACAACTCCAAAAGACCCTCTTTGTATCCTCATCTGAGCCAACCTTCCCTTCATTTAACCCAAGGGCCACAACCATTCGATCAATTAACCCAGCAACATACCAACTAGTATCCCCATCTTTTTGCATGAGTGTAAACATACCATAATACAGCAATTTCTTAATACCTTCGATGCTCTCATCGCTAACAATTTCAGCGTTATCAAATGCACGAGAGAGGAGTGCGTCTCTCAAAACTGGGTCATCGGGCACTTTGCGAACTTTAGAAAGGGCAACGTACCCTAGGAGGACCGTCATGTTTACATCAAAATGGGAGCCTGATGCGAATGAGTGCGCGAGTGGGTTATGTGTGTGGCAGAAGGTTGTATGGTTGAGGAAAGGGTACGTCTTGGCATAGTCTTCGAAGAAGCGATCAACGCATCGTGTTAGGAGATCATTTGTGATTGTGGATAATGGAGACGTCACGTTGGAGGTTTGTGAGTGGCCTGGAATGATTTGTGGGATGGAAAGGAGCTGATTATGTAGAGATGTTACTGGATGCGGTTGTGCTCCGCCTCCGTTAGTTATGGTTGTAGGTGGTGGCTGCATTTCAGAGCGAGTAGGTAAAGATGGGAGTGGTGGGAGCTGCGGTCTTTGTTTATCAAAAGTGGAGAATGCTGTAACTTGTCTAGAATCATCCCTGGTAAAGTTCAACTGTGACAAGGATGGTAGTTGTGCCTGCTGCAAATGATATGTCTGATGAGCATGCTGTGTCAGTGGTGGTAATGGTCTTTGTTGCACTGGTGAGGTTTCAGTCATCTCCATGGAACGAAGGATTTCAGACTTTTTACGTCTTGGTGCTCTCGGGACGTATTCACATTTTTCTCTTGCCTTACCACAATTTTGACATTCTGGCTTTGTACGTGAGCACTTCTTCTTGAGACGACGGCATCTCTTACAACTATATGAATGTCTCTCAACGTTGCCATTGTTGTTTCCTTCGTCCTCCTCAGCACTGTGCACTGAACCATCCTGTTCATGACTTGGACTTTCGGGGTGATGGCTTGTATGGTTTGTGCTCGTACTCGATAGTACGGAACTTGTACTGCTGGTGGATGAGAGCCTCTCATCGTGATGAAGGAGTGAATGGAGACTCATTATGCGTTATGTTCGGGTGAGGGTATCGATAAGCTCACAGAGACACACGCACAAAGGCAACTTTTCCAAGTTGATGGTTTTATTGTATCTGTCGGTTTGGCAACCAACCAGCCGGCGATGACGGTGTTTTATAATTAATTTCACGGAGAGAACTGTAGAGAGGTGCCATGCTCGCATGTTTAAGTTGGGCCGGGTCTGGGCAGAATACGATCTGGGGCTGGACTAGAAGTCTTGGTCAGACCCTGTAATGCCGCTCTTTCCGTTGCGCTCTAAATATCGGGGAATGAGGTATGAAATTGAAGAAATATCTTGGTTTCTTTGTAGGAATTGATCTACAATCAAGTCATTGATTGTGATTCAAGCTCTTTGATTTACCAGTGCCTTGCTTTTAGGTTGTAAGGGCGCTAAAACAAGAGAGAGGACTCTGCTCTTGAGACCATAAGATTGCCATGGGGGTAAGCGGCCACCAGACACAAGACTCGATGTCGGTACCTAATGGAGGGAGGCCCTTCTGTAATCCCCCTTTAAAGAATGCCATATGGTTCAATGTTTCGAGATATTTCTAGAGAATCCTTTCTGTATCAATATAGTTACTCTAGAAAACACGATGATTATTGGAAAATGATCCATATAAGGGAATAGTAAGGCTCAACTAAAGGCCAAGCCAGCTAGTCCCTTGAGTCCCCCCACCCGTCGGTGAAAGCCACCGAGACCCACCGTCGGGCCGAACTGTAAGTCCGCCAGATCGCGCGGGGTGTTTGAGCGGCCTTAAACGGGAATAATAACGTGTTTTCGGAGACGTTCAACCGGGGCTCCGATAAATTGTGTGATTTTGATTGCTTCTGTTAATGGTTGTTGAGGATCGGATGAAGCGTTGTCCATATACAGGTGACCTCTCGAGTGGATCGTAGGGTTATGCTGAGTTGAACTCTTTAGATAATGTAACTGAAAAAAAAGGAGAGCAGTTCCGGCAGCCAGAGGAGAAAGGTGGAAGGTGGATGACAGGGCTGTGCTCTTTAAAGGAGTATCGGCATGCCAAAATGTCACGTGCATATTATCCAAGCACAGCCTCTCAAAAAGTACAGAGGCCCGCGATTAGTGAGGGAAGAGGAAGGCGCGGAATCGGAGAAGGTGGAAAGAGCAGCTGTAACGGTAGTCGTGAGGCAGGGATAAAAACTGAATAGCACCAGTTTATGATGTCATTTTGTCCAAAAACACTGTAATTCGGAGCTATGTGGCAAATACCCCTATAGACAAACATATCTCCATGGTGGCCGACCAATTTCAATAACACAGTCTGGCCAAGCTATTCGAGCGCGTTGTGATTGCTTCCTCCGCACAGATGGCTTGTGCATTGACACTGTCCTTACTAGCTGATTCTAGTGCTAGCTAGCCTTGACCTGGCCATAGATCCAAGGCTATGTCTGTCTTGGGCGTGGAATGAAGAGAGGAAAAAAGGGGTTTGGATAGCTCGGTTCTAGTACCGTTAGCGGCAGGTAATATAGGCAGCTGCTAGTAGGCAGTGGGCAGGGGGGAATGGTGGTTATGGGCAACGGACTGCCATCGAACAAGGGTCAACGCTGTCTCATCATTGACAATCTCTGGGGTGGATTAAAGACAACGGGCACAGCCTTTACGGGAGATTGGCGGGTGCTAAGCATGTACAACTGTCAAAACTGGAGACAACCGCTTCTTTTGCTCTTGCAATTGAACCCAAGTAGCCCGACCACTGCTGCTGAAGACGTCGAGACGAGGTGAAAGTGCGCTAAACAAGGAAACGTCCGCGCAGTAGGCAGCGCGTCTACGTGCATCTTCAAGTGTGCTCCTGTTGGCTGGTCTTCCGGCTTGGCACACTGTCGGTTGGGTATCCTATGAACGTCTATGTTTTTACCATTGGCCATCGAGGAATTATCTGGCAACTTTTGACTAGAGTCAATTATGCATGCTTCACAGCAGCTCTCGTGTTATTGAGCTACGGGGATAAGATCCGGATTTATGCGACCCGGCAGTGGGGAAGTGCAATCTGTGTTCATCCCGCCCTGTCTCTCTAACTCGTGTTTTATACACCACGGATGCCTGCAACTGCTTACTAGTTGAGGCACTTTTTTTTTTTGCCTTTCGGTCACTTTCTAATCACTTACCAATCCCATGACTGCATGCCCGACGTGATGAACGATTGACGATATGTGCCACAACTCACACATGTTTGGTACAGCTTGTGTCCTGTGCCCACTCAGCGGCGGGCGCCAGCTGTCAGCTGTCAAGCATGGGCACTGTGTCATATGGGGCTGATCCCTGATATTGGGTCTTCATGCATTTTTGGTGCCGTATATAGCCTTAAAGTCTGCTCATACACTAGTACAAAACAACGAATAAGTTTTCTCCCACCTCATACTCTCCCGCAAGCGACATCTGGCAGACGTCCGCGGTGCCTGCCTGATCAAGGGATTTTCTGAAAGCAACCCCCAGCACGCAAAGAAGGGCCTATGGGATGCTGCACAGAGGCGCTAAAACTGGGCAATGCGCACGATTTCGGATGGCTCAGGGCCCTATCTAGAAGTAGGGATCCGTAGTGTTTGATTTTTAGATCTCGTTACATCATCAGCTTATCAAGCCACCATCAATTTCTTGTTGTGGGGGCGGAGCTGCAACCGTCCTGGCAACGTAACTTTCCAAAAATAACCGGGGTACTAATTTGTCATACACTTACAATAACAAAAGTCAACCCCTCTGCGCCAATACCCTGTCCAAGGTGAGGCATGTGATTGCTCCTAATTATCCCGCCTTGACAGCTCACATGCAACTTCTGCTGTGGTTTTCGAATAAGTACATCCTGATCCGGCACAGCATGGGGTTTGTGAGGCGGCGCTCGAGTCTCATGTCTCATCCAGGCATGGCTCACAAACCACATCCATAAGGCATGGGCAGTAGGTCGTAACCACAATCTCACAACTACGTCTGCTTTCAATCCGTTTCAATACCTAAGCCGGGCTGAACATCTCAAATAGACCACCGTTCTGCCGAATTGTCCCATGGTGCTCCCTTAGGCCGGGCTGCCGCTTATCAATCTCCATCGCTCCACAAGCTGCTATAAGTGCTAGTTTATGTTCCTCCCTCCCATCAGTACACCATCGCTCCGACAGTACATCGCACCGCGCACAGCGGATGTTCCCCATTAGGGCGAAAAATGTCCATATTCTCAATTGAATACCGGCAATTGAGACCCAAAGTGTGTCATTCCGCAGTTGACCAAAACTGGTTCTCCCGGAGATATACTGCGTTTCGCATCAGAGTTGCAGAATTTGTACAGCAATTTTGCAGTGAAACTGCGGTGAACGCTAATGCATACCAACTGCAGGATCATTGCAGAAGTCTCGCAGCAGCGCGCATGAAGGGACACGTCAAGCTAGAAAAACAGGACTTTGGGAAGTTGCAAAGCTCAGAAGTGCGGCAGCCTGCGCACGGTGGGTTTAAGGAGAGGTTGGTGGTGAAACACCAGGTTTCAACCGTGAAGTTGGTAGGCAATTTGGTGTTGTCTTTACCGTCTTGTCCATCCTCTTCCAAAATCGCGTGTGTCTTCCTCTCCACCTAGAGGGGCAGTGGTGCACTGGGCGCACTTGTGCCGTCCATCCTTCATAAGGTTACTTTTCTTCGGGGCCCCTTCCCCACGCCGTGCCTGGAGAAAAAGCACATCTCACCGGCCAGCGCACAGAATGACAGCCTGTCATGGGGGGCTTGGGGTGGACATTGCGGGCAAAAAAAAGCTTGTTGAGGCTTCCGGGCCACACAGGTTGTTTCGTAGATGATGATATCTACATACCACTGTTACAGTTATCCCAACTCTTGCAAGGATGTCATCTGACATCCGCACTAACTTCTGTCAGGCGATCAAAAGACGAACATAGGGGCATGGAGCGCTGGCAGTCGAGCGATTACAAGGAGCTGCTTTGCTGATCATAGCCGACTAAACCAACATGTTCGTATGGTAAGGGTCGAACACAGAGAAGTCGAATGCGTCAATTGAGACAGAGCATCCTGGCAACAACGTCAAGGGCAACATTCAATCAACATCAGTAAGATCAACAGCATCCTCATCCCTGGTCCTTTGTAGTGGCAGGCGCTAGATGACAGCCTCACACGGACGCGACGTCGGTTAAGTGCAGGTCGTCGGGCGGCTAAAAGACGAATTCTGGTTGTGCGAGGTGCCCGCTTTGCCAGCTAGGCAGATGTGATAGCCCTGACAGCCGGCAGCGCAATGGCGGAGGTATCGGGTGATAGAGCGTAACATGGGTCTGTCCAAGTGTGTATCCACACCTTGCTAAAACTATTTACCAGTGCCTCCTTTTTTATAGGCCAATCCATCACGGAATAGCAACAGAAGGTGCTGGTAGCCGGTCCACACCTGCGGGTCGCTCTTGACAGCCGTTGCAACCAGGTCTCGTTTGTGCCGGAGATCCCGTAGTACTTGTCCGAGAATCGGGTCAGCACTAGAGCAGCCGTGACGAGCACCGCACATCTTCGCGTCAAACAACAGCTGCTATTTATCGGACTTGTGGTTGGCTGGAGAGGTGTCAAGTGCCAAAGCCAAGGAACAGGGAGGTGTTGAAAAAAAAAGTGCGTCAACTATGGATTGCAAGTGCCATAATCGTGCAAGCATACACTGTAGTCTTTCTAACAATTTGAAGGCTTCCAAAGGTTTTGATTACCCAAGCAGCAACAGGTTCGGGTTAGCGACAGCGACAGGCCGGAGGCGAATCTAATCCAAATCCTCGGACAGGGGCGCCCTCCCTCGTCTGGACCTCCCACTGCTTTATTATTTATGTTTTTAAGCTGAAGCATGTCGTCCTCGCCCAACAGTACAGAGATCTCGAATCGACCGGCCGATCTCGACGGCTTCACGGCCCGCTTTTGCCCCAGCTGCTGTTGATACAGCCATGCTATTCAACAATGGCTCTTTCAGTCGATGCTTGGGGCAATTGGCTGTAAGGACTAGCCTGGCACTGGCAACCAATGCAACACGATACTGCCTATCTGTCTGCCTGCCCCTTTGCTTGTTGACTGCTTGTTGAACTCCCTGCTGTACTCCTCTCCAAGCCGCCTGGGAACCTTGCAGCGGAGTTGACCAAAAAGGAAACCGGATATGCGTGTAGCGGCGGGACAAGCGTCCGAACAGCCTGCATAACCTTCCCACAGGTGTCTGCGCAAAAACACATACGAGCGCGCAGCACTCGCAGTATTTATCGTCGCGCGCCTCTGAGAATGTGTGACAGCCACCAGCAGCACCGGGCAACCACAACGTCCACATCTACACATACAAATATATAACCCCCCGCCCTCCGCCTTCCCCCATTCCGTCTACGCGCAAGCTTAATACCATTGACACACTTGTTCATTTCGTTCTATCAACGGACCCCTGAAAGTCAATACGGTACATACTCACTTCTCAGCACACTTTTCACACACACACTCACTCACTCACTCACTCACTCACTCTCACTCACATATCTCCATGTCGGTTGACAACCTCACAATGCTCCACCACGCAGCCTTGGCTCCACAACTCGCAGACAAGCCAAAGCTGTCAATGATGCTTCCGGATCCAGCCCGTTACTCCCCGCAAACAGGATCTCCTCTCAACTCCACATCAACATCACAACCTTTCCTCGAGCCTAGACCACAGGTCCAGCAAACACAATCCTTCTCACTACCACCCATCAAAGAACTCCTGAAGGAGGCGACACCTGGCCCAGTAGGTGTCTCGGGCTCAACCTCGAATACTTCAACAAGCACAACACTGTCATCTCCAGTGCAACAACCTGTCGTTACACCTGCTCCACGCCCACTGCCAGCGGTTTACCACACATCTTCCCCGTACTTTAATGGTCCAGCATACCCATCCAACAACTCACCACCCCCATCTTCTCTCCCGCACAGCATTGGCCGTTCTGCCTCATTGCCAAACTATTTGAGTCACCACCCACGTATTCCATCCCCAGTGGCTCAACACCACACTAGCTCCTTCTCAGGACTCGCGGCCTCTTCTTCATCTCACCAACTCACATCACACACACACGCCCAATCGCGTATCCCTAACATGATTCCAACCCCAGAGTCCCGTTCAGAGTCCGCCTCCCCAGTCTCATCTACAGACTCGACATACTTTGAACCAACAAAGGTTGCCAAGCTCACATCGCGCAAGAAAAGACAGAACCTTCCACGCCAAACCACAATGATTCTCCTCAGCTGGCTGAGCGAGCATCTTGACAGACCATACCCAAACAGCAGAGAGAAGTATGAGTTGTTGATCAAAACGAGACTGACTATTCAACAGTTGGACAACTGGTTTATCAATGCTAGAAGAAGAAAAATCAATGAGTTGAGAAAGTTGAAGGAGAATGATCAGAGCATTTCATTGATGTTTTGAATGAGGATTATGTTTGATATATGCGTTTCACGATTTGATTTCTGTTTTCCAGCTTATGGTATTGATGAGGTTTTCTCGGTTTCTTATGTGCTCTCAAGGAGCAAGAATAAAAAAATAAAACAAAATAAAAACTGACAAAAAATGGGTATTTATAAGGAGTGTTTTGGATGTTCTACGTCGTTGTGGGTCTCCTCCTCTCCTCGGCATGTCAATCTGGTGGTTATATAGTCTCCCTTGAAGGGCGCTATTTCCGATGTTCAATTCACGTACATATTGATGGTTAATCCTTTGTAGTCAGCGGCCGTGAAACTCGCATGACAGCGCTAGTTCGTCAACTACATTTTGAGCGTGTTGATGGATGGCAAACGGCGTGAAAGTCTGCACTTGAGTGGCCCTCAAGAATGCAGTGGTGCCGTGACCCTACATAGCCTTCACAGATTAAGTATAAGGAGCCTATATACTAAACTTTGGAGGTACGACATGCTATTCATGAGGCTTACCTCGCTTCTAATATACGTTACGTCATCTTCACGAGGATCGATTGAGTTCGCATCAAAGTCCGGTATAGCCACAAGCGTTCCTAAGTCATCACAGCGGGTCCCTGTGAGTTTACACAATAGTGAGCCCACCGATGTGGTTTTTTCCAGTAATATTATGATTTGGTTATTAGCAAGACTAGATGGCCATAAGCGGGAGAACACACAGGGATTAGACAGGTATTTGACACGTCCAATCGCGCAAAGCATCCAGGCACACGACGCACGCCGTGTTAATTCCACCAACAGGTACACCTCCCCCGACATAAGCGTCCGTTGAGAGCCATGCACTTGCGGATAGATTACAAGGCGTGGATATAGTCAATCCAAACTGCACATATGAGACTGTAGATCAAATTCATATCGGCTAAATGTCATTTTACCCCATGAGGCAAATGTAGTTCGTATCCAGATCATCATACCCATCATCCGGTAGATGTCTCTGCACTAGACACCTGCAAAGTCGTGTCACGTTGTTTGATGTCTCGTTGTTTAAATTTAAACCAGAAGACATACGCGGACCGACTTCACAGCACACATAACTAACAGCCACATACCAGGCTGGTGCTAGCTGTCTCTCAGTGCATCTAGTCCCATGACAGACACACAAAGTTTTGACACAGCTAAGACAAACTCCTCGAAGTTTGAACTCATCTGGCTTCTGAAAAAAAAAACAAGCTCACTGATTGTCACAAAAAGCCAAATTGTCGGTATGACACTAAGCACACAGAGTGCAATGTTACAAGACAACACCCTACGTCGCTTTGGCCAGCCAGTTATTGCTCTTGTCTCAGAAAGCTGCATACTTATATGGCATAATTGTGTTCCGTGCTAAGGTGTGTGTCCGACTTTAGATTTAGTCGTAGCTAACGCCGTTCGTGTATTGATAGAAGGCCGCTTTACGAACAGCTGCCAGCGGGTGAACGATGTCTAGTTGTACGGTACACACAAATGATCTTATTGCATCAATTGCTCTATGATGGGGTATCTGTAACATACAGACCAATAGCCGCTTAAACAGGGGTATTTGCCAAGTAACCTTTCATCCGAACAAGCCGATTATGAAGGCTCCGCACTCTTAAAGGTATCCTGTCTCGACCACGATTAACCTACCTACCGCATTTACAATGGGGACATCGACCGTCGTGCTAGGACAGATCAATCTGAGAGCAATACTGCGAGTCAAAGAAAGGCTCGACCCTCCATTACCTGCTTAATGAAGACAAAAGGCGCAATCAAAGGGCTCAGATGTCGGCAAGACCCTGTGATACCAGTGATTATTGGTCGATCTCTTAACGTCTCTACAACTCACGATGCCATAGTTAGTACTAAGCTGATTGTACCTAATATCGATAGGCTAGCTCCTCTGCTATCTTGCAAAATTTTGGGAGCTACTTTTCATCAATTGTGCCTCAACTCTTGAACTTGATTATATAATGAACCCCGCATTTGCTGAGTCAAAGTTCCGAGTAAGCCCGAAACCGAGGATGAATCTCCTCTTAAATGTCATGTCAAAACAAAGATTTAGTGTTCTCCGCACATGCACAGCCGTTTCAACCATACTGGTAAAGGTCAGGAGCAATATAAAAAATGGAGATATAAAAAGGTCCAGACGTCCATAGGTATATAGTTCAAGGTAGTTTCCCAATTGACTATAACGACTGGTCTTTATACAACCACTGCAGCAGCACTCATAGATCACACAATACAACAATGTCGACATCCGCTCCAAACATCACTATTCACTGGTATGTATTGTCTTCATTGTAGCATCCAGATTGGGTTACTAAGACAGTTGTTAACAGGCTTGAATCTTCCAGAGCCCAAAGAATCGTTTGGCTCCTTGAAGAACTTGGTCTTGACTATAAGATCAAGTTGTACAAGCGTAATGACCACAAGCGCGCTCCAGATGAATTGAAGGAGATACACCCATTTGGTAAAAGTCCATTGGTGGAGCTTGACTATGGTAGTGGTAATACCAAGATCCTGGCTGAGTCTGGTCACATTGTTAATTACCTGATCAAGCACTTTGACCACGACGGAAAGTTCAAACCAGCTAACGAGGATGATGATGAACAGATTGACTACTACATCCAGATGTCTGAAGGATCTTTGCAGCCACCGCTTACACTCCTTACTATCATGGAAGTTGGTGACTCTAAGGCACCATTTATGGTACGCTCAGTTGTCCAGAAGTACAATACTCAAGTGCGTGAGACATTCAACTTCCCAGAGGTTGTTCGAATTCTTGATAAATTGGAGAAGGATATCTCTGCTGCTGGTGGATCTTACTTTGTTGGTGGTAAGCTCTCTGCTGCAGACATCATGTTGGTCTATCCAGTGGCCCAGATCTGCTTCAACTCTAAGCGTTGTGCATCTGCTGTTGACAAGAAAAAGTATCCAAACTTAGTGAAGTGGAGTGAGAACGTTCTCAACTCTGCTACTTTTAAAAAGTCTGTCCAAAAGGTTGAGGAACAAGCTAAGGGTAAGTATGATATCCTATCGTCTAAATAAGAGACTTGTGGTGCTCAAAGTCTTCAATAAATCTGTTCTTGTTTTCAATACATGCTGGAGTGGTACTGATGATTATGTATGTCTAGTTACCTCGTTATGACCTACTCGTCCAAGCTAGGCATTTTAGCAAAACCTAGTGAGAAACACAGAACAAGACTCTCCACTTTGAAGGTCCAATTGGTACCTCAGTTTACACTTCCTTCAGTCCGTTTGTTTACTTGTATACGTATGCATCAAGGAATGAGGGGTCGCGGGGAAGGTGGGGAAGGTGGGGTACGGCAGTAAACCCGAGCTCCAGCTTCGAAGTTGGAGCCCTCTACTCGCCGCGTGAATTACTGACAGGAACATTGTAGACAGTTCTTAGTCGGTGCTATTTTGGAATGAACGTTTATCGTACGCGTAACTGGCCTTTCCTGCTGAGAAGATTCGATGGCGAAGAGATGTTGCGTCAACGTTTTCTCGGTCTCGAAAACGCAGTTCAAAACAAGAGCACTCACCAAGATCACATATAGCTGATCAACCAGCAGGTCTATGGCAACCATGGGCTGAGCCTCAACTGTTCTCTATGGGTTCTCGAAGAATTAGCTCATTCCGTGGAAACATAAGATGATTGTAGACTCTCAGACGTCCGTCCACTCGCTACATAATCCCCCACAAACTTGAGGCGACAGCGCAGATGTCCAGCCTCACCTTCGAGATCACCTCAGCAAGGGACAACTCCGCTACTTTGCACACGGCTTCAGCCATACATCCACGCACATTGTCTGACAACACTGCGCTAGTTTGTGTATCCACTTGTTGAAGCGAACACCGCCTCCATGCGAACGGGTACGCACGCGGGGTTTGACCGGCTGAAACCTTTCACCATTCTTTGGTAAGCAGACTTGTGCGATTCCCTAAGCCTTCGGCCTAATTCGGGGTTAACGGGGTTTTACGAACAAAAGACACCCCATAGGATGGCTGTGTTAGAGGTCTGCGGCGTCTCTCTGCTGTCTCAGGATGATCTCGCTGTAGGCCATTAATGTGCCGCGAGACCAGGTGGTTTGTTAAGGAGAACATGGACACAAGCGGGATTCGAGCACCGGCCGATGGATGAGACAACCGCAAAGTGCTTCCCGAATTGGACAGCGCCTCATGCGAAAGGCAGCCGCGTCATTCTATTGTTTTTGGGGTACTAAAGTTTCAAGGCGGTGAGAATGACAGACGTTATGGTAGGCGGTCTTCCCAATTGGGACCATTCCCGACAGGTACCCAGAAGGGTAAGCTCGTTTATCACATACCGCATAATACCTCAAGTAACATAAAGTACGTTCTTGTCCGGCTGGCTGGCTTGTGGTCGGATGTTTAGTGTGGCATGGTTCTGGAGTAGCTTTGATGGGATCGTACGGTGAGGGCAAGTGCCGAGAAACTTGCCAAGATCACTACACAGTTTAGGCCCTAATGTGATGAACACTGAATAAAATCATACATACAAACATATCTTCTCAATTTTAAACCTTGCGTGGAGGAGCAGCACCGTTACTCTCAACAGCATCCAAACCTTCCAACACCTCAGCTGTTTCTGGATCCAGATCATCTGGATCCAAATTAGATTTTGGACCGAAGTAATACTTGCGCTTGTAGAAGAAGTAGTACAGCATTGACAAAATCCAGGCACCACCGTTCAACACCACTGTGTAGTTCATAGTATCCTTAGCCACGACGTTATCATCTGGGAAGCAACACATAACGATAATGAAGAGCTGGAAAAAGATAGAAATCCAGTTCACGACTGGAGACCAGAATGGACCAAGATAAAACTTACCTGGGACAAAAGCAGCTGTTGGAACGACAAAACGAAGAATCTGCGGTGTCACCCAAGCCAAATAGTTACCCAAGACGGACAAGGAGAAGAGGGCATTAGCTGCGGTGGAACCAACGATACAGAGACAACCAATGGCGAGGGAGATGATCGAGGAAAAGATGATGGCTCTAATTGGAGTGGCAAGCTTCTTGTTCACAACTTTAATGAAGGATGAAAATGGCAGGCCATCGTCACGGGCAAAGGCCCAAACCTGTCTGGAGATCGCAACAAGCACGGAGGCACCCATGAGGAACTGACCAACGGTGATGAGTGCCATGAATGCGATAGCCCATTTACGACCAAGAGAATCAAGAAAGATCTGGGCCAATGGCTGACCAGTAGGGGAATCAAAGAGCCGTTGAATGTCTGGGACCATACAGGCGCAAATAACAATATTGATAAAGAATCCAACAACCCAGCAAACACCGATGGAGCCAATGATACCGATCGGAACAGCCTTGGATGGGTCTTTAGCCTCCTCAGACATGTGAACACAGGAGTCAAAGGCGCCAATGGTCCAGACTGCTGGCATCAGACCAAATTGGAGGAAAGACCATCCATTTGGCCAAGAGGTAAAGTTCTCAAAATCTCCAAAGATGTATGCACCGTCATTGAAAGAGCCAATATTGTTTTTGGTACCAATTGGTACAGCAATGAAGAAGAGCAGAATGAGGAAAACGTTGACATAGATACTCACCGATTGGAGTCTAGCAACAAAGTTTGATGAAAGGCAAACCAATATCGTCTGGAGGATGATACAACCGGCAAAGACACCATATGTCATTGGATCAGTGATGACAAGGTCCTGGTGGGACAAGTTGGCGCAGGCGAGGATCTGACCAGCAAGACCATATGTGATGGAGCAGAGAGCACCACAAAGTGCCAATGAGTTTGTGATACCGATGAAGAATGAGAGCCAAACTTTCATTGATTGAGGGGCATAGTGATAAGACCAGAAATAGAGACCACCCGAAGTTGGTAGGGACGAGGCCAGCTCGGACATACCAATACCAATGGCAATGAGGAAGAACCCGGTGATAAACCATCCCCAAACTACACCCACTGGGCCGGCAGTGAGACCGATGGAGATGGTGGAGGCAATGGATGGGAGAAGACCCATGATGGAGTAAGATATACCAAACACTTCAAGTGTCGAGTAGTTACGTTTGAGTTCCTGCTTGTAACCGAGGGAGGCAAGAATCTCAGCGTCCATGTTAATGTCACCGTCAACGCCTTCTGGTCTGGATCTCATTGTGCGGTGGGAGAGAATGGCTGAGATTCTAGACATGGCCGGCTTGACCTCAGTGGATGTCACCTTGGGCAAACTCTTAACCGAGTCCGAGCTACTCATGATGATGTGTATCTGTGATGGGAGTGGTGCTGCTGTTCTGGATGGTCTTGATGCTTCTGTCGACTGAATATCGTGGGATCTTGAAGTTCTTTATATCAGAGAGCGGCCTGGGAGATGCCCGGCTTGTAAGTTCCAGATATGGACGACGCAGGTGTTGCCTATGAAGTCAACAGGCAGCCAGAAGCAAAGCAGAGATGTGAACTACGAGCGTATGAGCACCAGGAACGCGGATAATGGGTGGAAATACGATAACAAGTGAAGTTATTTCTTTTTCCACTCTGTGGTCCCTCCTACAAATGGTACAGCCCGAAGATGCTTATCAGCGGGGTGCCAGGCTGGACCTGACGTTCGAGGGCCAACTTTGATCAAAGAGTGCGGATTCCCGCGGGATCGAATACCACGAAGATCAAAGCTAGGATAAGCTCTCAAAGGTCAAAGATTTAGCCAGATGCGGTTCTCGCTACTGTGGGACAAAAAAAAATGAAGATATATACTACTGACCTACTCCCACCTTCATGGACACCACCACGTCTCACAATGCTCCAGTGGCCCTTGGTCCTCTCTGCCTCGCTGCCTCGCTGCACTCACTGCGCTAGCCTGTTGATTGGTCCCCCCACATGATAAGATCGGGGAATGGTACGCGCCACATGTGCCGCATGTGCAACCCATTTTGGGACACCGACCGGGATCTACTTCTTAGGGCGACGAGGCTCGAAAGCTCGAGAGCTAATCTGGTGCTAACTGTCAAGGCCACATTGTTTGTGGGGTGTGTCACTCTTGTCATACTCATAACCGAATAGAGGGAGAGCATGATAATTCAGAGGCGATACTACAAACTTGAGTATCTGATATTTAGCAGTGAAAATCGGGACTTGTCTGAGCATCAGTGGCCGCCCTCTATTCACAAGACCGCCATAAGCCTTCCAACGGTATGTAGAGCCAAGGCATCCATATCCGAACCCACATCACGTCTCTTCCAATAAGGCATCGTCTTTTCACTTTGCCAGCTCTCCTCAATATCGTTCACAGTCTCATCCCCAAATCTTGCACTCTTTTGGCACATGGCCAAAAGTTCACTATACAGCTTAGAGTCCAGTCTGAGCCTGTTGTCATGAATGAACACATTGATGAGCCTAAGTTGGCCATGAACATCCACATTATGCTCACGAAATGATCGAAGTGCGATCTTCAGCTGCTTGGCGGTGAGTCTAACATTGTAGCGTACCATCGTCTCGAACATCGAAATGAGCTTGTATGGTTGGAAGCTCTCACGAGACAAGTAGTGTGTGATCAGTGGCTTGAACGTCTCAAGTGTCGGCGCCGGTGCAAACAGCAATGAGCAATCCTTCTGAATCTTTAGTGAGTCGATATACATCATGAGTGATGAGTTCTCACGTCTAGATGTCGCATCAGCCATTGGTCTTGGCGGAGCCTTAAGCTTAACAATGGCGGAAACAACCTCTTCTATACCTTCAATATCATCAGCTCGCGCCATAGATTGAAGCACAGTGTTGATGATGGAGATATCAAACACGATACTATCTCTCATAATCCCATAGAGCAAGTCAACTGCATCATCTTGATCAACATTGCCTCCAAGATATCTCAGCACACAATCGTACGACATTCGATCCAGTTTGATGCCCTCCTTCTTCATAAAGTCTAGAATGTCCTTGAAGAAAGTGTAATCATCAAACTTTACAGCATACCTTAGGAAGATGTTCATAGAGCTTGTATCTCTCAGCACTCGACCAAAGGACATCCAATCTCTCTTGATATTGACAACGTTCTTTTCATCATAATGCTTGAGGAATAAGAATGTATTGAACTCCTTGGTGCTCACAGGGAATCCAGCCTTTTGCATCGCCGTCAAAATCCGTGCAAAGGATTGTGACCCAGCCGTCCGTCCATGAGCCCCCTCCACGCTCATAAAACGATCCATTAGATCCTCAAAGTGATGAGCAGAAACATGAAGAGGTTGCGGTTTGGGGAGAGCGATGAATGCTGAGTACAGCCTGTTGTGGTGGACCTTTGTACCAGCCAGTGGATATAGTTCTCTCAAAAATGTATAGTACTTATCCTTGGGCACAAATGGGTAGCCTGGACGAGGAATCGAGTATCTTTGAGATCGTACTTCCCTTTGATTCTGGTTGATGGGCAGTTGATGCTTGAATGCGGGGATGCCAGCAGCGATATCGGGGCGTGCATAGAGCAAAGCGTCCAATGAGGCATATTTTGCCGGCTTTGACAATAGGTCCAGTGTAAACTGACGAAGCTGACTCATTGTAACCAAGGAATAGTCAGTCTAGCTAACCAGATAGTCTGCAGCCCGGACACAAGAGAACAAGAATCATTCGATGTACCTTTCCCCGCAAAATTGGTAGGACCACTCCACGCTCGCGCTCTCTAAAAAGGTCACCCGGCCTTACTCGCGATTTTTTTTTCGCGTCGGCGTGTTCAAGCCAAAAATGAAGGGCGCCTATAGCTTCATCAACAACAACGCGTTGATCAACAAGACCAATCTGCGCGCAGATTAACATCAGTACACGCGGCGGTTCTCACCACACCGAACTACCAATTGGCCCACCAAACCAAGCGCCGCGCTCAGCTTTGTTCATATCCGCACTTTGCTCCCCATTCACTGTTTCAGGTGGCGATTGCTTTGAACGCTGCACCTCCCTTCCACCATGTCGAGCACTCCCCAGCCTGTGCCGTTGAGCTCAGAGGGAAACACCACTATTGCCCCTGAATCCTCTCCACAGAAGAAGGTTTTCCACTTCACGATCCCACGCTCCACCGATGAACTGCACGCTTTTGTCCTCAGACTGAAGTCTCTTCGTGAGCACAACCTCAATCCTGATGAACAGGCTGCTATTGAAAAGATGTTGCATCAGGTTAGCAGACAGCAGCAGGACTACACCCAAAAGAGAGAACGGCTCAGAGCTGCCCAGGAGAAGAACAGAGCAAGCAAGAAGACCCAGTACAGTGCTGAGACACTTCGTGACCAACTTGTCGCCTTTCAGTTCCTCTCTAAGAACCTTGATGTTCCGGAAGCCATCCAAGAGAGACTCAACTTTGCTACGCAGAAAGAGACAACAACTTCAATTGGCACCAATCTTTCCGTATTGAAGACCGTCACTGACCTCCCAGAGAGACTCTTGAAATTGGGTGTCAAAGACAGATTTAGCAACGCCTCACCAGATGTGTCAACCAGAACCGTGGGCACCCCAGAAACAGAAAGACTGATCTTGGGTAAGATTGATGAAAGAGTTCAGGAATTAGAGAAACTCCCTTCTAATCTTGGTGCAATCAAAACTGATGAGGCTGAGTTTGATGCTGCTGACGATTTGACAAAATATGCCGATGACTTGAAGATCAAGGCACTCATCGAGCTCAAGTCTTTGAGATTACTCAACAAGCAAAAGTCCATCAGACAGAACTTGTTGTATTCAATCGGTGCGAAAGCACATACATCCGTGGACTACTTGAAGGCGCATCCAATCACACAATCTGCTCAGAGATCTCTTCAGGTGAGACCAAAGATCGTTGCCAAGCAGACGGCCAGATTGGTTGAGGAGCTTGAGAAGCAGCAGAAATTAGAAAAGCAGCGTGTTGAACAAGCTCTCCATCAGCAAAAAGTCCAAAAGATCTTGGACTACACTGCTGCCGTTCTGGAAGACAAGGAGGACAGAATATCTAGAAAGCACCACTTCGCCAAGTCTATCGTTCAGATGCACTCCCAGATTGAAAAAGATGAGAGTAAGAAATTGGAGAAGACTGCTAGACAGCGTTTGCAAGCTTTGAAGGCCAACGATGAGGAGGCCTACTTGAAGTTGCTTGACCAAACCAAGGATACCAGAATTACACACTTGTTGAAACAGACCAACTCCTTCTTGGACTCTTTGGCTCGTGCAGTCCAGACGCAACAAGCTGAAGCTAAGATGGCTAACGGTGAAACAGTTGAGATCACTGATGAAGAGAGAGAAAAGATCGACTACTTTGAAGTTGCCCATAGAGTCAAGGAAGAGATCAAGGAACAACCATCCATTCTCGTTGGTGGTACTTTGAAAGAGTATCAGCTCAAGGGTTTACAGTGGATGGTTTCTCTCTACAATAACCACTTGAACGGTATCTTGGCTGATGAGATGGGTTTGGGTAAAACCATTCAGACTTTGTCTTTGATCACATATTTGGTTGAAAAGAAGAAGCAGAATGGTCCATTCTTGGTCATTGTTCCATTGTCCACCATCACCAACTGGACGTTGGAGTTTGAAAAGTGGGCTCCGTCTTTGAAGACCATCGTGTACAAAGGTACTCCACAACAGCGTAAAAACTTGGGCCCTGATGTCAGAGCTGGTAATTTCAATGTGTTGTTGACCACGTTCGAGTACATCATTAAGGATCGTCCGGTGTTAAGTAAGTTGAGATGGGTCCATATGATTATCGATGAGGGTCATCGTATGAAGAACGCCAACTCCAAGTTGTCAGCTACCATCGCTCAGTACTATCATACCAAGAACAGATTGATTTTGACCGGTACTCCATTGCAGAATAACTTGCCAGAATTGTGGGCATTGTTGAACTTTGTCCTTCCAAAGGTGTTCAACTCCCAAAAGACCTTCGACGAATGGTTCAACACACCATTTGACAGTGCCGGTGGTCAGGAGAAGATTGAACTCTCAGAAGAAGAAACATTACTTGTCATCAGAAGATTGCACAAGGTCTTAAGACCATTCTTGTTGCGTCGTTTGAAGAAGGAGGTCGAAAAGGACTTGCCAGATAAAGTTGAGAAAGTTATAAAGTGTAAGCTCTCTGGATTGCAGTACGTTTTGTACCAGCAGATGTTGAAACACAATGCCTTGTTTGTTGGTGCTGGCGCCAGTGGCGCTACCAAGTCTGGTATCAAGGGTTTGAACAACAAGATCATGCAGTTGAGAAAGATCTGTAACCACCCATATGTCTTTGAAGAGGTCGAGAATGTCATAAACCCAACTAGAGAGACCACAGACATGATGTGGAGATGCAGTGGTAAGTTCGAAATCTTGGACAGGGTTCTTCCAAAGTTTAAGGCCAGTGGTCACAAGGTCTTGATGTTCTTCCAAATGACACAAGTTATGGATATCATGGAGGACTATTTGAGATACAAGGATATGCAATACTTGAGATTGGATGGTTCTACTAAGGCTGATGACCGTACTGGTATGTTGAAGGTCTTTAACAAACCAGAATCGGAATACTTCTGTTTCTTGTTGTCCACTAGAGCCGGTGGTTTGGGTTTGAACTTGCAGTCTGCTGATACTGTTATCATCTTCGACTCTGATTGGAACCCTCATCAAGATTTGCAGGCCCAGGATCGTGCTCACAGAATTGGCCAGAAGAATGAGGTCAGAATCTTAAGATTGGTTACATCCGATACCGTTGAGGAGGTCATTTTGGAGAGAGCGTTGCAGAAGTTGGACATTGATGGGAAGGTCATCCAGGCTGGTAAATTCGATAACAAGTCCACTTCCGAAGAGCAGGAGGCATTCTTGAAGCAGTTGTTGGAGAACGAGGGCCGCAGAAATAACGATGAGGATGGTGAAATGGATGATGATGACCTTAACGACACATTGGCCAGAAACGACGCAGAGAGGGAACTCTTTTCCAAGATGGACCTCGAGAGAGTCACTGCTGAAAAGATTCAAAGCAGACGTGGTGGCTGGAAGGAGAGACTCTTAACGGATGCTGAGTTGCCAGAGATATTCACTGAGGACATTGATCACCATTTCGAGGTTGAGGACAAGGAGCTTGGCCGCACCAGAGAGAAGAAACGTGTCTACTACGACGATGGTTTGACAGAGGAGCAGTGGCTGATGGCCATGGATGATGATGAGGACACAGTCGAGGCTGCCATTGAGCGTAAGCGAAAGTCTGCTGAGAGAAGAAAAAAGAGGGCGTCCGGTGGTATTGATCTTGACGAGGAGGAACCTGAAGCTGAGGTGACACCACCAACCAATGGCCGTGCTAAGAGATCCAGAAGTGCTACTGCTGATGCCAAGTATGATGAAAGCGTCCTCGATGATGATGAGGAAGACACGTCCGTTGCTAAGAAACCTAAGAAGGAGGCTGCCAACTGGACTGGTCCTGCTCTAGAGCTGTTGGATGAACTTCAGAGCATGACTGATGAGACTGATGGTCACTTGTTATCCGAATACTTCATCGATCTACCGTCAAAGAAGGTCTTCGCTGATTACTACAAGGTCATCTCCAAGCCGGTCGCTATCAACACTGTCAGAAAGAGGGTCAAGTCAAAGAGAATGAAATCTTTTGATGAATTCAAGGAGCAAGTGATGAGAATTTACAGCAATGCCAAGTTCTACAACGAGGATGGTTCATCAGTATTCAATGATGCTGTTCTTCTTGAGGAGCACAGTGTTAAGAGATTTGAAGAGATCGAGAAATCTCTATGATGATACCCATGTTTGTCTATGTACTATTACAATTATACGAATGGCTTTGCAATAGAAATGGTGTTAGTTTCATATACCTTTATAACATGGCCGTCAAGGCTGGCCCATATATACCTGTAGAACTATGAATACAGGGTCGAACAACTACCATACAAGTGTCAAATTCAGCTATCGCGCAGCTACAGCTCTTGAGTAAATAAGTTAACGTTAATTCATATGCAGATCAATTGAAGGCTCCTCTTATTGACATCTTCCTTCCTAGGGAGGTCTTACTCATAGTCAGTTTGCGAGCAAGGCCAGATTGCTTTTTCACCGGCTTTACGTTCAGGGCAGGAACATCATAATCATCAATATGTCTCTCGGGTTGACTAGCCCTATCTGAGCTCGTTGATGACGACGTTGTGCTCGTGCGAATACGACTCTGCGCAGAAGAAGCAGATGAACTCTTGATGTGTGTTCTGGCAGGACTGTCTGTCACGGACTTTCTTTTGGCAAGTCTGAACACTTGACCCACAGGCTTCAGGTAGACCGAAGCCAACGTACCAACGTTCAATTCCAGTTCCTCCAAGATAGCTGAATCTAGCTGTTCATTATCACTGGATATTGGCGGAAGTTCAGCATCAATAACCTCCTTGGCAGTACCGGGATATTTGTCCTGGGAGGAGAGCAAACGCCAGTAGAAGAAGCCCCTGTCTCTGACGTCTGGATGATCCACGTTCTCGGTAGCGGCCTTCAGCAACTTCAGCACTAAGTTCTGGCCAACTTCGGGTCTCCTGATGAACAATTTGACTGCAGCAGTTAGGGACGCCAGCTGAACGTCAGTAGGATCATCTTTGAAGGTGTAGGTTAGATCAGCCAAGACACTCTCACTTTTATGAATGACTTGGCAGTATTGACCCACAATCCAAATCAAAGCGCATTTAGCCTCAGGTTCTTCAACCTTATCGCCAAATGTGAAAATGTCCTTGACGATTCCATCGAACGTATCGTACTTTCTGAGCACGTTCTTGAATGCCATAACGGCCTCCTGCACAACGTAGTCAATTCCGGAACTAGCAAGACTGAGAAGGACATCCACGCATGTCTTTGCTGCAGTATCCAACTTAACAGCCAGATTTCCAATAGCACGAATGGCTTTTCGTGACATCTGCACATCAACATCCGTGCCGTACTCTTCAAGTTCTGATAGAACGGTCTCAAGGTTAGATTCATTGGCAAGAAGGTAAATAATCTCAAGTTTGGTATCCTTCACGTAGATTGGATCGTTGTACTCCACGAAGAAAACTTTGACATCAAATGGAATGAGCTCGGGCTTGGAGAGAATAAGTAGAATAACGTTTCTGAGAGCAAGGAATTGAAGTTCAGCTGGCTTTGAAAGGATGGATGTAAGTGCACTGGAGAGTTTCTTGGTGATGTACTCATCGATGTGATCAACGTAGTTAAGGAAATAAAGAAGGGCCTTGAATGCATTAATAACAACAGATGAATTGGTGTGTTGAAGCAAAGGCATGGTCTTGTCGATCATAATCTCAGCATCTTCGTGTGTTTGGGGCACAAAGTTGAGGAGAGAATTAAGAATGGCTCTCTGACACCACTCGTCAGTCCTAGAGAGGAGATCGGCAATGGCAGTGGCTTGTGGCTTGTTAAGCTGTAACTTGACGTCGTTGCCTTTTTCTTCGAGATCACTGAGCACAGTAAGAGCAGCAGCAACAACTGCTGGGTTGACATCTCCCAGTGATTGGAATAGGTCATCAATGAGACCCTCGCACTTAACGAGTTGTGGATCCTTTTCGTAGATCCTGGCAACACCATAGCAGGCAGTCTTCCTCAGGAATGCATCTTTATGTTGTAGTAAGCCTCTAATCGGCCTGACAGATTCTCTGATGTATTCCTTCATGGGTATGGATGCGAGGTTTCTCACTGCAAGAGAAACAAGAATCGGAGAGTCGGAACGACAGTCACTAATGACAATAGGAAGGATACTCAATGCCAGCTCGGGTTTGGCCAGTGCATATGTGTTAATGTAATGGTAACACATCCTCTTCATCTCCATATCTGAGATCTCGAACAATCTGCAAACATCCGGGAAAAGGTTGATCATCTCATGGTTCCCCATTGTCATGTTGGCAATGATCCGCTTCATCACGGCCTTGCGTTTGGAAATACCAGCCTTCTTCTTTTCAATCTGCTGGAGTTCGGCAGAAAGGTCCGAGGCACGGGCCTAAGAAAGAACTGTTAGTATCAAGTGGGTAAAGGAACTCGTCCATAATCCGCCAATGGCTTTCCATAGAACGAAGTCTTGTTGCGATGTCGATTAGCACTCACCTTCGTGAACACCTTATTTTCACTCATTGCTAAAAAAGGTGCCTGTTGTTTCCCGGACTTATGGAGAAGGACAGTGGAAGATCTTGGCCTATGGGGGCTCGTTGTGGGCTTTGACTTGTCAAATGTTTATGAAGATACGCGTGGAGAGTCTGTCTAGACCCGCCTCGATCGGGATCCAGCGGTCGGAACTGCTGTCTATGCACGTGATTAGCTGGGTAATCCGAGCCGCGAAACCTCTGACAGGAATTGAATCACCACGGCAACTTAAAAGTGTCACCCACTTTACACCTGACCAGCATCATATTATCTCGAAGACAAGGCAATCCACCATCATGAAACTCACTGTCGCCACTCTCATCACTATCCTCGCCTCAACGACGGCTGCCAAGAACGTCTTCGATCTTAGTGGCCTCAAAGCTGAGCTGTCATCTGGCAAGAAAAAGCGAGACCTTCCAGGCGACCAAGCCCCTTTGTTCCAAGAGCCACCATCAAACATTCCAATCTACATCCCAGAGGGTGAGGAGCCTCAGCGTGGTCCCACCCTTCTCACCTCAGGCATCAACACCAACCGGGCCATCAGCGTGTTCGCAGGGTACGTCCGTGATGATGTTGCTGTCTCTCAGTTATGCAACGATCGCAAGAAGCAAACTGTTGTCTTTGCTCCAAGCGATGCTGGAATCGAAACATTGAACCTCAAACCATGGCAGTTCCCTACCCCTGTTGATGACTCCAAATCCGAAGAGGAAATCGCTGCCACTATCGCTTCTAACGCAGATGATTTCGTCAAGAGCCACATGATTGACGGTACTGTTCCTTTTGAAGCTCTTGACTCAGACAATCAGAAGGGCGCTTTGTTGGAGACTTTGAACGGTAAGCGTATCAAGCTCGTCAATGATGATGGTGATTACTACGTGAATGCTGTCGAAGGGTCCAACGAGTGGTTGAAGGTTGAGTCTGTTACCAATGTTGACAATGGTGCTATTCTGGTTATTGACAAGCCACTTGTTGTTGCTGCTCTTGTCTAATGACATGACTTCGAGCATAGGGTTTCGATCTGAAGATAATGGTTGGGTATACGGTACGGCATGGCTTGGTTTGCTTTTATAACATCTTATGTTTATTTTTCCTTCTTATGACACTACATGACATCAATACTTGTTGTTTCAAGTTCGATAGATCCCTATTGTAGCTCGCTGTTGAGAACAGCCTGATATATCATGGCCTATCAGACGATCAAACTCTCGCAATTGACTATTCTAGTGACTATCAAAGGAGTGCTCGTATCCCGCTGAATTTGTACTGGTGTTTGGATGTTTTGCGATGCTTAAAGTGCGCGTACTCTATCACAATGTCTTGCTCACCACCACTCCATTTGCCACCTCGAACTACTCTCCAATGGCGGGGATGGACGCGTCCAAACGCTCTTCATCTGAGTCTCCAGAGGCATCTTCATCTTCACGAGCCAAAAAGAAAGCCAAATTCACAGACCCCAAGACACACTGGCCGGAGTGGCTCAAAGAACTCGATAAGATCCACTTCAGACTCAACTCTTACTTCACCTTCATATCCTCCCGCAAACACATCGTTCCCAAGTTTGAGACCTTGAGAGACCCTGTGGAGAAGGTTATTTGCCGTAAGCTCACATATGAAGATGTTGCTAAACTTGTTGTTCTTCTCCCTGATGACATTTTATTCAAGTACGTCGATGAGGCACAACTAACCACGGAGGCGAAGGAGTTCAAGTGGGGCAAGGGGCATATCCAGAAGGATATCGACATGTTCACGCTAAGGGACATGGAGCTTACTGAGCAAGTTTTAGTGTTTGAGTTCGTTGATGGCAATCTGTCGAAGACCAAGACAAAGAGTACCTTTTACACCGAGATGAAGCTCCCCACATACACTCCCGAAAGTATGAAGAAATTGATTGCGAAGAGAGACAAGAAGTTTGCTGCAGCTGCCAATGATTTCCTTCTACGATGTGTTGAGGACGGAGTCGAAGACCCGGAGCAGCTTCTCAAGGACAAGGCGCAGATGTTTGTGCCCAGAAAGAGAGACTATGTCGACCCGATCGAGCAGATGGTGGCAAACAGACGTCTTGATCCAGGCGAGGAACGACCACCGATCCCAGTAATGATTGAAAGAATCAAGACCACCAACTATAAGAACCAGATTGCTGGATCATTTGTGATACCCGAAAGAAAAGCGAAGTACGAGGAGCTGGAATTTGAGTTAAGTGACAATCTTCAAAGCGCCCTTGAAATCCCCGGGTTTTACTCGCATCAAGCGCAAGCACTTAACGCAATCAGCTCGGGCGACAATGTCATTATCTCCACATCTACATCCTCTGGTAAGTCTCTGATCTACCAGATTCCTGTGCTTCATCAACTTGAGAGTGCTGATAAGACTACGTCGATGTACATCTTTCCCACTAAGGCTCTTGCGCAGGATCAGAAGCGTTCGTTCCAAAACCTTATGAATAAGATGTCGCTTAACGCCTTTGTTGACACGTTTGATGGAGATACTGAACCTGAGAAACGATCGCAAATCAGAAACAACGCCCGTGTCATCTTTACCAACCCAGATATGCTCCATACGTCTGTCCTCCCAAATCATCAGTCCTGGCGCCATTTTCTTGCCAATCTGAAATATGTGGTCATTGACGAGCTTCATATTTATAAAGGTCTCTTCGGCTCTCATGTTGCTTTGGTGATGCGCCGTCTTCGTCGTGTGTGTGAGTTCTTGGGTAATCACGGAGTGCAATTCATTTCATGTTCCGCCACACTCAAGGACCCTGTGAAGCACATGAATGCCATCTTCGGTGTGGAAGTTGAGGATATCGTACATATTCATGAAGATGGGTCGCCATCGGGGCAAAAACATATGGTTGTCTGGAATCCACCATACATCAACTCTGCTGACCTCAGTGCTGGTCGTGAAAACTTTATAGCTGAGACCGCCAAAATCTTGGTCCAGCTTGTGCTGAACAATGTGAGAACCATTGCGTTTTGCTACGTGAGACGAGTCTGTGAACTTCTCATGAAAGAGGTGAGAAACCGTTTCTTGGAGATCAATCAGCCAGATCTAGTTTCACAAGTGATGTCTTATCGTGGAGGTTACTCTGCATCCGATCGTCGTCAAATCGAACAGGAGATGTTCCATGGTAACTTGTCTGCTATCATCTCAACAAATGCCCTGGAGCTTGGTATTGACATTGGAGGATTGGATTCGGTTCTGATGTGTGGATTTCCTCTCAGTTTATCGAATTTTCATCAACAGAGTGGTAGAGCAGGAAGACGTAACAAAGATTCATTGACGCTAGTGGTTGGAAGTGATTCTCCAGTCGACCAGCACTATATGAAGCATCCCGAAAAGCTACTTGAGAAAGAGTTTCAGGATTTGGTCCTGGACTTTGATAACATCCTGGTCCTTGAGGGCCATCTTCAATGTGCTGCTTTTGAACTTCCTATTCAACCCGAAAGGGACAGTTGGTTTTTCCCAAACATGAATAAGGCGCTTCCGAAGCTTGATCAAGATGATGAAGGTTATCATACCGCCAACAGATACTTACCATGGCCCTCAAAGCATGTTTCGATCAGGGGCATCGAGGAGGATCAGTATGCTGTTGTTGACATTACCAACAACAGAAACATTGTCATTGAGGAAATCGAAGCGTCAAGAACCAGTTTCACATTGTACGAAGGAGGTATCTTTATTCATCAGGGATATCCATACCTTGTTCGTGAGTTCAATACCGACGATCATTATGCTAAAGTTGAGAGAGTTGATGTCGATTGGGTCACTAGCCAAAGGGATTTCACTGATGTTGACCCGACAGAGATTGAGATGGTGCGCTCTATTGAAAACACTGATGTTCCAGTATACTTTGGTAAGATTCTCACCACAATCACAGTTTTTGGTTTCTACAAGGTTGACAAGCATAAGAGAATCCTGGACGCTGTTGAGGTTCACAATCCACCTGTGTTGATTCACTCCAAAGGCTTTTGGATTGACATTCCATCTCGAGCCCTTGACATTCTGACGTACAAGAACCTCAATGCTGCTGGTGGTATTCATGCTGCACAGCATGCAATCATGGGCATGCTTCCACTTGTAATTGTGAGTGGTACTGATGAGATCCATACTGAGTGTAAAGCTCCAGAGAAGGAATTTGCTGAGAGGCAAACAAAAAGAAAGAGACCTGCTCGCTTGATCTTCCACGATGCGAAGGGCGGTAAGCATGGTTCTGGGTTGTCCATCAAGGCTTTTGACAATATTCACACCATCTTAGAGGATGCTTTGACTCGTGTTCAGGAGTGCCCATGTGAATGGGGCTGTCCAGATTGTGTTGCCGCTGCATTTTGCAAGGAGAATAGTTTGGTGCTATCAAAGCCTGCTGCATTGGTTATTCTCAACGTTGTTTTGGGTAAGGAATTCGACCTTGATACCATACCAGATGGTCCCGAGCCTAACATGCCGGAAATTTCCATTGAAACCATTGTCCCTGCTGGCTTGCCTGTAAAGTTCTCCCCGGATGTTCAGATTATAGATGTTCGTAAGGCAGAGAAACCATTGGTCAAGATTGAGGACACAGGTGTTGAAATTAGCAAGGTGGAGACTGTCAAGGGTAGCTCTGTTCAGGTGGTGAAGGTCGAAGAAGGCACAGACGAGAAGGAGACACTGTAATTATATTGCAATTTACGACTGCTACGATTTTGCGTGTAGTCACCTAAGTATCATTGTGTGGCGCGTACCAGCCCAACTTGAACAGCTCCGGGAAAATCAGCCGATGATCTGGGGTCAAGGATTCAACAACGATGTATCCCTGGCTGCTCTTCGTACCAGCCACTGTACGGCCCTTGATGCTGCTTAAAACCTTCCACCGACCACTTCATTCAGTTGCCTTCCAGACGCGGTCCTTTGCATCCCGTAAAGCGCCAATCAACAAGGTGTCACTCACCCTCTACGCCAAGGAGGGATGTTCGTTATGTGACAAGGCCAAGGTTGTCCTCAAGGACGTTCTAGAAAGTGGTCAGCTACAAAACAAGGTTCAGTTTACAAACGTCGATATCACCGATCCTCTCAACAAACAATGGTGGGAGGCATACTGTTTTGATGTTCCCGTCATCCATATCGACAGATTTAATCAAAAGGACCCCGTGAAAATGATGCACTATCTGGATAAAGAGGAGGTTATTGAAGAATTAAACAAAAGCGTGTAATGATATATATAATGAAACCTTGCTACGACGATAAAGGAGAAAAGCGTAGCGTCAAAAACTATAGCTGGTGAGCCATTGTACTTCCGATCAATGTCTAGTGCCAATCGTCTTCTTGCGCTTAGTATATCTCTTTGGCACCACTGGGGACTTGTCATGAACCTCCGTGAGCTCAAACTCACCTAATCCACCTTGTTGCTCAGTCTCATCAATAAGAAGCTTGCGCTTGCTGACTGATTGGCTCGAGGCCTTTTTGTTCCGGCCGCTCAAGTGATAATGTCTTGAAGACAGACTCATATTTTTCTCGGATTGGGTACTGTTCTTCGTAGCGGGTTCTATGGCATTCAAAGAGGTAGCACAATTAGCCGACTGAATCTTCTTAATCGGAGAAACGATATCACTGAGCCTGCGCACAGTTATCGCAGGCTTTATCGACTTTCGAGGGCCATCTATTTGCTTCTTCAAGGATAAATTTTTAATCTCAAGAGATTGCAAAGGTTCATCCTTCTCGCCTATCCTTTGACTTGCGGTGCTTGAAAGCTTTTTGTGCTCTAACACTCCTCTAGATTTTTCCATCAATTCACCCTTTAACGTCAGCATGGTACATCTAGCTTCCTTTAAATCTCGTTTTATCTGATTGCGCTCCTCACAGACCAGCTTATAGAGCTCCGACTGCTGTTCTAACTTGCTGTCACAACTGCTCTTGCACTGGTTCACTCTGTCCTCGAGAGACATGAGTTCGAGCTGTTTCGAGTCTAACTGGTTCTGGTGTTGCTTCAAGAGTTTATCCATTTCAACTCTGGACTTTTCAAGTTTCACCATATCCTCGTTAGAAGCCTTCAGTTGTTTCTCGAGCTGCCTATGTCCCATCTCAGAAGCCTTAAGAGAAGCTGACAAAGACTGGCACTCTATAGCTAGGTCCTCACTCTTTCTTTTCCATTCTTCAATGCTTGCAACGTTTTGATTTTGATCCTTGATATCCTTATCAAGCTTGAGCATGTGTTCAAGAACTTCCGTGGATATTCTGAATATCTTGGTAGTATCATGTTTGGCTTCTTCGGACACTCTACTCAACGATTCTGACAATTTGCTGAGTGTCATCTGGATAGATTCATAGTATCCACGCGCCCCCTGAGACGACACCTCACATGATTCCTTCATATTTCCCACTTCATGTTTGAAGAGGTCACCAAGGGATCCAGACTGGGTCTTCAACTCAGCAAATGTATTTTCACTCGAGATTTTCATAGTCGTAAGAAGCCTGCCAAGGTGTTAGAAACGATCATATCAAAAAAGTGCAATGAATGGTGTAACAGTACTGCTCTGCTAAGAAGTTGACCTTGGAATCGATCTCATCCTTCAACCCCTGCAATAGAGGTGTCAGCTGCTCAACTAACTTGGCACTGCAAAATTGATGTTAGTAAATCTCTTAATGATACAATGACAGAGTTGATTTCGTACCCCATGGACTTCTCAATGTTACTAGTGCTCTTCTCAAGCATCTCTGATAAAGCACTCTCGATTTTGGTTGAGTTGGTGAGAATCTCGGAGATCTTTGCGTCATACTCCCTGCGCGAAGTGCTGAGTATCTTCTCGAGTTGTGTAGTCCTAATCTTCTGCTCAGACAAAAGTCCCTGTGTATCATCAAGTTGGGTCTTGAGAATTTTGATTTCCTGGTTTTTCTTCTCGGCCTCGTAGCAGCTGGCAACCTTTTCTTGTCTGAAGAACTCAATCTTCTGTTGGTAGGAGTTAATCTCATCTTTGTACTCTTTGAGCATTTTCAGAGTACCCTGATACCCCACCCTCAACTCAGAAATGGTATTACTGTCTGCTGTTCTCGACTTCCTCAACTCGCTTAAATCAAGCCCTAACGAGTTTAAGTGATCACTGAACTCTTTGTGGGCCACTTTGTATTTTTGAACTGACTTCTTCTGCGCTTCGATCTCCTCTTTCTGTCCGTAGATCTTGGAGTTGGCAATCTCCAACTTCTTCTTCAAGGAGGAACACAATCTCTGCGACTTGAAGAAAGCCTCGATTAAGACGTCAGAAGGGCTCTGTGAGGACACTGGATGGCCACGGCTTGTTATATCTCTTGGCTCCTCGGTATACTCGTCATGGAAGCCATCATTTTGCGGGAGCTCTCTAACGTCAGTAATCTCGATTATGTCTTCGTCATCTTCATTCAACTTCTCAGCCACGGCCTCAAAAGATTTCTCGATAGAAGTATCAGAAGTCTCTCCAGTACTGCCCTCAATACTGGTTGCAATTGTGTTTTCTAACGAAGGAAGCTTCTGCGACTTAGCGCTAATGTGCGTGCTTGGGCGGTTGTTATTCAACAAGGAGCTACCGGTGCCGCCATGGAGGAAACTTTTATCGCATTTCAAAGCCAATGAAGCAGTTGATGAAGCTCTTGGAAGAGAGTTTGAGTTCTCTGGGATGGATCCAGATGATCTGGTTGTAGTAGAGACGCTAGGATTAGCCGCCGGGCCACTGATGTTAAAAGAGAATGCTCGCGATACGAACTCGCTTCCCAAGACATTGGGAGTATCCTTGAAGAAGCTTGGGGGCATTTCAATGGACTATGAGTCTTTTGCGAGTACAATTGGTCCAATTGACCACGTTTGTTGGCTCTCATCTGATTGCCGCCGGCTTGAAGTACTGGTGAAGGAAAAGAAACAAATGTTCCGTGTCCCCACACGAGTTCGTTGAATGTGTCCCTAACCAATCATTTGCCAGTACGCGCAGCAGTTGAAAAGCATGCATCACCTACCGCAATGCTCATATTTATAGCCTTTAATCTAACACCATTTCATACGCTCTACTAGACTTCAAGAATAACCCCCATATGGCAGCTGTTATCTCAGAAGCACTAAAACAGCTGCATGGGCATCCTGCCCTCCGCACTAATGGTTTCGGTATTGCCAACTCTCACCGCAAGTTTTCCCTCACCTTCGTCCCACCCTCAACCAAGAGTCCCCTATTCATCTACAACAAGAGTCCGGGTGCTAGAAGTTTTCTTTCTCTAGGAACGGACTATGAATCTTTACGGGAGAGCGATGAAGATGGTGATGATGACGACACTGAGATGGGCGGTGAATTAAGTAGGACTGTATCCTTGCCATCACAGATCAGTGAACGTCATGAGCCTGATCAACTGGACTGGTTGTTGGAGGAACATCAGCGACGGTACTCAAGTGTCAACAACTCGGAAAGTGATGAGGATGATGGTATTGAAGATGAAGGAGCATTGGATCCTGACAACGTTCAAGCCTGGAGGGGTTATCAAATTGACGACGACGAATACTCCAACTTCATGGCAAGGGTCAGACACACCAGACATACCAACAGAAGAACTTCCATCACATCAGTGAGCTCTGTGAGTGTCCAGCAGGTCTCAGAAGAAGATTTTGCTCATGAAAAAGTGACAAAGAAGTCCGAGGTCAAGAAGTTACTGCAGTACGCCATTCCGTTGGTCACGACTTTCTTCCTTGAACAGATATTTTCGGTTGTATGCGTTCTTGTTGTTGCTCACCTAGGTAAAAACGAACTTGCTGCTGTTTCTTTAGCTACCATGACCGCAAACATCGTGTTTGCTATCTTTGAGGGTATTTCAACTGCCCTCGATACCCTCTGTCCTCAAGCCTACGGCGCTGGAGATTTCCATGGCGTTGGTATACACCTCCAGAGATGTACATTACTTTCTCTAACGATATTCATTCCTTTCGGCTTTGCTTGGTGGTTCTCTGATATTATTCTGTCTTCGGTTGTTCCAGAAAAAGAGGTGGTTCACCTGGCCTCGCAGTTCCTTAGAATCATGCTCCCAGGTGCACCTGCCTACATCATCTTCGAGAACCTGAAGAGATACCTCCAAGCACAGGGGATATTCGAAGCCGGTACATACGTATTACTTTTGTGTGCCCCATTGAATGTTCTGCTGAGCTATTTACTTGTTTGGGATAAGAGAATTGGGCTTGGTTTTATCGGAGCTCCAATTGCGGTAACATTTAACTTCTGGTTGATGCTAATTCTGCTTGTCGGTTACACAGTTTTTATTGACGGTGAAAAATGCTGGGGTGGGTTCTCATCGAAGAGTTTGGAGCATTGGAAGGCATTATTGGATTTGGCTATTCCAGGTGTTATCATGCTCGAAGCTGAAAGTTTGTCATACGAAATCATGACCCTTCTCTCCTCATTCTTTGGCACAGACTACATGGCCGCTCAATCTGCAGTATCCACACTTGCGTCTTTGACATATATGATTCCATTCTCGGTTGGAATTGCATCCTCAACAAGAATTGCCAATTTTGTTGGTGCAAGACGCATCGACTGTGCTGCTCTGGCAGCTCATATCGGTATTGAGGCCGCTGTGATCGTTGGTGTCTTCAACTGTGTTGTGTTCCTCATTTTCCGTCGTCTGTTGGCCAATTTGTTTTCGAAGGATGAACAAGTGATTGAGATGATTGTTGAGCTGTTCCCTTTGATTGCAGCTGCTCAGATCTTTGACTCCTTGAACGCTGTTGCTGGAAGCTGTATGAGAGGCCAAGGAATGCAAAGAATCGGGTCTTACATCAACTTGTTCGTCTACTATGTTCTCGGTATCCCGCTCGCATGGGTTCTCGGTTACTACCTTGATTACAAACTTGTCGGTCTTTGGTTAGGTATTACTATAAGTCTCTTGTTGATTGGTGTTAGTGAGTCCTGGTGTGTTCTCCGTGTCGATTGGAATAAGGTTTTGAGTGAGGCTGATATGAGAAAGATGGGTGAAATGGAAGCGGGAGAATTGAGTGATTGAATATGACTATAATGATTTTTATGAATACATACATTTAGATAGTTTGATCTCTCTCGTAGAATCTTTCTACTTTGTCATCATGTATCTGCATGATATGAGCGAATCGACATGTAACGCCTAAGCAGCTAAGCCCTAAATGCCGATCTACTGATGTCCAAAAAAGTGGTTGGATGTGTCAAGATTTGGGACTTATCGGTCTCACCACCGTTTGGCGGATGTATGCAGCTCACCGCAGAGTGTGATGAGATGCCGATACAAGCCGCGTTTGAAAGACATCTGTATTGATCTGAGAATTTTGGTCATCTTGGAGACCCTAAAATGGGCGAATCGGACAGCTCTACTCGATTTGAAGAATCATCACAATGTGTTATTTCAAAGCTGCGCCAATCACTTGGGGCCAGAAGTGTATACAACAGAAGAATAATATACAAGCATATGAAGTGAGAAAGAATAGGAAGATCCCGGATGGTCTTACAGGGAGAGCGAACAAAGAAGTCTGATTAGGTGTGCTGTGTGATGTGAGACTTCAATAGCATCGTAGAGTCAGAGAAAACAAAAATCTTTTGGTGTTTGAGGGTCATCATTGTCATAGTCGTATGGGATGCGTAGAGTATGTCAAAGTGCTTCTGCTTACAAAACCGTTCTCGAAGTCTCTTGGAATGGGTTGTGGCCAGTCTCCTCAGTAACAATGGAGGCGTTCTCTTTCGTTGTGGTTCTAGACAAGTGAATGTCACCAACGCCACCAGTGGAAGAGCCGGCACCAGCACCGGCGGCACGAGGGCCAGAACCAGCACCAACATCACGGGCACCAGAAGAACCAGAACGACTCTTCTTCTGCTTGTTCAAGTACCAAACAACACCAGCAGCAATAGCAATCACACAGATGACAGGAATAACAACGGCTGGGGCTATAACCTTAGCCTTGTTGGATTTAGAAGAAGACGAAGATGCTGTATCGAGGTTGTTGTCGGATGGAACCTTGGCAATGGTAGTGGATGCTTCTGAATCGGAGATGATGGCCCTAATCAATGGACCAGTCTTAGTTCCAACAGTGGTAGCGTCAGATTGCGACGTCACGAGTGGGGTGATGGTCAACCACATGTAACCGTTACCTTTTCTAATGTACTGAGATCTCATGGTCAATGGGTAGTAACCATCAGCTCTAGAGACGTAGTTAGAAGTAAAGAGAGTATCGTTGGATGAACCAGTCTGTGGGTAGGCAATCAAAGAAATAGAGACCTTCGTGATGGAGTCGGAGTCAAAGTAGGTTGGGTCCCAAGTGATCCAATATGTCTCGCCCACAACCATCTCGGTACCGTTGAGAGCAGTACAGAATGGGTAACCTGGCTTGTCGTCATCATCCTCTGGGACTCTATCACCGAAACATCTCAAAACAGGTGGGACTGCATCCGCAGCTGGGTAGCCAGAAGCTGTTGGCGTTGGGGAGGTAGAAACTGTAGTGCCATCAGAGACAGTTGGGGTGATGAGGTATGGAATACCAGAACCGTCAAGAGAGGCCCAGACTGTGGCAGAAGAGACTGGAGAAGCAGAGATGGTAACACCATCAATGACAGTTGGGGTAATCTTCATAGTCACACCTGAGGAGATGGAGGTCCACACCTTGTCAGTGAGCTGTTTCTCCTGGGTACCACCACGCTTAACAAGAGTTGGGGCATCGGTGATCATAGCATTCGGCTGAGGGATGGCGGCAGCAGCAGCAAGAGCTGGGAAGGCAAGCAAGGAGAACTTCATCACTTTAGAAGGTTTCTGAGAGACGATCTTTCAGTAAAAAGAGATATTGAAGTGGAAATTACGGGAATTCTTGTCCTATATATCGCAGGGAGGGTGGTCTCGGCGCCAGTACCGGAGAAATAAAACCGATACGACCGACCCAGAGATGGCGCTCCACAACATGCGCAAATATTTCTCTTCACACGATCTGAGAGCAAAAAAAAAAGCTCTCATGTTCAACCACGATTCTGAATCAAGCACTAACTACCTTTGAAATGACCTCTAGTTCGTATTAATTCTCACAAATATGTAATCAATTATCTGCCCCGGTTGAATGAGACGTGGCCATATCAGTTTGGCGATCAGATAAAAAATTTCAGGGTGCACAGATTTGCGCAACTTGGCGCAAATTCGGCTGTATCTGGTAGTGGACCCAAGAAAAGATTAGAAAGCAACTAAATTACGTGCGCAAGTGTCAACAGGCGGGGGCTGCCTCGTCTTTAGTCATGTTCATCCGTTGTCGGGTAAATCACAGACTATAAAATAACATTCGTAGAAAAGCGGCAGAAATAAAGCTGCGTAAACCACGGATTACCATTGGTCTTCTGAAGGATCCTCGATGCACAATAACAAAGAGTGAAGAGTTGCTGAGGATAAGCTTAATTAGATACCTCGGGATCACCAGGCTGTAATCCTTGGCAATATTCGTAATCATCAGCAATAAAATGCCCTGTATAACACTGCTGGGCACGGGTAAGGCCCCAGCTTCGAGCCAATCAGCGTTCTCACTAGAGGGTGACAAGATTTTGCCAATGTTTCTCCTGGTAAAGTGGCGAAAAATGGCGAATAGCTTCCCCCACACTCTGCGCCGAAGCGCAGCACTTAGCTTCCTGAAGGCCGAACAGTAGTAGTCTTTAATTCTTTTCTTGTAGAAAAATTCAACAGTACGCAGGATTATTAATTGTCCCCCAAAAGTCTCCGTACTTTAACATTAAGTCCATGCAGTAAGGAATCCATCGCTTGGAGAAACCGCAAGATATAATGGTCAACGTACAATGCACATTGTTGACTGCAGTAGGCGCATGAGATGTTTTGATGTCCGGGTGTCAGGGTGTTTTTAGAAGACTGCGACTAGAAACTGTCAATTAGAGCCTGATGACTATACTTAGCTGGACATTAATAGCTGTCAGACTTGTTGGGGTTGTTGTTGATCACCGACCTCCTCTTAATTCGCTTTAAACTTGAGTTTTAAATTTTTGTTTTATTACTTATCGTTTGATTTTGCATCATCAAATTCAAACGTTTTGAGCCATTTTCTGAGGAAAAATGTCGAAACCGTTTCTCAGTTATAACTCTCAGCTGAAGAAGTTAGGATTTGCGTTGTTACTAAGTTGCGAAGATATTCGGCTCTTTAATATATTTTATGAGCCCATACCACATTCACACTAGTTCTACCTATTTCGTCAGCTGAGCCGACACTGCTCCACATCATGAAGATTTCGAAGTAACTCACGAGGATCACGTGATGCGATATGATAATCTCAGAGAGCACTCTTGACTGGGATATTCCTGAACTATGGTGGCGAGACCCGCCCATGGTGAGCCTTTGATGGGGAATGTAGTCCCTCTGCATGTACTCCTCAAACTTAGAGTTTGAAGCGCTGAAGATGCAGACTGCGTGTACTTTCAAGGTGACTTGGCAAGTATATAAATGCTAGTACGTTCAGTTGTGCTGTGGCACAGTGAAGTGTAGATATATTTCCTCCCATTTATGATTTGTGTATTATCGGCCCCATTTATAAAAATACCTTACTAATATCCTCAGTGAGTATCATCAAGCAATGGCATAACCACTTGCGTAACTCACACTTGAGTCTCTAGGACTAATGACTCTACTACTTTGGGAGTAGCCAATCCACTTGAACTTTGCCCAATCACCACCGTATTCCTCATCTTCACGGACCTTCTCAATGGCCTCCATCAAGATACCCAGTGGCTTCTGTCCACAGATTGTGTTTCCGGTGGTCTTTATATACCGCTTCCAAGCAGCAGAAGAACCTTGGGATGCAATTGCCATCGCTTCTTTATCCAGCGCCTCAATGGACTTGTAGATCTTCACACCACCCTCAGGTACCTTCATACGCTGATTTAGCAATACTAAGTCAGAAACATCGCCGGTTGGAGTGTATGCCATGTAGGCAAATCTTGAGCCCCAATGACAGAAGTCCGAGCTGATCACGAATGTGTTCTCCTCATCCTTCAAGTATCCTGACAGAACACTAGCAAGCTCATCTGAAAAGGTTGAGTCACCATGAGAGATCATGATTGGGATAATCGAAGGAACTCCTCTTCCCGAACTTTCAGTGAGCTTGTAGATGTATGGCGCATGCATTTCGAAACTGTGCTCCTCTTCATCGGTATCAATATCCATGGTCTTGAACACCTTGGTCTTGAGGAGTGCCTTTGTGATGGTTGTATCAACTGGCAGATTGCCAAAAGGAGTCTCATATTCTCCAGCTCCGCTGAGATATGCGGTATTCTTGAAGTAAACATGATGAGATGGACCAAGAATGAAGACTCGTTTGCTACCAGGGATAGGTTAGCATTTGGTATTGATAGCAAATAGAGAGGCATTGACTTACACGTTTGAAGTATCCCAGGTATTGTATGTCTCTGCTAGGGTTTTCCCCGCATATGTATAGCCAGCATGCCTGTGAAATGTTAGTATCTGGTGGGGTTTTCAGAGGAATCAGAGTTATCATACGGTCCAATAAGGATCCTTGCTCCTGGAACAGCGGCCGGTGCAGCCTTCAGGAACTCATCGAGCTGTTTACCCAGTGTAACTGGGGATGCAGAGTACCACGAGCCAGCGTGTGAAGCGGATCTCACAATCGTCATTTCAGCTAGTCGGAAGTTTGATAGTCTCGTAAAGAGCAGTGGCGAGGTGTACTTTGTTCATTTTGGCAGGTTTTGGGATTACTTGTAATGTGGGGTCGCGAATTATTCCGGTAGATATTCCGACCTCTTGGGTGTGGGTGTCTCTCCTTTTATCATCATTTGTGTAGGTAGATAATTCTCTCAACGACTAGTTATGATAAGTTCGGATTGCTGAAATACTTAGTTACTACTAGATTAGAAACAATAAACAAACTCCAAACTGAGGCGGGGTACTGAGAATGGCTTAATAGAGTCTTGAATGCCAGGAATGGAAGGTTTACAAAGGTTTTGCCCAAACGAGTAGTGAGATTCGGCCAGGTATGGTTTCCATTACCAGTTCTGCTACACGAGGCATTTCCCAAATATCTTTTGGTGGTTACTAGGTACTCGATGGGAGGACCCTGCCTCGCCTTATATCTTATCATCCTTTAGTGGTCACCTCTAGTACACTTCGTGGACTTCACGTTGACCATATGGACAAGGTGTCAAGGATTGTTGGTCGTCTCTTAGGTGGATATGTGAGAAGTCAAACAGAGGGGATGGCTATATAACTCCTCTTGCATCGAGTACTACATCTTTTACAAAGCTGGTGGTTGGGACTCGTGTAACGTCAAAGAAATTATCACACGGTCATGAATAGATCTGCCCAGTGAATACTTTCCTACGATTGCAGATTGCAGTGACCCTCATTTTTGAGACATGAGTGGTCTATAGCGGGCCAGTATCATGACCGTTAGTGATTTTAGTGATTGCACCAGCGTGAACAGACACCGGATCACGCATGACGTGAACGGAAGTTGAAGAAAGTGAACCAACAGGATGAGGTGTGGAAACTTTGAAATCAAAATTGGCACGTTGATACCAACCGAGGACCCAGGATCAGCGACCATGATCAAGCTATGTATAGCTCAAACTCGAAAAGTAAACATTGGTAGGCGACACACCGCAGCAGTAGCATCGCGTTTCGACATGTCCGAAACGTGGGGACAGACTGAGATCACAAATAAGTTGCAAGAGATGGAGGAGTCGAAGCTATGAGTGTTGTATACATGGATGAAGTGTGTACAGTTGTGACGCCAAAAGTATCGCTGTCACTATACCGTTGCTGTGTACTAAAGTTGCGCTTCCTGTCCTACTTTAATTAACGCGCCGTTTAAGAGGCAGCAATAGATTCATTCACCAGCATATATCGGACAAGCCATTGATCCAGCATCCAGCGGCTAGATGGGCTGCCATATTGGCAGACGTGTCCGCACCGATGGAGGAGAGCATCCGGGGCAGCGGTTGAAGAGAGTGACGGTAGCGGTATAGAGGTCCTAGACTAGACAAAGAAAGCACAGGAACCAAACACAACATAGAGCATACGCGACGGCGCCTACGACATCAAGTACTACAAAAGGTATCCAGACTCGGTAGCGCCTTTTTTACTCTGTTTCACTAGATCTGGAGAGCTTCTCCCGGTGCCCGATGTGGGTGCTGATTTTTTACGGGCACGTCGGCGCCGCGGGGAAGCAGTGGCCGTCTGGGCCAATCACCGCGTCACGAAAGGTCAGAGACAGTGCACGGTGGGGACCTTTCCCGAGTTCGGCCCTGGGGGGAAGCGGCCCCGCGCTTTCGGTGCCGCCATGCCCAGTCGCGTTTGCCCTGTAAAATCGGGATGATTCAGAACGCGTAGGGCCAATCACCGCACGCGAATTGGACATTACGAAGCTCTGGGGAAGTAGTATTTGGAGCCCTAGTTGGGCAATCAGACACTTCAATGTTATAGGAAAAGGGATAAATATAATATTTGTAGGCTAGAGTGATTACTTATTAAAGTCTAGGCGATAACATAGCAAGTACTGACAGCGCTGTCATACGAATTGCGCTACCCCGGGTTTCCGCAACACAACACAGCGCTGAATGACCCTGCGCGTGGCCGTACCGTGTCAGCGTCAGAACAGATGCCCGCCCACTATATCATCTCTGCAACATCCTTTTTCTTACCATCTACCACGCACCCACCATTGAAAGGTTGACACACAAAACCTCGTTACATAATGTTGGCTGCTCGCTCCGCGTTCAAGAACGCCAGACGTGGACTTGCCACTGTCGCTGAGCTCACCAGAGACTCTAAGGTGGGCCAGAACTTGCTCGAGGACCACTCCTTCATTGCCTACAAGAAGCACCTTGAAAACGTTGAGATTGTCAAGCAGAGACTTGGTAGACCATTGACCTACGCTGAGAAGATTCTCTACGGTCACTTGGATGATCCACACGGACAGGATATCGAGAGAGGTGTCTCTTACTTGAAGCTCAGACCAGATCGTGTCGCTTGTCAGGATGCTACCGCTCAGATGGCCATTCTCCAGTTCATGTCTGCTGGTTTGCCACAGGTCGCTACCCCAACTACTGTCCACTGTGACCATTTGATTCAGGCTCAGATTGGTGGTGCCAAGGATTTGGCCCGTGCCATCGACTTGAACAAGGAGGTTTATGACTTCTTGGCTACCGCTACCGCCAAGTACAACATTGGTTTCTGGAAGCCAGGTTCCGGTATCATTCACCAGATTGTTCTTGAGAACTACGCCTTCCCAGGTGCCTTGATCATTGGTACTGACTCACACACTCCAAACGCTGGTGGTTTGGGTCAGCTCGCTATTGGTGTTGGTGGTGCCGATGCCGTTGATGTCATGGCTGACTTGCCATGGGAGTTGAAGGCTCCAAAGATTCTTGGTGTCAAGTTGACCGGTAAGATGAACGGTTGGGCTTCTCCAAAGGACATTATCTTGAAGTTGGCTGGTATCACTACCGTCAAGGGTGGTACTGGTAAGATTGTTGAGTACTTCGGTGACGGTGTTGAGACTTTCTCCTGTACCGGTATGGGTACCATCTGTAACATGGGTGCTGAAATTGGTGCTACCACTTCTGTCTTCCCATTCAACAAGTCCATGGTTGAGTACTTGAATGCTACTGGCCGTAACAAGATTGCCGACTTCGCTACCCTTTACAAGAACGACTTCTTGAAGGCTGATGAGGGTTGTGAGTACGATGAGTTGATCGAGATTGACTTGAACACTTTGGAGCCACACATCAACGGTCCATTCACCCCAGATTTGGCTACTCCAATCTCCAAGATGAAGGAGGTTGCCGTTGAGAATGACTGGCCATTGGATGTCAAGGTTGGTTTGATTGGTTCTTGTACCAACTCCTCCTACGAGGACATGACCAGATCCGCCTCTATCATCAGAGACGCTGCTGACCACGGTTTGAAGGCTAAGACCCTTTACACCGTCACTCCAGGTTCTGAGCAGATCAGAGCTACCATTGAGAGAGACGGTCAGTTGGAGACCTTCGAGGAGTTCGGTGGTGTTGTCTTGGCTAACGCTTGTGGTCCATGTATCGGTCAGTGGGACAGACAGGACATCAAGAAGGGTGACAAGAACACCATTGTTTCTTCTTACAACAGAAACTTCACTGCCAGAAACGATGGTAACCCAAACACTCACGCATTTGTTGCTTCCCCTGAGCTTGTTACCGCTTACGCTATTGCCGGTGACTTGAGATTCAACCCAATCACTGACACTCTTGTTGGTGCTGATGGTAAGGAGTTCAAGTTGAAGGCTCCTTCTGGTGACTCTCTTCCAGTCCGTGGTTACGACCCAGGTGAGAACACTTACCAGGCTCCACCAGCCGACCGTGCCTCTGTCAACGTCATCATCTCCCCAGAGTCTGACCGTTTGCAGAAGTTGACTCCATTCAAGGCCTGGGACGGTAAGGATGGTCTTAACATGCCAATCTTGATCAAGTCTGTCGGTAAGACCACCACTGACCATATCTCTATGGCTGGTCCATGGTTGAAGTACCGTGGTCACTTGGAGAACATCTCCAACAACTACATGATCGGTGCCATCAATGCCGCTAACGGTAAGGCCAACACTGTTACCAACTTGTACACTGGTGAGGTCTCTGGTGTTCCAGACACTGCCCGTGCTTACAGAGATGCTGGTATTAAGTGGGTTGTTGTTGGTGGTGAGAACTTCGGTGAGGGTTCTTCCAGAGAGCACGCTGCTTTGGAACCAAGATTCCTTGGTGGTTTCGCTATCATTACCAAGTCCTTTGCCCGTATCCACGAGACCAACTTGAAGAAGCAGGGTCTTTTGCCATTGAACTTCGTTGAGCCAGAGGCTTACGACAGAATCAACCCAACTGACACCGTCGACATCTTGGGCTTGACCGAGTTGGCTCCAGGTAAGAACGTTACCTTGAGAGTTCATCCAAAGGAGGGTGAGGCTTGGGAGACTCCATTGTCCCACACTTACAACTCTGAGCAGATCGAGTGGTTCAAGTACGGTTCTGCTTTGAACAAGATGGCTGCTTCTGCTAAGTAAGTTGCTGCTTTTTGCATTGGGATGTTTAATTTGGGATTCGTTGTTGATACATCATCTATTTATTTACAAAAATAATCAGTACAAAGGTTTAAATCAATATTCATTACAACTATCGCGTATAGACTAACGTCGATTCTTGCAGCAGCACTGGGCCAATTGGGGTATACTGTGTATATGTGCTCACTGCCCACAGACAACGCATGATCACATCGACACTCACTTTGAGTGATTACACCTAGTAATAGTGCTCAACCTATGGCAGTTGTTGATGCGATCATTTTGCGTTGAGGTGACATATAGTGCAGTCGAGTCCAAGGTATATTTGTTGGAACAGGTTACGTTTTGGGAAATATCATGTTATGTCTTCCTGATCGTCAACTTTGGGATAACAAGGTGCTGCATCCACCTTAAGCGTCCGAATTGAAGCTACCTTCGTAATCTCGAATAAATAGTACCCACACTAGTCCAAGCATTACATTATTTGCTAAACAGTTGATACACATTAGTATGGGATACCATTAGTCATCTTCTGGAACTTATCATAACCAACAGAGAAAATACTTTCATAACTCTCACGGATCAACCCCTTCAAAGCCTTGATACACTCCTTATCATTCTTGTTCAAAAAGAATCTGTGTCTCAAGTTCCTGATGGTCTTCTCACCTTTGAAGCAGGGCAATCCAGAAGCCAGCATGGACTGCACATTACCAATGATCAACTCGTGATGTGGTCTCATGGCGAGGAAACCCTTGATAAACAATTCTTCAAACATATGGAAGTACTCAGTGTTGTTGGATCCGCCCATGACACGCACCATCTCCTTGGTCAATTTGAACGGACAGGCTTCAAACTTGACACCACCTGGGACAATATCAAAACAAAAACCGAAATCAATATGTAAGATGTGACCCTTATCGTCATACATGATATTACCATTGTGTCTGTCTTTGAACTGGAGCAAGTAAGAGATGATAGAATAAGCAGCAAGTGACTTGACAAAGTTCTGAACAGCATCTTCGAATTCCAAATTCCCGTCAGGGAACTTGGCCTTAAAATAAGTATACAAGTCGTTGACAGCCTCTCTACCCAACATGTCTCTGGATATGGAGTTAGGCAACACGTCAATAACACCACATCCTGGAGCGGTGGCGGTAACTCTGTTAGGGAAGCAGTACATGTCTAGACCAGCATTCTCCCAGACACTTTTGAAGATGGCAATGAGCTGCAACGCCAACACATCCTGTCTGACATCATCACCAACCTTGAAAATGGCACTCTGCCACTTCTCAACTGTTAACATTCGACCATTGACAAGCTGATCCTTACGAATTCGGAATGTTGCCATGAATGGAGTCTTGGCATGGGACTGCAATGGCTTACCAGAGGTTCTGTTGATATCCACAACGACACCATCTGGGTTAGAAGGCAAATAGACATCGTCTAATACAACAATCTTAGCCATCTCCTCATCTATCTTGACCTTCTTCTCAGCCTTGGTATTCTTTAAGTATGGTCTCAACTTACCAGAGATATCAGTGACCTCATTGAAGAAACCGAATTCCCTGTCGTAGTAAGCCTTAGCCTCGTCATCATAAGAATCAACAATGCTGGCAATCATGGTCTCAGTATCAAGCACCTCGTTCTCAGAGTTCGCCAAAAGGTTCCAAATCAGTTGATGGGAGAATTTCTGCGACACCTTGGAAACCTCAACAATGAATCTGGCAACATAACCGAACTTGTCATTGTTCAAACCCTGGACAATTTGCGGGACGTAGAAGAAAGTGAGGTTGATATCTTGTGCCTCCAAAGCTCTCATGGTGTATTGAGTCACGTACGGATCATTGATATATGGCGGTGTAAACAAGTTGATAGACTCAGTAGGAGAGATCGGTTGTGCAAGAATCAAATATCTGGACAAGCGAGAGTCCTTCAACAAGTACTGCACACTTTGATAGTGCGATAATGCTTTGGATGGAGATTGGGTAACCAGAGTAGCAATATCCTTCTCTAGACCAGGTGTTCTTGCCACGAGAGAGAACGCCAAGGACGGATCCAACTTATAAGCGAAGGCCAAGACCTTGCTGTCGGCCTTGTAGACTTCACCTTTGAACTCGACTGGATCACGAGGACTCAACCAGATCATACTCTTGTTGATCTCGTCAAACAAGAAAGTCAAGAGGAGTCGTCTCTTCTGGTCGACCCGAGAAGGTCTTCCAGCAGGAATAGTCAATGATCTCAATTCATCAAAAACGTCAATCATTAGGTCCATGTCAGCCCTGATCTTCAAGTCATTATCACCAAATGGATATGGCCTGTACTGGACAAACCAAGAGAGGGCACCGTCAAGAATAGCGTCAAACAACTTACTCACAATCTTGGACCCTATCTTGAAATGAGCTGCTAAGACATCAAGAGCGAATTTGATCATCTTGAATCTAACAGCACGGGCATATGGATGAAGAGAAGCAACTTTCAAGTGCTCCAAGGCATCGAAGACAACGTCAGTGAACATATGAAGCATGTGCTCACTCTGGTACAATGTTCCCTGGAAGTGCGAGGCAAGGAACGAGATCACTTGTGTGTCAACCTCAAGATTCTTTATGACTAAGTTAGCGTAGTAGTCTACTTTAGCTTGATCAGATGGAATATACTCCATCTTCAAAAATCCTTCATCCTTCAGGTCATGCTTTCTGGAAAAGAGCCCCTCGTGCAAACTCAAGCATCTTTGCCAGCCGACAACGATCTCGGCGAACAACATGTATGACAGATCCTCACGAGACTCCTGATCAGACAAGCCAATGCGCTTGGTCCACTCAGACTCAAAACTCAAAGCACGTTTTTGGGCACGAATAGCAGTCAATAGCGGATGCTCGTTTGGGTCAGCAGCATAGTCGTCCAACTCACCTCTAGTCTTACCCAAATTTTGAGCCTTCCATCCGTATTCAGTCAGGAAACCGGCAAGAGCGTTAGTCTTGACGATGCTGCTACTCTGAGCATCACCTGACAGAATTGTTCCTGCCATTCTGAGAGCAAAAGAGATACCAAAGTCAACAGGACTCAACTCATTGAATAAAGCCAAATCAGACACATAGGTCATGAGAAGTGTTCTCATATCCTGGTTACACTTGATCAGAGATAAGTGACACCACTCCTCGGCTTTCTTGATCAACTTGTCCAATGTCGAACGCTTCCACTTGACAGAGTCCGAGACGGTGATCTTGACTTTGGAGTGCCTCAATGTGAGCTCTCTCTGTGGTTGGTATTTGCTTCTCTCTGCATCGAGGTGACTCTCGTACATGGTGGTCAACAAGTCGAGCAAAGTGTACAGTGAGGTACGGTTGCACAAAGTAGTCGGGAGCTTGTGCATCAAAGCGGTCGCACACTGGAAAGCAGCATCTTGCAGATCGTAGTTCCTGTGGACACACAAGATGAGGATTTTAGTTAGTTGAGCAGCAGCGTTATCAGATGTGAAGTAAGGGCTGTGAGCAGTGATAGTGAGCTTGGAAAACTTCTGCACGACAGAGATGGCGATAGAGCCGATAAATTTCTCAATATTGGCTTTGGAAATGGCCGGATCAGCAAAGTAGTGCAAGATGGTAGAGCAGTCACCGATATTGGCACGCAAGTTTTCCAAGAGGGATGTGGCAGACAAAAACATCAACTTCGAATACGACAATGTCTTGAGCTCCAAGCTGTTAGTGTTAGACACACCAGCAATGATATGCTGCTGGTCCTTGACATTGTGATTGGATGAGCCTCTCCTCAAAACCGTGTTCAATTCGAATGATGCCTCAGTATGGGCACGAGCGGCGTCAGAAGCCAACGGTGGAGAGTTCAAGGCAATGACCTCGAGGAACTTCTGGAGCTGTTTTGTTAACTTTGCAGTCTCGCTATACCCATGAACAGCAATGTTGAACCAAAAGTTTTGGAACAAAGCAACCATCGAGTTAGACAATGGCTCAAGCTTTTCACCCTTTGGCAATAACTGAGCAAGAGGTGGGATGTAGCGAGCGATCTTCACTGCAATCTCAGAAATTTCACCTTGACTTCTGTGATCCTTGTTTTGAACATCACCGAGTGCAACAACCGACTGCAACAACTCAGTGATATAGACATCATGCAAAGGGTGAGAGAACTTACCCTCAAGGGCTTTGGCAATCTTGACACGAGTAGCAACAATTGCATTGATGAAACTCTGGTCCTTATCATCCCTGTACATGCCTGCGTCGAAAGATTTCAGCAAAGCCAAAAACTCCTTTTCGGAGACATGTGTGGCAATATCAGAGAGACCATCCAAGAGGTAGAAATCCAATTCTCTAGAGACGGTAAGGAATTTCTGAGATAGAATTGTGACGGTCAAGACAGTGATAGAGTCATCATCATAGACTTTAGCAATCTCTAGCGCAGAGGTGATAGCATTTCTGAACACATGAGAGTTCTCCGAAGTCTGCTCCTTAAGAGATGTAGCACTCTCAGTCTGGACCAACTTGTAGAGCGTGTTGGAGCGAGACGCTCTAGTCTTGGAGTTGAATGTGTTGGTGGCACTCCTCAATCTCAACTCTCGCAAGGCGTTGACTGGAGCACCGTTCTCAGATACTAACAAGTTGACAAGGGAGTAAATTGTGGTGACAATAGAATCTTCATCTAATGGCTTCAATCCAAGAGCAAAACATTTAGAGATACTCTTGACGAAGGCAGTGGAAGCATCAGGGGTAATCTTTGAGACAAGAAGAGGGAATGAGTGGATCAAGTCACTGATAATAACCTTTTGGCCCTTGTATGTTAGCAAAGCACCAATGGAGATAACAACAGGGGAGATATGAGTATCGACTGCCTCTGATGGGTGGGCCAAAGAAGACCTCACAGTTTCAGTCATGACATCACTTGGAATGATGTCAGCGACCAAACCAGCAGCAAGAACTTGAAGAGCCAAGCCCTTCGTGCGCATAGCAAGAGTGACACGCTCAGGGGATGAAATGTTGATGTAGGTACTCCCGTGGTCCAACTCGTCAATCTGAGCAGACGATTTACGACACAAGACCTTGATGAGTTCAATGTGTCTGGAGAAGATAGTTTTGAGTTTGTCCAGCTGAGATGTGACATCTGGCTCGTCATCGTAGTCAGATGAGTTGACCAGGAGGAGGTGGCCAATGAGACCCGTATCAGTTTCCTGAGGAGATATGTTTTCAAAGTCCCGACTGGCGAGCGTGAGAAGAACCCTGTTGAAGAACTTTTGAACAAGGTGAGCAAATAGAAGAGAGTTGAACTCATCACTGGTAGCCTTGTAAGCCAATAGATATGTGAAGTCGTGCTCATCCTCCAATGCTTTCATGGTGACAGATTCGAGACGGTCGAGGAATTCGGCATTGAAAAGCTCAACAATGATCTGTGTCATACTCTGGTCGAGTAAGCTTGGGGTTGATATGAGAGACTTCAAAAACCCAAGCAAGCTAAAGTAAGCAGTCAATGGTTGTTCTTCTTGCAAGATGAACTTGCTCAAGAACTGCTTAAATGAAGTCTCGGTCTTTGTTGAAAGGCTGGCGTATTTGTTGGTCAAAGCTATCATGGCATCAGCGAGTGTCTTTGTCAAGTAGTCCCATGGAGAAGGGCCCAACTGCAGACTTGCGTGAGACTTGAATTTTTGAGAGCTAGACTCTAAGAAGTAAGGAGAAAGCACAGCAATCAAATCTGAAGCCTGTTGCTCGGTACGTACAGCTGGAGCGGCATTGCAAAGGGCGAATATGATCTCGAGTTCCTTGTGTGAGATGGCCACGGACGAAACGTCTTCACGTGCAACGGCATTGGCAAGCTTTAAAAGATCACCTGGCAGACCCGTACGTGGAGTTACCTTAGCAGAGCCATTAAGTGTACCATTGGCGGACCCATTGATGTGCCCATTGGTAGCTGAGCCATTAACCGCCGAGACAGCATGCTCGACCGGCCCTTTGAGTGAGAGAGCGGCCACTCTGTTGAGTGCCTGGGAGCGAATGCTACCTCTTGGAATCCTGATGGAGTTAGTCATTATTGACTTTAGAGATAAAGTCTCAGGTACATACCCGTAGAAATCCATTCTTGAGTAGAAAGTGTGCGTTATGAACTGAATGTGAGGTGAAAAGCGTTATACGCGAGTAGTAAGTTGTTGATCTCAATCAAACGCGAGACCGTGGTAAACACCCGCACACCCTTATTGACATTATCAACAGCATTGCAAAAAAAAACACTGGTGTGGTGTGTGCGCGAACACGTTCGTTGTGCATCCATGTGGTGACCCCCGCATGTCAATGAGATGATGTTTGATCCAATCTGAGCTTGAGCTTAATATTTTTCGTTGTAAATGACCAAAACTTAGATCACTTCAAGAACGTAGTGCATAGAGGCTTTTAAAAATTTGCAACTCCTTTGTTCAGATAGCCTCGTCTATTGGGCCCTGAAGATAGCCGTAAATGGAGTCCGACATCATGAGCCGCAGAAAACTTTGCACCTGACTCTCCACAATTTTGGCCATGACATACTCAAGAGCTAGAACTCAAGTCGTGTAAATAGCCACGGTCAACCTTGAGAGCCAGGCAACTCTATTGCCGATACTTGTGAACCTTCTACATTATCACCTTGGAAGTTTCATCAAAAAGCTCCCGACTACAAGATCCAGTGTATCACACAGATAAACTATGACTAGACAAATACCCACATCCACAGACACACTTGCGGACCAAGCATCCGTGGCCTCTAAGGAAGATGCCGTCCTCACGCGATCTATCTCTAATCTAACACCCGACACCGCTACATTTAAAGCCATCGAGGCCCGTGTTTTGAGGAAGTTTGACATTATCATCATTCCATGTATATGTCTCTGTTATCTCTTCTCAAACCTTGACAAATCCAACATCGGTAATGCTGAAGCTGCAGGTCTTTCTACAGATCTTGGACTTACGGGAAATGAATACGGGAATGCCGTTTCTCTTCTCTTCGTGACATATGTGGTCTTCGAGACTCCATTTGCCCTCATGTTGAAGTATGTTGGCATTAAGCTCACACTTTCCTCTTTGATGTTCTGTTTTGGTGCTGTGTGCTTATGTACAGCTTTTGTTACCGGCTACCACTCTCTCCTGGCATGTCGTATTCTTCTCGGATTCTTTGAGTCTGGTATAATGCCAATCATCAACGTCTACCTCGGTATGCTTTATACGAGAAAGGAGATGGCAAAGAGATGTTCAGCTGTGTTCAGTGCTAGTGCCGCTGCTGGAGCATTTGGTGGCTTATTGGCTTACGGGCTAATCAAGATCAATGCTCATGGTTGGGAAGGTTGGAGATGGCTTTTCGCCATTGAAGGTGCCCTGACCTTGATCACTTGTCCAGTGTTGGTGATTCTCCTTCCTAATGAACTCACGAAAATTTGGTGGTTAACCGCGGAGGAGAAGGAGGTGCTCAAGATTAGACTCTCAACATACCCTGATTTCTATCAGGATGAGAAGTTTTCCTGGTCTGAGGTCAAACGAAGCTTACTCGATATCAACAATGCTTTCATTTGTTGCTACGAGTTCTGTGTTGACTTGACACTCTTTGGTATCTCTACTTTCCTTCCATCCATAATCAGAGGAATGGGTTACAACAAGTACGCCACGCAACTTCTCACTATTCCATTTTACACAGTCGCTTTCCTTTCATTCATTATAGTTGGATACTACTCGGATAAGTATCGCCACCGCAGTGGTTTCTTGCTTGCTGGTCTCGGCTTTGAGCTGATTGGATATATCGTACTTGTTTCTGCTGATGCTCTTGGAGCCAGATATTTTGGTTGCATGATGATCGGTGTTGGTATCTATGTGTGCTCTGCATTGAGTATAATGTGGGCCAACAACAACAATGCTGGCCATTATAAGCGTGCAACAATGGGTGGTATGATTACATCGATTGGAAGTTGCGCAGGTGTTTTGGCTGGCCAAATTTACACTTCTGACACGGCCCCGAGATACCTCAAGGGCTTGAGAATCGCATTGGCGTTGACATGTGTTGCATTCCCACTTGTTCTTGTTCCTCTGTGGAACTACAATAGAATAAACAAGAAGAGAGAGGCATTGTTGAAGGAGAAAATTAAGAACGGTGAACTAGGTGATGGTGAAGTGAACGAAAGACCAAAGGACGATAGAGACATCCATTTCAGATTTCTTCTCTGATTTTTTTTTATTCGCCCCAAACGCTCATCAGTTAATACCATAAATGCATTATCTCCTTCGTAGAGCTCTTTTAGAAGCCACTAAGTTACCAATCAGGGAACACTTTCTCAGGGCATCAGTAAGCATCAAACGTGGTTCTAATGTGCCCTTAACAAGCATGTGTATAGTTGACAGCCGAGCGATGACATCATTTACCCTGCGGAGTAGTGTGGAGTGCTTCTTACTATAATTTGGTGCACAATTTTTAGGAAACTGCCATACTTCGGAGGCTCAATTAAGCGAGGCATAAAGTAATGTGCCTTACTGGAAAGCTCATTGCTGTAGTGGTGATATAACCGAAGATCTTGAACTTCTCCGTCTACTGCCGAGCTTATCGAGCAGCCATTTTTTTTTTACGCAACATCTTCCACGCCACCTCTTTGAAGGCCAATTGAGGGGTTCAGAAACTTTCATAGAGGCAACACACAGACGGGAACTCTCATTTAACATCCCCAAAATTATAATTCCTTTCCTAACCAGGGCCTACTTTCACTTGCCTCCCCGTCTGCTTTTTTCGACACAGTCCTAGGTCAAGCACCGCACGTCCTCCCACCACGAATACAACCAACAACTTTGAGTCCACTCCGAGGTCATTAGCATGGACTCCAGAAAGAGTTTCAGCCCAGGATTCTTTAAGTCCCTGACAAGCTCGTTCAAGAGTCCGAATAGCGACCGAGAAAAGATCGACGCGTCCTCTATCACTGATGACAAGGCCAAGCAGGAGCTCATCGACGATCTCAAGAGAGGGTCGTCCTCTCAACGAGTCAAGGCGGCTGAAAGTTTGGCTGACTCACTTTACGAAATATCTCCATCACACATAAAAGATGTCTGGTACTGTGCCAAAGACATGATCTCACCAAATGCTCAACATCAATCACGACATGCTGGATTGAAGCTCTTGAAGCAGTGTGTCTCAATGCCATCCGATGACCCAGAGCCACGATATATGTACTTCAGTGATGCCTTGGTGAATTGTCACTTCACAAAGGATAAAATTGATATTGAATTCTCACAATTTCTCCAAATAATCAAACTTCTCACTGACAACGGGTACTTTATTCATCATTACCAGGAGTCTTTTAAGAAGCCTCTACTAGAGTGGTACACCAATGCTCTTGCTCCAACAGAGATGGCCAAGAACAGAGTTGTCCTGGACCTATTTTCATTTATTAATGACTGCATTAAGGCTGGAGTCTTCAACATCGATGACCATGAAGAGTCTACGCGACTTACCAAGGACCTCCTTACGAACACCAACAAGCTCGCACTGAAAACATCAGATAAAGAGATCTTAGAGGCATGTATCCAACTCATGGACAACGTCATCAGCAACCAGACCATTCCGGACTCTATGCTCTATGAGACATTGGAGATTGTCTGCGGTGCCGCCGTTCTCGATTTGCATTATTTCGACCTTGGAACATCAGTCGTTATGAATTTGATCAACAAAACAGAAGTCACTGTTGTCTTTTCTACGATTCTAGACATCATTGTATGCAAACAGAAGAAGGGAGATAGAAATTTGAATAGCTCTGTTGGTGCTATAAATGTCATGGGCTTTCTTTTCCCAAAATTTGCCTATCAGATAAGCACACACTCGCTGTTGAAAGCATTGACGGAAGCTGTTTCTTGGAACAAGCCGAACGTGAACATTGCAGTCATTAGATTCATCAATGAGACCATGCTTGATGGTATGACACTGGACCAGATAGGCTCTAAGTATTGGGATTTCGGCCAAGATGCATCGATATTATCACTCTTATCAGATCTGTCAAGTAACCTCTCAAAGGATGAAGATGTTGAGGCCTACAAGCTTGTCTTGGTCCAACTTCAACACTTGGCTGAGCAGTCAAGATATCCTGGAAGCATGAAAGTGCTGATTGACTTCTTTATCAAAAACTCCAAGTTCTTGTCTGCTAAGGGCTGTCTTGATGTGCTGAGATACTACTCGGTCGAAAACTTGTGCTCGCCTTTGAACCCAGATTGGAGCGCAAACTTGGACATGATTCTCAGTACTTTCTTCTACGATGAGACCAAAGATCTCACTGTTCGAATTGCATGTGTGAAGCTCGTGCTAGATGTTTTCAATTCCACACTGTTGGTCAAGGAGAATGACTCTACCTCTATGCAAGTTGCCCAAATTCTCATCAAACAGTTATCACTGGAGAGCAGCACTGAGGTCATTCGAGTTTTCACCGAGCACTTGACAAGCACTCTCATACATGTTCCAACCCCGTTGTTCCAGACGCTTGTTTCTGATGTGTTTCTACCAAAGATTGTCGGCGTTCAGCAGAAGCAAAGGAGGTCAAGTTTGTCCGTTTTGTCACCCAGCAACACTGATGGTCTATTGTTCTCCGATAATACTGCTATAGAGGTCACCAAAGCATTTATCACCATGTTTGCCACATGCCTTGCATCTGACGGCCGCAAAGCCCAGATCACGTATGTGTTCTTGATGGATGTGGCTGAGTATGCATTGACCAAGAAGAATGTTGATCTTTTGCTCATTACAGCGAAACTCTTCTCCAGAATCAGAAGTTCCTCAACCAAGCAGGTCTATTTGACAATGCCTACTGATATTGAGGGCCTTTCTGCTGCTTTTGGAAGAAACTTGAATCTGAGAAAAGTGAAGGAGACAACAATTGCAAATCTCACACTTGATGAAAAGTGGACATACCCTGAGGAAATTGACTACATACCTGATGACACTTTGGACAAACCATCCGCAAGTTTGACTATTATTGACAATACTTCTGATAAGCTGGTCACCACTCCAGCAATTGATATTGAGAGATGGTTGAGCATTGTAATCCAGATCTTGAAGGATTGTCCACATTGGGAAGTGTACTCGTTCACATACACCCACTTTTGTCCGCAATTATCGAACATATCTTTATTCGAGTCTTGTGGCGACGGCATACGAAGCTTTAGATCTCTTGTGTGTGAGCAGTTACAGCTCAAGTTGCCATCGACTGTGAAGATACCATCCAACATGAGCAGACAAGACTTGCAAGTTGCCATTGTGAGAAACTTCACGCCCTTGATCTCGTATCATGGTATCTTCTCGAAGCAAGATGAGGATGAGATCATTTCGGCTTTGCTTGTTGGCTTGTCATCTTGGGAGAAAACTGCCATTCCTTGCATCCATATATTGACTGTTTGCTGTTATGAGTTACCACTGTCCATCAAGAAATACATCTCTGCCATCTTAACCAAGCTCCAGACCAGAATCTCAAGTGCTTTTGCCAGTGCTCATATCTTGGAGTTCTTGTTGTCTCTTTCTTACATCCCATCCTTGACATCCAACTTCACTGTCGATGAGTTCAAGAGAGCTTTCGGTATCACTTTCAAGCTTATTCAGTACGCCCACGACATGTCAGAGACCAAAGAGAACCAGCATCAGGGTATTCTGGCTCATGGTGCTGAACTAGCTGCGGATGTCATGCCATCGACTGAATCCTTGGAAATCACACCAGTTGTGTCCATCTACCTTTTGTCCATTTCCTATGATGTGATCGCTAATTGGTTTTTGAACATGAAGTTAAATGACAGAAGAAAGTTGTCGTCATTCATTATCAAGAATTTGATCCTATCACAGAGCAATCGTGGCTCCGAAGTAAACAATCAGAACATGTCCTTCTTGGATCTCATCACTCGTTTCACTTATTCGGATCTGGAACTGAACTTCAGTCCTATCAAGCCACGGAAGTTTGCTGATGATGTGCATATTTTGAGTTCCAAGTGGGTGTACGGTAACAGTATAGTAGGTGTTGACACTGATTCTGTCAGTGGTGAGTCCATCATCTCAGTGAGAAGAGCTTCTGGGTCCTCGGTGTTCACTATCAAGCCAGATGACTCAATGATCCCAGTTTACACTGATCAACTCCATTCAAAGGAAGATGACGATGTCTTCACAGCAAGTTATGTCTTTTTGCAACTCATGGTACACCCAGATCAGAACAACAACGTGAAACCAATTCCGATCCCTGATGAGGCTTCCTTCACCAGATCAATTTCCAATTTTGACAGAATCCCAGTTGTTGGTTTCCATAAGATTGGCTTGCTCTATATCGGGCCCAACCAGACAACGGAGAAGGAGATTCTATCGAATGATTCTGGCTCTGTTGAGTTCACTAAGTTCTTGAAGAAGTTAGGAAGACCCATCACTTTGAAAGGTTGCAAGAGCTTCTATGTTGGTGGTCTAGATACTGAAAACGATACTGATGGTGAGATAGCTTACGGTTGGAATGACAAGATATTGCAGTTGATATTCCACACCACTACACTTATGCCATCTAGTTCAGAGGATCCGAATAACACTGCCAAGAAGAGACATATTGGTAACAACTATGTCAACATTTTCTTTGATGATTCTGGACACCCATTCGACTTCAATATCATCAAGTCTCAGTTCAATTTCCTAAACATTGTCATTCAACCACACAGTATCTCTTTTGACAATGATGCTAACACTGATGATCACATCAAGAAATACAAGGTGAAGGTCCATCGCCGTGCCGGTGTGCCTGGTTTGTTTGCTACCTGTCACTTCAAGATCATTTCAGAGGAGAACTTACCAACATTTGTGCGCACACTTGCCCTTGTTGCTGATCAGTTTGCTCAAGTCTGGCACTCGAATGGTAACTACGCATCAAACTGGTCTCATAGAATGAGACAAATTCTCCAGATCAAAGAGAAGGCATTGAAGACTCATCAGGAGTTGAAGAGCCAGCTGCACGACGAATCTCGGAAAAGCGAGCAGAACTCCAACTCTGGTCAGGGCTTCCTTAGCCAGATATCTAGTGGTGATGGCTTAAGAAGAAGCAATAGCACAACGAGACCAACGAACACTAATCAATACGAGTTCACTGATGACGATGATAATGAGATCTTCAAAAACATGGAGTTTAACTCCTTTACGAAATAATGCATGATACGATGCTTGACTTATACATGGTTTTTTCTATGTATAACTAATACACCTCCATCTACTTTACAAATAGCTGAAATACAAGGCTAAAAACAACCGATTATAACTAGGGAGAAAGTAGAAGTGACAAGAGCAGCATATCGAACGAGTTCGCGGTAGTTCACTTTTTATTGCGGGGGAATTTTGGCCAGCCCTATTGTACACTCAGTCTAAGTCATATTGGGCAAGGACTCGCATCTGGAGACCCCAGGTTCCGGGTGCTGATCAAAATTCGTGTCACAAACCAGATGACCGAGGATAATCAAAATGTTTATCTATCCCATCGTTTAATGGTTTCACTCAATCAAGAACCCGAGGTGAACCTTTCCCACTCATCATCAGGTCTAGCTACACCGATGCACCTACCTCAATCACCTTTTCGACCTCCCAGTGCAAGTAGTGATCTCAGTCAATCCACGAGGACACGATCTATGCATGCAGACAAGATCAGAAGGTTTAGACGATACCTCGAGTTTATCAATGTTAACGCTGTGAGAGCCGGTGGTGAAGACAGTGATGATGCTGATGAGTTTTACAACGACGAACTATTCTCCAAGAGACACGAGACAAGGTACGTGCAACGGCCATTTGCGTTTGGACCAAAAGAAGATATTGAAATTGAGGAGGGAGCAAAGATGGCATATGACATCTATGATGTTCATAGAGCTCAGAAACTAAAGATCTTGGTACAGGACGAAGGCCATACGATACAGCCAGCTCTGCGGTACGATGACGCCTTGGAGATGACCAAGATGGACAAGATTTTGCTACGTGATATTACGACTGTGAGGTACAAAAATAACATTTGTGAGTGTTATGGACGCTTCATGTTTCTTGGGTGTATGTCGAAGATCTTGATTCTGAAGGATGAGGCTGCTGTCGAGTATCTGGATACAAAGCCATCTTTTACAACTGGGGTCCACAGAGAGGCATCAACATGGCCATACTTTCCACATACTATAAATCAGATCAGAGTAACCAAATTCGAAGGTAGGGATGTATTGAACGTCTGTATTGATGATGGTCGGTACAGGATGTATGACTTGACTAATGTGGAAACAGGTATCGATCTTCCTCTTATAATGGAATTGACGATGACCTCTTCTGTTTGGGGTGTCGATACCCGAGGTAGCTTTGTTGCACTCTCTGATAACTCCCAAAAGGTGACGCTCTTCCATTTTTCTGATGAAGGTGTCAGGTTTGGCGACTCACTACAGCTGATTCATAATATCCCAGATCTTGAGATTGTCAAAGTGGGGTCCAAGACGGTCCACCTTGTCTGCACTGCTATTTCAGGAGAACTCGTGATACTGGTTTTCAATACTACGCTTCAAACACTTGAATCATGTTATTCCTCCAGTACCTCACCACTCAAGCTGAGTCTTCGAGAGCTCTTATCACAGACTTCACCGCCGGCTAGGTTCTCGTCGAAGATAGAACACCGCACACAATTGGAAGAACCAGGATGGACTGTCAATTATGTGAACTCTTCATCCTTCATGGAGGTTAATGACCCATCTTATCTTGGTGGCCGGGACAAGATCTCAACTCTCGACATTCTCCAACGATCTCGGATTCTTGGTCTAATGCCAAACCACCTCGTTTCTTCTGATCTAGGCGGCGCAGCGTGGTACGAAACCATACACCTGAAGACTCACTATGATGATGAACCACGTATCATGAACAGGCTTAACTCCTTCACAGATAAGTGTGCACGGATTAAGAAGTCTTACTTCAATGTCGATGAAGCTGAAAACGGTGACTTTGGACTTACTGACTTCCAGAATGATTTCATCGTTGTGACTACTGCGTCGAAAGTCGGGCTGTATCGTGCTCACAGGCTGATATGTAATGCTGATACTGGTGACATGTTTGAATTTGGTCTGATCGAGGAGCTCGAGTTTTCAAACAGAATGTCGATTGTCAAAGTTGTTTCAGAGTTGTCTGCAGTGATAACCGTATCTCAAGCTGGATATTTTACGGTATTCCGGCTGGTCAAGCACAGGGGGTTGCATTCTTTAAGAGAGGAGTATGTCTTCCCAAGCAATTTCCACGATGAGAGCTTTGACATTTCGATGGACGCCATTCTTGGGCTCGGCGTCCGGAAAGTGGATGATCAGACCTTCTGGTTGTACTTTGCATACACTGATGGTAGTATATCCAAGTTCGAACTCAAAGAGAATGATTACACAGGCTTGGATTTTGCCCTTCTCTAATACTGATGATCTATGTCCTATGATAACTCAGGCACTCGCTGCGACTAATAACTGTAGTCTTTCAAGACCCGAGGCAGGCCGGGACTTAGACGTCGTAAGACTCGATCGAGAGGGGACCCAAGCACATATATATAGAGCAATACTTCAGCTATCTCTCTGCATGGTTTGCAGTGTTTACTTGCGGATTAGGGGCGTGACATCTAGGTCCAACTCAGAGTTATCACCAGTCAAACATGATTGATTCCTGAACCGGGAAGTGTGCAAGACTGTAGCCACACGACTCAAAACGCAAAAGGCCTGCATAGAATACACACCACACCACAGCATTCCCGATACGGAATGCTCGAGATAAGCTTCACATTCCTAACGCCTTCGACGGGCTAAGGAGTTCACGAGAGGTTTTCAGTGTAGCATTAGGGGGAAGAGCATGTGTTCATCCCAGTGGGTGATTTATATAAAGCCTTCGTGCTTTCATTCTAGGCGATAAATTGATCAAAGGTTATCATGCGCGTAAGGCTTTACGAACTCAAGTGCAACAGAGCGACAGTCCGGAAGAACCATTGACTGCATGTCAGGGGAGTCTCTTCACCCATATCGACAAATATTTCGATTTCATAAAGCCAGAACTTAACTGACCAGCCCAGACCAAGCACTGGCGCTTGTTCCTCCCCTTTGATTTATCCACATATATACGACTTCGTACTAGTGCTGCATCCCACTGCCCCACTTGCGCGCACTCCGGGATTTAGGCCGCCCAACTGATTATCAGCTGGTCGAGATTGTAGATCCCAGTCACCCCCAATTCTCTGCTCTGCATGAGGTGTGTCTCAGTACAGACGGAAAAAATGCATCCCTTTACAAGACAGCCCTGCTCCTGATGCAAAAAACCTCTTCTTAGTCCCTCCACGCGTCTGCTTGGAGTCACTGGCATCCAGGGTATTAATTGGACGTGTCTGACCTCTCTTCCTCCAAGGGCCCTCCACCATGAGCAGCAATAGCATCCACCAGAGAAAAGCTTCCACTGCCTCCTCCTTTATCAAGAAGCGTGTATCTGTGAGCACCTCCAAGTCTGAAAGCATGGACGAAGCTACGCTCGCCCCATCGGAGGAGAAGCTTCTCCTTAACATCGACACGGAGAGAACTTACTACCCGGGCCAACAGGTCACCGGTGCCGTCTTCCTCCCATTTACTTTGTTTTCCCACATTAAAAGCGTTGATGTTGAGCTTGCGATCTGCTCTTTGACAGAGCTCCATCAATCAGAGGATCAAGAAGAGCCCACATCTACATCGACACAACAACTCATACACAAAGAAACAACAAACCTTTGGAATTCCCAGAGTGTCGAGAAGAAATCAATGAGAAGAACAAGTAATGGTGTCAGTTTCGAGTTTGCATTCACATTACCAAAATCCTCCGTGTCTCCCCATGCAGCAGGTATACAGGGATCAGATGACAGCGACCACAACGATGGTATGCCCCCAAGCTTTCACCAATCCGATGTGCATCATACTGCCAAGGTCGAATACGGAATCCTCGGTACATGTACTTTTGTTGATGTGAAGACCCCATTGCTTCAGTCCCATAAAGAGCTGCACGTTGGCTGTCTCCCAGTTTCGCAGTTAGACCTTATGAGGTTTGTTGAGATGCCAGCTAATACCAGCATGATTCTCCAAAAGGAAAGCAGCACCAACAGTGGCTTTTTGAAGAGGGCCTTCAGCAAGAAATCAAATGAAGATCTTCGTTACAAGTTCCGAATCATCATCATCCGCCCAGAAAATATTCGTTACAACCACCGTCTATATTTCAAAGCTCTTCTACTCACCGATTTCCCACCAGAATTCTTCAAGAGACAAGGAGAAGACCCAAACAAGTCAGTTCGTAGAGGAGAGAACTTTAACAGATACACCCTCCATCTTCGCAGCATCCAATCCAACGTTGTCTCCTTCACCAACATGCAAATCAACGAATACGACACCTCAATGTATTCTAATAAAACAGTCATCTCATCATACATGTCCATCCCACTTGACCTCACTAAACTTGTCCCCTTTGAAGCTTCGAAACTCCCAGCCCCTGTTGCTCGCCCTACAAAATATATGCTTGATTTCACAAACCAGCTCCCACCAATGACTATTCCACAATTAACGCCCACTTTTGAGACAGACAACATTAAGATGGTACACTTGTTAAAATTCAAGTTCAAAGTTGCGCAATCTCAAACAGCCAACGATATCCAGGTCGCTGAGTGTCAACAGGTGATTAACATTGTCAGCCCAGCTCTTGATAAGACACATTTGCAATCTGCAAAGAGTAGCTCCGGCTTGGGGAGTGTAAAGGTGTACGAGGACTCTTGGGTAGATTCCAGTACTACTTTGAATCCAAAGCTGAAAGATTTGAGTATAAAGGAGTTGAGTGTCACCGCGAGTCAGTGATATGTAATCCTCGTTGGTGTCGTGTATGATGTGACGTATATTCCCACGAGCTGGTATTGTTGGATACACTAAACATACTACGATGTTGCTTCAGTTCGTTTATAATGGTACAATTTGCAAAAGCTTCTCTCAAACATTGTGTCCTTGTTGGAATAGCTACCAACAGAACTAATGACCATGCTGGTCAATCTTAAGTACTTTAAATCCACCATCGACTATGGACTTCTCAGCTTCCACAGCTTCCTTATACGCTGGTCTGTCAAAGACAGCATACTTAACCCAGCTAGCCAGAAGTGGGACCCTTTTAGGGTCCGTTATGTGTCTGTACAATGGGTTTCCGAACAATGATGTAGCCGCTTCGAATCCCAGAGCCAGATCAGCACCAGTGAGTTTATCCTCAACGAAATAGACCTTCTCAGCACCACCGTTCTTCTCCTTCTGCTCTCTCAACAGCTTCTCAAGGTACAAACTATACTCCTCAAGCTTGGGGAAGGTGTATACCTCATCGATATATTCTTGGTATTTTGCATAGTTCTCCCTAAATGACTCTGGCAATTGCTTCGACTCCGGAATCAATCTGGTTAAGTAGAATTGATAGGTAAGTGGTGGTTGCATCGTACCTTCGGCAAAATGTAAGAAGTAATCCATGGATCTTTCACCTTCTTCAGTAACTGGTATGAACTTTTTCTCTAAATCAAACCACTTGAGCATATAGTTAATGATATGTCCAGACTCAACAAGCGTGATGTTACCCCTCTCATCATCGTACTTAAGCTCAAGAATTGGTGCTTTACCCAGGGGGTGATGCTGGTAAAACTCCTTGGGAGCCATAACAGAACCCTTCTTGTCATATGGAACAATAGTGTAATCCAATCCAAGCTCATTGAGAAGCCAAAGGATGCGGATACAACGAGTGCTCTCGAGCCAGTACAGCGTTATCTCGGGTTGTGACGGCATGATAAGGTATGAGTCTTGACAATTGACAGCGACAAGCTTCGAAAAATGATTGGGGCTGCTCAGCTTTTAAGCCTTTAAAAGCTTGAACGCAGAGTGAATAGAATATGCTAGCACGGGTCGGTGATAGTCTACGTTTTCACCCCACATTTGCACATATCGCACACCATGTCGACTATCACTTTCTGCGAGATCACCCACATGGCCACGGCACTATAATTACAACATGACCGACGGCGCATCGATGGAAAACGAAGCTAGCATAGTTTATTCAAGAGCATATATATATTGTGGGTAATTCAGGCTTACAGATTGGCTGCTGTCGTCTTGTGAGCCGCAATGAGATCGGCCTCCTTCTGAACGGTGCGCTTGTAAGCTGGTCTCTGGGTGATCTGCTTTGCCCACTTGGCCAAGAATGGGTACTTCGCCTCAGTGAACTCGCCGCCCCACATTTCATCCCGGTTCAGGATCACGTTATAAATGTGCCAGTGAAGCATAATGTCGGCACCAGTGAGCCTCTTACCAACAAAGTACAGTTCACCATCACTGTTCTCCTCAACCTTGGACAATACGTCCTCGAGGTACTTGACACACTTGGTAGTCTCAGGAATGGACCACATCTTCTTAACCTGACCACAAACGAGACTGGACAATGGCTTAGCAAACCATGGAGAACGTGTCTCAACCATGAACATGATCAGATGGGTAGTTGCTGGTGGTTGGAGGGAGCCCTCAGCAAACTGTGTGTAGAAGTCAATATCAATCTCCTCAAACAGTTCGGCAGAGCCAAATTTCTTCTGAGTGTCAAAGGTCTTGATGAGGAAGTTGTGGATAACACCCGTCTCAGTGATGATTTTGCTGCGTCCATCCTTCCACTCGGCAAGGATGGTTGGACATTTACCCAATGGATGTATCTTTTCGAGTGTCTTTGGCGCACGGAATGCGGCATTACGGTAGTATGGTTTCAAATCGTACTCAACTCCAAGCTCCTCAAGAAGCCAGAGAGTACGGATACCTCTTGAGCGGTCAAGCCTAGGGCTAGTGGTTAGTCACTGTTTCATGTGGGATCACCGGGGAAAGGGGAGGATAAGTGCAAAGCAACGTACCAGTAGAAAGTGATCTTTGGTAGTTCGGTGGACATTGTTGATCTTGATGGAATCCAAGGAGTTCTTGCAAATATTCAAGATTAATATAAGCGTACTAAGGAGCCCACTCGATACGAAGTAGCAAGGCAGCTGAAGATATATGGTGCTTTTTTGGTATTCGACATCTGCACGTCGGCTTCGGTCATTGCGGTGGTCTCGGCCCACCACCGAGCTTATGTAATCTTGCCTGGCTGTTGACATAAGCAGACTCATTACTCTACAAGGATCAAACAGAACGTAACTTAATGAAACCCAAAAATATAAACATCTACATGTTAACACCAGAAGTAGTAGGTCCTCTTCCACAATGGGTACCCAGCAGCCTTCTCTTTTGCCTCACGTATAGCCAAGCGATCCTCCTCCAGCTGTTCTGGGGAGCGATTATTGTCTATGTTGATCTCACTGGCTCTAATCAAAAGAATCCAATTTTCGGTGACGATCTTGTGGCCAAGGTAACAAGCCAAAAAGATTAGCAACGACAGGAAAACCGCAAAGAAGCTCTTTACATCAGCTCTGAATCCAGGGAACAGAGCAACCCAAAACTGGACCCCAATGACTAGGATGTTCATGAAGAAACCGTACCAAGAGCCACCAACACCAAACTGAGAGATATATGCGAGACCGTCTGTGCCCCGACCCTGGGAATCAAGAGCTGCTCTGAATCTGATGTGGGAGAAGCAGATCGTCATCCAGGCAAAGAAAGTGGAAAGACCACAGAGAGCAGAGAACCAGAGGAAGATCTCCGCCTCTTTATCAGAAGAGGCAACAAAGCACAAGAGTCCAAAGAGAAGAGTCACAATAGTTGCCCAAAGCGGACGACCGGTTCTGTCAATGTATGTGAGAAACTTTGGAGCCTGACCTGCTTCGGCCAGTCCAGCAAGAATTCTTGCAGATGCATACACAGAAGAATTGGCAACAGAGAGCACAGCAATGAGTATCACCACGTTCATGACAGATGGTAGCCCCGAAATACCAGCATTTTGAATGGCAATTACGAATGGAGAAACGGAAGCAAAAGTATCTCCACTCAAGAGTCTGGCATCATTGTATGGAACAAGGAGACCGATAAGGAGTAACGTGATCACATAGAGACATGTCACGAGCCAGAAAGTTTGCTTACATGCTCTTGGGATTGTCTTGATTGGATTAGTGGTCTCGGCAGCGGCCATACCAACTAGTTCAACGCCACCGAAGGAGAAAGCAGCAGTGACAAAGACGGAACAGACACCTTTGAAACCATGAGAGAATGCACCAGGGTTGTACCAGTACTGCACCCCGATGTAACCACCTTGTGGGCCCCCGCCACATACCAAGATAATTCCAAGAATAAAGAAAGCGGCAATTGCAATGATCTTCACCATGGACAAGATAACCTCAGACTCTGCATAGTACTTAACATCAAGCATGTTAAGAAGCCAAATTAAGAGGTAAAATACCACTACCCAAATAGTAGAGTTGATATCAGCATTCCAGTACTTGATTGTCATAGCTGCAGCCACAAGCTGGAGAGGAACCATGATTGCCCAATTGATGTAGTAGTTCCAACCAAGAGCGAAACCGATAGATGGGTCAATGAAACGAGTAGCATATGTGGTGAATCCACCAGCGACAGGGAAAGCGACACAGAGTTCGGCAAGGGCCATACAGGTGGACAACATCATTGTGGCAACAATGATCCATCCGATGATCAGGGAAGCTGGTCCTCCTGTGTTTAAGGAGGCTCCTGAGTTAACAAAGAGGCCAGTGCCGACGGCGCCCCCAACTGCAATCATAATCAAGTGACGAAAGCTCATCTTTTCCTGGAGACCACTATAGGTTGTGTTGTGGATCGCTTTCTCAACGTCTGTCATAGCATCATATGCAGCCTTTTCTTGCTCAGTTCTTTTGTCCTCAGCCCTCTTGAAACTAACAATGTAGGTAACGAGAAAGTTTCTCTGGGGCTTGACCTCAACGGTTCTAGCATCTGTGGTTGACTGTTTGGAGGGCGTGCTTGACGCAACGTCAGTAATGGTGCCGGACATACAGGCGGGATATATTGTGAATAATATCGGTATCAATTGGATGCTAGCAGGGGAACAGATGGGAAAATCTTTCAATCAAGTTTTCTTCAAGCTTTCGATGTGCCAGAAAACTTGTGCATGAGTAACTGCTACTTGGACAGAAATCAGGGAGGCTCTGCATATAAGGCTGACCCGACATATGGACTGATACGTCTAGCAGATTCCCGAAGAACTGATCGAGGAGCTGCTATATGTCCCATTTCACCGTGGCTCCTTAGCAAATCGATTCCTTAGCATATCGGTTCCAAGCTACGGCAAGAGACAGCTGTACATTCTACGAGTATATCACCATGACCAAGGGATATCTGTGCTCCAGCCCACCACACGATACTAATTGGAGACTAACACAGCCCTATATGAAACTTAGTATACATGTTGGGTCTGCCGTAATGCTCGGCCAGACATCACTGGTGTGTATCTGGTCCCGATCAAGACCAAGCAGCGCTTAACACCTCAGATCTCATTGAGACCAGAGTAGAGAGAAGCCGTCGCCATATGTTGTGAGTGCGCGAACCCGCTCGATACGTCTTAAGCACGCCTTTTCTTCGCGAACAAAATTTTTTTTGGTTGGTGCCGTAGGCTGGCACAAACTTCGCTAGCTACGGCACTTGCACCCGGCTTGAAGCATTGCATAAACATTTAAAGGCAAGAGCGAACGAGTGTCCGGTACAGGAGGATTGAAAGTGGATACTTTTAGTATGGGTTAATGTTGAACCATCTTTTGCTGTGGATAAGCGTGCTGCTGAGGCAAGATCTGGGGGCGACAGGCACACAGATCAGGCGTACTAGAGAGACCCCTGAATTGGTGGAGACACGTTTGGCAGCCGTTGGGGTTTTTAGATTGAACGACACCTCGAACGACGCCAGTCTCTAACAACGACTACTAGCAGTTCTGACCCTATAAACGGATGAACCCAATGATTACCCAACTAGAGTCTAAAGATCTTTCTTCTAGTTTTAAGACCACCAAGACCTCTCCACCCACAAGCGTTCCATTGAGCTCGTGCTTCATCCCGCGACGTCTAACGTAATTGCTTTTTCGAGATGACTCTGAGCGGTTGCGCGTGTTTTGCATCCCGCCATACTTTGCAAACACTTTCCGGCCCGCTCCATTACATTAACAATTAAACTCGTGCAAAACCTTTTCTTTGCTTTGCAACCATCTACACCGTTAGCAACTAGGAGGACTGTACCAGTTCACTCTTACACTTCCTCATAAATCTCTCGTGGCACACAGCCCAACTTCCCCGTCAGATACATACCTCAAAATGTCTGACCACTCAGCGAAGAGCGAGTCAGTACTCTCACCCGACCAATCGGCTTCCCCTGAGCTTGCAAACACATTTAACAATGACAACGCCTGGAATCGTTTCAAAGACTCATTCAAACCAGCAGAAGTATCCGACAACGATGCCTATCACTCCAAGACTGAGTTGAAGGACTACCACGAGCTCACAGACATGGAAAAGGCTGCCCTCAACTCATCCAACACTGGCCTTAAAAAGGAACTAACACTTCGTCACTTGCTCATGATCGCCATTGGTGGATCTGTCGGAACAGGTCTCTTTGTCAACTCCGGTAGTTCATTGAACACTGGTGGTCCAGCAGCTTTAATCATTGGTTGGGTCATTGTCGCTACAATGATGTTTGCAACCTCTGTTGCTCTTGGTGAGCTCTGTGTCACATTCCCAGTCTCCGGTGGTTTCACCACTTATGCAACCAGATTTGTGGATCCATCTATCGGTTTCGCCATGGGTTGGAACTACTGTCTACAATGGTTGATTCTTTTGCCATTGGAACTCGTTGCTGCTGCCATCACCATTAGATACTGGAGAGATGACATCAATGCCGACGTCTGGGTTGCCGTCTTCTACGTCTTCATTTTTGTTCTCAACATGCTCGATGTGAAGTACTACGCCGAATCTGAAGTGGTTTTGTCCATGATCAAGGTCTTTGCTGTTCTTGGTTTCTTTTTCCTTGGTATCATCCTCATTTGCGGTGGTGGCCCACATGGTGGTTACATCGGTGCTGAATACTGGTACAATCCAGGTGCTTTCTCTCACGGTTTCAAAGGTGTTTGCTCGGTCTTCGTTACCGCCGCTTTCTCCTTTGCCGGTACCGAACTGATTGGTATGACCGCAGCTGAGACCGAGAACCCAAGAACCACCATCCCAAGAGCCGCTAAGCAGACTTTTTGGCTCGTCACATGCATTTACATCGTTACACTTACCCTCATTGGCTGTCTCGTTCCATACAATGACGACAGACTCCTCAACGGTGACTCTTATGCCTCTGTCTCCCCATTCGTCATCGCTATCCAGAACGCTGGTATTTCCGGTCTCCCATCAGTCATGAACGTCATCATCCTCATTGCCATTCTTTCCGTTGCCAACTCCTCCGTCTATGCCTCATCCCGTGTTCTCTCATCACTTGCCGATATTGGCCATGCTCCAAAGTTCCTCACATATGTCGACAGAACCGGTCGTCCACTTTATGCCACTTTTGTCACACTCATCATTGGTCTCCTGTCCTTCATCGCCGCTTCAGACAAACAATCAGAGGTTTTCCTCTGGCTTTCTGCCCTTTCTGGTCTTTCCACCATCTTTGCTTGGATGGCCATCTGTCTCTCACACATCAGATTCAGAAGAGCCCTTGCCGCTCAGGGAAGAGACACCAACGAGCTCACATACGTTGCTCAATTCGGTGTTTGGGGCTCTGTATATGGCCTCGCAATGAACTTCATGGTCATTGTTGGTCAGTTCTGGGTTGCTTTGTTCCCAAGTGGGTCTCCTGATGCTAAGAATTTCTTCTCCGTGTTCTTGTCCCTTTGTATCTTTGTCGCATTTTATGTGGCCCACAAGGTCTGGAAGAGAAACTGGATCTTTTTTATTAGAGCTGAGGATATGGATATCGACACGGGTAGAAAACACGTTGATATGGATCTATTGAAGCAGGAGATCATTCATGAGAAGATGGCCCTAGCTGAGACACCATTGTACTACAGACTTTACAAGACTTGGTGCTAAGTTGTTTTGTATCTCCCTCAATTAATATAGCATAGATTTTAGACATAGATTCCTAGACTGTATGTATGTTGAATGCTGTGTATCCTTTATTTTATATGTATATATATTGGTATATTTGTATATTTACATACTTATATATATTTATATATATTTATATATATTTATATTCAACAGGAAGAACAGTCAAAATGTTCAAAACAAAAAAAAAAAAAAGAAATGAAAATAAAGCCTTGAGTTACCTATTAACCTAAATAGTCAAGTGACATTTTTGAAACAACTTCTATTATTGTGACTGTCATTAAGGCACCGGTACCCCCAGGTTTCATTTTGACGGTTTCTTTGAGCCGATTAATCTTCCATCAAGGTCAATCTTATAGTATTTTAGGACCGCGAACTAAAGATTATTTGCTTATGGTTCCTCTTCTGTAGGGGTGATTTAGACCTTTCCATGTTCCTTCTCATCACCACCTCTCAATCGTAGAGCCAAGTGGTGGCCACCTTCTGCACTCCGTAGCCAGGAAGTGTACTACTACCATCCTTTAGCTGCTTATTGACAAAGAGAAGACCAGAACCCCCGTCTAAAATAAAGGGTTAAGCCAATTCGCAGCCCAAGTAATAGGCTTACCAGATTAATAGCTACATATTTTAAATGAATATGGTGAGATCCAACGCAGTGCACTAACGACCTTGTATGATATGGTGGTTGTGAGTTTATCTGATACTTTGATCTGGTAGGAACACGCTAGATGTCTCGCGAGGATTCAAAAAAAAACAAGGTCCTACCCGGATTCGAACCGGGGTTGTCCGGATCAAAACCGAAAGTGATAACCACTACACCATAGGACCAAGGCTGAAATTAATGGGAACAAATATGGACCCAGTCATGCCAGGAGGCTGGCTAAATGAAACCATGACATGCCCCTTTTCAAAGGATTACACGTTGGTATGGTGATAACTAATATTTGCAAAATAACAAGATTGGGGTGTATTCTCTCCATAGCAGAGTTTGGCCAGTTTTGAAACAAGATAAATTGATATTATAAATTAACCAGATGCTGTCACCGATAAGATGGACTAAAATCCCCCGTATGCGCACACAGGCCGGAGTTTAAAAAATGTACTCGTTAGCGCTCAATCACTCGGCTCTTGTGGAACTGACAAAGGCTAGTGTGTGAGGGTCTTGGGGATACAATGGAACTGTCTATCGTCTCATTGAACCTCACTGGTTCCTGTCCTCTGGGACTGACTCCTCTTGTACCACATGCTAATGCCGTCAATCCATGTCTTTTTGCGGCTCTCATTGCTGCGCCATCACTCATCCTGTTCCTGTTCGGTACCATCCAGCTCGCTCAATTATTGAGTGCGCCTGGCTTCGGAAAGATTCGCTTCAATAAGCTTCCAAAGAGTGCAGTCTGGAGGCTTTTTGCTATTCTCCTTCAAACTGTCATTCTCTTTGATGTCGCAAGACAATACTTCCTGGTGAATGCCATCGCATGTTTGTTCATCGCACTGCCCCTCGCTTATCTTGACCCTTTCAAGTCTCCAGTGTCTAGGGCTTCTCTGCTCTTCTACTTCCTCTTCACATCCATATTTTTGACACTTGCGATTATCCAGTCCCTTCTAACCTCACACCCTATTGCACAGGGGAATCCTAGACTATACCTCGCTGGTCTCAACTCCATTCATGTATTCATCTCGACTGCTGCCTATTACTTCCCAGTTGTTGAAGTCGCTAAGTACTATCTTGAGCTTGGTCAAGTTCAGGCCAACATCCTCTCAAAGTTAACACTCGTCTGGATGAATGAGCTCTTAGAGAAGGGTTACCGCGATCAAAGAATCACCGAGGAGGATATTCCAGTTCCTCCAGCTGCCCTCGACCCAAAGGTTGGTTACGAAGCTTTCAAGAAAGTCTGGGATTCTCAGAAGAAGAAGTCTCTATTTTTTGCAGTTGTCAGAGTCTTCGGGCCAACTGTTCTCGTGGCTGTCACATTTGCTTCCATGGACGATGCCCTCTCATTTGTCTCACCACAGCTCCTGAGATTACTCATCAAGTTCTTTAACGACGAGGATGCCCAACCAATCGTTGGTTTTCTCCTTGCTGGTGGACTATTCCTTGTGTCTCTAGTTTCTGTGGCACTTTACAATAAGTACTTCCTCACTATCTACGAGGCTCTTCTAGGTACTAAGGGTGCCATGATGACTATGGTCTATCAAAAGGCACTTACCCTCTCCCCCGAGGCTAAGAAGGAACGTACCACTGGTGATATCGTCAATTTGATGTCCGTTGATGTCAACCGAGTTCAAGACCTATCTAATCAGTTCCAGACATTGATTGCTGTTCCTATAAAGCTTTTCCTTTGTTTGCTCTCTCTTTTTCATCTCTTGGGCAATGCCACATTTGCTGGTATTGTTACAATGTTCGTCATGATCCCCATCAATACATACCTCTCTAGACAGGTGAGATCCCTTTTCAAGACACAGATGAAATACAAAGACCAGAGAACGCAGGCTACTTCTGAGCTACTGTTTGGTATGAAGTCTATTAAGCTCTATGCCATTGAGAAGGCTATGCTTGAGAGACTTTACTACGTCAGAAATGAGCTTGAGCTGAAGAATCTACAGAAGATCAACACTTTCATGGCTGCTATTATGTTCATGTGGTACTGTGTGCCATTCCTTGTGAGCTGCTCTACTTTCTCTCTTTATGCTTACTATTCTAAGAACCCATTAACGCCAGACATTGCCTTTCCAGCATTGGCTCTGTTCGACTTGCTGTCAGAGCCAATCTATGAAATTCCATCATTGATCACGTCTATCATTGAAACATCTGTCTCCTTCGACAGAATTTTCAAATTCTTGAATGCTGATGAGATTGATCCAGACTTGTTGAAGCATTTCGAGAGAGTCGAAGTCCTTGGGAAGACATCTGTCATGGTAGACAACTGCGCCTTTATGTGGGAAAGTAACAACGAGACCAAGACTGAAGACTATGATGAGGAGACTACCACAGCTAGTTCCAAGATTGCGCTTGAGATTGACCATTTCGAGGCCTCTAAGGGTAAATTGACTTGTATCGTTGGAAGGGTTGGGTCTGGTAAGTCGACCTTCCTGCAGGCTATTCTTGGTTATCTTCCATGTATTGGGCTCAAAGGGAAAGAGCCTACTGTTGAAATTCATGGATCCATTGCATATTGTGCTCAAGTTCCATGGATTATGAATGCTACTTTCAAGGAGAACATCTTGTTCGGTCACAAGTTTGATGAGGAGTTCTACCAGAAGACCCTCGAGGCATGTCAATTACTTCCAGATCTTGAAATTTTACCAGATGGCGACTCTACACATGTTGGTGAGAAGGGAATTTCCCTCTCAGGTGGTCAGAAAGCTAGACTAAGTTTAGCTAGAGCTGTCTACTCTAGGGCTGATGTCTTCATCTTGGATGACATTCTATCTGCTGTTGATGCTCACGTTGGCAAAAACATCATTGAGCAGGTCATTAACGGGATTCTCTCATCGAAGACCATTATCTTGGCAACCAACTCTATTTCCGTGTTGGCTGAGGCTGAGAACATCATCCTGTTAGAAAACGGAAGAATTGTTGAGACCGGTAGCTTCAGAGATGTTGTTGGTTCAGGCTCGAAGATTTCCAAATTGATTTCTGAGTTTGGATCCAATACCGCTTCCAGTGGTCCATCATCGTCTGCACAGTCTGTTGTTGATGAACTCAGTGAGAAGCCGCTTGAGCGCAGACCAACTTTGGCTACACTGAGAAAGGCTAGTATGGCATCTTTCAAGAGGGTGGCAATCAATGATCAGTCCAAGAGAACTTCTCAAGGCGAAGAAAAGGCTGCTATTGGTAAAGTTGATTTCAGAGTATATAAGGAGTATGCCAAGGCATGTGGTCTTCCAGGTGTCTTTGCGGTTATTGCTCTGATGATGACTACCCAGATCTTGTCCATCAGTGCCAACTATTGGCTGAAAAACTGGTCGGAGAACAATGAAAGAACTGGAAACAACGATCATGTTTGGCTTTACGTTGGTGTCTATGCCGCCTTGGGTATTGGTTCTGGCTTTTTCACGCTTCTCAGATCCATCGTTATGTGGGTCTATTGTGCACTGAAAGGTTCTGCTGCCTTACACGACCGCATGGCTCTGTCCGTTGTTAGATCACCAATGTCTTTCTTTGAGACCACTCCAATCGGTCGTATCATGAACAGATTCTCAGCTGACGTGAACAAGGTCGATGAGAACTTGCCAAGGTCCTTCAACATGTTTTTCTCTTCGATCATGAAGACGATTTTTACGCTTGGATTTATTGGTCTGAGCATGCCATCGTTCCTCCTCATTGTTGTTGCTCTCTCTATCGTGTACATCTACTACCAGAGGTTTTACATCTCTACATCTCGTGACCTTAAGAGAATCGTCAACATGTCTCGCTCTCCAGTCTTCTCTCACCTCCAAGAGACACTTGCTGGATTCGGCACTATTTTGGCTTACCAGCAGGAACCACGTTTTACATTCATCCACTTTGCCAATGTCAACATGACTGTCAAGTCACTTTACATGTTTAGATCCATTAACAGATGGCTGGATGTCAGATTACAGTTCATTGGTGCAATCATCATCTTCGCCACTGCTTCCCTCGCCGTTATCAAACACTTGAGTGGTGGTATGGCTGGTTTGTTGATCTCTTACGCTCTGCAAGCCACTGCTTCTCTCGGTATGATTGTTCGTATGACTGTCGAGGTTGAGACCAACATTGTGTCCGCTGAGAGACTGATTGACTATTGTGATCTCCCATCTGAGGCGCCAGAAGAGACTGATGTTAAACCACCAAAGGAATGGCCAGCTCAGGGGGCTGTCACTTTTGACCACTACTCCACGAAATACAGGGAAAACTTAGACTTGGTGCTTAATGACATTTCTTTTGAAGTTAAGCCCCAGGAGAAGGTTGGTATAGTCGGAAGGACAGGTGCTGGTAAGAGTACCTTGTCACTTGCTCTCTTCAGAATCATCGAACCTACGTCTGGTAGAATCTTGATTGACGGAGTAGATACTACCACACTTGGTTTGCATGACCTGAGAAGCAACTTGGCAATCATCCCACAAGACTCACAAGCTTTCGAAGGTACCATCAGAACCAACTTGGACCCTCTTGGTAAACACACAGATGAGGAGTTGTGGAGGGCCCTTGAACTGTCCCACCTGAAGGATCATATTCACTCTATGGTTGAGACCAGTGAGGAGGCCTCACTTGGTTTGGATGCTAAATTGTCAGAAGGTGGTTCCAACTTGTCTGTCGGTCAACGACAGTTACTTTGTCTTGCAAGAGCTCTGCTGAATCCGTCTAAGGTTCTCCTTCTGGATGAGGCCACTGCGTCTGTTGATGTTGAAACTGACAGAATTGTTCAAGAGACCATTAGAAAAGAGTTCAGCGATAGAACCATTTTGACCATTGCTCACAGAATTGACACTGTGATGGACAGTGATAAGATCCTGTGTTTAGAGTATGGTAAGGTCAAGGAATTTGACACCCCGGAAAATTTGTTAAAGGACAAGAATGGTCTCTTCTATAACTTGTGTGTTCAAGGTGGTTACATCACTGCTGATGGATCTTCAGAGGTTTCCACAGCTGACTAATTATAGAGATTGTTCGTTGTTTTGTACGTTGCACTAGTCCACAGTAGTTCTCACAGATAAATAAATTCGACCGAGGTTTGCAGTATGTCTATAAGAGGCATTACTCATGTCGCAGATCATGCTACATTTTAAAATGGTATTGAGGACATAACCCCAGATCAGATAGATTAAAGCTTTTTGTACAAAACCAACCCAAGATAAAACAATGCCAATTATGAGCCTATAATCTCCCTGTACAAGCAGCATTGTACAAGTGAGACCACCAGGCAATCACGGATGAGAAATCAAGCAAACCAAAAGAGAAACACAGACAGAAGTAGAGAAAATTAAACCATGACAACATGCAAAGGAACCCATCAAACAAAACACACCATTTGATCAAGCAGAAGCTTAAGAGTATGTTTCAATAAGGGTATCACGCAAGTTACCAGAAATAGTCTCTGGCTGTGCGTCCTGCAGTCTGAAGATACTCTCAATGACGGAAAGTTCTGGAGCAGTGGTGTCCAAACCGGCAACGGCCAACCAATCATTCACAACCATACCAGCACCAACAACGGAAGAACCACGATTCACGGTACCGGCAACAAGTGGAACCTGGAGCAAAGAAGACAACTCCTCCTGGTCTGGAATGGAAGTCTGTGGATGAACGATTCCACCCTGGTTAGAAAGCGAACAGTAAGAACCAACGAGAACATTACCAGCGATGGTCTGTCTGAAGACTTCGACACCGAGAACATCAGCGATCAATTCTTCAGTCTCACGCTCGATATCTGGGTGGACAAGGGCAACGTAGTCGTTGCAGCAGATGACATTACCGAGAGCAGAAAGTCTCTCTTCAACTCTCTGAATCTTGACAGAATCTGGTAAACTGTTTCTCAAGTGCATGAGCTCCTGATCAGTCGTCTGTGTTGGAACAAGGAGACCTCTTCTGTTACCAGCGGTCATTCTGCCGACAATACGGGTACCAGCGATGGTAGTGTGGACAATTGGGATAACGTCACCGAGTTCGGCTTCAAAGGCGGAATAAAAGTTCTCGGAGCCACCAACGGCGACGAGACAGTAGGAGTTGGTGAGCTTGGAAAAAACACCAACCTCGTTAGAGTTCTCAAATTGTGTTCTAGAAGCCATATCGAGCAAATAAACTTGGTAGATGGGATGTAGGTGGGTGTAGGTGGTAACTTTGTGAGCTTAGCGCATCGCCTTCTGAAAAATTTGGTGATCGGATACAGATGTCGCAAGCGCGAAAATTGCTGGTAGGCGCCGCAATAATATGGTCAGCGCTTAGTCAGCAAGCTTACTCAGTTGACCCCGCTTATCAAATACTTGTGGCAGCCGTTGATGGTTGCGAGATGAGTGTATTGGTTTACATCCCTATATAGTAGTTGACGGCGTTTGGGTTGAGAAGACCAGGTATCTTTGCCTCATGGGCTCTACTAGCGTGGTGCGGGTGGATTTTCAATAATTCTATTAGAAAGAGAGCCCTGTAAAGAAGCTCTATGCAATGTTAAAGTGATTAAGCATTCTCATGAAATCGTCAACTGCTCAGTTCGACGAGCCGCTTCCTCGACAAGCGCATTCAAGTGATCTTCAGTGTTCTCAATCTTCTCAGCATCGTCCATCACCTTAGTAACAACAAAGTTCTGATCAATCCTGACAACCCGAACCGTGTTGGCTAGATACATCGATCTGGATTGTTCCTTCAGTGTTTTCCAGGCATCAATGAAGGCAGTCTCCGTCGCTTTGCTCATTCTCATATAGGCCTCTGGAACAACCATATACTTAACACCACTGAGCCACTTGAGTGTCACATTGACGCCCCGGTCCTTGAAAACAGGCACCACCAAATCCTCCAAGTCAAGCTTGGTCACTCCAGCAAGACAATCATCAATGATCATAGCGTTAAATGTGGCCATTTGCTGAGTGTTTTGATCCATTGAGCTGGCATTTAATAACTCAGCAGGCTTGGACTTGTTCTTCTTTTGATCAGCCAAATACTTTTCATAATGGAGAATGGCATCATTCAACGAGCTTGTCGGTACCTTGGAGTTCTGTTTCTTCTTAACAAAGACACCACGATATGGCTCTGGGTCTTGTCCCTCAGAGTAAAGTCCGTATGCCTCAGCCATTTCATGGACAAATTGTCTCTGTTCTCTTCTCATCGGCTTGAACAGCATACTGGCCTTATCCGAAACCATAAACTCCTTAAGCGTAGTCTCAATGCCAGCGCACCACTTCTGCTGAACAGAAGCAATTCTAACAGCATGTACTGGGTATGCAAGATCGTCCAGTGTGATTGGTGGGCCATCAATAGTCATACCAAAGGCCTCTCTCAACTTCTCTTCGCGCTCTTTAACAACACATGAAACGTCACAGTTCAAGACTATCTCCGCAGCACTAGTTTGCGTAGCTGATGCATTACACCATACCTTCTTCTTCACTCTTCCACACTGACACGTCTGTTCTACCTCTTCCTTACATGGCTTGGAGTCATTGCATCGAGATGGGAAATGACACTTTGCCTTGTCAACGTGATTGCAGTACTTCTTCTTCTTTCCGCAAATAGAGGTGCATTTACAGTCACCTTTGTGACAGCTGCTCAAACAACGATGTTGGCACGGCAGTGGCTTGGAGCACCTTTCTGCACAGAACACTTCGTCCTGGAAGCATAGAGCACGCACCATGTTCTTACCACAGTTGCACAACTTCTCAGTTGTATGTGTACATTTTGGACATGGAACATCATCCTCATGACAGTTGTGGGGCATCTGTGGGTGTCCACATGGAAGCTCTCTAACACATTGATGATCACAAGGTGGGAGCCTGGTACCACAGCGGATTGGTGCCATAACAACAGTGTTACCACAGTGACACACCAAATCATCGTTTGTAGACTCCAAGCAAGGAGGACAAGGTCCAGCATGACAAGTTCTTTGGCAAGTATGGTCTGGATTACCACATGTGAGCTTCCTATTACACACTTGAAGACAAACGTGAGAAGCTTCAACGAGAAATGCGTCGTTCTGGCCCTGTGTGTTGACGGTGTTGTTTCGAAGACCTTTCTTTCTCAAGCGTTCCCTGGCGATAGCAGCACTTTCATCCTCACAGCAGATATTGTTACATCTGTGGCGACGGCATGACAACAGAGATGAACACTTCCTCTTACACGTTGGCGTGTTTCCCTGCTGGATGAATTTGCAAGGAACAACGAAAGAGTTGAAGCCACACTGGCACTTCACCTTCAGGAACTCGTAGCATGGAGAGCATTCGCCCTCATGACAGGTTGACTGACACTTATGTCCACAAGGCAGGGTCTTGCTGCATACTTTGTCACAGGTTGGAATCGGATCGGTACAAGATGTTCTGGTGCCCTCAATCTCGGTCTGGCCACAGTGACAAGTCTTGACGAGGTCAGGACTGAGTGGGCAGTGGGGTGCCTTCTGTTGCGAAGGTTGACACTCTCTGTCAGTGGAGTGGACCCCACAGTCATATATAATGGCTGATACCACAGAGCATTTGAAGTTACCAATCCAGTTGTCCTTCTTAGCCTTGCCGTAGGACTTCTTGGGCTCTCTCAGATGGCACTTCACCATGTCCTTGGTCATACCGCAGTAGCATAGTGACTCAACAAATTCAGGACACTGCCCACAGAGACCATCATGGCAGATCTTTCCACACTCATGTAGTTCACATGGGTACATCTCCGGACAAACTTCGTCACAATCCCACCCCTCTTCGTAGGGAGTTAAGACACAGGGCCACTGGTTCGTGTGTTTGCCGCAGTGACATTTCATGATTGGTCCAAGAGCGTTACATGCAGCGTGCGGACCTGGATGGCAAGGTAAAGAACACTTATGGGGACATCCTTCGAGCTTGGCACCGCAAGTTTGCCCACAGGAACCGGGGTTCAGTGGATTCACCTGTGGATGTAAAACTTTCTTACACCAACACTTGAACTGGAACTTCTGGCTCCTGTGTGTAGAGTGGCACGCAGGACACTTCCAGTTACCATCCTCATCGGTCGAAGAACCTTTCTGGGACCAACTGGAGATACATGACATGTGGTAAACCCTGTGACAATCCGAACATGGCCAGAATCTCTCCTCCGGTGAAATCTCACAGGTACAGACAAGACATACGTATGTTTCCTCACGAATCTCTTTCATGATTGCTCTTCCAAGGTCAAACTCTTCCTGTATAGGCTCATCTTCGGAATCAGAGGTGGAATCAGTCAAGATATCGTCTTCATCGCAACTGGTCAAGTCCTCATGGTCATCGTGTAGTTCCTCGTCTTGTAGGGCCTTCCCGCTACGCTCAAGTTGGCTGGGAAGCACTGCTTCTGCAACAGCAGTCGCAGCTTCACCGGACATGGTATATCGCCTGTTATCACACATAGTGTCTTGTGGTGTTTGAGTAACAATAAACAAAGGCGATGAGCCCGAATTATGTTTTGAAGTGATCCGGACTTTTTGATAGTAGACCGCGATAAACCCGGACACCATTTGCCCCTCAGAACTTCAGAAGCTTCACAAGTTCCAGCCCCACTCTCGTACTCTAAGATGATGCGATAACAGCAAACATGAGACAAACACTACTAAGAAGGGCCACCAGTGATCCTTGGGCGAAGAGGTGAGTACTGTGCATGCAGTCAAAGAGGCATTGTGCAGGTTATTGGTGCTGTTCGATGGCACCAGAATGACAGGGCCAGTGGGTTGTTACCACAACGTCCGAACATTGACAACTAACGAATGCACTGTAGAGATGCTTGGAGATATGAAGGTCATTTCTCGAAAAAATTCATGTATCGTAACCTCTGGCCCGGTTTCACTTATGGTGTCGGTGCTTTTGTTGTCTACGTCGTCGCTGAGAAGTTGTTCTTCCCTCCGCAGCACCACCACGAGGAGTCGCACGACGAGCACCACTGATCTTGCCAGAACGGAGGACACCAAAGCAGACGAGCTGGTGACCAGTCTTGCTTCTCCCATACTATTTATTCATCTCAGACTTACTATTTATTGCAATGGAGAGTATCACTCGACGCTGCCACTATTTATTCATATACGAGCCATCACTACTTTTGATTGGACGGACCGTAACTATAGCAACTGTTAGTGAATTACAAGACAAGTCATCTACATTCCAGTGATTGTTGTTGTTTCTTAGGATAAAATTTTTGGCATATTCTGCATGGTCTCCAAATACCCTCTGTATGTTTTGGCTTGCTGTCATCGAGTGTTATCGATTGGTAAAATCCCCACGATCTTGCTGATACATTTTAGTGCATGCATGCAACGCGCAATTCTTTCAACCCCTTCGCCCACTCAAAGTTTCCTGGCTGATAACATATTACACCCCTTTTGAGTTTTAAACCCCACTTGATCACCGAATCATTTGGGAAAAGCCCTTAGTCGAAGGAATGATGGATGCAGAGCTATTTGGAGCCTTTGAAGATCTAGCCCCTCTCCGACCAGCGGAACACCTTGGGGAGTCTGATATGACATTTGACGGTAGGCTCCCCGAATCGCTCAAGATCTGGGAAGACGGTGGTGCCACTGGATGCGGTGGTAAAGTTTGGATAGCTGGTGAGCTGTTATCTAAGTACGTTCTTGATACTGACTTAAGAGGACGCAAGAAGGTTATCGAAATCGGAAGCGGTACTGGTCTTGTGGGGCTCGCTTTGGGCAAAAGCACGAAAAGAGATGACGATATGAAGGTTTGGATCACCGACATTGACGACTTGGTCCCACTCATGGATAAAAACATTGTGTTGAATGACCTCGAAAACACAGTTGGTGCTGCGACCTTGAGTTGGGGTGGTATTCTACCCGACTACGCAAAGGAGGGCGTTGATCTTATCCTTGCTGCCGATTGTGTTTATCTTGAAGAAGCCTTTCCTCTATTGGAGAAAACACTACTGGATCTAACGGAAGAGACGTCACCACTTATCATTATGGCTTACCGGAAGAGAAGAAAAGCAGATGGGAAGTTCTTTAAGAAGATCCGGAAGAACTTTGAGATCATCCCAATAACTGACTTCAAAGAGTATGATTTCTATCTCAGACAAAGGGTTACGATCTTCCAAATGGTTAGAAAGCCGAAGACAATGTCTGTTTTGAAGAGACATGTTGAAACTATGACATCTGGCACTTCCATTCCTCTGCCTGGCACCAAGCCATCTTCTCTCTTGTGATCATACGAGAACATCTACGCTGTTACGTTAGAGATATGGAACGGCAAACAAATGCATCAATTCTGTCTTAAGGTCCACAGATACTTATCTGGCTGTAGATTCCGGGTCACTTGGCCATTCATGTCCAGGACCCGGTCGCACGATAGTACTTTAAATCACCAAGGGTGATCAAGATCATACGTCAATACAAGTTTGAGGGACACATCAACATCAGTTGTCATCAGACGTATCTATACGCCCACGGAGGCATCAAATCATCAAATTCATAAGGTTGAGGCATCACTTGACGTACTTGGCCTCTCTCTGTTTCTTCACATTCTGCTTCAAGTCCTGAACATCCTGCTTTGTGGCATCGTAAGAGACGTTTGTGACTTGGTTGAACGGGTTCTCTGGAGACTTCTCGAACTCCTTGAAAACAAGTTGTTTAACCTGCTGCAATCTGAGTCCTGGGTTCTCCTTTCTCATCTCTGGGACTCTTCTCTCTTCGTAGGCGGCCAATGCGGCCTTGAATCTTCTCTCAGGATGTCTATCAATGTCCTTATCGGAGACAGCACCGGACTTCTTTGTCAAGGTCAATGCCTCGAGAGCATTATCAAGACCAGAAGCACTGATCTCAGAGCTTGTTGGGAGATCATTGAGGAAGTCATCGATCTTTCCTGCTCTCTTGGCGGCAACCTTGGCGGCTCCTCTTCCTTTGGCGGATGCTTTGGATGGCAGGGCTTCCTCTTCTTCCTTCAAGGCAGCATCTCTCTCTGCCTTCTTTCTGGCAGCCTCAGCCTTCTTAGCAGCAGCTTCTTCCTTCTTCTTGTTGCCCTTCTTAGAACCGTCCTCCCATTCAGCGGCCTCAGAGGCTTCTCTTCTGGCATCCTCTTCGGCTTTCTTCTTGTTCGCCTGCTCGGCCTTACGTGCGTTACCAGCCGCCTTTTTGGAATTCTCACCGCCTTTCTTAGCCATTGTAGTTGTCTCTTGTGTGTGAATTTCGTGAGCAAAGAGTGACAGCAGACTTTCGAAGAACAAAGAAGAGACACCTAAAAGTCGAAGAGATGTGCTCGCGACTGGCGTTTCGCGGAGATTTTGCTGACCTTGGCGACCCAAAACATGGCTGTCAGGGAAGACAATGCGTTTCGGTTTCAACGACATTTCGCAACAGTTTGGCCTTTCTATTGCCTTGTTCTCTTGTGACACATATACCGGGCCTACCTTTGTTAATATCTGTGCCCAACCGCACGCAGCTCACTAATTTTGAGAGCCTTATACGGCCTCCTCTTGCCCTCTTGACTCTGCACCATGAACAAGCAACCACTGAAGTACACATCCCCGACAAAGCAGACAGCCAAGTCCAGCAGTCCGCAGATAAGTGTCAACACCTCCAGGGATCTGACTCGTAGGGTATGGATCCGTCGATCCGATGGTGCACCAACCTCCATTTACGTTAAGGAGAGCCATCTTGTGGACGATCTCAAGACACTCATCATGGAGAAGTTCCCAATGACACTTGCAAAAACCTGTGATCCATCAGATCTGATAATCAAGCTGGAGCCAGGTCCTTCATCATCATCACCAGCTGTCTCCAACTACTCGCCTTCGACGCCAGGCAATCGCAAATTCCTCCAGCCCATATCATCCACCTCTGTTAACCCACCATCGCCTAGTTTTAGTTCACCATTGTCCCCCATCCCAATATCAGCTAACAAGTCCACATTGATTCCACCTAAGCCACCAACAAACGATTTCAGCAACTTATCCATCAGAAGCATCTCACCAGCGAATTTGCCCCTTGAGGCAGACAGATCTGTGTGGGGGATACTTGACCAGTACTATCCGAACGGCATGACCATGGACAACGCCTTCATCATCGAAGTACCGAGCCCGCTTCATCATGGATCAAGCCACCTGGTTTACCAACATAGCGGAAATTCACACAGAAAAAATTTCTCGCAGGAGACAATCACTGAAGATAAGGAGCAGGATTATCATTACGCATCACAGAACAGAAGAATGAACTCCCTGCCGGGCCAAGCGTCATCTGCACCTAGCAGAAGCATCACACCGGGTGCAACAGCTCACAGAAGATCACAATCCAATCCACCTGAGCATTCGAGTGCTGTGCTTTTGATGCCGTCATCACAAAGTGAGAAGGGCCGTACGCAGAGCATTACAGGAGCATCTTCGTCGTCTTCAACGGCCACACCACAGCACCCTTCATCATCTACGCCAGACCGTGTCCTATCTCCGAACAGCACCGACTCTCGTCAGCGTACAGCATCTCCGCAATACAGTCTTTCAAATGGGAACAACACAATGGCGAAGGTGCTTCCGAGTGTGAATGTGTTGATTGTTGAGGATAACTTCATCAACCAGCGTATTCTCTCTGCACATCTTCGTCGTCATCGTATACATTATGATGTGGCCAAAAATGGTCAGGAGGCTATTGATAAGTGGAGAAGAGGTGGTTTCCATCTTGTCTTGATGGATATTCAGCTTCCAGTCATGTCAGGTCTCGATGCATCTAAGATGATTCGTCGTCTTGAGAAGCTAAACCATATTGGTGTCTTCTCTCAATCGGACCTTCGAAACTTGCCACCACTGAAGCCGGAGGAGAAACTTGATGTTAATGTGTTCAGATCACCTGTTATTATTGTGGCTTTGACTGCTTCGAATCTCAAACAGGATAAGCAACAGGCATTAGCGGCAGGTTGTAATGACTATTTGACAAAGCCGGTGAACTTGGACTGGTTGTTGAACAAGATCACCGAATGGGGTTGTATGCAAGCTCTGATTGACTTTGATGGCTGGAAGTCTGGTGAAAGAATGACAAACCTCAGTGCTGCCCTTCCCCCTGCCTTGAACAGGAAGACTTCGGGTCGGAGGGTGCCATCTGGTGGTAAGTCGAAACATGAATATTAATCAATTAAGGTAATAACAGTTCTTTTGGGTTTTTTTTCGGTTTTCGTTTGGTCTCGTTGTTAGATAGTTGATGTGCTCTTTAATATAGATACACAGATTTGCGATGTTATTGCAATAGTCTTTAAAGACCCCTTACTATTGTAAGGTCCGGTTGGTCCCTACTACGAGCCGAGCATGATATCTTCACTGCACCGTGGGCTGCTAATCAGTGGACTTACTTCATTCGTTCATTAGCTTATGTACACGTGTTACTATTCCCCATAAACATCACTAATTAGTTGTCTTTGTTCTGGAAGCCTGTGCAACCTTTGACAACTCGGTGGCCTCAACCTTCCACTGGTCAATAACCTTCTGTTCCTGCTTTACACCGTGCTCCAATGGAGAATCCTTGTAAATGGCACCAAACATCTCGTTCTCCTCTCTGCTTACCTGGTCCTCGATCTCCTCCTCGATTCTGACTCTGTAAAACTCAAATCTCGCTTGGTCGTATGCATCTGCAAGACTCTTTTTCTCTGTGTTCAAGAGGTACAGCGTTCTCTGCACAACACTCTCACCATCGAGGGCCTTGTTCAATTGTTTTATCGTTTTCCAGTCCTGAGTCTTAATGTCGGCACCTGTGTTTTCGAGGAGAATTTTCGGTCTAGCGAGTTCCCATGGATGCTGCTCAAAGAACAACTGTCTGAGCTCATCCTCGACAAATCTGAGTTTGTTTGGCTTGTATATGTTCTTACCCTTACGCAAGGATTGTCTTGTTTTGTAAAGTGGGCCATCAGTCTTCTTGTTCAAGGCACCCTTCCCAAGTTTGAAGGTCTGCTGTTCTTGTGGAGCCACTGGTTCGTGAAGGAAGTTCTTGTTTGGTGGGTTGGATCCAACAACGTCCAACCATGCTGGCTTTTTACTCAACACACCAGCCTTAAGATAGGTCGATGTTCTCTCAAGAACATTCACCGCTTTGGTCTGGAGTTTCATGATGTTAATGAATCAGAAGTGGACTCGTACAGTGGATAGAAGTGAAGCCGGATGTCGATTGAAGTGTAGTGTCTTCCAGTCCAGCTGATCACATTGGACATGCCCGCGCACGCTGAAAAACCAAAAAAAAAAAAAAAAACACTTACACGCGGTGTCGCTTATGTCAGCACTACAGAGCACTTGCTCTAAGCACTGAGCCAGGCCCGGTAGTATGGTTTCCAGCGCTTTGTTTATCTTTGCACCAGGTAGGTTTGCATTGCGCTAGTATCTCCTGGGCTATTCTCTGTAGACTACTCACCTCTTAGTAAGTAAAATACTAGAGCTGGTCTAGGGCGATCGGTCGTCAAAGTTAACGGCTGCACATGAACTTGGGTTACAAGGTGAACGGCCCCATCAGTTGGTGTTGATTAGTTTAGGCTACATGGCAAACCGCCTGGTGTTATACTTCTATGCAAACAAGATATCATTAGAGTGGGACCAAACAGCCGAACACATACCGAACAAATAAAAACCAAACTAGAAGAATAAGATGAACTGGTCAGCACAAGACCTTGTAGAGCCTATACCACCATGGACTAGCGGCAACTCTCTCATTCTCATAAATAATCTCCTGTTTCAATAACTCAATATCGAAATGTTTTCTTCCTGTATCGATATCCACCTCCGATAATCTAATCCAAATCTTCCAGTTTCTCTTATAGATCTTGTGACCAAAGTACAAGACAATGAACAAGACGAGTGACAAAAAGATCTCGAAGAATGCCTTAGCATCAGCCTTGGATCCGGGGAAGAGAGCCACCCAAAACTGTCCCATGACAACTACAAAATTCATGATGATTCCATAAGTGGATCCATAGATCCCATATGGTGCCACATAAGTCAATTCGTTCACAGTACGACCCTGTTGTTTCAAAGCCAGTCTGAAGCGAATGTGTGCACCACAGATCCCCACCCATGCAAAGATGGTGGAGAGGGCAGTCATTGCCAGGAGCCAAACAAACACCTCAGATTGTTTGTCAGATGCAGCAACAAAGGCAATGAGCCCAAAGAAGAATGTGACGAGGTTGGCATAGAGTGGACGACCTGTACGATCAATGTATCCTAAGAAAGATGGGGCAAATCCAATGTCTGCAAGGGAGGAAAGGACTCTCGAGGTGGCATAGACGGATGAGTTGGCAACTGAAAGAATTGCAAAAAGGATAATAACGTTCATGAGAGATGGAAGACCTTTGATTCCAGCGTTTTTGATGGAGATGACGAATGGGGAGACGGCGGCATAAGAGTCACCAGTTGTGAGACGTGGTTCATTCCATGGGACGAGACAACCAATGAGAATCAGGATGATAGTATATGAGAGTGTAATGACCCAAAATGTTCTCTTTGTTGCAGCTGGAATGGTTTGTCTTGGATCTTCGGTCTCAGCAGCGGTCATACCAATAACTTCAGAACCGGCAAAGGAAAAGGCGGCAGTCACAAAGACTGAGCAGACGCCTTTGAAACCATTGGCGAATGCACCAGGGTCGTGCCAGTATTCACCACCAATGTAACCACCTTGTGGACCACCACCACAGATCATAACGATTCCAAGGATGAAGAAGCCTGCAATGGCTAGAAGCTTAACAACGCCAAAGAAAACCTCTGTTTCTCCGAAATGGCGCACGTGAAGCATGTTGAGCAGGAAGATGAAGACGTAGAAAACAGCGACCCAGACATCAGAGTTAATGTCCTGTCTCCAATATCTGATTGTAATTGCAGCCGCCACTAGGGTTAATGGGAGGGCAACGATCCATTGGACTGCATAACACCAACCCATGGCGAATCCAAAAGATGGGTCAACAAAACGAGTTGCGTGAGTGATGAAGCCACCTGTTACTGGGAAGGCAACACACAGTTCTGCTAAAGCCATGAGTGTTGGGTAAATCATCGTGGCGACGATGCACCACCCAATGATGAGAGATGCGGGACCACCTGTGTTCAATGCAGCGCCAGAGTTGACAAAGAGACCTGTTCCGATAGTGGCACCAATGGCGATCATGAGCAAATGACGGAGGGAGAGTTGTGATGAAAGTTGAGTCTTCGATGACTTGATAGCTGCCCGTTGGAGATCTGTCAGTTCTTCATCGTCGACTTTAATCTGAAGTTTGGAGACAAACACATTGGAGCCAAACTCTGGGTCATCCTCCTGTGCCGGTTTGAAAGAGTTCTTGAACCTGTTCCAGCGCGAGGAGACAGGCTCCAGGCCCGAGTTGGCCGAAGAGTTGAACGGATCTAGAGTCAGCGAGTTCCTGGACATGGTTGAATGTGTGAGATGTATTGGAGACAAAGATGGGTATGTCAGAGGAATGTAGCTTGGGGCTTGGGGTGATAAGGATAAGGGATAAAGGGAACAGTAGAGGTAGCTGTAATGAGATCACCTGCGAGTATGCCCACGTATGTAGAGTAGGTGCCTTTGAGAGTGTGTAAAAGAGTGGCCCAGTACGTGGGTCTGTCAGGCTTGGGGTGTGGGACGTGGACACAGGTGGAGTGTGGTTCTTTGTATCTCCAATCTGGGCGGTGGGAAAATATATGCCGGCCACAAGGTACAAGCGCGCGCGCGTGGGCAACGGTGGTGGTGCCGCTGCATGATGGACAAGTTTAATGAACAAGGGTACAAACCCCCCGGCGCCTGACAGCCGTTTACGGTTCCGCCAGATGGTAGGGGGCTCCTCCCAATGTATGGCAGCCTAATGGATCTTCTGGTACCCATCCACACATCAGAGGTACCATACCGGCTGAACACTCTGACACACGCGTCGTTCTTATTGATTATTCGGTGGCTGGCAGTCCTGCGAGCCTTTATCAATGCCGTCTACATTCCGATCGCTAGTACCACTATTCGCATTGACGTCCAGCTACAAATATACGGACCCTCTAGCTTCAGGCCAGTTGGTTGCAATTGCTTTGCAAGATTCAGGCCAGTGTAAAATCAATCACACAGCATAACCTCCTTTGGCCAAGAGAGTGTATTCACGACAAAGATCTGGGGTTTGAATTATTTAACGTGCATTCGCAGCGCTATTGTGATTAGTCATTATGCTGTGTGATAGAGTGTGCGAACCGTTTTTAAGATCGGGCTTTATCCGCGAACTCGCTCGATGTCCTACCCCTTCCTGGCTGTGTCATGTGCCCTGTGCCCTGCGCCATGTTCCCTTTTTTAAGAGCAGGCACGAGAGATCCCATAAATAGCCCTTCATATTAGCTGCTTAAGAACCCACATCTCTCCTTACGCTTTGATTCTCGCCATACATTTTACATCACACACCACACACACCATATAGATACCCCCCATACAAAGACCCCGTTTCACATGGATTCTCCAACAGAAAGACGGGGCCGCTCCACCTCAAGGGCTGGTGTTGATGTCAATGACCCCTTCTACAACGACATACCACACTTTGAGGTCGACGATGTCCAGTCTCTTTACACGGCAGACACACACGACCACTCTGACCCTGTACTTGAGAACTCCATGCTTACGCCACACGACCGCAGAAGCTGGCTTTCCCTACCGACACATCGCGGGTCAAACAGACCATCCATCTCTATCAGATCACGATCCAGATCACGACCAAGCAACGAGTCTGAACCAGCTTCGCCCTCATCCGTAAGACGGCTCTCTCAGACCCTATCACGGCACCTATCACCCAGCAGGTCCGATTATGAAGACGCTGTTGACTACGACGCCTCCTTCATCCACTCATTGGCCGACGACGAAGAACTCGATGGTTTCAAGGCAGATCTTAAAGGTGCACTCGGTGATAACGACCATGCTGGTTCATGGCTCTCTGCACCTATCATCGGATCTGCTTCCCGATCCAACAACTCGTCCAAAGTGAGTCTCGTCCCCGCTGAAGAGGGTTATGAGATGCAAAGCTACAAATCAAAATCAGGTGCCAACTCCTCCCTCCATCTCCAAATACCCACAGACACAATCGATCAACCGGCATACTCACCCAGACCGGACACAGTGGAAGGTGTCTTTCGTGAATTCACCACCAAGATCAACAACAGACGTCATCCTCGTAACCCGAATATCACACGGCCCACGGAAGATGTACTCTCTGATGATGCTTCACTTTCCCAATTTACCACATCCATCCACACGTCAACGTCAAATCTCCCAGAACCGCCACTGATCCTATATGGCAAGTCACTGCGCTTCTTCGAGCCATACAGTAACTTCAGATACAACGTGGCCCAATTCCTATTGAAGCCCTGGTTTGATTATTCCGCAAAGCTTCTCCTTCTCCTCCAAACCATCGTCCTATCATATCGTCAATGGAGTCCAGCCACCATGCATGGATACGTTGTCTTCGGAAGCAACTGGGCAGATTGGGTTCTCTTGGCCCTTAACGTGCTGTTCACCGCTGAAATTGTGCTCAAATGCATCGCATGGGGCGCATGGGATGATTCACAATTGTTCCGTGCAAAGGATATGGAGTACGACCCCTTGGTCAAAGTACTTGGTATTGAGACGTTGAAACGCTACTTCTTTGGTACCGAGAAGCAAATTGTTGATGAAAAGAACAAGCAGTTCAAACATTCTATGACTTTTCAGGCGAAGAGTGACTTGAAATATCAAGGGAAGACGCATAGAGCATACTTGAGAAGCAGTTGGAATCGTGTCGATTTCGTGTCTACGGTGTGCTTCTGGATTAACTTCTTCCTCAGTATCAACCGAACGAATGCTATCGAACATGTGTCTCTTTTTAGAGCTCTTGAGTGTCTCAGAATCATAAGAGTTGTTAACTTGACAGAGAGGATCTCGTTGATCTTGACAAGTATCAAGAATGGAGGTCCTCAGTTGGTTGATGTCTCTTTGTTCATTCTCTATTTCTGGATCCTCTTTGCAATCATTGGTACACAAAGTTTTAAATCATCATTGAGACGTTACTGTGTATGGATTGATCCAGACGATCCATCACATACATACCAATCACAGCAACACTGTGGTGGCTTCAGAATAAGAAATGCCGACGGATCACTTGGTAAAAAGCCGTACATCCATTCTGATGGTAGCTATGGGTCTCACCCAAAGGGTTTCCTCTGTCCTGTCAACTCGGAGTGTCGTGAACTTGAGAATCCGCACAACAACATGTACAGTTTTGACAATATCTTGAACGCCATGCAACTTACGTTTGTTGTGATGTCTGCTAACACTTTCAGCAATATCATGTACTACATGATGGATACAGACACAATGGCTGCCAGTATCTACTTCATCTTTGGTATCTTTATGCTTTTCCTTTGGATGATCAACCTGCTTGTTGCTGTCATCAGTACCTCGTTCAGAGCGACAAGAGAGGCTGATGCCAAGCTGTCCAAAAAGCAAAACGAGGCCAGATCTGACTTTGACCTCAGCTTTCACTTCCCTGTCAGCTGGATATCGAAGCTGCACTGGTGGGTTTACCTCTTCTGTGATGTGCTGATCTTGCTTTCCACATGCTTTTCATGCATCAGAAACAAGGACTCGTCGGAGAAACACTTACTCTGGGAGTTCCATGCACAAAGTATCATATCACTCATCTTACTGATAGAGATCATTCACAGATTTGTTGGATACTTTCCAAAGTGGAGAATGTTCTTCAAGTTTGAGAGAAATAAGCTCGACTTGTTTCTTGTCGTCGCCACATCAATCATGGCCGTGCCACCTATCCATGATGCTATGGGAAGAGGATATGATTGGATGAGAGCATTTCAGCTGATCAGATTCTACAGAGTCGTTCTTCGTATAGGATTTGTGAGGAAGTTGTGGGCCAGGGTCTGGTCAAGCATCAACACTATCATCAACTTGTCCTTGTTCTACTTCCTCTTCTTGTTCCTTTGCAGTATAATCTTCAGTAGGTACTTTGAAGGTGTGATTCCGCCTGATGAGATCTCCGAGTACGCATTTCCTATGAACACTCTTTCCAACTCATTCCTTGGCTTGTTCGTTATCACTACCACAGAGAACTGGTCTGATATCATGTACAGCATGCAAGCTGCCGCTCCAAATAAATCATTTGCCTTCTTCGGTGCAGTGATGTTCATTATGTGGTTCATCTTGTCCAACAGTGTCGTTCTCAGTATTTTCATTGCCATTATCGGTGCAAGTTTAGAAGTTTCTGAAAATGTCAAGAGAAAAGAACAGGTCAAAAAGTTCATCTTGGTTGATTTCCCTAAAAAGTTGAAGCAGCTTGCCCAAGGTACTGTTCTCTCTGAAATCCGTGATCGAATCTTTGGAAATGAAGATGAGGAACAGAGGCATCGTGAAGTGGAGAAGTTGTTGCTCAATGGTGCTGCTGTCCAAGAGTTCTTGAAAGACGAGGTTAACCATGAGGTCAATATGGATGAAGATGGGACAGACTTGAGAACTCTGTCCACTAATCCGATTGTTAGAGTGTGGCAGTTGTCATACAGACATACTATGAACTGGGGACCAGTTCAGAAGGCCAGACAGCTATGGCACATGTATGGTGGTCATCAGAATCCATTCTTCAAAGGCGCCAAATTCACCGCTGGTGACGGTAACTACGCTGCTCTTGCTGAAAAGTTCCAGATTGAGACAGAGAAGACATTTGAGGCAAGAAAGAAGTTTTTGAAGGAGAATCCAGGTTTCAACACCTCTCTTTTCTTCCTCAAGCCAAACCATCCACTGAGAAGACTCTGTCAACTGATCACCAAGCCTAGTGTTGGTAAGCGTTATGATGGTGTTGAGCCAAACAAGATTGTTAATATGATCTTCCTTGGTCTCATATCTGCTGCGACTTTAGCCCTTGTCATTATTGCTTGTTATTCCACTCCGCTGTACAGGAAAGACAACAACTTTGACGATGAAACTTGGAACTGGACGCTTGTCGTTGAAGTGACCTTTGGTGTCTTCTTTGCTCTTGAATTTTTCATCAAGATCATTGCTGATGGCTTTGCATTCACACCAAACGCTTACCTCCAAAACTCGTGGAATCAGATCGATTGGGTTGTTTTGGTCTCCATTTGGATCAACGTCATCGCCATAATGAAAAACGATGAGAACTTGTCGAGGGTTGTAAGAGGTTTGAAGGCTTTGAGAGCTCTGAGAATCCTGACAATCAGTGAAACATCAAAGGATATTTTCCACAAGGTTATCATTGCTGGTTTCTGGAAGATCTTGAGCGCTGCCTTCCTGTCCTTCCTTTTGATTTTCCCATTTGCCGCGTGGGGTTTGAACTTGTTTACGGGAAGATTGGGAGCATGCAATGACGGGGAGCTTGGTTACGACTTGTGTGTCAACGAGTTCCAGACTACTGTCTTTGATTGGGACATCATGATGCCGAGATCCTATATTGAGCCGCAACTGGAACTGAACAGATTCGCATCTGCCCTTTTGACTCTGTTTGAGGTATTGTCTCTTGAAGGTTGGACCGATCTTCTAGCAAACATGGTTAACAGTACTGGTCCTCGTACTCCGATGGACTACTATGCTACTCCCTCCAATGCTGTTTTCTTGGTTCTATTCATTTTCGTCGGTATTGTGTTCGTGTTGACTCTCTTCATCTCTGTTATCATTGCTAATTACGCCATTCTCTCCGGAAGTGCCTTCCTCACGCTTCAACAAACTTCGTGGAACGAGGTCACTAAATTGCTCACCCAGATCAGACCAAAGAAAAGACCGGATGTTAGACACTTGAACGGGTTCCGTATGTTCTGTTTCAAGTACTCTGTTGAACCTCCAAGGCCCGTCAAGGTGTTCATGCAGTGTGTATTGTGGCTTCATGTGTTGGCCATTCTCATCGAGAAGTTCCCGAGTTACGAAGCTCTAGATAATTTCAGATACAGTGTCTATATCACTTCTTCCACCCTGTTTCTAAACTCCATCATCATGAGATTGATTGCACTTGGTCCAAACACCTTTTTCAAGGTAAGATGGAATGTTTACGAGTTTTTTGTCTTCCTCGGTGCCTTCATAACATCATTTGCATCCTTTTTCATTTCAAGAAACACCGCCTACGCCAACATCAACAAGCTGTTTTTGGTTGGTATCTTCACTGTTTTGATTCATCAAAGTAACAGGCTTTCTCATCTGCTGAAAATTGCTTCGGCCAGTCTTCCATCGCTGCTCTCTTTGATCTTCACGTGGGCAATCTTGTTCCTGGTCTATGCCATTGCTTTGAACCAGATCTTTGGTCTGACCAGGCTTGGACCTAACACAAGTGGTACTCAGAATTTGAGAACTGTCACCAAAGCCATGATCTTGCTTTTCAAGAACAGTTTCGGTGAGGGCTGGAACTACGTGATGCATGACTTTGCCATTGAGACGCCATACTGTGTGAACTCTGGAGATTTTGCGTCTACCGACTGTGGTAACATGCAGTATGCGTACATCTTGTTTATCTCTTGGAACATCATCTCGATGTACATCTTCGTCAATATGTTCGTGTCTCTCATTTTTGAGAACTTCAGTTATGTCTACACTGACAACTCTGGTGCAGTTACACTTGATAGGGAGGAAATTAGAGCTTTTAAGACCGCTTGGTGCAAATATGATCCTAACGGTACTGGCTTTATCACTTTGGAAGAGCTACCGCGTCTCCTGAGATCTTTAGATGGATACTTTTCGTTCAAGACTTATGAAGGACATTGGACCATTTCGGAGCTCAAGGAGAGTTACATTCGTGTTCGTAATGAAAGTGACCCATATGATGTTGATGTGAACGTTCGGGGCCTCAACAGAGCTTTGACACAGCTTGATGTCTTCAAGGCCAGGCAGAGAATCCAGCTCTACGAGAGATTTATCGAGGAAGCAAAGTTCAACATGGAGCGTTATGATGAGTCCGGTGTGTCATTCCAGAGAGTAATCTTGCAGATTCCATTGTACGCAAGATTTGATGAGAACAACTGCTTGACATTGACAGACTTTTTGGATCGTCTTGTTATTACAAGAAGGCTCAATGAAAGATTGGAATACAGACGCCGTTTGGAGACGTTGAAGATGATCAGTTGTCGTTGGAGATATTTAAGATTGACGGGTAAAAAGTTTAATCAGGTTAAAACCCGTTTTGTGAACCCAGTCCTGTCTGATGATATAAATGAATTTGGTGCACCTGCGTTCGGAAGCGAAGACATTTTCCAGACACCAAGGTCGAGCTTCTCTAAGACTGATGATCGCACTTATTGGTCTCCTTCTCCAAAGCAGGCTATGAAGAGAACTGAGACTGATGTTATCGAAGAGTTGGCCAACATTTCCGGTGCCTTGGGGCACTCACAGTGGAAGAATGAACTCAAGAGCGTTGGTAATGAAATTGATGAAGTGTTGAGTAATACAGACAAGGAGAAGCAAAGGGAGGACTCCCCAACATCGGATGTTGAAGAGGAGATATATGAGTTTGACTTTGAAAAGTCTGGTGCTAAAGGCGAGAGAAAGATCACTTGATCATAGAATTTGTGTTTAAAGGTTTTTGTTTTGGAATTAGACGTTATTATGAGTTATGTTGAACCCTCTGAGCTGCTGTATTTTGGAGCGTATGGTACTGCCAGAACTTATAGGCTGGGGACCCTGATGGCTTATGTAATACTCCTCGCGATTGCCAAATCCGAGACGCATCTGATAAACAACCCCCCTTTCCCCTACGCTATTTTCCTTTCACCCCCGCACAGTGCTGAGACACTTAGACTGGTCTCTTCATCATGAACACAAGACAGGCTATTACAGAAACTGCACAGACCCATCAGAAGCTGCTGTATGCGTCTTTTAATCAGGACAGCAGCTGTTTTGCCGTGGGTTACGAGACGGGCTTCCAGGTCTTCAACACGGACCCGATGGACCCCAAGGTAAAGCGTGAGTTTGGTGAGAGTGGAGGAATTGGCATGGTGAAGATGTTATATCGTACGAACTATCTTGCACTAGTTGGTGGAGGCAAGAATCCGAGATTTCCTATGAACAAGGTGATCATTTGGGATGATCTCAAGACGAAAGATGCACTCAATCTCAACTTCTTCAGTCCGGTACTGAATGTGTTCCTCTCCCGAACAAAGATTGTTGCTGTTCTCAACAATAAGATCTATGTCCACGGCTTTGGGTCTCCGCCAAAGAGCATCTCCAATTATGAAACATGTGATAATCCACTCGGTATCGCTGCGTTGTCACCAGGTGCATATCAAGATCAGGCAACGACATCACAGATTCTAGCCTTCCCAGCGCGTGCTGAGGGTCACATTCAACTCGTTGACATTTCCTCTGCTGGTAAAGAGCGAAATCTCGTCTCTATCATCAAGGCTCACAAGTCTAAAATACGATGTCTCGCACTCAACAAGTCCGGTTCGATGATTGCATCCGCTTCTGACACAGGGACCATCATTCGAGTGTTCTCCACCCAGACATGCACGCTTTTATTTGAATTTAGAAGGGGGCTGGATAGAGCAGTGGTTTATTCGATGGAGTTTTCACCAAATGGATCGAAACTCGCTGTGCTGTCTGATAAGCAGACACTCCATGTCTACAACATCTCCGGGTCACAACAACAGCAGAACAAGCATCATATGTTCAAGAACCTTCCTGTGCCGCTCAAACCAACATATTTCAATTCAACATGGAGCTTTTGCTCTATCCATCTAAAGGATAATGGAGAAGGGTTCTCTACAGACAAAGGTGTACTCGGCTGGTCCGGGGAAAATGCCATTATAATTTTGTGGATGAGGGGCAAGTGGGAAAAATATTCCATTATGGAACGCCACTCTGATGATCCAAGTAAGAAGTTTGAAATCATCAAGGAAGGCTGGAGAAGTCTCGGTGAGGATGCCTGAAAAGAGACAGATCACACGCTTCTCAACATACTCACTACAAGTTATCTTGTTCTAATATAAAGTCATTAATGTGGTTGCTATATACAAGCTCATGAAACGGATATGCAAAAGAAACATCGTCATCGTAGGCAGACCTGTGCCTCACCCTTGTGAATCACCAGTTTATTTCTTCTTCTTCTTAGAATCGGCAGATGGTGCCTCTCTCTTCTTGGCTGGAGCACCCTTACCTCTTCTCTTTCTGGAGGCGAGGATGTCAAGTCTGTACTCCTCCTCTGGATCGACAAACTTGTACATTGGGAACTTGGCATTCAGCTGCTTAGTGGTGATGAACTCGGTTGGACCGTAGTAGGACTTGATCACGTCTCCTTTGAGCTTTTGCTTGAGGTACTTGGCACCTGTGCGCTCGCCAGTTGGGTTGAAGACCTGGTTGAAGATCTTGGCCTGCACCTGTGCCAGCTGTAGAAGCCTAGCCTTGGATGGGACACCGGACATGTTGTGTAGTAGTGGTGTACAGCAGGAGGAAGAGGGCTCACCACAGTTGACTTTCGACTTGTGGGACAACTTCAACGTTTTTTAGATCGAGACCCAGAGCCTAGCATTCGCGGAAAATTTTATGCCTTAAGCACCAACGCGTTCACGGGGCTGGGCTAAGGATTACAGAAGAGGATGGGGGAAGGGGCACAGGCCACATACCTCAATGGGGCACAAAAATGTGTGCTACGTCATCGTCGAACAATACATTTTACATTAGATTTCAGAACGGTGCTTTTTTTGAGAGATAAGGGTACAAGAGAAATCAACTTAATTACCAAGCGGCAGCGGCCTCAGCTGGCTGCTCAGAAGCAGCAGCCCAGTCGTCGGTAGCAGCCTCAGCAGCCTCAGCAGCCCAGTCGGCATCAGCTGGCTGAGCAGCCCAGTCCTGAGCCTCCTCAGCAACCTCCTCAGTGGCCTCCTCCTCGGCCTCAGCGGTTGGCTCAGCCTCTTCTGGGTCTCTGTAGAAGTACAAATCTGGCATGATGCTCCACTCCTCCTCTCTGTTTGGAAGGGAACCTCTAAGTCTGAGGACCTCTCTGGCGAGCAAGTACCAGATCAAACCGATAGCGTGCTTACCCTTGTTGTTGGTTGGGATAGCAACATCGACGAACTCAGATGGGGAGTCCAAGTCAGACAAAGCAATGACTGGGATGTTGACGTAAGAAGACTCCTTGATGGCCTGAGCATCTGTTCTTGGGTCGGTAACAATGATCAATCTTGGCTCCTTGAAAGAACGGGTGATGTAGTTGGTGAAGTTACCTGGGGTGAAACGACCGGCAATGGCGGTAGCACCAGTGTGGGCGGCGAACTTGAGGACGGCTCTCTGACCGAAAGTTCTGGAGGAAACACAGACAACATCAGCTGGGTTTGGGATAGCAGCAATAACTCTAGCGGCCAAGACAATCTTCTCCCAGGTCTTACCGATGTTAATGACGTTAACACCGTCTGGTCTGGTCTTGTAGACGTATGGCTCGTTGTGAACCTGTAGGGTTTTGTTAGTAAGCTGGTTTTCTGGCTGAAGAGTTGATATGATGCAAATGTGATGAGTAGGCTGTGTGCAACGAAGTTCTAGCATCTGGCTCTGCACGGTGTTTTGCAAGCCATATGGCCAGTCTTGTTGGCGGAGAGAGGGTGTGCCTATACTGCACTGGCTCCAGTAAAATTCTTCGATGTGGATCAGATCAGCTAAAATGGACACATGTTGGAGCACTGAAAGCTCCACGGCATTTGTTGTGTTGTAAAGCTCATCTGTATGATGAGCAGTAAAGCTTAGGCGTTCTCTGTGCGCTCATGAGCTTTTGGTGTGTGTGCTTCGGTATCTGGTGCCTGGTGGGTCGTCACATTTGCATTCAATATCGTGGTTCATTGTGGACATACCTGAACGTTCTTGGAACCCAAGTGGACGTTGGCAGACAAGAGCAACTCGGCGTCCTTTGGAGTAAGGTCGAAAGAGGCTGGCAAAGACATGATGTACTCTGGTTTGATGGCCTTATACCTAATGTGCTTGATAGCTTGTGGTGAAGATGAAGACAAATATTTCAGAGTCGCGAACCACCGCTCGCTGCCCAGCTCCTCTGAGACTGCTGAAAAAATTGTTTGGCTGACGATTTCCCATACAGTGGCCCTACCGTTCGCGCCAATCTTGTCACCCAGAATGTGAGCGGTTGGGGCGCGCGCATGTGGAAATGTTCGGGTGTTTCTGTAAGCAAATTGCCCCGCGCCTTTAACTGCCCTGTATGTAATCACGTGTGTATGAAAGCCCTATGATCCTTTGCAAAAGGCCGCAAGCGGCGTTTCGCGCACAAGCTGATCAAATAGATAAGTCAAGCCGAGATGCGTCTGCGGGTCGGAGTTGCCACTCAAAAAGGGAATCTGAAGCCACGATACAGCCCTCCTTTCATCGGTCAACGCCACTCCATCTTTTAAAAAGAGAGTTATAATAACTACTTACACCTTGCTTGCATTATAGTTAACGCACCAGCGAGGCGCAGGATCATAATCTACCACGTGTGTCTTGTGCGCTGCGCCTGTCTATCTATCACCTCAACTCAACTTCTCGGCACTTTAACGACTCTTCCACAACGGTGTTTAGTCTGTAAAGCCATAAGCCCCCCACGCACACATCACGGCCTCTTTGATCAGCTACAAATACCCGCTGCTTGCTCTTGTACATCTTCGCAATTCAGCCACCACTGCAACCACACCCTCAAGGATTGTTGAACAACCCATTCTTACCAAACTTTTGAGATCATGTCCGTCCACTACAACCCTCAGAACTTCACATCATATCTACGATCTCCGAGATGGATCGATGTGATACCCATCGAGTATAAGAGACTTCGGCTCTTTGTTACGAGCATGTGGGGCCGTTACACGCTCTATGGATCGCTTGCTATGGTTCTCGGTGTGCCTGCCTGGAACGCCCTCATTGATTACTTGAACGCTCGTCACGCTAAGAGCAATCCACGTCACAATAGATCATCAAAGTTCCATGCTATTGTCAACCATGCGTCTACGGCCAAGATCATCACCGTTTGGACCATCTTTAGCATCCTTGTCAATTATGCAGACACGTACAATGACCTCATGTTCATCACGAAAAGGCTGGGGAGAACCTCATGTGCATGTCTTCCAGCACTTCTGTTGCTCACATTAAGACCTTCTCCGCTGCCACGAACACTTTATCTCTCTGTCTTGCCTATCCATAAATGGCTTTCACGAATTGTGGTCATCGAAGGTGCACTTCATACAGCGCTTTACATTTGGTCTTTCTACCGTTTGGACACAATGATGAAGATCATGAAGCCAGCTAACTTCTATGGTGTTATCGCGATGATCGCATTCTCCATTCTTGGAATAACTTCCCTTCCCAAGATTAGAAGAAAAGCATTCAATGTCTTCTATATCTCGCATTACATTATGACATGGGTCTCCGTGATTGCATTGCATTTCCACGCGAGACCAAATATCAGAACATTTACGGTCCTCAACCTTCTCATTCTTATTTATCAGATTATTTATCGTCTTTGGTTGAGCACAAAGACCAGGATATCGGTTCGGTCCATCTCTCCGACACTGGCTCTCATTGAGTTTCCAACCTCCGCCTTAAAGAAGAAGTCATCGTTACCAGGAGCTCACGTCAGAATCAACAACAAGAACCCATTCCTCAAGGATTTCTTCTACAAGCTTGTCCCACTTGCCCATCCATACACCATCGCATCATTGCCTAATGACAAGGCTGTGAAGCTCATCGTCAGAAGAGGCAACTTCCCGCTCAAGACCAACCGTGACTATTACATCACCGGCTCGTTTGAGCCACAGCTTTCTTTCATGAAGGAGGCATCCCCATTCCGTCGCATGTTCGAACCAGCGCAGACATCACTTCTGGGATCACCAATGCGCTACAATATTGACGCTGAGCGCGTTTTCATCGTTGTGGGCGGTAGTGGTATCTCCCTCGGTATCCCCTTAATGAGGATCTTAAACTACAACGGTATTGCTGTTCGTTTGATTTGGGTCTCTAAGGACATCATGGATCTGAACCTTTTGAACAATTTCAGAGGTCTCCAAGGTATCGAATGTTATATCACTGGTGATGTCCGTGAGGACGAAATTTTCATTGATTATTACGAGGATGACCGTGAAAATCAACTGCAGAGAGTCGACTACGGCTCTACCCAGCAGGATGATGAGATTGACTTCACCACTATCGGCAAGTCATATAAGACTGCTCACAAGCACACTGACGCATCCTTATCCAGGTCCTCCGCTGGTGTAGCGATCCCTGCCGAAAGACCAAAGAGCCCAATCCCATACGTTGATCCAATGTCACGCTTCACAACGCCACGTAAATCGGAATCGCTACGACACCATGACCACACGCACTCTAGAGACGACCCATGTGGGTTTGCATCGCATCAATCACACGATAACACCAATTCGAAACCATCAAACATCACAGTGGTGCAACCTGAAGACGTCGATGCCGAAGCCTTCAAGCGCATCAAGATCCCTAGGGGAGTCAACATCTTCTATGGACGTCCAAACTTGGGTGCCGAGCACTACAACTGGTGTGTTCAGTCCCAGTGTGTGGGTCCACAAGTTACTCAGAATGGCGAAACTGTTTGTTGTAGAGAGTCCGAGCACCATGGTGAGAATGTCGATAAGAGTAAGATCTGGGTCGTGACGGCAGGACCGGCTGGACTGGTAGATCATACGGAGAGATGGGCTGTTGATGGTGGCCTAAGATATCACATTGAAAGTTTTGCTGTTTGATGCCAAACACTGCTATTGTCAGATTATTGCTTCAACAGGGTGTGATTACATGAGCTGGTGTTTGTATGCTCGTATTCATTAGGCACTTGTTCATTACAGAATTCGTTTAATCTGTTCCAACAGATCCGCTGTTGACATCCTTGTAGAAGGTAAGGCTGAGTACAACAGTTTGTATAGCTTCCTTCTCTCCACTTGAACGGCATAACCCGTCAATATTCCCTTGAAAGTAGAAGCACTGAGATAAGATGATTTGGCGCTTTGTAACACATTTGTGAAAGGAGCAAACACCTCAGACAATGTAAGCGCCTTGATGTGGACGCGCACCATTCCTTTATCAGTAGAGAATCTGATTCCTCCTGGAAGTCTCTTGTAATTCTTGATTCTCAGCAGGGTAACGAACAATGGGAAATGATTGAACAGTGTCATGAGAATCTCTAAGGACCCAGTGATCATTATGATGATAAGCTCCGTGAAGGAGAACATAACGTAGAATGCAAGAACCGTTGGTAGAAGGAAGACATTAACTGTGAAGAGGAGTGTACCCATAAGTAGCTGGTCAACCTCATAGTCATTAGAATCGACACGGTCTCTGAGCACGTTTCTCTTCTTACCACAGAAGAGCTGGAATAAGCTATACATGATGTCTAGCTGCCAGTGGTAAATCTTGGCTGACGCGATGTAGAAGCAGTAAATGTGGAATGTGATCACAGAGAGGAAGTCTGAGAAGAGGGCAACTGAAAAGGTTGCACCAAAAATAGAGCTTAGTCCGATGATATTGATGATAGTGTCATAGTGTGGGGCAATTGGACCAATCATGAACACTCTCCAGAACTCCAAAATCCATCTGAATAGATCACTCATGAACATCGAAAGCTCGTTGTTAAGCTTGATACCACCTGGTGAGTTCATCAACCACACAGAGATGTTGTCCATCTCAGAGCTGAGGAGTCTTTGGACGACGAACTTGTCAATGAAACTTGAAATGGTTGTTTGATGCTCAAGAAGAATTGCTCGTACCATTAATCCGATGGTCAAGTCATTCACAATGAGCCATAGTGTGTTGTAAAATCTAATATATTCTGGGTATTGGTCCTTGGGGAGGAGCATGGCACCCTCATGTGAAAGGCTTGCAAGACGTGTAGTGCGAAGGTATTGGATCGGAAAGTAGCAGAATTGTTGGAGCCTGAGATCGATTTGCTGGGCTGTGGCAGAGATTTCGATGAGACTAGGAAGGTCCTGTGAGAGCCTCTTGTTGAGAAGGCTGATGAGAATAAGGCAAACATGGCGAGCCGCAATGATTAAATACAAAAGTACCGAGGTCAATGGCCTCAAAACGAATGGTAAGTACAGTTGCATAAATGACGATTTTATTGTGCTGACAAGTTGACGGAATGGAGAAAGAATTGATGCGGCTTCCCAGTGCTTCTCTATCCCAGGAATGTCTCTGACAAGCTTCTGTCTTTCAGTCCAACAGGTATTGAGCGTGTCGATGGATAAGGAGAGCAATTCTTCACATGGGTCAAGAGGGGGACCGGGTGTGTGTTCCTTTATCAGCTTCATGAATGAGTCCGTCTTCGGAGATGATCTTTTTGATGGCGTGAGGGATATTGATATGGGTAGTAATGTGTAGAACTGCATGGAATTAGGTGGTGGTGGGTCGAAGAGCACGGTCATTCTAGAATCTGTGGTGATGATGCCGTGATCGATGGTAAACTCGAGCAGCTCATCAGTTCGCAGCTCCTCAGGAATTTCACCAAAGTATCCCACAATGGATACTGAGGATTCTGTATTCGCCAGTTCCAAACTTCCACGTGTCTTGTGCCTAAGAACACCAAGATCAATGAGCTGTTGTGGCTCATGGTACGTGACAACGTTGATCACGACAATGGCCGAATGCTCCAGACGCACCCCTAGCACGAGCGCATTGCCGACCGGGTGCGTGTCGACGTGAACCAGATCCACCGGCCAGAATACGTGTTTCATCAGAGGATTGATTACACAAATCAAAGTCAAGTGAGCGTGGAGTAGTGGTCCAAAAGTCCAGCTGGGAAAGCTAACTTGGAGACGTAGTGTTGCGCTAACCATCTGGGTATCGCGACTTGGGTATCGCGACTTCGCGATCTCGTTTGGTTTTTCTGCTGCCTCATCGAAAAATAGCTACGAAAGACACGTCTCCGATCTTGCTCTAATCTTCTAACAAGTTCCAGGAACGCGTGAACTGGACTTTAATTGGCATAATTCGCTGTCACATAATCTTATCCCGATATTTCAGTCAGTACTGCTTGATAGCAATCTCCATTGTCCCCTTATCAGGCGCACCATACCCGTTTACAACACCGGCTTCCCTTCCTTCGAACCCCTGAAGTCATTATGAGTGCCACCAAGCCGGTAAACGGCAACTCCTCTCTCAAGGAAAAGGTTATGAAACCACCTGCCGCAGATGTCAGTATCCTTGACTCCGTCCAAGCGAAAGCGGATGCACACATTGATAGGGGAAGACCCGAGCTTAACATCGCCAAGGATAACACTACATTCAAAGGGCGTCTGCTCTTTTACATCTACCACACCATTCTTATCTCCGTGTATTCGTTATACTCCATCTTTCGTCTCTTCCAGTACGCACAGAACAAAATCAGAGTCAAGTTTCTTAACTTGGCCTACAACCCAGCCAAGACCCCGCAGATTATAAGAGACGACATGACCAAGTTGTCGAAACTGCCAAAGCGTATCTCCGCTATCCTGAATTTCAAGTCCGAGGAAGAGGAAGGTGGTGGCTACTACGGCTTATTGAACGATGCTTCTGAGCTTGTGACATGGACTGTCGCTGCTGGTATCAGTTCCCTTTCAATCTATCAGTACGATGGCACTCTAAAGGGTAACGTTGAGGACCTCCGTGTGGCCGTCTACAAGAAGCTCACTGACTATTTCGGTGCCAATTACACTCCAACTTTTGTCATCAAAGTGCCTCATCTGAACGAGGTATACTACGGCTTGAACAACGACAATGACGAACAGTACAAGCTTGCTGATATAAGCATTGAGATCAGTTTGTTATCATCAGTGGATGGTAAGCCAACAATCGTTGAGCTCACCAAAACTATGGCTGAACTGGCTTCTAAAGGTGAAATCTCCCATAAGGATGTCACTGTGTCTCTCATTGATAAGGAACTCACCGCTCTTATTGGCCAGGAGCCAGATTTGCTCATCCTTTTCACCCCAACGTTGGACCTCCAGGGATATCCACCATGGCACATCAGATTGTCTGAGTTTTACTGGGAGCCAGATAACGAAGATGTCACATATGCTATCTTCTTGAGAGCACTACAAAAGTACTCCACCTGTAAGATCAACATTGGCAAATGATGACAATGTGGAATCCCAATTCCTCCAAACGACAACCACAACAACAACAATAATTTGCATAAGAATTCAGATGCCTCCAGAGGTATACCTGCTTCCAATAACTTCATTTCTGGCACAGTCATTTTACTTTGGCTCATCTTTGCTTACACCATTTTTTCTGCTACACAAGTTTGCATAAGAACGTCATGGGACGTCATCGCAAGAACGATACAAGACGCAGACGTATCGCTCAACATGGTCCATCCATATAGCTATCTATCTAATCTAATTTGCATCAACTATCCTGAACATCGAGCGATTTAAGAACAGTAAAAGACGTAGTTATTGCCATATATAAGACTTCATAGATCCACTGATTTCCGCGACCGCTCCGGTTTTTTGGTGCGATCTAAACTGGCCCTCTTTCGACTTCACCCTTTACTCTGTCATTAACAGCGACTCTAAGGCAAGATGAGTGCAAAGAAAGTCACGGTTGAAGAGGCTAAAAATATCATCCGGAGCTTTTACCCAGAGATCACCAGTACGCGGCGTGCAGCCGTGTCAAAACTGCGTTCCGCCGTTGTCCAGAAGAACCTAGACCTTCAAAACGAACAACCACACCCAACACACCGCAAGTTCAAGCCCCTCAAGGTTGATGACATATTGAAGCACGATGTCCAAGAACACAAAAGATCACTCAGTGCAGCAAGAGACCTTCTCCCGCTGGAGAGCGTGACACGTATGTCTAATATCCTCCTCTTCAGAACGAGAAACCAGCTTCTCCACTACTCCGACTTCTCCAAGCTTGTCTCCGCTGAAACCTCCTTGTTCGATCTCCACGCCCTACCTTCGAAGAAATATGATTTCAAAACCGTTCAAGCCAGAACTCCGGACCTGCTGCTTCCACATGGTGGCTTCTATCTGATCTTCAACACTGCTGATGAGGCCGCGGCATACATGGTGGACACACTTGGCAAGGAGCTCAATGGCACGAACTTCTATCTCGAAATGGTGGATCCAGAGGAACATAAGTACTTCATTCACAACAGTAAGCTTCTCGAGGAACTTCATTCAATTGATAAAGAAACATGGGAGCTTAAGTCCAAACCAAAGAGAGAGACTTTTGTTCTGGTAAGAGGCTTCCCCACATTCGTAAAGGACACAACCATCGAGGAGATGCTTTGGGATTACAACATTGACTACGAGTTTGACACACCAATCATGTCGCTGAAAAAGGACAACATCTCTAAGACTAGTGTGTGGCTGATCAAGTTCGTAACTATTCTCGATGCTCATAGATTCGCTCGCACATATAACGGTGAGCACTTCAACAGGGAGAAAAGATTCCCAAAAGTGTATGCATCCGTGTTGCACTGAACCTTACGATTCATGACCAATAAATGTACATACGATAACCTTAAAAATTAAAGAGGGCTTAAAAATAAAAATTACCATTGCACGAAGTCTCTACCAACAACTCTGAATACTTTAATCTTTCCACTCTTCATGTCAGATGGCTTGTAGCTCGAGTGCTTCACCTTTCCATGCGAATCAGTCTCAATGACTCTAAACTTCTTCTTTTCAGCATCAAACTCTGTGATGATAGCAGCGAATGGAGCGCCACTGTTGCCAATGTCATAGATAATCTTTTGACGAAGCTTGTTATGGCCCTGGAACTTGGCCCTGTTGATCGCCAAAATGTCACCTGGTCTGAACTCAGCTGACTTGTGAACATCCATGTTGTTGGAGTTGGAATAGATAGTGGCACCGTAGCTTCTCAGGCCAACTGCAGGCAATATACCATGGACCTCAGAAAGGATATGTGGGACAAGTGGAGTGGTGATGGAAGCTCCGACAAGACTCGTGGCGATATTGAAGATCTTGACACCATATTCCGATGCATATGCATCTGCTTGTGAAGCCTCCAAGTTTGGAGCAGCAACTTTCTCATAAGTAGCAGTCACAGTCTCAGATGGTGAAGCGGAATCAAATGTCACATGGATAACAGTTTGGCTGTTGTCTTGGTGTAAGATGTAATAGTCCTTCAACACAAGAGTCTTTCCACCTCTTCTAACAACTGTATGCTCATCAACCTCAAAGATCAAGTCTTTACCAACCCTAGCCTGGTAAACATCTGGAAGCTCACCTTGTCTTAAAAACCAGCCAGATTTCAAGTCAAGACCGTCAGCCAAGGAGTCACGACCGGCATGTGAAGTCTCAGCAGCAAACGTTGATGCTTTTCTGAAAGGTCCAGCTGCTGGAATTTGTGGCACGCTTGGAGACATTGGATCAGTTGACTGGATGGAGCGAGCAGACTCGATAGTGGATGTACGTCTAATCGTTGGTGAAACCTCGGACAAGACTGGCGACTCTGGGGCGGCATGTGCTGGAAGAGGTGGAGGCGGAGCCATTGATGGTGCTTGTATATTCGATACTGAGGATGGGACTGACGGAGCTGGAATTGGTGGAGCAGCGGTTCTAGGAGAGGAGTGGGCTTCAGATGGTGGCGCCGCTGTTGGGATTGGTGGAGGTGGTGGAGCAGCTTTTGTTGGTGTCCCAGTTATGATTGGAGGGACCTTTGGGGCTGATTGAACCGGTGGTGCAGTTTCTGGAGCAGTGGAAGATTGTGCCGATGGAACAGGTGGAGGTGGAGCCGTTCTCTTGGATACTGGAGATATTCCTGTTGGGACTGGTGGGATAGGTGCGGCAGAAGTAGCAGGAGCGTAATCCAGCTTCGGATCAAGAGTTCTAGTGGATGACTCAAGTTCATTAGCAGGGTCTGACTTTGGGACAGTATCGTCATCAGACTCGTAACCGGTGTTATAATCAGAGCCGATATTGCTGTCAAGGTGTGGTGTTGGTATTTGGGGAGCAGTAGTGGCCTTTCTCTCACGTTCCCTGTCAGAGAATGTATAGTCATCCTCGGATGTGTCCTTCTCTCTCTCATCATCACCTTCAATTGCCGACTCGGAATGAACTGTCTTTGGTGGCTCAGTGAGATTTAGATTAGCGAGCTTGTCGACAAGTGTACCTGGTTCGGTATCCTCACCATCGGCATCCTCAGCGGACTGGAACTCCTCGTCATCAACAAGGGCATCACGATTCTGTGCAGATGTGACAGTTTCGAGCTCATCTTGTTCCTCCGTGACTGGGGTGGACTCTTCCTCTTCGGCACCATCATCAAGGACTGCATTTGGAGCTGTGAAGTTCCTCTTGACTTCCTCATCATCCTCTAGGACTTGAGTCTCGTCATCGGCCTCCTTCTGCAAAGCTTTTGGAAGCTGTGGAGCCGTACCTGTAGCGAAAGGCATAATTGGAACTGGAGCAGATGGGATATTGGATTCACTTTCGTCGCCCTTCTTTTCCTTGACCTTGGACTTCTTTGGAGCAGAAGCACCGCCACCCATGCCACCTGAAACACCACCGAATGGGTTGAATCCCCCACCATACATACCTCCAGCACCAGCCAGTCTAGCCATTCTGTCTCTCAATGCAGCTCTTCTAGCTTCTTCGCTGTCTTCCTCATCCCCATCTTCGTCTCCCTCATCACTGCCATCAGTGTTGGCACGCTCAGTTTCAGCTGCAGTCTTGTTATCAACATTTGGTGTTGGCTCTGGTTCTGGGTCTTCCTTTTCGGCAAGCTCTTGTTCAGGTTCTGCGTCGTCGTCAGAGTACACCTCATCACGTTCAACATCAATTGGGACCTCAGCATTTGGTAGGGGAGGAGCCGTCACACCAGCAACATCTCCAGCACTGATCTCAGCCCCAGAGGGTAAAGGTAGCTGAGCGTTGGAGGCTGCAGATGCGGCCTGGCTCTTTGCCTCCTTCTTCTGCTGTTTCGCCTTCACAATCGCAGCCTGTCTCTCGGCTTCTTCGGCTTGTTGTTTCTGTAGAAGTGCAATTCTCTCCTTCAAGCTGAGCTTTGGTCCCTCTTCTTCCGCCGCAATTTCACTCGTAGCAACATCCTCTGATGGTGGAGCTGGAGCAGAGTTTTCCTGTTGTATTGGCTTCTTGCTGCCGAGCATTGGTGGGACATAGGAGGAGTGGTGATTGTCATTTTTGAAAGATGATGTCTTGTTCTTGCCAAGCAAAGGTGGGACATAAGATGACTTTACACCTTGGTATGACTTGTTGATGACAGCGGAGTGTTCTGCCACTTTGGCTGTGGGAAGTGGTATGGAAGCCTTATCAAAGGTGGACGATCTCGATGAAAGGGGATCTGGAGCAGATGAGCCGGAACCAAATGTAGACTTCTTTTGAAGAGATGGAGACTCTGGCTGTACAATTGGTGATGCCTTCTTCTCTGTAGCGTCTTCTATCTTCCCTGTCTCAGTTTCTGGCTCTGGTGCGTGCTTTGCGCCATCCTCGGAGTCAACGGCTTGTGAGGAACTTGGAATCACAGAAGCAGCAGAGGTATCTTTGAGCTGAGCAGCTTCCAGTTCCGGTTCTTTCGAGCCTTCTGGTTCCACAGTACCCTTTACAGGTGCATCAGAAGAACCTGGCTCGTCAACGGGGCCGCTGACGAAGTTCTTCGGGAACATACCGCTCTGTGGGTTGCCGCTCAGATCGGTATAAGTACCGGAATACCATTCATCATCCTCAATGGCGGTAACCTGGATCACTTGACCAGCAGGAAAGCTGAGATCGTCCTCATAGTCAGACTTGTACTCATACAGAGCTTTTGTCCAGAATGGTGGTTTTGTTGTTGTCATAATATCTGATGTGGAGACTGAAAGGGGTGTATCGGGGCAATCGAGCGATAGTCGAGCTGGAATAAGATACCGATGATCTGATAACAATTTCAAGCCAATGGCCTTTATAGTTGTCTCGTGAGCACTGGGACCTTTGATGACACCTCTGCGAGTGTGAAGATGAGTTCCTAGACGTACCAAAATAGTGGGGCGGCCATGTCTCTTTAGGAGACTCCGCCCAACTTGGAATCGCGAAGCCGGTTCGGCCAGCGCAACAACTTCGCGGAGAAAATGTCCGGATGTTTCTGGTCATAAACCTGGGCTACTCAATGCTCAGTGCTCAAACCATTTCATTGGAGGCTATACTAGTCAAGAATTCATCAATTTTATACCTCAGTAAGTTTCAGGAGAGTGTTAGCTCCTTAAGGTGCTTGAACTTAATGTATACAAGTGAGCCTTGCCCTTGCGGTGATGGTAAACTCATGCGATAAACAAAATCAACTGACACTAACAATGGCTAGCTGAATAGGTTTAGAATCACACAATTCTATCGCTAAATACCCTCAGAGTTGTTACTTCCGAAATTGAATTTGCAAAACCTAAGACTCTCCAATGTGAGTGACTCAACCGACAGAAAATGATGCACAAATGAGCTTTTTTTTTATATATATATATTCATTTTGGAGGATAGAATCCAATATTAGTACAATAGCGTGAACTCACGACAATATTAAAAACGGTTCTATCATAGGGCATTATCATAAAAAGTTAATTAGCTGAATCATCTTTGCAAGTCACAAATACATGAGTTACCAGTCTTAGGGCAGTGAACGACGATCCATCTGGTACCCTTAGCCGATTCTTTTGAAAGAGCGTTGTACATCGAATTCAAAAAGCTTCTTGGTGTAGCATTAGAAGCACCACCCACTTTTCTCAGCCATTCATCCTTCTGCTTCACTGAAGTGATCGAAATCATATCCAAAACTTCGTCCTTAACGGCATCGACAGCATAAATTGGAGCCTCGGACAAGCTGTTCAACACACCAAGCCCAGTTTTCTTGGAGCTCTCCTCAATTGACCATTTATCCTTCTTGTTGGACTTCTTGTTACTTCTTGTAGCATCATTGGACACAAACACAACTTTCTGCTCCCCAAGAGTGAGAGACTGAGACATGCTATTGGATAGACTGTCATCGGATCCATTGTCATTGTTGTAAAAGTCCTGGCCAGAGGAGCTTGGTGCTGAGAATGAAGATGACTTCTCCATTGACATGTGGTATTTCTCATTGAGTTCATGCAGCAGTTGGGCAACCATCTCTTCAGCATCCACATCACAATCAGTCGACATTTCGAGGTTCTTGAGTTTCAATGGTTTGTACTTCTTCTTGTTAGGTTGACGAGAAACCTGCTGCTTGACCAAGACCACCCAGTTAGCTCCATCAACCTGCGCAGCAGTCAAAATGTCATCGATGCTGTGCCCCCCTCTCAACAAATCGGCAGAAATGTTGTGGGACCAGAGCTTCGTAACAAGTTCGATGCTGAACTTCTCAAGATCATCAGAGTGGCCGAGACTTCCGATCAGTACATCACATCTCTTAGGAGCCCACTCGATACCATCAGTGCCAGCATTCTTTTTGAACTTACTGTTGCCTCTTCTGGAGCCATCTACCTTCAAGTATGCCCTCATAGACACAAAAATCTTCTCACAAGCAAGGTTAAAACCGACAGCATGCTGTACATGGGATCTCCCACCAGAAGGTCTCGTCAAATACTGGATCAAGCCATCATATCTTCCACCAGCAGCAACAATACTTCTTCTCTTCTCCTCGTTCACAGCCTGGAACATAATACCATTAGTGTAGAAAGAGGCATTATAGCTACTTAGTGGGGATATGTAGATGGCTGTCTCAACACCGAAGGATCTCAGATATCTCATGACTTTAGAGATATATGCCAAATAGTTATCGATCTTGGACAACTGGGCACTGTCAACCATGAGCTTATGCAACTTCAGCTTGGCATGGTCAAACGGAAGCCTGAAATCAAATTGCTCAAGGTCATGGAGCACAGTAAGAGCAATGTTCAACTGAGCTCTCAATTCGGCCTTAGCCTGACCCATGGTCTTGGTAAAACCGACTTGTGACAAAGCATTAGCAACAATTGGCCTTTGTGCCTTATCGATACCGCAGTAGTCAAAAATGATATCAAGAATACCACAGTGGTTGATCACAAAAGAGCTCGACTTCTTCTTGAAAAGTGGGAAGAGAGACATGATTTCATCAATGACCTTGATGGACTCGGCGTCATGGAATTCAAGGTCAGAAGAGTCATCACTGATAATATCGAAGTCAACCTCAGCAAACTTAGCTGGCTCAGCGCTCAAGGACCCACCATCTGGTCTATAAACGTACTCAGTTCTAAACACCTTCTGTAGTGGGCTCTTGTTCTTGGACAAATATCTGGCCATAGGTAGAGTCAAGTCATAGGCCAACTGCAACACCGATCCAGTTTTGTCCAAAAGCTCTGAGACGCTTTGCATGGAGTATAGTGGGGACTTTGGAAATAACAGTGGCTGCTCTCTGGTTTCAATGGCTCCGTGGACCTTGAATATGGAGGTGATCTCATCAAGCATTTGTGCGTTGAGTAAATGGTTCGACGTACTGAGTTCCTTCCTTGGCTTATCGTACAAGATGTCGTTCGCCAAGTTGTAAGGCTGCGAGAACAAAGTTTCTCGTACCTGCTCCTGCCAAGATGATGACGGGTCAGCCAAACTCTTCAAAGCCTCCTTGACGATTTGATCCTGTTCCTTGACTGGCAACAGACCTGACTGAAGAAGGTCATCAGCAGACGGTCTGGAACCTGGATTATGGTTCAAAAGCTGGTGGATTATCTTTTTCTCGACGCTCTTATCGTGTGGGAAATCCTTTGGGAAGTCGATGGTTGGACGTCTCAGATCATTTATGGTGTATACCCTCTCCATACCAGTGTTCAAGCGGTAAACCATTTCAAAGAAGATCACACCCAGTGAGTACATGTCAACCTTTTCATTGTAGTTGCCTTTGCCCGTGAGGACCTCGTTGGCAACGTAAAGCATAGTACCAACCTCAGACGTCAAATCCTCAGACACCAAAGAGCCCTTGTCTGACTTCGATAATGCAGTGGCAACAGACTGATGGACATTCTTGGCAAGACCAAAGTCACCCACCTTGATATTCTTGGACTGATCAATATAGATGTTGGAAGGTTTCAAGTCTCTGTGGATAATACCCTGAGAATGGATGTGACTCAACGCCTCCAAGATTTCTCTAAAGAGTCTGAAATACTCGTCCTTTTGGGCTTGGAGTGAGCCCTCTCTTATCAAGTCAGACAACGAATGGTTCTCACAATACTCCATCTGAATAAACAATGTACTCATGGATTTGTTCTTGAACTTGACAGATGTCAACAGCTTTGGCTTTCCGTCAGAGTCGATTGACGTTTCGTCATCATCATCAGTGTTACCCTCGTCATCATCATCCTGGGAGTCAGTACCGAAAATTATCTCAGGACCATCCTGAAGTGAGTTGGAGATAAAGTCCAATGTGTGACTTCTGTTAAAGCTAGGACGATGAAGCAGTAATGATGAGTCAGTAGCATTGCCGACATCGAAGCTTGAACTCTCATCCGCATCATCGTCACTTTCATCGGAGGTAAATGGATCCTCGTTATTTTCGAAGTCGTAGTCTTCAACCCAAGCAGCATAATATCTGACAACATACTGATGGTTCAATCTAGCAAGAAGCATGACCTCGTTCAAGATTGAAGTAAGACGGTCTTCTGTATGACGAATCTTCTTGATGGCATAGAAACGACCATCCAGCTTGTTTCTGGCTTTAATGACCTCACCGAATGCACCTTTACCCAAGAAAGCACTTTCCTCAAAGTCATGTGCATATCTGGAAAGGGCAGCACCGTTACCACCGTGGTTGGTATATGAGAATCTGGTGTTGCTGTTGAAGCTTCGTCTGCCTCTGCCGGTGGAGTGAGCAGAACCACCTGTCAGAGTCGGGACTAGCGGAGCGTCAAAATCCTCACCAACAGATAGAGCACCCGGGGTCCTCACAAGCAAGTTTGGATTGGACTGATCAATGTTGGTTCTCAAGAACTTAGAGGGAAGTAGCTCCATCGGAGATGGTCTCTTTCTTGGCCTCTCGTCAAGCATACTCTTGATGAACTCTTTGATTGAGTCCTCTAGTGGTACTGCACTCAAAAATTCACGTGGCTCAGAGTATGTCTTTAAAGTAGCCTTACCAGCGGTCAACTGAACAAACAAAACACCCAAGTCCCAAACATCTGTTTTTCTCTGTGGCTCACCATTGTTCTTCAGCTCTGGAGCTGGCCACTCACTTGTTAACGTCCTCACACTCTTCATAGACTTACCATTCGGGTGCTTAGCCAGCATGTTCAGCAACCTGTAACCGTACGTGGAATGTTGCAATTTGGCGATCGAATCATCAGAGTCATTAGTGTTCGCCAACGAAACGGTGGACAGGTCGACGTGCTTGTGTATCAAACCACGTTTATGCAACTGCTCCAGTCCCTCAATCAACTGAATCATCCAAGATCTGACCGAAGGCAAATCAGCAAACTTGACGCCTCTCATCTTATCATCCAACGACCCTTGTGATGAATACTCTGTCAACAACCTTACAGTGTAGAAAGAATGGTTCTTGCCATAATTTGGAGGTTCAATGTGGTAGGCGTAAAGTGTGGATACATTCTCATGGCGAAATCTTGACATGCTCTCAAGTTCTCTCTCCAAGTCCTGGACTTCTTTCTTACCTGGAAGAGTGCCAAAAAATGAGTTTTCAAGGTTAATCTCCGTGAGTAAAAGAAGAGAATTGTCGTCAAGACTGTCGTCCTGCTGATAAACCTTGGACACAACAGAAGATGGGTCAATGTATGGTTTCACCAGAGTCTGTTTGGCAAATGAAAGTAAACCAGAAGGCTTAATGTTGTAACAGTTGACAACGGCTTTAAATCGAAGTGTGATGTTGTTGGCCAATCTTGCTGTGATCACTTTATCGAACACGAATGCCTGTGTGGAGTTAATCAATGACTGTGGTGGCTGAAGTGTTGAATCATCCTGATCTTCGAAGTCAGTAGCCGAGTCTGTTTCGTGTGGGTCCATGTTGTTTCTCTTCTCCATTTCCCTCTGAATCATCTTCTTTTGGATTTCCAGATTCTTCTTTCTCTCAGCCTCATCTTTTGCAGCTTTCTTCTTTTCCTGAGCTTCTAGCTGCTTCTTCTCGGCCTCAATCCTCAAGAGTCTCTCTTCCTCGAGAGAGTTGGTGTTCACTGAGCTCTGATACTCGTTCAACTTCTCCTTAATGTAGTCAGAGACCTCGTAAATCATCTCGCTTCCACTCAGCTCCTTGGTACGTTCCTTGATGAACTTTTCGAGCTGCTGCACTCGACTAGCAAGTATGTGTTTAGGATTCTTAATCTTGATGATTGGTGGTGACATCGGGTAAGTTGGTGTCATCTCCACATAGAGAATCAATGAGCAACAGGGTTCATCCTCATCTTCAATATCGGACTTTAAGTGGAGCTCAAACTTGGGCGATGGCTTCTTGTTCCAAGCAGATGTGGCATCGGTCTTGTCCATAAAATCGTCCATATATATAGATGCGAGCACTTCGGTCTCATTTTTCTGGACTTCGTAGTAGTCTTCCAAAGTTTTTCCGTCTAGCATTCTGTTGATCGTATTATTGTACTGTTGTGTTTCTTCTCTCTGTGTTGCGATGTAAATTGATCTTTGGTGTGTCAATCAAAGCGGGTACCGTTGTTATGGATGTCCACTTTCAATTCAAACAGGTCTGTAGGATGGTTAGTGTCGGATCTGGAGAATAATACGATTTATGAGCTTACCTTGACCCGTTCAGAATGACATCTCTCTGGTGGCGATTAGGTTGTGGTTGAAGGGCGGGAAGAGAAAGCACGGCGGCTCCTGTATAGCGATTCGGTAGTAGTGGGGAAAACAGCTGGCGTACCTCAGAGCAAGGGGCGGTACGAAGACTTGGCTCTGTGGACTCAGTCGTGTAGGGGTGCTGATAGGAGCTTTCAGGAAGTTGGTGAAGATGGGTTGTTCGCGAAGAGGCTGGGGTGGCCAGACGTCCTTCAGGCGGATATGTGTTGGGCACACGATTTGAGAACTCTAGAGTCGTCTAAGTGTGTGATCTAATCAATTGAGGGGGTCCTAGTTTTGTCTCTGTTATAAGGCTCACTTTTATTCAAAGGGTTATGCAGTTGTGCTTGCCGCGCCTCGTTATGAGTAATATCGCATCTGACTCACCTCCGCCATCTCACATGAATCCATATTTCTTGAGGTTCATTAAGAAACGCATACAGAAGTCAATAGGATCAATCATTTAAAGTTCCAACGTTATGAAGAAGGGGCCTGTAATATCATGCAGCCTGATAATTCAGCTGGCGGCTGAGCAAATGCGCTTCCGTATCGTCACCATGATCAGCATCATTAACCGCAATCTCCTCAAGGCCAACATCAGAGTCGTCCAAGCATGGCTTGAAGGCAATTGGGCTTGTAAGTTCTGGGAAGTTTCTTCTGTAGGCCCAGTAGGCCATACTCATACCCAAACAACTTCCCAAGACGACATCGACAAAGTGATGTCTGTAGTCCTCTGTTCTGGAAAGAGCAATAAGAGCAGCACCTAGAGCAGGCTGAAGGGCAATAACCTTTCTCCAAGAGCCGGTCAATGGATGCTCTGTAAGGAGTTGTCCCATCAGCCACAATGACAGGTACCCAAGGCCGGAAAACGCGGAAGAAGAGTGACCAGACGGCGTCGTCCTGAAACCATCAGCGAGTCTATCAAGGTTCTTCGTGGTGCACACGTCCTTTGCAAACACCAGGATATCACGGGGAGCATCATCACGAGGGACACATCTGGCAATGAAGTCTGGTCTGTGTCTTCCGATCCAATTTTTAAGAACATCAGTGAAGAACTCATTCACAAAGAACGAGACGAAAAGACCCAAGAGCGAGATGTAGGTGAGATAGAGCCTGTGTCTGGGGTTCCCGAGAATTGTTGAGACAACAACAATAACAATCACTGGGAAGACGAGTGAGTAGATCATATTGACCTCATTGGGAACACGCTCTTTTTCTGCAAAGGGATGGTTGATTGTAATATCACTGATAACGAACTGTCTCTGGAACGGATCAGACCAGTAATCGTTGACGAGAGTGGCCAAAAAAACCGCTGGTACAAGAATAACATCACCAATTCTCCATTTTTTGAGGTAGGGGAAAAAAGAATACCGGTCAAGACCAAAAGTTATTCTGTTGACGGCCATGGTTGGAACAATGAGGTTGGGCGTAGGCGGTGCACGTGTCTGAGAAGTCTTTGAAGCTGGCCTCAGTCTCACACTTTTTTTTCTGATGTTCGACGCCAACAGAAATCTAGCCAGCTAATTCAGCGAGGTATCAGGAGAAAGTCTCTGATGAGCTCTTGAAGGGAGCAAACACGCGAGAATAGAGACCAACGCTATAACCCCAATTCATGCTGTTGTCTGGGATCCTCCATAGTTTTCGCGAAATATGATAACTGGGGCAGCTGGCCACTAAGGTTATCAGCATCGCGCTAAATTATACAGATATGCTTTATCTCTTTATGTAAACATGCGATTTCAAATGCTGATGCTGATATATACAAATATTCGTTCCGTTGTATCATTAGTGGATCTCCAAGGAGTGAATGAACTCCTCACAATCCTTCACAAACCCTTTGAACTCCTCCTTGGACATCTTTTCATCCTTACCGACCATAATAACCTCTGTAGTTCTTCCACCAAGCGAACCACCTTCAAGCACGGTGTAAGACAATATTCTGTCGTTGAAAACCAAATCAACTTGCTTGCGATGAGTCATGTACACGTAGTCGTACCTCACAGGCTCGGTGTGGCCAGGGAGTATCACATCACAAGATTGTGGAACCTTGATGGCGGTCTTTCCTGAGAAGTCGAGCACGGCATCGTTCAAGAACTTCTTGACGCCAGGTTGGTCATCCATCCAGTTTTCCTGGGAGTTAGTGAATGGTTCAACGAGCTCTTTAGTGTCCGATCTGACAAATTTAACGTCAGTGGAATGTGCTGGTAGTGAAACAGAGGAGTTGATCTCGTTGGTGATGGCAAGAACTCTGAATGTATCCATGCGTGCCTTATTGTCTTGATCTGTTTCAACCCAGAACTCAAGTGGTGGAAAAGACATATAGTTGTTGCTTTGGTTGTATGGTGATGGAACAAGGCGGATTTGTGCGTAGTAAATGTGTGGGTCAACTGTGGAGTCTGGCTCTGAACCGTCAAAAGTGTAGAGTGGGAGTTTGTGGATACGCTCATGTGCAAATGGGATATCAGTGTTCACAACGACTTTTGGGTTTGGAGTGTTGAGTGTAGACTCTTCAAAAAGGATGTGACCAAAGGAAACAGCAGTGACGGAGTCTGTTCCGGAAGCAATTGGTTTCGTGTCGTCGCCGTAAAGCTCTTCATAAAGCTTGTCAGAGTCGAGCTTAACCGGAGCAGGAAGTCCAAGGAGGTTCCTTGGTTCCCTCAATCTCATCAGCGACTTCTTTCTGTGTATCCACGGCAGAGAGTTATCGGGATAATGCTTAAACATTTTGAACTTACTGTTCTTGGTCTCAGCATGAATATTGACTTTTGTGAACGGATTGTAATCAAGGGACCACAATATCAGTCTCTTCACTTGATCGAACTTCTTCCCCCCTAGAGAGCTCATCACAAACTCGTTGGGTAATGTCTCGCCCTCATCATTGGTCTTTGCCTCAAAAAACACACCAGTCATCTCTTGAATGTCATCCAGCAAGACTGTCTCATTAGCAGTCTCGAACAGCTCCTTAACTTTACCGAGATCAACATCCTCAGATTTAATATTCTTGAAGATCCTGTTGAGTGCCAACTCGATGTACTGAATATGTGACTCTGGTGCTCTCACGATCATCTGGAGAGAGTCAATCAGCACCAAGATCTTCACGTTGGCTCTCATCCAGTTGTCGATAATGGACTTCTGGGAAAAAAGGAAAAACATTTGCTTCTTTGTTAGGTCAAAGCTTCTCTGCGAAATGAGCTCGTCGCTTCCAACAGCTGCTGTTGAGATCTCACGTTCCCAGCACTTGACGATGATGCGACCGATGAGCTCGGACTTGTTCAGCGAGTGTGGCATGGGTATACTTGGGAATTCTACCCTTGCGTAGTTTCTAAGTTGTTGGACAGTAAACATTTTCGAAATATCTTCAGATAATTGTGTAGCCCTAATCTTGGAGAGGATCTTGTCCTGTGGCTTCAATGCATTGATGGTTTGACGGATCTGGTCTGGTGTACTGTCTGTGATGGGTACAGCGCTTAGGATTTTTGATGTTTCACGCATCTGGAGACGAAGCTCCTCGGGTGTAAGTGACAGACTGTCCAGAATACCACGTCTCTTCTTCTTCCGTTGCAGCTTACTTTGGGATGCATTCAGGATGATGAGGTTCTGCTTCTTCGGGGGCTTCTTCTTTCCCGATGGTGACTTGGTGGAGAGAACTGCTGTCTCTATTTCCAGTTGGCGCAGAGCTCTCGTCGTATGGAGAAACCGGTTGCGCCCTAGAAACATATTTTTGCTTCTTGTTGAAACTGTGAAGAAGTGGAGCTGTGGAGATCAAACGATTCCGGTCTAACAAGACACATTTTTCAAGTCCCATAAGAGGAGAGTGTGTGTACATAGAGCATGCGAAAATTGAGCCTCGAGAACCCAGAAACACCTCAATTAGGAAACTCCCTGTTTGGGCAGCCGCCCAAAATTTCCCCGAGGTGGCGAGCTGCGACGATCGAACATCGTAGCGCCTCAGTGCTTCTCACACACAAAGCCAGCCACTCTGAGCCATTAGACGCCCGCTCAGTCGCTCTCTTACGCTTCATCTTATACTTCACCAGGCTACTCACACTCTTCTGCCGCTCACCTGCCCAACCCACAGCGCCTCCTGTACATATCACACCGGTGCTTGCCCTTTCTGCTCTCACCTCCTCCCCCCAGAGTCTCTTGTAAATAACCCTTGGACTCACACTCAACAATGACTGGTACGTTCCCTGCTCCCCCATCAGATTATACGCGTCATGGCCTGTCTCGTGGCGCTTCTCCAGCTCCATGTTCCCTTCAAAGAAGATACTAACCACTCCATCAGATGAAGGCATCCACAAGTGGGACAATTCAATGTCCTCAACATCCCTGGTGGACCGACTGGGTTCAGCAAGCCTGGCCGACAGAAAGGCCACCGCTTTAGATCAAATTGACCCGGACTTGGGATCCATTATCTCCTCCCTCTCGGCAAACAGCAACGCCAACCAAAGCAAGACTTTCGCCGAGAACGCTGACGCCTACGACCGCAGAAACTCCGCTTCCTACTCTGCCTCCGATGTCGACAGCGACTTTGGTCCTTTTGGGTTCAGAAGAGGAACCCTCTCTCTCGGTGGTGGTAGCCAGAGTGGAGCACAGAACAACCAGACCTCGAGACTTCAGGGCAATGTCTTTGGTGCAGCCTCTGTGAGTGGAGGAGTTGCATCACACCATCCACCATCTGTTGGTGGGCGTTTCATGGATAAGTTCAGCAGTATTGCAGATGCCACTAAGGAGGTTGAACTTCTTGGTGGAGGTCTCGGCTCTCTTTCTATCGGTACAACCAGTGGTCGTGTTCCTTCATCCAGAAGAACCAGTTTCTTGACCGCTGAGGGTACTCCTAGACCATTCATCGAAAAGAGCTCACCAGGCTCTTTGAACGAAAGCTTGAACAACCCAATGAACCCAGTGTCCTCTAGACCCTCCATTTCTGACAAGATCGACAATTATCTGTCGAACACCGCATCTCCAACACAGCACTACAAGAATGGCTCCGTTGACCACCCAGCCTCGGGCAGTCGCACCATGTCTATCTCCTCTGATGTCAGATCCGAACACAACTCTGTCCATTCCGACTTGAACGACAAGGTCAACAGTACCAACATCTGGAACACTCAGTCTGCTGCTACTGCTCCAACTTTCACTCCAATGTTCAGTCAGCAGCAGTCCCAGCAACAGCCTCAGCCACCAATGCAGCCTGGTCAGCCTATGAGCCCTCCACCTCCTGGTGCTTACCCACAGATGTTCCCATTCGGTTTCCCGCCATTCCCATTCATGCCTATGATGCCACCACCATTTGGTCAGCAGGGTATGCCAGGACCTATGCCAGGACAGGAGAATGCTGATCCATCTTCCAAGTCCGATGCTCAAGCCACGGGTGAAAACGGTGCCAAATCCCCATCACCACCATCTGGTCCACACCATCCACAGCCACAGCAGCCACAACCGGGCTTCAATGGTAATGGCCAACCATTTGTCTACCCTCAGGCCTTCTCCCCATATGGATTTATGCCTCCACCAATGGGTGGCGATTCGCCATTGATGCCACCACCTGGCTCTAGTCCAATGGCACCACATCCATCACAACCCCAAAATGGTCCACAGTCTCAGAACTTGCCATCCTCCAACCATCACGGTCCAAGAAGAAACGGTCGCTCTCCAAAATCCGGCTCTCCGGCTAATGGCGGTGGTCGTTATAACAATGGTGGTAAGAACAAGAACAATCAGATCTACAGATCTCCGTTATTGGAGGAATTCCGTAATCCAAACAACCAGAAGCAATATTCTTTGAAGGACATCTTTGGTTCTGCTGTTGAGTTCTCTAAGGATCAGCATGGTTCCAGATTCATCCAAACCGCTTTAGGCAAGGCCTCTGACGAGGAGAAGGAAGTGATGTTCAACGAGATCCGTGACATCGCCCTTGAGTTGATGAATGATGTGTTTGGTAACTACGTTATTCAGAAGTACTTTGAGCACGGTAATGACACTCAAAAGCAGATTTTACTCTCTGAGATGAAGGGTAAGATTGAGAACTTGTCCGTCCAAATGTATGGTTGTAGAGTTGTCCAGAGAGCTATTGAGTTTGTTGGTCTCGAGGATCAGCTGTCCATTGTTGATGAGCTTAAGGACTCTGTCTTGAAGTTGATTAAGGACCAGAATGGTAACCATGTGATTCAGAAGGCCATTGAGAAGATCCCTGCTGATGATGTCGCGTTCATTTTGGACTCTGTCAGAACCCAGATTTACCACCTCTCCACTCATTCCTATGGTTGTCGTGTCATCCAAAGACTCTTGGAATTCTCCGATAAGAAGGAACAGAATTTCATACTTGAAGAGTTGAGCAAATACACTTATTTCCTCATTCAGGACCAGTATGGTAACTACGTCATCCAGCACATCATTGAGAATGGTGCCCCAGACCAGAGATCTCACATAGTTGAAGTCGTTTCCGGTAATGTTGTCGAGTTCTCCAAGCACAAGTTTGCCTCCAACGTTGTTGAAAAGTGTGTTGTCAATGGCACTGAGGAACAGGTTGTTGTTATCCTCGACCAAGTCTTGTCTGGCAATGAGGTTGACAATGATGAGATTGTTGACGATCGCTCCCCACTGGGTCTCATGATGAAGGACCAGTATGCTAACTATGTCGTTCAAAAGTTGGTTGACGTCTCTATTGGTCAGAAGAGAAGAATTCTGATCAAGAAGATCAAGCAATACCTGAAGCAAATTTCGAAGTCTTCTTATGGTAAACACTTGGCCTCCATCGAGAAACTGATCACTATTGCTGATGCCGCTGATGTCTCTGATGATGAAGACTGATTTTTTTTCATGATTATGATATATTGCAGTTGCTGTCCAATTTTGCCTTTCGTTCGTGCTTTTCTTTAATTTTTTCTCTGCTTTTTTATACCTGTGAATACTCTTGTTCTTTGATGCAGCTTAGATCATGAGCTGTGAACTTTTGATTGGTTCTCGCTGCACACTGTTTGGCACATTCAATATTTGGTTCTTATCCTATACATACACTTATGTTCCAATATAATTATCTTGTCTGACACTGACTACTACTAGCAGTAAGATCTGGTACATGACTGTAATACTGCGAACTAGCACTGATACCCTTCAAATACAATAATGCGAAACTTTTGGTGGCTGTTACTAGTGTATGTAAGATGAGACATGCTATATATCACACCAGTCTGGCTCGGCAGTCTCAAAATGCTGGCCATCAAACGAATACTTGTAAGCATGCAACCACAGCACCAACTCCTCCTTCGTGGGCTCATCGAATAATTCCTCGCCACACTCTTCACACACACCAGCTGTGCTCTTGAGTGTCATCAGCCTATCCATGTTCTCCTGGTTCAACCTTTCAAACTGCTCCGTGGTGACAACATCGGAGTTCATCAACTCGTGCCTTATTTTGGATCCTAATGGACCGTATAGTGGATCATTGACAATCGGATGGTTGAGATAGTTGAGGTGCATTCGGATCTGATGGGTTCGCCCAGTTAATGGTTTACAGAGCACAATCGATTCGTTTAGCGTCGGGTTATATCTCAATTGCGTGAACTCTGTGGTGGCTGGTTTTCGATCTCGCACACCGCACTCAAACCCGAGTTTGGTGTCAATGTTGCCCACTGGGATGTTGCATACGAGTGGTTGAGATGGGAATTGGCCCGTGACTCGAGCGAGATATTGCTTTTGGACGTCTCTATTCTTGATTTGAAGCTGGATTTCACCAGCAACCTTGGACGTCTTACCTAAAATAAGGACACCAGATGTAAGTTTGTCGAGACGGTGGCAGGGGTAGATGTTTGGGATGTCCAATTGTAATTTGAGAAGTTCTGTTAAGGTGTTATTGTAGTACCTTCCTGTCGGATGGACAGGGATGCTTGACGGCTTATTGGCTACCACAATAGAGTCTGACTCATGTATTATGGGGATAATGTCTTGATGAACGACAAGTGGTTCGTGTTTGTGCGCTGTGAGGTGCAAAACATCTTTGTTCTCAAGCTGAAGATCTATGAGATCAGGGCCAGTAATGTGTAATCCCTTTCGTACAATCTGTATTCTCTCCTTCAGAATCTCATTGTGCTATAAGAGTCGTTAGTACAAGGTTAATTGTGTCAGATCATGGACTGAAGGGCCATACGTACGTAGAAGTCCACATTCCTTGACCTGAACTCGGTCTGCAGAACGTCCAAGATGGTTCTGCCCAACCAGCGGCCCTTGACGAAGGACACGCCGGTGTGCCAGTGCGGAAGGACCTTCCTGAGCCCGTTTGTCACAACATACTGCGGCATCTCATCCATCCCACGTCTGTGCTGTTCAACAGGGGCCCAACGGAGGAGATAAAGTACCAGCGTTAACCAGAGGTTAACGCATCAAATGCGTCAGTGCGTCCCGGTGCTGTGTTACGTAATCATTGGCCTACACGAAAAACAGCAGGTAGCGGTAAGGGCACATCAGTACAACCCATGTATGAGATAACGGGGTTCATCGGAACTTTACCGGTGCTGTTCGTGCTCCTCGACGCTTATGCATACTGGTGGCACAACTAGTATGCAATGAGAATTCCACTGTCAAGGCTGTTTTGGCCCACACGCTGTAGTCTTCTCCTGCTTTGTCCGGCTTCCATCAGAGAACAAAATCGAACCACTCCAAAGTAACGTGATTTTTAGCGATGGGCGCGGTACGGACACGACTTTCTGGGGTCATGATGGAGATGTTTTATAGCTTTAAAGACCAATATTAATGATACATTGAGGATTTTAATGGCAAATCTAGCTTAATAAAGCCTTCAATATCTATTAATGTAGTTTTTGCGTCAATTTTCCGAGTAAAATGGCCCATAAAAAGCCGGAATGCAAAAGTCACACCACTTGCTGCTGGCCCTCATCTTGACCAAGGACCTCCCAGCCAGACATCACTACCACAGGCTAAATTCGGAGAGACGGCGATCGGGTCAGCCCCGATGTAGTTTGTACCCTTTTTTCCTATAAATACTTTGCATTCCCTCCTTCTCATGTCTCAGGAAACTTTGGCAATCTCCTTCCATCATCAGCTTTAACTGCTTACATCACCAACTACACACTACAACAATGTTCTCCACTCTTATCGCCAGATCCGCAGCCACCCTTGCCGGTTCCGCCAGTGCTACTCCAAGTCACATCAGAGTTACTGTTAACCCATCCACCGTTATGTCTTACCTCGGGCTCTACGCCAAGAAGGTACCAGTGATCTTCCAGTGGGGTCTCGTGGTCGGTGGTCTCCTCAGTCATCCATTCTGGCTCAAGGCTGTCGTCAACAAGGCTCACTTAAACAACCATACCACTCCACCACACTACTAAGTGTGCTTTCACGCTTGGCTCAGCTTCTGGGACTAAACTACATCATGCATTGATTGATCCCTCATGATCACGACCACTGCCTCCATAGACTTGGATTGCTTTTATGACTTGTGTTTTTTTGCTTTTAATGGCTACCTTGGGTTTCCGGTGTTTATTCAATCTACATTCAAATTTCAACAGTTACTGTAGCTCTTTTTGACTCCTTATGATATCTCAATAAACTTAACCTCCTTATCGAGAACGACCTTCTCCAATAACGGCGCATCAAGCTCGTGGTATGCAAAATATCCAGTTCCTGTGCACTCAAGTGACTTCAGTTTTTCTAACTTCCCACTCTTTACATCCTCCAAGCACTCATTTTCACTCAAATCCAGTGCCTCCAAGCAGATACCCCCTCCGAGGACAACACGATGCACTCCACCAGTAGCCACCAGTTTCTCGAGCTTTTCAAATCTAGACACATCAAGTAGCTCAATCCTGAGTCCCACAACAGACATATACTTCATCAATGGAGCAATGAACTCTAATTCGGAAAACCTTACAGATGGGTTTACCGTGTAGTTCTCTGCCTTGAACTCCACTACATCAGGAAATACACACCCTTTCACAGACACCTCGTTAGGGACGAAGACATTTTGTGGGTCAGAAAATGAATGAACCTCCAATGTTTCAATATTTGGAATAGCTGCGTTGTGTAACCTGCTCATGTAGTGGTCCTCCAATGTTACATTCGTAAGGTTTGGGGAGTGGAAATGGATATATGGTAAGTCGATGAGCATTGACATGTCTTTGAGGCAGATCTTTTTGATACTCTGGAAAAGACTCTGTGGAAAGAGATGAATATATGATGTGCAATCGGGCTCGATCGTTAATGTGGTTAGCTTCGGAAGATCGTACGTGTCCTTCATGAAGAATGGGCGAAGCACTGTTAGGGCTGTCAGATTGGGTGTATGCTCAAGAATACTGGACGTATGCTCAATTACAGCAGACTGAAGACTATGAAGTATTGAAGTGTCAATGTTGTCCGAATTTTGCAGAAAGAGCTCCTCTGCGTGCTGTCCAAAGTGCCCATCTTGAAGCGAGGCGATATTCATGTCGTACATCTTTTCAATGGTGTTAGTAGATAAGTAAAGTCTGCGCAGCCTTGGTGCATTGATATCATGAATTGATAGACCAGCATCGGAGTTAAATATCACCAAAAACTGGACCTGTGGGAGGTCAGCGTACGCAAACAGCTCCACATTAGTACTGTCGATAGTCATCACTTGCAAATTCTCAAATTTCAGATTCTTGAAGATAACCATCGAGGCCACATCGATTTCGATAGATTCTAATGATGGGCAGTTGATATCCTTCCATACATCCATGTCCTGAATGCAATGTAGCATCAACCTTTTCAGTCTAGTGTTCTCATAATCAATCGCCCGGTCAACGGAGAAGAACCGACCATGGACCTCAAGATCTATCAAGTTTGGGGCCTGGAGCTTCGTAGCGGCTGGTGTAATCCACACATTATCAAGTGTCATAAGAGTGACAAACGGAAACTTGGTCCTGGACGGATCAACGACTGTGTCCCTGAAAGAGACGCTCGTGAGGTTCTCAAATGTGAGACTTCGAACACGAGGACCGAGCTCATTTATGGAAAATGGTTGATCGGATGATATTGCTGCATGATAATGCTTCAATATTATGATATTTATGGAGAAGAAATGCTTTTGAATCTCGTTAAGCATCGTGTCTGAGAAGTTCGAGAGCGAGTGTATCTCTATGATGGACTGAAAGGTGCACCCGATAGACTTTGACGCGTCCCACCACCGATCAACATGTATTCGGTCCTGTACGTGACGGTGGAGAGGCACTTTTGAATCAGTTATCAGCCAGAAAAGGCCTTCAAAACGACGTTGAAACAGCGGTATGGCAAGCATGTTGTTGATATCCCAACTGTCCAGGTTGCGGAGAACCTGAAAGAGGATCTCATTCGGGAGCCTTGTCAGCCAGTGCATTGTCTGGATAATAAAGGGGCGTAATCTTCATCTCAATGTGTATCTCTCTCACTTTGAGAAACATTTTCACTTTATAATAGCTGGCTATCAATGCCTGTTTGGTTATGAAGCACCTTAGTGGGCCTTCACGCGTATCCACAGAGTGCCCTTACGTATTTGGTATGGGCGCGACTGGGGTTTTGGCAGGTTGAGCAATGCATATATTTGCGCAAGAGTCTAGTTTCTGCTTCTTTCACACATATTAGGACGATACAAGTTGTCTCTGTAGACGAAGGTTGTCTCTGTAGTGAAATGGTCACGATATTAGAAACAGCGAACTATTATACGCGTTCTATCATGCCCTGGAGTTCCCAACCGCAGATCAAAAGATCCTCATGTCAGGTGCCACTTGCTAAACGGTCTACACTCAAGGCAACTCCTGGGGGCTCATACATTTAGTCATTGATGAAATTTTTCGGTGTCATTAATTATTTTTTGACTCGTTATAAGAGGGAAGAACCTCATCCGGCTCCGTCTGCGGAGCACGACCAACAACCACACAACTGTGTGGCAGCTTTACCTTGACCGAGCTGGCCCATACATCAGCGCTTGATCCAATTTTGATAACAAGCTCCATCCAGTGATTGTGATCAATGGTACAAGTTTGAAAGGTTGGGACAAGATCTGGCAAAACAACATCCTCAAACAACCCGGAAATATCAAGACCATACTTCATTGAATAAGTACCCAACATCCAGCTTAGCGGGACTTCCTCAATAAGCACCATGTCTGCCAGGTCAAATTTTTGTGGTTTTGAGTCAGCAGCAAGCTCCACACTGCTCTTTGATTTCTCCTTGATTCCATCTGTGTAAAAGATCGTCCTAGTATCAAGTTTCAGGGAGTATTTCTTGATATACAAAACACCCATACCATTTGAGTTCGTGACACTCTCCTTCTTTTCATTGCCATCACTCTGGAATGTGTATGGCGACGTATCACTCAACACTAACACGTAAGGCTTGATCCGTTGTCCTGGAAAGACAAACCTCGATCTGAAGAACGCAAGACGGAAATGAATGTCAAACTTCTCAGAGCTTGACTTGAAAAGCAGCTTAACTGGGTTAACTGGTGATCCATCAGCTCTTTTCGAGACTTTGAGCATGTCAGACACCACCATAACGCGATCCTCATGTGGGAAGGGGTCTGGTGGAGGGATGCTTAATCGCAGTGGGAACGTCTTGCGGATGTTTGTGGTGAATTTGGAAGAACGACGCATAGTCACCTTGATAAAATAGCTAACTTCGGCTTTGTTGCTATTTAGTTGGGTCCTCTTGATAAATGTTGGTGGAAGAATCGAATTCTGTGCATGCTTCTCAGGTTTGCCTTCCTTATTGTGCTTCATCGTAACGGCGAAGTCTTGCTCACGAGAAGAAGTATTGAAATGGGAGCTAAGACGTGAGTTGGTATCTCCACAATGAGCTGTAAAGGGAAGCTTGAATCGGAACTGGGATTCGAGTGTCTTTCCCTCTGGTAATGTGTAAGATTTGCTTGTCATGGCACCATCCATGGCGTAAGGTGGAAATATTGTGCACACATCGTACACCAGGTCATGGTCCTCCTCGTGTACGACCGTTGACTGACCCAATTGCTGGGTATACCTCGTCGACGCAAGCCCAATTAGCTTGACTTGGACGTTGGTTACACTCAGGCTCGACAGAATGTCAATTTTGACAGTACCGTGGATGTTGTCTCCTGCATGGAAGACCTTCCACGGATGCAAATCGAGATTGATATTAGCGGACATAAAGAATAGCTGGCCTCGCCTTCTGAGATTAGGAATGAAATTTAGGCTGCCTTAAGCCCCAAAACGAAAGAGTTGTACAATCATTGAATCTCATCTTATTATCGCAAACCCCGCATCTCGCGCAAGCATACAATAGGCTTAAGTCAAATCTTAGTCAGCATCACACTTTAAGCTGAGTAAGAGCCTTATAGTACTCATTCAGGTCTTAGAGAAGTTATAGGTAATCAAGAATGCATAGTTATGCAGGGCAGGGCGGTTTTAGTGGGATGCCAAATATAGTGGACCTTGACCCTGTTGGAAGAGAGAGCAATCATTGGCTCGGCTGACACGGAGAGACCCCTGAAACGTGGAGGTATTTAATCGAGATGGCCCAATTCCGAGAGGCTGAGAGTGGACTTTTTACATGTATACTAGGATTATGGCGAATCCAGCTCCACTTGTGTCCCCTTTACAGCAGTTATTCCTGCACTTCGCTCCCTAGATGGAATCTTATCAGGCCATGCCCAGGATGCCCAACATGCCTTGCATGCCCGCCCCACATTTTCTGCCTGTGCCCCTACCGTTCCTGTCTAGACTTTTCTCGATCCTGCCTAAAATTTCCACAAGGTTCTGCCTAGTTCGCGCAAAACCTAGAAAGCTCTAGAAAGTTTCAGCCGAGCAGGCCCACACAAAAGTCTCGCAACTATAAAATTGCCGGCACGCACCATCTACACCCAAACTCTCCATTCCCTGAATCTGCTCAATACAGACACACATCACACTAAGCACAATTGACTATGGAGAATACAGAATTCACGGACCGTGCCCTCGCCATCATCACACAAGCACAGAAGCTTGCCGAGGAGCATGCACATCCACAACTTCTTCCAATCCACCTACTTGCAGCATTCTGCACCAAACCAGAGGATGGTTCTGTCAATTACCTCCAGACACTCTTGGAAAAGGGTCGTTTTGATTATCAACTCTTCGAACGCACAGTGAACAAATACCTTGTTAGAACGCCTTCCCAGAACCCAGCACCATCCCAAGTGACACCATCATACTCCACTGGAGAGATCCTCAAGAAGTCCCAGAAATTCAAGTTGCAGCAAAAGGACAGCTTTGTGGGACAAGATCACATTCTCCTTGCATTGATTGAAGACTCATCCATCAAGCCAATTCTTACAGAAGCCTCTGTCACTCAGGAGGGACTCAAACAGCAGATTCTTCAACTCAGAGGTAACCAGAGAATTGACTCCAGAAGTGCTGATACCAATCAAGAGCTCGAGTACCTCACCAAATATGCCATTGACATGACTGAGCAAGCTAGACAAGGTAAGCTCGACCCGGTCATTGGTAGAGAAGAGGAAATCAGATCCACTATCAGAGTTCTCGCCAGAAGAATCAAGTCCAACCCATGTCTTATTGGTGAACCTGGTATTGGTAAGACTGCCATCATCGAGGGTGTTGCTCAGAGAATCTTGGACAATGATGTTCCTAGCATCTTGCAGGGATGTCGTTTGTTCTCTCTCGATCTTGCAGCATTGACCGCTGGTGCTAAGTATAAGGGTGACTTTGAAGAGAGACTTAAGGGCGTCCTGAAGGAGATTGAACAGTCCAAGCAGCTCATCATTTTGTTTATCGATGAGATTCACATGTTGATGGGCAACGGTAAGGATGATGCAGCCAACATCCTGAAGCCAGCCTTGTCCAGGGGTAACTTGAAGGTTATCGGTGCTACTACCAACAACGAGTATAGATCCATTGTGGAGAAGGATGGTGCCTTTGAGAGACGTTTCCAGAAGATTGACGTCAAGGAACCAACCATCAGAGAGACAGTGGCCATCCTGAGAGGTCTTCAGCCAAAGTACGAGATTCACCATGGTGTCAGAATCTTGGACTCTGCATTGGTATCTGCTGCTCAGCTGGCTAAACGCTACTTGCCATACAGAAGATTACCAGATTCTGCCTTGGATTTGGTTGATATCTCATGTGCTGGTGTCGCTGTTGCTCGTGATTCGAAGCCAGAGGAGTTGGACCACAAAGAACGTCAACTCCAGCTTGTCCAGGTTGAGATCAAGGCCTTGGAGAGAGACCAGGATGCTGATCCTGCCACCAAGGAAAGATTGAACCAGGCCAGACAAAGAGAACAGAACTTGGAGGAAGAATTGGCTCCTTTGAGAGAGAAGTACAACCAGGAGAGAGCTGGTCATGAGGAATTGACAGCCGCCAAGAGAAGATTGGATGAGTTGGAGACCAAGGCCAGTGATGCTGAGCGTCGTTACGACAATGACACAGCCGCTGATTTGAGATTCTATGCCATTCCAGAACTCAAGTTAAGAATTGCCGAATTGGAGAAGCAGGTTGCTGAAGAGGAGGCAATGGCCGGTTCCCAGTCCCTCATCCAGAACGTTGTTGATACCGACACCATCGCTGAGACCGCTGCCAGATTGACAGGCATCCCAGTGAACAAGTTGACTGAGTCTGAGAACGCTAAGCTGATCCACATGGAAAGAGATTTATCTCAGGCCGTTGTTGGTCAGGGTGCTGCTGTTAAGGCAGTTTCCAACGCCATCAGATTGTCAAGATCTGGTCTGGCCAACCCAAGGCAGCCAGCTTCATTCTTGTTTCTTGGTCTTTCCGGTTCCGGTAAGACCGAGTTGGCTAAGAAGCTTGCTGAGTTCTTGTTCAATGATGACAACGCCATGATCAGAATTGACTGTTCCGAGCTTATGGAAAAGCACTCTGTTTCTAAGTTGCTTGGTACCACGGCTGGTTACATTGGTTACGAAGAGGGTGGTCTTTTGACAAATCAGCTTGCCAGAAAGCCATACTCGGTTATCTTGTTCGACGAAGTTGAGAAGGCCGCCCCTGAAGTCTTGACTGTATTGTTGCAGTTACTTGATGACGGTAGAATTACTTCCGGTCAGGGAAAGGTTGTTGACGCCTCGAACTCGGTCGTGATCATGACTTCCAACTTGGGTTCCCAGTACATCTTGTCCCAGCCAAACTCCAAGATATCAGATGCTACAAGGGAATTGGTGATGTCTACCGTTCGTTCTCATTTCAGACCAGAGTTCATCAACAGAATTTCGTCCATCGTGGTGTTCAACAAACTTTCGAGAAAGGCTATTCACAAGATTGTGTCTATTCGTATTAAGGAGATTGAGGACCGTTTCGAGGCCAACGATAAGCACTTCAAGCTTAACTTGACTGAGGAAGCAATTGACTTCTTGGCTAAGAATGGATACACTGAAGACTTGGGTGCCAGACCATTGAACCACTTGATCGAAAGAGAGATTTTGAACAGAATGGCTGTGTTGGTTCTCAAGGGTCAGATTAAAGATAAGGAGACTGTCAACATCATTTTGAAGGGTGACCGCTTGGAGGTCTTGCCTAACCATGAGGGTAATGTCAATGAGGATATGGACGTTGACGTGGAAGCATGGTCTGACGTTGAGGATGACGATATTGAAGATGATGTTCCTGGTGATTCACTTGACTGAGCAGTTTAATGATTGGTTTTGGGTAATAATTACGGATGATAATAACTACGTTTTGATTTAAATTCATCGACTGGTAGAATAGATTAGCGACGTAGCATTGGCTGAAGGGTGGTGGACATTTTAATGAGGCTGCTTACTGGTTAGCTTCCGTCAAGGCTCTTCAAAAGCGTCCAGTACCACGTGGTAAATCTCTGATATCATAGTGAAAGCAGTTGAGAGCATGGCCAGCCATGTCTGCCAATCTGGTGGTGTCAGCAATTATAAATTATGTGCATTGCACCTCACCGACACCCGAATACCCTTGTCCAACCTGATGTCGTATATATACATTTAGGGACTCCTATATAGTTCTGGAAGCTTCTTCATGTCATCATATCCTTCAGAAATATCCTGAATCAAATTTATTGTCGTTGTTCACTTTTAAGAAATTCTTTAGTTATAGGAGCTTTTTAGCTTTGAGTTTCGCAAGCCTATTCCATTTTTGGAGACTTCTACTTTTGATATACGATAAACTTTTGATTTTTGAAATACCTAAACACATAAAAAAACTTCCCAAGATTTTATAAATTTCAATCATTTTTTCCAGATTAATAGGAAGCATTTAAACTTAGTTATAAAGTAATCTAAAGATACCTTTAGCAAAAAAGGTGTCCGGGTGTTTATAAGTCATATGCTCAATCACGTGCAACAACGGAAGTTGGGCAAGCCATCCAGAGCACAGCGAGAAACCCAATTACTCCATAATATCCTGAGTTTCATATCACGAGTGGATATGATCTTGTTGTGTAAGTAGCAAGTTTTATTGAGGAGAGAGCAGGTCACAAAGACCAACGATAGTGGGCTGAAGACTGAAGGACATATGTATAATATCGAGTTACCCGAAGAGTCTTATTCTACTAGTGATTGACACACTACGACCGAATTTATTGAAGTTAAAGTTCGATACCGTTATTAGCACACTCTGATTTGAAAAACTGGGCTACCTTGTCATCAACAGCCACCCTCAATGCTGTCTGGCCATTAGAATCCTCGATGCTTGGATCAGCACCGCTTTTCACTAATAAAGCACCGATGTCACCAAAACCTTCAGCGAGGGCATGATGCAGTGGTGTCCATCCCATAGAATCCTTGACATTTAACGGGGCTTTCTGCTCTTCAACCAAGTATTTCACAATACCTACGGCACCGACAGAGACGGCACGGTGCAAAGCTTGCTGGCCCTTATTGTCCTTGGCTCTAACACTAGCACCCTTCTTCACCAACACCTTGATGACATCAAGATGCTTCTTAGCTGTTGCAAGGTGTACCGGTGTAAGTCCTGTGTTCGTCGGGAGATTTACATCAGGCTCTGGATCATGTTCGAGTAGTAGCTCAACAATATCAATGTTCCCTATGGCTGATGCGATGTGGAGCGCTGTCCATCCTGAGTCGTCAGTGAAGTCGTCAATGTCAAATGTTATCTTTTTAGCTCCCTCTTTGGTGAACTTGTTAGGATTGAGAAGAATGGAAACGATCTCGATATGGGAAAAAGAGACAGCCCAATGGAGAGGGATGCGGCCATCAAGGTCCTTCTGAAGCACCGCATTAGGCGTTTCGCCGACGAGGCCCTTCACTATAAGTACCTGACCATCACGGGCTGCTTCATGAAGTGGGAATGAGTTATTTTCTGCCATTTCGTTGCTTGTGTACCTTAGCAATTGACGGTGGCAAGGCCAAATTGCATGTGGGGTGTCACCTTCCTTATTGTTCTCGAATACCGAGGTATCACTACCCTCGGAAATGGGACTGGTTTCAACCGGGCAAATTGAACGCGCCACCCATCATATCCACTGTCACTGAGCTAGGCGTGTCTTCCACATACCAGTCTATCTCCCCAGCGACAATGAACAACATGAACAGGGAATGGCAAAAGTATGCCCGTGAAATTCAGAACAGGGCGCGCAAGGTGCAATACACCGGAGGCGCTGGTGGTCCAAAGGGCCCAGCAGGTCTTTTCACTGGTATCGGTGGATTGATTCTCCTCGGTGGTGGTGCCATGCTGCTGAACTCCTCCTTGTTCAACGTCGATGGTGGTCACAGAGCCATCGTCTACTCACGTGTTGGCGGTGTCCAGAGCCAGATCTACAACGAAGGTACCCACTTTGCCATTCCATGGTTGCAGACCCCAATCATTTACGATGTTAGGGCGAAACCAAGAAACGTTGCCTCTTTGACTGGTACCAAGGATTTGCAGATGGTTAACATCACTTGTCGTGTCTTGTCTAGACCTGAGGTATCTGCCTTGCCAAACATCTACAGAACATTAGGTGTGGACTACGACGAACGTGTCTTGCCGTCCATCGTCAACGAAGTGTTGAAGTCCGTTGTTGCTCAATTCAACGCTTCCCAGCTTATCACACAGAGAGAACGTGTTTCTAGACTCATCAGAGAGAACTTGGTTAGAAGAGCTTCCAAATTTAACATTTTGCTCGATGATGTTTCCATCACATACATGACTTTCTCACCAGAGTTCACAATGGCCGTTGAGGCCAAGCAGATTGCTCAACAAGAGGCCCAGAGAGCCGCATTCATTGTTGATAAGGCCAGACAAGAGAAGCAAGGTACTATTGTCAAAGCTCAGGGTGAGGCCAAGTCTGCTGAGTTGATTGGTGAGGCTATCAAGAAGTCCAAGGACTACGTCGAGTTGAAGAGATTGGATACGGCTAGAGAGATTGCTCAGATCTTGTCAAACTCTCCAAACAGAATCATTTTGGATAACGAGGCTTTGTTGTTGAACACTGTCTCTGACGCTCGTACTAAGAAGTGATCACTGCATCTTAACACATTTGTCCCCTGAAAGTGTAACCGCTTTTCGGATTCTTGCACATAGTCTATTTATGAACCACACATTTCACGATTCCTTGAATGTAACTTGGGCTACGAAAATGAGTTATCAACAATTCATTTGTTCATTTTGCAACAGCCTGCTGTAGGTATCTATTGAGTATCCCACTTCTCGCCACGCGACGAAGAAACGTCATGGGTCTCCAATTGGGCAAAGTCTGTCACAATGGGGGTATTTTTCTTGCTTGTGAAATGGCTAATGACACATGAAAAGATAGAAGAAATCAAAACGTGTGTAAAATGACAACGGGAAGGTCGATCACTTGTTAGTGGTGTTCTCGAAGTTGAGCTTAGTGGCCTTGGTGCTGTTAAAAGTTGTTAGTAGCCACTTTCTTTTGAAGGGGCGAAGAATAAGAAGGTTACGTACTTAGCGAAAAATCTGTTCTTATGAGCGTTCAACTTCTGGGAACATGGTGAAAGCATGTTGTCAGTTGGAGAAGCGATGTTACCCATGCCTCCGATGGCACCCTGGGCACCACCGAACTGACGCTGGAACATCTTCTTTTGGAGGCCCTGGGCTGGCTGTCTGTGGAGTGGCTGAAATTCTGACATGTTTGTGTGAATCAGATGTAGTACTTGTGAGGTTAAAGATACTGAAGAGTCTCAAGTGGTGAACGAACTGTGTCTGTCACAGATTTTTGCTGTCTTGAATCCTTGTTTACCTTTCGCCTAAAAGGGTAATGTAATTAAAATGGTAGGGCCACATATAGTGTGAATCAACTTGGAGGGTATCAAAGGGGAAATTCGATGGATAAGCGAAAGTTTTGGTCTTTACTGATAATTAAGATGATTTAAAAGAATTGGGTGTGTTTATAAAGAGAGATAGAACTGGAAACGAAGGTTGTGTGCCAGTTTCGCTTGTGAGAGGAGCAGAGAGGCGGGGCCAAGTGGAGAGGCTTTGCTCGGTTGCGCGCGCACACCGTTGCTGCCAACTAGAGGGATCCTCAAAGGAGGAAGGAAGAAGAATCATCGAACAGCTCAGGAGAGACAAACAAGCCTGTTTGATATAAATGAGAACCCCTATGGGATGTTTCCGAACCGAAATGAACACTGAAAAGCTTCTGCTTTGTCGGAGTCCAGAGCATTGACACTGCGTCCTCTGTCATCGCGAAAGTGTCAGCGACTGCGCGTTGAAGTTCTGTCGCGTCACAAATTTGAGTTTCAGCTCCATGAACCATAACTTTTAAGCTGCCCCAATCAGTGTCGATAACTCGTTTCCTACCCCCTTTGATACTGTGTTAATCAACAGTTACTTCAAAATGGGCTTCAAAGACAAGATAAACCAGATCTTGTACGCGTTCTCCACGGAGGACCGTTACGCAGAATATGACACGCACAACCACCACATTAGAACTGCTGCACAGGCCGCTTCCCAGGGAAGAGCTGACGGTATTCAGCTCAATGATGCTGCTGGCTTTACAGACGATGAGACCTCAACCCCAGGTGCAGTCAACTCCACCGAGGGTGTTAGTGAAACTATCCTTGCTTGGAGACATATTGAGACATGGACATCGGAGAACCATCCGGACTTGAATGCTACCCTCTCAGACCCATGTACGAGGGCCGACATCGCAAATGCGGAGAGAGACTTGGGTGTCGAATTCCCTGCCCCATTGAGAGCCTCGTTCAGAATCCACGATGGACAAGAGGACCTCGAGTCCTTGACCGGAAGTGGCGGCTTGGTGTTTGGTTTGCCACTAATGAGTCTCGCTGAGGTTGTTGAGATGACCAAGACATGGAGAGTTGTCACAGAGAAGATGAACATTGACAAGCAGATCAAGGATAACGAGGCTGCTAGACAAAAGCTCATTTCCCCAGTGGGATCCTCTGCTGAGGTGAACCAGTCAACCGCATCTCTGGTCGAGACTAAGCCAGGATTCAACAAGGTTGCTTCTAACGACAGTACTGTCGACCCAGATCTTGAGAGAAAGATCTCTACATCTCATTCCAAGAAGTTCAAGTCCCACATCCCAAAGCAGCAGTCTTTCCCACCAGGTTACATCCAACCGGTTTACGCCAACGATTCATGGATTCCCCTTCTCACAGACTACGCCGGTAACCACATTGGTGTTGATTTGGCACCGGGCCCAAAGGGTAAGTACGGTCAGGTCATCATCTTCGGAAGAGAGTTTGACACCAAGTTCCTCCTTGCCTCAAGTTGGGGTGACTTCCTTCTTTCATTTGTGAAGGATTTGGAAGAAGGGAACTACATTCTTGATGATGGTGGAAGAGAGGAGGATATGTTTGCAGGTGAGGGCGAGCTTTTGTTCTACGACAAGAAGTCACAGAGAGAGCTGCCGTACTTGAGAGTTCTCACACAGAGAGTATTCGAGAAGTACAAGGAGTACCTTCCGAAGAGACCACAGCCACAGCATAAGCCATCCACCACTGCTTCTTCAGCAACCGTTGTTCCATCGACAACAACGGACAATAAGCAGACAGAGACTAAAAAAGCTGACAGAGTCATCTCTCAGGATATCACTGCCACCAAGGACAACAAAGAGAACGAACCAGCTAAGGCCGAGGTCTCTCTCATTGATGACACCGACGATACCACTGCTGCTGATAAGTCTCAGGACATTACCGATAAGGTTGCAAGCGATTTCAAGGATGTCACCATCTAATGGTGGATCGCAGAGATCACAAACCTCACACACACTTATACCAATGCACTATGTTATTTACGTTTCTGTTGCTCTCAACGCGACATGTACTACTGTTTTGATGCACGTTCGGGTTCTCGATGTTTTTGATAGTTACTTGTCAGGACACTAATGTAGTCTACAATCATCGTCTTAAGCAATGACCTAATGTAGAAAAGAGCCATATAGGAAAGTGTCATGAGGTTACCTTATCAATCCTCCACTTTTAGTTATCCCCTCACAGAGCTCAATCAAATCACTCTTCAATACTCCATTCTCCTGTGAATCTTGAAGAATACTATCTTGTGTACTCCAAAGCTCGTAGAATCTCACAGTCTCATCGTTTGCACCAACACAAATGGAGCTGGAATCCGGAGAGAGTGCAGCTGCAAGAATACGGATGTGGGCCAGCGATTCGACCTGTACCAACTTTTCCATTCTAGGGTATGAGTAGACGGCAATCACAATTGGCTCCACTATGTCACCAAATCCGAAAGTGGCAACGATTTGTCGCTTTCGCTTTGACCAGATCAACTGTGTGACCTGACCTTTGGTGTGGATAGCGTCCAACAACGTTCCGGTTTTGGCATGCCAGAAGCGTATCGCCCTGTCCTTAGAACCACCTCCTGTGGCCAAAAGTGACCTCGACCAAGGACAGTATGCAATGGCTTTAACAGCTGCTTGATGTTTCAAGTGAAATTTCAGCCGCGGGTTAAGCTTATCAGTGACATCCCAGATAGCACACACATTGTCGTTTCCCCCGACTGAGATCTGGCTCCCGTCATGAGATACAGCGATTCCACAGACCTGTTGACTAACGCACGAGAATCTGTTAACAAGAATAAGCGTTCCTTCAGAAGTGACCTCAAAATATAATACATAACCGTTCTCATCACCAGCAAAGAATTTGGAGTCGTCGCCTGGAACCCATGCAATGCAACAAATACCGACACCAGGCGTGTTATCAAAGCTTCCTAATGCCATCAACTGCTGTTGTGAATACAAAGAGATTGTTCCGCCTTTAGTGGCAACCAGAAGATAATCACCATCTGAAAAGGATACTGTGGATATCTCATAGTCATCTGAGACGCTCAATAGCACAGCTCCATCACATTCTGACCAGATGTACACCTGTGATGCCAATCCAACAGCCACCAAATTGGTCCTCGAGGACCAAGAGATCAAGTTTGAGTAGAAATCATTACGTAAGGTTGGTGCATCAAGTACTCGGACTGGTGCTGTTGTCGCCAGCTTTCGTTTCTTTCTTTGATGGGATGTCATAGTGGCAATGTCTGTCATCATGCCGTGCGAAGTCCTCTGGCCGGATGAGATAGAAGATGTTTCGTCGGGATAGGCCACAGGGAAGATTGGTGTACGCGGTGTTTGCGGTGAGTGACTATGATCTGACAAGCGTCGCGAGGAAAGGCTGTGTGCTCTGCTTGCAGTGCTTATCGAGGAGTCTGATCTTGCAGCTCTGAAGTGCGGTGATGGTGGAGATGGAGGAGTTACCGCTGTGGTAGCCGCCGGGGCAAAACTGTAGACGCGTCCCGGTGAGAACTCGAGTGCATCTCGCATGGCCCCCAAGTGGCGGTCTGAATGATCTGGTGTCGATGGTCGTGAGGCGGCGGCAGTTGTTGGGTTTCGTGGTGTGCTGAAGACTCTGACGCCCTCGTGCAGCGTTGTTCCGTTCAAGTTCAAGAGTGTGGTGTCGACGGAGGCCAGCGGGGCAATGGGAGACGTCTGTGAGTGGAACGCCCAGGAGGACAGACTCAGTGGGATGAAACGGTCCATGATGCGCTCGCTGGCGTCTCGGTGGTGACGGGTGAAGAAGCCATTGAGCATGGCGGGAGCTGGAGAAGAGAGATGGCGATAGTGAGATCTGGGGAAATACGAGATATGAAAAATGGTGTATGGATGTGTGGGGATTAAGTGAATGTGCAAATCGTGTTATAGCAAAATTGGATAGTTAGCGCGATAGGTTATGGTTAGCAGGAAAGCTTTCTTGAATTACTGCGATTAGATAATAGGTTGTAAAGGCTAAAACATCTTGTTAAGATAGTGGGTCTTCCGGAGAGCTCGCCACAAAGCTACATATCGCGATTCCGCTTACATCCGGTAGTATGTACTCTCAGTAGTATAACCGCAAGCTTCAGCCTGACCCAGCGACGACTGGCTCCATGAGAAGCACTTGATTTCAATGAATCCATCCAAACTACGAAGAAGTGTTAGTTTTGGATATCATTTCCTCATGGAAATACCCAACGCACTATTTCATCGACATCCGCTTTATTAGTAATTTGTCGGTTTTCGCGCCAATTGGCGCAGATAATTACCGTGTTGGGCGATATTTGCGCAAAATCGCGAAGCTCATCCCGTCATTTCGCGCCGGACCTCATCCCGAAATTTTTTTGTTCTTCAAAGCTCTGGAAGTCTATTAACGTGGGTCGATAACGAAGGGCTTTAACAACTGTCGCCTCCTAGTGGATATAAAGGAACACTTTCCCAACCATATGGAACGCAGAAGTTTTTCAGAAGAAGCCGAACACAAGAGACCAAAACTCGACGAAACAATGTCAGATAACGTCACAGAGAAAAAAGAAGATTTCTTCCAGCCAGTTGGCCATGCTGCTGAGGAAGTTGGCAAGGAGAGTGCTGCAGAGTTCAACGATGAAGGAATGAGAAATACAGGTGCTGCTGATGTCGAGGGCCACCCGGTGCAGGAAATTCAGTCCTTATGTATGAACTGTCACGAGGATGGCGTCACGAGACTTTTGCTGACCAAGATTCCATACTTCAACGAAGTCATTCTCATGTCCTTCGAGTGTCCACACTGTGGTTTCAAGAACTCCGAACTGCAACCAGCTGGTACCATCCAACAGAAGGGTTCCAAGTACATCCTCAAGCTCGAGTCCAAGGAGGACTTCAACAGACAGGTGGTAAAGCAGGAGACCGCAACATGTAAGTTCAAGGAGCTTGACATTGAAATCCCACCAAAGAGAGGCCAGTTGACAACAGTGGAAGGTCTTCTTCAGGAGATGATTGCGGATCTTGAGAGCGATCAGCCTGCCAGACTCGAAGCCAACAAGGAGGTCCATGACAAGATCCAGGAGTTCATCGACAAGGTCAAGAGCACCATCAATGGCGACGAGGACAAGTTGCCACTCACATTCGAGATTGACGACCCAGCTGGTAACTCTTGGATCGAATACGTTCCAAACGAGCCTGCTCACAAGTGGTCTTCCATTGAATACATCAGATCCGATGAGCAGAACGTTCAGATCGGTCTCATCACTCCAGACCAGCTCGAGGAAATTAAAAAGGAGAGAGCCGAGAGAGTTGCCGGTAAGGATAGAAACCCAACTGTCACAGGTTTCATCTCTGACCAGACCGATATCGAGAACTTTGAGAACGAGGTTCAAAAATTTGCAGCCACTTGTCCTACGTGTTACGCCCCATGTGAGACACATATGAAGGTTGTCAACATTCCACATTTCAAGGATGTCATTATTATGAACACACTTTGTGATCACTGTGGCTACAAGTCCAACGAGGTCAAGACCGGTGGTGCTATTCCAGAAAAGGGTCGCCGTATTGCCCTTTACGTTGATGATGCTGAGGATTTGAAGAGAGACATTTTGAAGTCTGAGACATGTGGTTTGACCATCCCAGAGCTGAACCTCGACTTGACTCCAGGTACCCTTGGTGGTCGTTTCACCACCATTGAGGGTCTTTTGACCCAGGTCCGTGAGGAGTTGCACAGTAAGGTGTTCACTCAAACGTCGGACTCCATGGATGACGCCTCCAAGCACAGATGGGTTTCTTTCTTCGAGAACCTAGACAACGCTATCGCTGGTAACGTCAAGTTTACCGTCAAGATGCAGGATCCTTTGGCGGGCTCTTATATTCAGAACGTTTATGCCCCTGACGCTGATCCAAACATGACCATTGAGGACTACGAGAGAACTTTCGATGAGAACGAGTCTCTCGGTCTTAACGATATCGAGGTTTAAAATCTCAACTAATGTCACGCTCTAATGCATGTTTTTAACGTAAATTCCCAAACCTTTTCGTCGCTCAGCTAGGATAACTGCCAGCTCTTAGCTATCTCGATGACAATTCTGTCTTGTCAAATGTCAGTAGCGGGATACGGATGAACAAAAAACGTTCTTAGAGTATGCCCGATCTGTCAAGTGTAAGCTGCTGATTCGAGGGGTAATACTAGCGTATCCGTCAACGAGTGAAGGCTGAAGAATAGTCAAACACCCTTTTCTGGCCTGTTCTTACAGCATAGATTCAGCTAGTCTGCTACATAAATCTGCTTTTCTTGAAGTCAAGTAACCATTATCAGTATTTTAACCAAAGATGTCCGAAGACTCTCTTCAAGTCTTTCCTAGCGCAACTCCCCCTCCGGGGGCGAGTATCTAATGAGTACGACTTCTTGACAGAGCATCTTCCACTTCTGGGCCAACCAATTCTGGCCAATCATCCTGTCTTGCTCTTAGGCTCAGATGGGAATTACATGTTCAACGCTAATGATTATAGGCGAGAAATTAGAGGCAATACCCATGTACTAGTATCGATCTGTGAGATACACTTTCGTGTGGTGAGAACAGTAGACTTTGCCAGCCTTTTGAGTCTTGCAGTATGCGTTCCAGTCCATTCACATGGGCTGCCCCTTGATTACGTGATGACCATATAGCTTCGTGAACTTTGTAGTGAATCGTGAATCGATGCATGCTTATAGACAATATGGCACCACATCGCTGTATATATGAATTTACGACGGAACACCATCGTACTCACTTTCTGCGTACTCATTTACCAACTTCTTCCAGTATTTCCTATTGTCATGAATCGGTACCCTTCTCAACCTCAAAGCCATTATTCCTAAAAGGAGAACACCGCAGAAAACAGCAGATGGGGTAAGCATCTCCACAAAATTCCTATGTGATGAAACTTTCTTATAGGGACAGTTGGCATAAGCACCTCCTGTGACCCAGCAGTCTGGGATAGCAATAGAGTTCATGTCAATCCATACATCTGTAGCATTGAGATTAGCATTGGACAGTAGGTCATTTAATGCCTTCTGTTCCAATGCCGACTTTGGAACTGAGAAAATATATGTGGCATTCTTAGCCATGGAGGAGGCATCTGATACATATCGTGACTTTGGAATGTCTGCACAAGCGTCTTCTGCATGGAAGTAGGAGAACTTATCAACCGTAACGGCCCATCTGAACGGTGTAGAGTTATTGAGACGGCATGCAACATGTTTATCAGCATAGCAGTTAGAGACTTGCCATTTCTTCTCAGAGACGGAAAGTGAGCCACAGCTGAAGGCGGACTGAGAAGTGTCGTCACTATCAGTGGATATACGACGAGCTTCATACTGCGAAAGTGGCTGTGATGGCGCCCAAGACCAGAGTGATTCGTTCATGAAGCCACCGATGAGAGTGGTAAAATCATCGGATGTGCTGTTTATTACCGGAGAGTATCCCCATGCGATTGCTTCTGAGAATAACGAGGTGGTGAAGGTGTCTGAGCCGGACCCAAAATCTAATCTCCAGGATTCAAGAGCCCGCTCTGTTGAATTCGATGGTGATGATGCGTTAGCTGTGGTCACAGTATTCTCGAGGAAAGTGGAGTTGAAAACAGTACTAACGTCCCATGATTTCTGATATGTGGTATTGGATGGCATGTTTGCATCTGAAGAAGCAGCAAGAAGACGCCTCTTCTCGCTGAAAAGGAAATGAGAAGTTGTAGGCCAGCCTGTGGATGATGTTTGAGAGAGTGCGTTGTAAGTGATACCATTCGAGCGATCATTGTTCAAGCCATCTGGTGTGTATATCTTGGCATCAAAGTAGTTCAGTAGAACACTTGATAGTGTATCGTTGGATGTGCCGATTTGTGCGGATTCAACGTCCGAAGATGTGTCTGAGATGCTGAGGATGTTAAACAACAGGATGATGAGATTAGCACTGAGATTGGTATCTGTGTCTGTCAGGTAGCTGTGTACAGTCTCGGCAAGGTCGGTGAGTCGAAGTGAGGACTGGCACTTGATCTCGCGGCCGTCTTTGGATTTGAAGGTTTGAGTGGCATTTAAGGAGTATGAAGAGTTGAGAGGGTATGGGCATAACTGGAACTTTCGAAGTTGTTCGTGCCAGTACAGGTCCACTGCAAGCACCTGAACTCCGGTATCCAGAAGATCCCGAATATCACTGAGAGCACTACTTACGTATCCTTCTCTATCGAATACAGTCATGGAAAGCCCCACACCCATGAGTGAGAGTTGGTCAATGGTCACATTAGCTGAGACATCTCGTTGAGAACGGATAGCGATGACGCGTTCGGAGCTCGGTACAGCCCATGATGATGTGGATAGGGCCCTGGGTAGGGCGCTGATAATCAATAGCAACGTGAAGTAGATGGGAAACATGTATGATTTCTTGAGTAAGATGCCGTGCGTTAGATGTTTTGATCTAAATGTGACATCCCCAAATCAGTGCTGCCATATGGCTATCACTTCTAAAATTGACCCGTCAAGGCTGGCAGATCAACAGGGCACATAACCGTCCTCATTTGGCAGCTCGTAACTCACCTTTGAAAGCGAAAACAGACAAATTTGAAACTACAAAACAGTAAATGCTCATGCGTATGTATTTAAGCAGTTATCGTAGTCGTCATTAGGTGGAGCCTGCTCCACTGGTACCTCTTGTTGGCCCTGAAATGTCATCATCGTTATCTTCTTGGACAGCATCCTGCTCTTCCCTAACCGAATTAAAAGCCGATCCACCAGGCGGGTTTGAATTGCGACGGTCAGTAGTGGAGCTGATACGGCTCACATAGTCGGAGAGAGAGCTGTATGTCACTTCTTCATGCGACTCATTGTCGTCTTCGGCATCTGTAGACATCGTCATCAGCGACGGTGGTCCACGGTTCTGGTGCACTCCAAGTCCATATCCCAGATCCACTGTGTATCCTGATTGGTAATCCAATGTGTCATATGCATCGTAGTTGACTGTCTGCTGGGGCAATTCTGCCATATGCGTTGGTGTTAAAGGAACCACATCCGTTGCAACGTATGGTCCTGAATCCGTTGTACTTGGGAAGGATTCTTTACCAGTAGAGCCATTGGAGCAGTGACCAGCGGCATTATTGTTCAATTCTGCGAGCTCGTGGTTCTCAGCTGTTGTGTCGACGTAATGATCCTCTTCATCATTGTTGTTGAAGTTCATAACATTGACTTTGAATCCAGAAGACTCTCTGGCGGAAGGGCAGGAACGATACAACTCATCAATTTGCTCCAATGACAAGCCCTTAGTCTCGTAAACCATGAAGTAGACAAATACAACCCCAATGAAGTTGAAGCCACCCCAGATGAAGAAGATGTTGGTACCCAAAGCTGCTGTGTGTCTACCGGTATCAACCAGGTACGGTGTGATGTAGGCAAAGACGAAATTGACCAGCCAGTTCGTAGAAGCCGTCAACGCCACAGCCTTACCTCTCACTCCTAAAGAGTAAATTTCACCCGTGACGACCCAAGCTACTGGACCCCATGTTGCTGCAAAAGACGCTATGAAGAGGCAGACAAATGCAATCATAACCTTGTTAGCAACCACAGAGTTAGTGGAGACACCAACAATGGCAATGATTATATTAGCAAGTCCCATCATGGATCCACCAAAAATTAAAATACGCCGACGACCAATAGTCTCGACAAGCATGATACCAGGGATAGTTGCAACGACGTTGACGGCGTATGTGACCAGTGAGATGATGTAAGCTTGTGAGACGCCAGTTTTTGTGAAAAAGTTGACACCGTAGTAAAAGATGAAGTTGATACCTGAGCACTGTTGTAGCGCCTGTAGTGCAACACCTGTGACGAGTCTCTTGAGTTGGTGAGGACGGGCCTTATCTGATCTGAAGCAGTCGAGGAACGAATAGGAGCCGAATGAGAGTTCATAGTCGTGAGCAGCCTTGATCTCAACAAGTTCCTCAATAAGACCTGGGTCATTGGATGGGACACGTCTGAGTCTCGAGAGTGAAGAGGCAGCTTGACTGATCTCGTCTCTTCTGACGTAGAATCTTGGCGACTCTGGCAGACACAGCATACCGATACCTAATATTATAGACCAGAGAAACTGGAGGCCAATAGGGACTCTGTATGATGCAGATGTGTCGATAGAGTGTGTTCCCTGTGATACTGCACTTGACACCAGAAGGCCCCAAGTGATCGCCCACTGATAAGTGGAAATGATAGCACCACGGATGAACTTGGGTGAAGCTTCAGCTTGGTAAAGCGGAACAACTGCTGAGATGATACCGACCGAGACACCGGTGATGAAGCGTCCAGCGCAGAATAGAGGAATGGCAGTAGATGCAATTTGGCAGATGTTACCAATCATGAAGATGACAAAGTTGGAGATGATGATGGCCGTACGACGACCGTAAGTGTCCGAGAGAAGTGGGGCAGCCAGTGCCCCGAAAAACGTTCCTAACGAAAGAATAGCGGTTATGATACTCTGCTCTCTCGCTGTAAATGACTCTTTGTTATCAGCGAACTCGTACCGCACATATTTCATCTCACTGATACTGTTGACAATACCCGTGTCGTAGCCGTAGATGAATCCACCAACAGCAGCAATGAGACCCACAGCAAAGGACATAAGCACGGACTGCGGCTGAGCCCCAGAAACATGCACTGCACCATCTGGATCCGTAAAGACGTTACGGAACCACCGGCTCTTCATCTTGCAACCTGAGGAGAGAGTAGTGTGGATGTCGAGGCCGGATACAACTGTTGTTTCTCGTTGAGGGGTGGGACTCTGAGAGTTTGTAGCACCGCCAGTAGCGGGCTTCGAAGGGGGATCAGAGATGCTCTGCGGTCGCTTCTGATGTTTTTGTGCCGTGGACATGTGTTTCAACACTGCTTTTCTTTGTGAAGTGGCTAGTATGTCATGAGAGGCGGGGATGTTATGTACGCTATTAACTTCTCCGCCTTGATCTCTATTTTTTGTGTGGCCTTACCGTAATATTACGTAAACCATCGGCGCGCCCGTCATCAAATTTGGCCACTAGATGACGTTCTTTGACACTCTTGATCTTTGACAAAATCACTCAAACTGGCGTGTTTGGAATATTGGAATGTCCGAGGAACCAGAAAAGAAAGCCCCCACACAGGCTTTTGCCCAGGGTCGAGATTTAGAAGGTGAAATCACCTCCTCACTCATCATCAATTGGTTCTTGCTTCTCCCGGCGCTGGTCGTACTTTTTGTCTTTTTGGCATGGGCAGAGACACGGTATTATGTTCCTGGCGTATTCATTGATGAGAGATTTCATGTACCAATGGTGCAACAGTATCTGGCTGGTGATTTCTTTGCATGGGATTCAAAGATCACCACACCACCAGGAACGTACATCATCGGGTACCTATGGAGTAAGACGATTCAACTACTTCATCTCCCAGTGGATCCTGCAGGTTTGAGTTCACTGAGAGTCTTGAACGCAATTGGTGGAACAGTGGCCCTTCCATTGGCACTTCATCCACTTTTCACGTTGAACCCAATCGGTTGGTGGCCCGCTACAATCGTGTTGTGTCCAATTCTTTCAACATACTACACATTGTTCTACACCGATGTTTGGTCAACTGTGTTCATTGTTGCCTCATTCAGTACTGCTGTGGGTCTCCCATTCGGCGAGACAAAGTCCGTGAAGGTATCTGCATTGCTCGGATTCATTAGCATCTGGTTCAGACAGACCAATATCGTATGGCAGGTGCTTATTATGGCGCTCGTCATTGAGCGCCGTGCTATGATTCAGAAGAACTTCACAGATTACTTCCTCAATAACTGTCTCAAATTCATTATTCAGGCAGTGGAGGATTTCAACGAGGTTGTTCTTCCATATTTGTTCAACTTTGTCGCATTCACATGCTTCTTAGTGTACAACAGAGGCATTACACTGGGAGACAAGGAAAACCACGTCGCTGGACTGCACTTTGCCCAGGTATTCTACTGCTTGACATTCCTTACAATCCTCTCATGGCCGGCGTGGATCTCATTCGACTATATCATGTTCTACCTTCGCCGTTACAAGTACCTTCCATTCGGTGTGATCTTTGAGCTGCTTATCGTGATATTCTTCATCCGTTTCTTCACCGTGGTCCACCCATTCCTCCTTGCGGATAACAGACATTACACATTCTACATCTGGAGAAAGATAATCGGTCTGACATGGTACACCAAGTACCTCATGGCGCCAGTGTACCACTTCTCAATCTTCACTATCCTCTCCATGCTGAACGAGAATGCCTTCTACTTTTCATCAACACGTGAGCTACCATTCAAGAGAACAGCAGAACTTCCACTTAAGCCAACAGGGATCTCCAATCTTGCGTATATCTTTTGTGTGCTGGCCACTATTGTTCCATCACCGCTTTTCGAACCAAGATACTACATTCTTCCATACATCTTCTACCGTGTGCTTGTCAGTGTCCAGTATGAGACGTTCTTCCCAGGAGAGCCAATTCAGGGCATCACCATGAGAAGACTCGGATGTGAACTGGCGTGGTTCTTGATGATAAACGTGGTCACGCTCGGTATCTATGTCTTTTACACGTTTGAGTGGGCCGATGAGCCGATGTTGCAGCGCATCATTTGGTGATCTGCGCTGAAATAATTGATGAATGCATGATTATAGACAACGTCCTTCGTATTTGCGTTCTTGAACTGTGTTCTTGAACTGTGTTCTATGAGATCATTAAAGTGACTCCCATAGATTTGTGTGTCTCGGAGATCTCGCGAGGACGACTGTAGATATCAGATCGGTCAGGGGGTCTATGAAAGGTGCGTGATTCGTAGAGGCTGGCGCGCTGGGTCCATAACCTCGGTAGACACAAACAAACACAACTACAGGGCTCCACTGGCATAGACGGGATACGATAACTTTGAAATCACAAACCTTTGTTAACCCAATCAGGTGCCATTTAATCTCTCACGTGACATGCTAAAAACTAGTTACCCTCCTCCCGGGTATTTCTTTTTCCCGGGTGGGGCGCGGGCTCCAATTCGCGCTATTCTCGAAAGCGCCACGTCCACCCCTTCAAAAGTGCAAAAATTCCAGCTTCCGCCCACCAAAATCCACCTGGAGTAACCACAAACACGCACACACAACAGGCACACGGTATGTTAACCCCTTGATTCGTCGAGTACACATAGAGAACGTTTGATGGGCGCTCGAATCACGCGGTTTGAGGCATTGTGGCTGGAGTTAGCGCTCGATTTGTCGATCTTGTTGTTATGGTCACCCCCCTATCACGACCGACAGAGCACACGCGAGGGAGGTGGACGACATGTTTTCAAATGGAGCTTGGGCCTTACCAGTGAGGGCGATTACACTCTTGATGGACCAATTATATGAACTCAATGGGTCTGTGATGATATTATGCGTCAAAGGATCGCAGGAGCGTTGTCGTTCGTCGTTGCGCTTATCTGACGGGTTTGTTTTGGTGAGAGGTATCACGACGTGCTTCGCCTCAATTTTGCGGTCTCGTGCCGCATTTCTCGAGAACAATTACTCTGTCTTCTCACGAGGATGAACATTCATCTCAGTCATATGGTGTTTACACTCCTCTTTGCGAGTTTCTCCCTTTGATCCGGCTTGACAGACGCGTCTTATCGTTAGATCCCGCTTGCCACCGGTCGAGATTATCGGTCTACTCGTTAAGTGCAGCCCAGTGATCAACTCCGTTCCCGTCCAGTGTTATTCACCACCTCCACCTCGAGGCAGCAGTTCGACACGCTTGTGCCTATCACCTCCAACGCGTTTCTTATCATATGTCCTCGTTGATCCGCGGCTAACTTGCTTGCGTCGAATCACAACTGACCAGATTTACTAACACTTATTCACAGATGGGTTTGTCTATCTCTAAGTTGTTGCAGGGCCTTTTTGGTCGCAAGGAAATGAGAATCTTGATGGTTGGTCTCGACGCCGCTGGTAAGACCACCATCTTGTACAAGTTGAAGCTCGGTGAAATTGTTACTACCATCCCAACCATTGGTTTCAACGTTGAGACTGTTGAGTACAAGAACATCTCCTTCACCGTCTGGGATGTCGGTGGACAGGACAAGATCCGTCCGTTGTGGAGACACTACTTCCAGAACACTCAGGGTATTATCTTCGTTGTTGATTCCAACGATAGAGACCGTATTGCTGAGGCTCGTGATGAGTTGCAGAGAATGCTTAACGAGGATGAGTTGCGTGATGCTCTCTTGCTCGTTTTCGCCAACAAGCAGGATTTGCCAAACGCTATGAACACTGCCGAGGTCACAGAAAAGTTGGGTTTGCACTCTATCAGACAGCGCCCATGGTATATCCAGTCCACTTGTGCTACCTCTGGTGACGGTTTGTACGAGGGTTTGGAGTGGTTGAGTACAAACTTGAAGAACTCTGCTTAAACCTGTCCTTCTGCCTAATGATATAAGTTTCCCCAACCAATAAAGATTTGTTTTGATAGCAAAATGGATTGAAAGGATAGTTATCTTGAATAGAGGACGAGAATGCAGTTTCTCTTGGTGACCCATGTGGCCCGGATTTGTATTATGTTTCTACAGCATCAATATCGGACAATCCACAGACTTTATGAACACCTAAACACTTTATACGACGCGAGTGGATCATGTGCTATAAAATTTGGTTCTTAATGTAGACAGACTTGCTATCACGACAGGGCCTTCAAAACAGGCTATAAGATGAAAACAAACTGGTCACAATGTGCTTTGATACCAGATTTAGGTCTAGTAGAAACCCCGGTTTCCTTAATCTAGGCTCCTTCAACGTGCACACCTTATCCCCTGATCCCATCGCTATTCCCATGCAGTTCCACGTTGCGTCTTATCTGCCAAATGTGAGGAGAAGGGCTCACCTCCGCAAATTCTGACATGTTTACACCCTTGAGCCCTTTCCTATCACCACGTGATAGAGCCTGAGCCCTACATCCACACACCACAAGCAAAGCCGCACCTGAAAAAATATAAAGTCTAAATGTGTCCCCAACCAGGAACATAGCGTAGTTAAGCCCTCTCGAGCGTGACTTCTATTCGCGAATTTCGCAGCATCTGTGGGTTGGCTTTGGCTGGTCCAGCGCGGCGAGCGGTGAAAAACTTACGCAAGCAAAAAGTTGAGGCAGAGCTCCACCTCGTCAAACAACAGATTGTTCACATTCAACACAGCAAAATGGTATGTCATACGGACACTATGGCATGAACAGAGGAATCACAGTGTAAGGGAGAACGAGGATTACAAGAACATACATATCATCACACGCCTCACTGCGTCTGCCTCATGGAGTTCAAGAAAGTTGGAAGGTCAGTCATCGGCATATAACGATACGTGAAACACCAGGGCTCACATATACTAGCAAATTACTCAACCAGCCGCTCTATTATTCATTGAAATCAGAGAATCCATCCAGAAGATGCTCAACATGCCCATATCATTAACGCCCCTAATATTGACCCAAGCATTATCAAACAAGGACACAGTGCACAGCGAACCTCATACACTTCGTCTTGCCCACACTGTTATGACGAATCCTCAAGCTGGTCTCGGTTCCACTACCGTGCCTCACTTACCATTTTTTTCCTGCTGATTCATTGCCACCTTAGTTTCTGAACAAGAGTACTAACAACATTTCCAGGCCGGTTTGAAAGCTTACGAATTGCGCACCAAGTCTAAGCAGGAGTTGGAGGATGAGCTCCTCTCCTTGAAGAAGGAGTTGGCCAACCTCAAGGTCCAGAAGCTCCAGAGACCATCTCTCCCAAAGATCAACACCGTCAGAAAGAACATTGCCCGTGTCTTGACTGTTATCAACCTCAACCAGAGAGAGTCTGTCAGAGCCTTCTACGCCGGTAAGAAGTACCAGCCAAAGGACTTGAGAGCCAAGAAGACCAGAGCTTTGAGAAGAAAGTTGACCAAGTTCGAGGCTTCCCAGATCACCGAGAAGCAGAGAAAGAAGCAGATTGCTTTCCCACAGAGAAAGTACGCTATCAAGGCTTAAGTTGAACTAATCTCATTTTGTTAATATAAGGTACGATAGGATTTTGATTTGAACATCTGATGTAGAATTCGCTGACAAGATTTAGCCGGCCGATCATCAAAAGTTAATTGACGTTCAGTCACTAAGCGAGCATACAAAGTTGTTGTGATCATTAATGTAGTAAATTGAGAAGCTAATCTAATCATGCATCTGTCATCTCGACGTCTTTGCCCTTGGCCCTACTCTTTGCCTTGAACTCCATAATTTCCTTCTTCAACTCATCGTTAGGAATGACCTCCTCTAATTTCAATGGTACTCTGTTGAAAGGATCAGTAGAGTCGGAAAGTAAGTGGGCTCTGATAGTAGCTCTGTCTATGTTGACCTTGGATGAGGGCAAAGTGACAGGATCTTCCATCAATGTGAACATCAACGGATCCAAGTACTCATCTGGAATCTCACCGAACTCCATCTCCTCCTCCTCTTCAGCTAATCTGGCAGCCTCGGCCGAATCTGCGAACTTGACAAGCTTGGAAATGAACTTAGGAGTCTCCAAGCCCCAACGAGAGATGATCTGTTCTGCTCTAGTAAAGAGTGATCTCTTGAATGATCTGGAATCCTGAGCAACAGACTTCACAAACTCTGTCTCACCGGACAAGTTGACAAACACCTGAGATATACTAACCAAAAGCTCCTTCGGATTAAAGTCATATTTCTGTGGATCACTGACCTTCAAGCCAGCGCACTTTGGACCAACAAGAGCATCCAAGTTGTAGTCCAACATACTGGCCAATCTACCCACAATCTCCGGCTTCATGAAGGCTCTTGGAACCTCCTTGGTGAACAAACCAAACAACTTAATACTCATTTTCGCCAAGCTGATGTTGTTTTTGGCTTGATCCTCCTCACCAGTGAGTCTGGATTCCAATTCTTCAATAGTACCCTCCAAACTCTCCACACCAGTCTTTGTCCTGGCATCTAACTCGACCTGAATCTTGTGGACCTCAGCCAAGTGCATCAGGGATTCATCAAGCAAGAATGTCAAGTCGTTTAACATTCTAGCCACAAACCTGATAAAGAACTCTTCGTTCTCCTCACTGAGTTTGAGAAGCTGGGCCTGATACATTGGGTTCTTCCAAATTTCTTGCAAGATCAGGGCAATGTGGTAACGGGAGTTAAATTTATCGTAGAACTGAGTGGAAGATCCGGTCTTCTCCACAACAACATAGAAGTCCAGTAATCCGTACAGCAAGTTCTTGGTCACGAGCTCGTTTGTTTCGAACGACTCCATCATGTATCCTGGACGACCATCAGTATATGGATGTGCGCCCATGACCAATGCCTGAACAATACGTCCCTTCAAGTGCGGGTTACCAATCAATTCTGGACATCTCAAAAAGGTCACAGCTAATTCAACAAACGAGTTCAAACGAGATGATCCAACCAATGGGTTGTTGGTATACTTGGTGATGTAGGAAGTGTAGTTCAAAACACCCTCAATTGTGAATTCTGGGAAGTACTTGAATGGAACTGGTGCCATCTCACGGAAATACTCCGTGTTGTCAACGTTCTCCACTCCAATAACATCAGGGATGAGTGGGAGATTGAGTTTTCCACGAGGATATGAGTGAGTCGGATCAATAGTTCTAAGAAGGAAGGCACAAGAGCCAGCAACAAAATCAAACACCTCCAATTGCAAATCACGGTTGGCAAAGACGCAGGTGATTGCGGTCTGGGTTGCCTTGAGATCCCCAAGCATCTTCTCCATACGTGGCAGCTGAAGGGCCCCAAGACGCATCATTGGGTTGGTAGAGTTCTGGACCTTCTTTAACTGTTCGATGGTATTCTTGAGTTGCTTCATACGGCGCTTGTGTTTGGTCTCTGTTAGGAGCGTACCACCGATTCCGTAGTGAAGATATGCCTGAGTGAGGTAGAAACAGTCGGAGATGAAGTTTGGTCTGTCGGTGAACTTGTGAGACTCGAGGTACTCACTGGCTTCCGCTGATGTCGAGTTAGTACGTGTCTCATCAGTAAGTTCGAGCAAGTGATGATCGTTCTGGAAGTAATTGATGTCGATACGATCAATCTTAGACAATGATGCATCTGTGAACGGGAGGGACAGTCTAATGAGAACATGTGCAATATTTGTGATGAATGCATCAGAAGCCAACTTGGCTGGATCGGAATGGTCACCTCTGCGCAAATGATTCTTGTCGATGATAATGGCGAAATACTCCAGGAGGTCAGCTCTGGATTGCTCAGAAGCCCTGATGATCTTGTTGGCAATGAAAAAGAGTCTGTCAAGCAGGATCTTATGTTCAGACTGCATCGTTTCAACAGCCTGGTTGAGCTGTCTGTTATTCTCCTGGATACTTCCACCGAAATAGGATGATGCAACTGATGTCTGAAGAGGGGAAAGACTAAAGATTGGACCAAGAATAGTCTTTTTCTCGAAGCTGTTAGGTTTCATGGCTCTGGTAGCCTTGAAGCCTTCAACTTGAGTGAAGATAGCAGCAACTGCTTTCTCACTGAGGAACAGTTGGAAAATATTGAGAATCAGTGGATATTGCGGGTTGTTCAAGTCGATCTTAGCGATGAGAGACACCAAATTTGGTATGAAAATGTTTAAGAAGTCGATCAAAGTACCCTCTTCCTCGGCTCTGTTGATGATCTGGATCAAGAAGTCACTGTAGCTATTCTCATTGTGAATTATATCTTTCAAAAAGAGCCCAACTGCACCATTTTGGAACATATCTGGAATCTGGAAGGCAACAAGACCGTAACTGGATGTTAACCTGTCAATTTCATCCAAGATCTCCAATTTCTGCTCTCTGAGAGGATCCTTGGTCTTGACCATTCTCTTGGATTGCTGAGTCTTTGACCATACATCCTTCAAGTACTTGAACGGGTTGTCATGACCAATTTCACTGAGGCGTTCGATTATAGCACGGTCGATGTTGGCAGAGTTGAAGACAGGGTCCTGATCGTCCTCCACCATTTCGGTGAACGTAGCCTCCAAAAACACAACGTCTTTTCCATCGGCAAGGTCAACATCCAGTGTAACACCCATTACATTAGCAAGCTCTCTCCCAGCCCAAGAGTTTATATTCTCCAGCGGTGGGGTCTTGGTTACAGCAGTGGTCGGCGTTTTTGGTGCTGGGGTTGGGGTGGCAATTGGAGCTGGAGCCGCCACGGGTGTTTCTACGGGAGTTGAATCCTTGGTTGGCAGGGGAGATGACGTTCCGGAGGAAGGTTGGGATTGGGTCATAGTGGCCTGCAACTTGGCCAATCTCTTAGCCCTAATCTCGTCCATAGATTGCTCGGGCATGGTGGGTGTGATTGTGTGTGGAGAGAGTGAGCGGGAAGGGACGGATGACAATGTCGTGGTACGGAGAGGGCGGCAGATGAGATGGCTTGAGCTGGCGGAGACAGAAAGACTTCAATGGAACCTCTGCACTAAACAAGTCTGATGTCTCTTGGCTGAGCGTTCTCAATTGAGAAACGGTTATCGCCATCAAGCTCACGGTTAAGCTTCAAACCCGCCCAACCGCGCTATCGCGGCATCCTTCGTGCAAATTCTCAAAGAGGAAATACTTCGGATTTGGCGAAGAGTTTGGCTGCGCAAGTGGCGAAAACGCCAGACTCAAAAACGCATAGCCAGAAAAAGCGAAAAAACCATCAGAGACAAAGGACAACAGAGGGCCAGTTGCTTACTTGACGCGTTTTTTATAAGTTCGTCGTGGTGTGGGAATGGTGAGTACTCAATTCCCTTGCAAGACAAAGACTCCACTGCCCCTGACCAAATACTGACCCTGATTTACAGACATCCGAGGAAGCAGAGCCTCACCGAGAGAGAACAACCGACACTTCGAAATCACAGCAAAATTCCACAATGGCTTCGATCCCTTCGGTGGTTCCGGGTTCCCAGCCTCAGTCACCAGTTCAGATGAGACAGCCAGTGATTACACCAGCTCTTCAATCTGCACTTTTTTCAGCCAAAGACCGCTCATTCATTGTCAGTCTCGAACAGGACTTGCTCAACTTCATTGGATCCCATACAGACTCATACCTTCTGAGACCGATGAACTCATACTATAGAATGCTCACACATCAGACTGCTGAGTACTACGGTCTTGGTCATTCTCTCAACAAAGAGGGTAATTCCATTGTTGTTTTCAAGAACTTTGGTTCCGATCCAGCTCCCCCAGTTCCACTCGTATCCATCCCATTTGACGCGCCAGCCATACCGGTTCAACCACAGATGTTCCCTCAGAGCCCAATACCCGGTGCTGCCCCAATACCGTATGGTATGATGCCTTACGGGTTCCAGAATGCTATACGATACCACCACCCTCAGCTCCCGTACAACAAGGTAAACAACCGCTACCAGGGCCGGAGCTCCCAGAACAGACACCTTCACAACAGTAATACCAACCACAACAACAATCACAACCGTCAACATCAACAACAACTAAATGACCCAATCTCATCTCAAAAGACTCCCACTGAAGAGAAGGTAGCATCACCGGCTCTTCCTCAGATCAAGCTGATGAAGCGGACCGACACAGCCACTGGCACCAAAGACACTACAGAGGATGCCACCAGCATTAGCCCATCTCAGGACAAGTCGCCTTCTTGCACCACAACCACCTCCACAACTACGCCAGCTACAGAACAAGTTGACCCAGAGACGGAACGTGCCACACGTGAGGTTGAATACCAGAAAGCACGCGAACGCATCTTCCAAAACGGCGATGATGAGGTTGATCCAGACCTCATCGATGACATGTCAAACCTCTCATTCAAGCCCCTATATACCATGCCAGCCTCACTCCCACCAATGCCATCCCAACCACAATATGTTGGGTACATTCCACAACCTGCTGCAGGTCATATGGCCCAATATGCATTCTACCAGCCACAACATGGGTACCAACATCCACAGATGGTGATGTACGATCCTACCGCTGGAGCAGCCTCATACGGTCAGCCAATGTACTACAACCCAATGGCATACAACAGCGGTGGAGGCCATAGAAAGAAGGGGCATGGCCATAACAATAGTAACAGACACCGTAATGGAAACGGGTATCGCTATAGCAACCACGATAGGAAGGAGGTCCAGGAGGAGCATATTAGAGATGCTCCTTCTGAGGGTAAAGCTGAATCAGATGAGAAGACAGAAGATGGAAAGGAGAATTCGAAGAAGGATGTCTCCGAGGAGAAGAGTGATGAACAGGTGGAAGCTAAAGAGCAGAAGTAAGTTGTCAAGAGATGGACAAGTCACGAATTTTACGAATACCGCTCTTTGCAGTGAACTGGCAGTGTACATACTGCAATACTACATGCATTGTTTGCCTACACACTTAATCGTAGGGATCGATCGGTTGGAAATGTCGACGTTACATTGCATTAAAAACTCGACGCGGATAACATTAAGTAAGCGGGTCGCCGAGAGTGGAGTCTTGAGCCGCAAATAGCAGCGATTAATTGTTGATAGGTCTGCGTGTTCATGATTTGTTCTTGATGATCTCAACACCCCAGTTGAGGGTCAAGTGAGTATTTTTATCATCATCGACAAACTTGGACTGTGCCGAGTATGTGCCTCTGGCGAGCATACCGGATGGTGCCTCGGTCTCTGGCAGTGTGACTTCGTAGAACGGTTTTTCCTTGGTGTTTGGAGCGTAAGATCCCAATGGGTCCTCAACCTTATCCACACGGATACCGGCTTTTTTTATAGCCTGGAGGTACTTGATTCCTGTGATGATTTCGTGCTGAACCTTGAACTTGATCTTCAGCTTGTAGATGGAGCGTTCTTTGATTTTGAAGTAGTTTTTGCTCGACGAGAGGTCATTCAGAGTCTGCTCCTTTGTAAGGTCAACAACAATCGGCTCATCATCATCAACAATCAGTGACATCTCCAAGATGACGACTTTACGCGAGTCGCCAGGCGTAACTGGTAGTGGCTCGCCACCGAGGAGACCAAGAGACTTCTTCCACTTTTGAAGAGATTCGTCCTCAGCATCAAGCTGGGCATACTCTTCCACAGTTTTCTTGGCGGATGGCTTGTAGGAGTCGTCTTCAGCAACAAGCTCGTCGTTGGAGCTCATGATGTAGATGTGATAATAGTCTGTGTCAAAGCTTTGACGCGTGTACGAGACACAATAGGTAGTACGGAATGTTTTATGTTTTGTGTCGAGGTCGCGAGTCGCGGAGAGGTTGGACACGAGGGAGATATGTGAGGTAAGCAGCTTGTCCGAGCGTAGTCTTCTAGAGTTTGAGGTCTTACTATGATGGTTCCTTGCTTAGCCTATTGAATAAAATTTTCTGATCAAAAAGTGGCTGTCAGCTGCAAGAAAAGGTTGTATTAATCCTATACCTGACAGAGATCCAAGATCCATCTAGATGACCATCGTGACGACCTTGCCCCTGGTGCAGATCATAGCGACTACGTTTTCAAAATAGAAAGGCGTCTGGATAACAATGGTCAAATCAAAGTTTCTCAGAGACTTGACACATTTCGAACCATGCCCGGCCCTCTGCCATCTCAACATGGAGCCTGAATAATCCCTAGACTGCCTGATCTGGCAATGTGCGGAGGGATGCCACACTAAGAAACGCTTCGAGAAAAATTTCGCGAATCTCAGAGTTACCCGCCGGCGATCGCCCGTCGCTGAAATCAACAAAACACGGAGGCTGCTCACGACTTGGGCCACCCACACGCCCTAGCAAAAACTGGTTTCCCCGACATACGAAGTGACTACCCAGAGGAGCACTGTTCAACTTAGCCAGTACAAACATTGGCGACATAATCTACACCTCGTGACCGCCGAGCAGCTGCACGCCAGGAGCCCTTCCCGCCACCACACTCGCAACACCAGCAAGAGAACACGCCCCCAGCGCTTGTTTCCGCCTAATTTCACACCAGAACAACCAATACACACACAAAAAGATTAATACAGCACACAATGGATCTCGACTCAGATGTACAGATGGAAGATGCTGTCGAACTCGACACTAGTTTGGAGGAAGAAGAAGGAAACTCGTCACAGGCTGAGTTCGCATTCCAGACGCCCTTCCAGCCTAAGGAGGGCCCCCTACCAGAACTTTCTTCACAGTCTATTAATCAGCTCGACGAGTGGATCGACCATTTGAGCAAGTGTCAACCATTGAGCGAGGAGAATGTTAGAAGATTGTGTAAGATGGCAATCGATGTGCTCCAGTTTGAGGAAAACGTCCAGCCAGTTAATGTGCCCGTCACGATATGTGGTGATGTTCATGGTCAGTTTCACGATTTGATGGAGCTCTTCAAGATCGGTGGTCCTTGCCCAGATACAAACTACTTGTTCATGGGTGACTACGTTGATAGAGGTTACTACTCTGTTGAGACTGTCAGTTATCTCGTTGCCATGAAGGTGAGATATCCAAACAGAATTACCATCTTGAGAGGTAACCATGAGTCGAGACAGATCACGCAAGTGTACGGCTTCTACGATGAATGCTTGAGAAAGTATGGATCTGCCAACGTCTGGAAACTGTTCACCGACTTGTTTGACTACTTCCCAATCACAGCCCTCGTTGACAACAAGATTTTCTGCTTGCATGGTGGTCTCTCCCCAATGATTGAGACGATTGACCAAGTTCGTGAGCTTAACAGAATCCAGGAGGTTCCACACGAAGGTCCAATGTGTGACTTGCTTTGGTCAGACCCAGATGACAGGGGTGGATGGGGTATCAGTCCAAGAGGTGCTGGTTTCACTTTTGGTCAAGATATCAGTGAGCAATTTAATCACACCAACGGTCTCAGTCTGATTGCCAGAGCCCATCAATTGGTCATGGAGGGTTACTCTTGGTCTCACCAGGAGTCCGTCGTTACTATCTTCTCTGCTCCGAACTACTGCTACAGATGCGGTAACCAAGCAGCTATTATGGAGGTTAACGAACAGCATCAGAGACAGTTCTTGCAGTACGATCCTAGTGTAAGACCAGGTGAACCAACAGTTACCAGAAAGACACCGGATTACTTCTTGTAATGGCTGGTTCACATTTTACGTTTTGTCATGACTTTACAAGCTTTCAATACGCTTCTCTCACATCCACACACACATATATATCTGTCGCAACACAGCTTATGAATTTTGTCGGTATTAAAGCTATTTCCTTGGTTTCACTCATTGTTTTCTGTGCCGTGTTTGTACTCACCACATTTTGATTTCCATATTGTACCTTAAAAATTGATGTCATCTATCTACTTGTCCGGAAACGTATGCCCAAGTTGAGCTTTGTCAAATAGTATCGATCAACTCGACTGTCATACTGAAGTTTGCCGGCATTTAACGCGTTTGGAATCAACCTTACATACCTGTCAACTAGATTAGTCACTAATAACTATACTATTAACGGTCAGCGCCTGGAAAGTCATAACTTACTTTGACTTTGCAACTTCTTCACTCTGTCCTTTGCGATGTCACACATTGCTTGGATGGCATCTTTGACCTCCATCTCATAATCGCCTCTCTCAATCCTCATCTTGAAAAATTTCTTCACTTCAGTTCTATCTCTTCCATTCACGAAGAGCACAAACTTCAATCCCGGATATTTCTCCTCGTACTCTCTGTTTAAAGTGGTGAACTCTTTGATGGTCTCGTCGCCCTGTAAGCTCTTCTGCTCCACACTCGAATGCTCAGAAAGCTCCGTTCCCCGAGGGAGTCCAAGACGAGGATGAGACGAGATGATGTCTTTTGTAAGAGGACTGTAAGGATCTAGCTCTAAGAAGCGAGCCTGCGCAGCATCAATGAAGGCTGGATATGACATATATGAAGATTCAAAGAGTGGTTTGAGGTAGGTGATGATGGTTGCGTGCGGCTCAAAGAGGTTGTTCAAGAGCTCTGTTTGTTCAGAGTCTGAGAGCAAGTTGAGCCGCTCGATGGCTGGGAGAGTGTATGGCATGGCTTTTGGTTTGGATAGTGGCCTCTACGGGAAGGAAGAGAAGAAGAAAGAGGGGGCGGCACCGTTGTTTTGTACCTTTCTCCATCTTGCAGGTCGGGCTTGTCCGAAGTCTGATAAGCGCGATCATTTGATATGGAGGGGATAGTTCCTACATTAATCATGACCATTTGGGGGTTCACGTCGCAGTGAGATATGTTCAGCCAATTATTTATCCAAGCTTGAAACAGTCTTTAGCAAAACCAAACGATCTGGAGCTTACCACGTTTCGGTTAAGCTAAAGTGCCTCTCGTCATAAGATGGTACCCAATCAACACCCGTACACCACTGGGATTCTTTCGGAGGATGAGCTTGACTATTCTCAATCAAGATTATGTCAACGCACAGTACCAAACTCACCCCAAACAAACGCCTATACACATATTGATGTCGATCCAGTATTCTGTAAACTCGACAGGCTCCTTCATGCGAGCGATGCAAACAGTGAGCGACGCCATCGCGCTCGTCGGAGACCTTGAGATGGGACCACTTCCAACGCCCAAGATCGACACGGAGGAACCCACTGCCGACCTCGCTGTCCTCAAAGACTTTAGTGACATTGTATTTGTTGAAGAGGTTGAGGAAAGCAGCTCTGAAGATGATGACGAGAGCTCAAATATGTTTGAACAACTGCAGAAGGAGTGCGAACGCGTCGCTGCTAAACCCGAAGTTGAGATGAACACCCAGGATCTCATTGACTCAGTTGTATCTGTGCTTTCTGTCGAGACAAAAGATGAGAGTGTACAGTCACTTCTCTTTGATGTGTTCGGCTATGAGGAATTTGACCTTATTTCCCGCATTATCAACGACAAGGAACGTATCCTGATCGACATGTCAAAGCAGCATCAAGACAAGCCACAACGACACAAGGAGTTCCTGACCGAGGCCGATATACGAAATCAGGTTAAGAAAAACCAAGAAAAAGCCAAGAATGAGAAACTTGCTCCTGCTGCTGCCACCCAGAGATATCCACACGTTTTCAAGTCGTTCGAAGGTGGTAACACTGTCGCTTTCAACGGTCAGAAATTTGTTCTACCAGTGGGATCGGAGAGAAGAAGTTTGGACTATTACGAGGAGATTGTAATTCCAATCCCGGAGAGCAAAAGGCTGAGGAAAGCTAACGAAACGCCCGTCCTTATCAGCGACCTTGATGTATTGTGTCAAGGCACTTTCAAAGGGTACCCGCAACTCAATAGAATGCAGTCTCTGGTCTATCCAGTTGCATACAACACCAATGAAAATATGCTAGTCTGTGCTCCTACTGGTGCAGGTAAGACAGATGTTGCACTCTTGACAATTCTTCATACGATATCCCAATTCACAACGGAAACAACTGACACCATTGATATTGACTATTCAGAGTTCAAGATCGTCTACGTTGCCCCACTCAAGGCCCTTGCTGCTGAGATTGTTGAGAAATTCAGTAAGAAACTCCAATGGCTTGGTATCCAGGTGCGTGAACTCACCGGTGATATGCAGCTTACCAAGGCGGAAATCCTTGCGACTCAAATTATTGTCACTACTCCAGAGAAGTGGGACGTTGTCACACGTAAGGGTAATGGTGATAACGAGTTGGTCAACAAGGTACAACTGTTGATCATCGATGAGGTTCATTTACTTCATGAAGACCGTGGATCTGTCATTGAGACCCTTGTTGCGCGTACCTTGAGGCAAGTTGAGAGTACTCAATCCATGATCAGAGTTATTGGTCTTTCTGCCACGTTACCAAACTATGTCGATGTTGCTGACTTCCTTGGAGTCAACAGACAGATTGGTATGTTCTTCTTTGACCAGTCATTCAGACCCATTCCACTTAAGCAGGAGCTCATTGGTGTCAGAGGTAAGGCTGGATCCAAGGAGTCCAGGGAAAACATTGACCGCATTACTTACCAGAAACTGGTAGAGGAGCTTGACCAAGGTGCTCAAGTCATGGTCTTCGTGCATTCTAGAAAAGACACCGTCAAGTCAGCCCAGACATTCATTCAAATGGCTAGAGATTACGGCGATCAGAGTCTCTTTGATTGTACTAACTCCAAGGAATATGCCAAGTTTGAACGTGAAATGTCAAAAAATCACAACAAAGATCTTCGTGAGTTATTCCAATCAGGCTGTGGTATTCATCATGCAGGTATGCTTCGTTCTGAGAGGAACCTTACTGAGAAGATGTTCATGGCAGGTGCTATCAAGGTGCTCTGCTGTACGGCAACGCTCGCGTGGGGTGTCAACTTGCCAGCTGCTGTGGTCATCGTCAAGGGTACCCAGGTATACGATGCTAAGAAGGGTGGATTTACTGATCTAGGTATCTCAGATGTGATTCAGATCTTTGGTCGTGCTGGTAGACCACAGTTTGAGAAATATGGTACCGGTATCTTGTGTACTACTAGTGACAGACTTGACGAATATGTCCGCCTCCTCACATCTCAACATCCTATAGAGTCGAAATTGAGTGACAAGATCGTTGATAATCTGAATGCAGAGATATCCCTTGGTACTGTGACGAATGTTGACGAGGGAATCAAATGGCTCGGCTACACCTACATGTTCGTGAGAATGAGACAAAACCCATTTGCATATGGTATTGATTGGAAGGAACTCAATGATGATCCTCAACTGTTTGGAAGAAGACAGAAAATGATCACTGATGCAGCCAGACGTCTCCATTCTCTTCAGATGATTATCTTTGATGAGAGATCCATGCACTTCATTCCAAAGGATCTTGGAAGAGTTGCTTCTGACTTTTATCTCTTGAATGACAGCATCGAAATCTTCAACCAGGTCTGCAACCCACGCGCTACTGAAGCTGATGTCCTTTCTATGATCGCCATGAGTAGTGAGTTTGATGGCCTTAAGTTCAGACAGGAAGAGGGTGTTGAGTTGAACGTCTTAATGGAAAACAAAGCCCCTTGTCAAATCGGTTCCGAGATCGAGTCCGCCCAGGGAAAGACCAACGTCTTGTTGCAAGCGTACATATCTCGTGCCAGCATCAAAGACTCTTCATTGTTTGCTGATACAAATTATGTTGCCCAAAACTCCACCAGAATCTGTCGTGCTCTGTTCTTGATTGGCATTCATAGAAGATGGGGTACTTTTGCAAAGGTCATGCTCTCTATTTGCAAATCTATTGAGAAGAGGATTTGGTCATTTGAGCACCCATTGAAGCAATTTGACCTGCCTCTCCAGATCATGAGACAAATCGAGGCCAAAAATCCATCAATGGAGGACTTGCGTCAGCTAGAGTCTAGAGAGCTTGGTGATCTTGTCCACAACACCAAGATGGGATCGACGCTGTACAAGCTTATTGGTAGGTTCCCGACAATTTGGATTGATGCTGAAATCTTCCCCATCACCAAAAATGTGATGAGGGTTCATGTCACTTTGGAGCCAGACTTCGTCTGGGATGAGAGAAACCACGGCAATGCTCAATTCTTTTGGGTTCTTGTTGAGGAGTCTGGCAAGTCTGAGATTCTTCACTTCCAAAAGTTTATTTTGAGCAAAAAACAGCTGAACCATCCACATGAACTGGACTTCATGATTCCCCTTGCTGACCCACTTCCACCACAGATTGTTATACGTGTTATCTCAGACACCTGGCTGGGTAGTGAGTCTTCTCACAGTATCTCGTTCCAACACTTGATCAGGCCCCATAACGAGACTCTCCAGACGAAGCTGTTGAAACTGAACCCATTGCCAGTCACTGCTCTACACAATTTGGAGGTGGAGGCCATCTACAAACCCAAGTTCAGATACTTTAACGCTATGCAGACCATGACCTTTCACACCCTATATAACACTAACGGCTCTGTCTTTGTTGGTTCCCCAACTGGTTCTGGTAAGACTGTTGTTGCCGAACTAGCGATCTGGCACGCGTTCAACGAATATCCTGGTTCCAAGGTTGTGTACATTGCTCCGATGAAGGCGTTGGTGCGTGAGAGAGTTGATGACTGGAGAGAGAGACTCACTCCACATACCGGTCATAAGATTGTTGAGTTGACTGGTGACAATATTCCAGCTCCAAATGAAGTCAGGGATGCAAGCGTCATCATCACAACTCCAGAGAAGTTTGATGGTATCTCTCGTAACTGGCAGACTCGTAAGTTTGTTCAGCAGGTGTCCTTGGTTATCATGGATGAGATTCATTTGCTTGCCAGTGACAGAGGTCCAATTCTAGAAATGATTGTCTCACGTATGAGATACATCGAGTCACAGACCAAGAAACCAATCCGCTTGCTCGGTATGTCCACTGCTGTTTCTAATGCCTTTGACATGGCTGGCTGGCTCGGTGTCAAGAACGGTCTGTTCAACTTCCCATCCTCGGTGAGACCGGTTCCTTTGGAGATGTACATTGACGGCTTTCAGGACAACTTGGCCTTTGCTCCATTGATGAAAACCATGAACAAGCCAGCCTTCATGGCAATTAAGACCCACTCTCCTACTAAGCCTGCGCTGATCTTTGTTGCCTCTCGTCGTCAGACCCGTTTGACCGCCTTAGACTTGATACACATGTGTGGTATGGAGGAGAACCCACGTCGTTTCTTGAAGATGGAGGAAGATGAGTTGAACAGCTGGTTGGGAAAGGTGAAGGACGAGACTCTCAGATTGGCCCTACAGTTTGGTATCGGTCTTCACCATGCTGGTTTGGTTGACAGTGATCGTAAGATCTCTCATAAGTTGTTCCAGGAGAACAAGATTCAGATTCTCGTTGCCACATCTACTTTGGCTTGGGGTGTCAACTTGCCAGCTCACTTGGTTATCATCAAGGGTACACAGTTCTTTGACTCCAAAATTGAAGGCTATAGAGACATGGACTTAACTGATATCTTGCAGATGATGGGCCGTGCTGGTCGACCAGCTTACGATACGAGTGGTATTGCCATTGTGTACACCAAAGAGTCAAAGAAGATGTTTTATAAGCACTTTTTGAACGTTGGTTTCCCAGTTGAGTCGTCGCTGCACAAGGTCTTGGATGACCATTTGGGTGCTGAGATTGCCGCTGGTACTATCAAGTCGAGACAAGATGCCATGGATTTCTTGACCTGGACATTCTTGTTCAGAAGGGCTCACAATAATCCGACGTACTATAACATTGAGGACACATCTACTGCTGGTGTTAGTGAGTATTTATCCAACTTGATTGATACTGCTATTGAGAACTTGAAGGAGTCTACATGTGTCATTGTCAACGATGACAGACTGACGCCAACTCCATACCTCAATATCTCTTCCTACTACTACATGTCTCATAAGACCATGAGAAACCTTGTTGGTCAGCTCAACAGCAGCAACACATTCCGTGAGTGTCTTCGTTTCCTGTCCGAAGCATCTGAGTATGACGAGCTTCCAACTCGTCACGGCGAGGAGATCATGAACATGGAGATGTCTCAACAGTTGAGATACCAGGCTGAGGACCTTGTTGATAGACCAATCTGGGATCCACACATCAAGGCCTTCCTTCTTCTTCAGGCGCACATGAGCAGAGTTGACTTACCAATCGCTGATTATGTTCAGGATACAGTGACGATGTTGGACCAGGCCTTGCGTATCTTGCAGGCTTACATTGATGTTGCTTCTGAGATGGGCTATCTGAATACTGTGTTAATGTTCATCAGAGTCATGCAATGTGTCAAGCAAGGTTGCTGGTTTGATGATGATTCTATTACGGCCCTACCAGGTGCAGACTTGCGTCGCTTGGAGGGGATGGACAAGGATGGTGATGCTGCTGAGATGTTCGAAGCATCCCCGCCGATCGAAGATGAAAAGCCACTGACTAAGCTTGTTGATCTCGGTGCTATGTATGGAAGAAAGCTTGACAATTTCTCTTCAAAGTTGAGAGTCAGTGATGTCATGAAGAAGGACTTCATTAGCAGTGCCACAAAGTTGCCTGTTGGTGACTTTTCGGTGGGAAAAACTGGTGACATCATCGATGTCCGCCTGAAGCACAGTAATACCCCAGTGAATCACGAGTTCAAGATGCTCCTTCCAAGATTCCCAAAGACCCAGAAGGAGTCGTGGTTTGTGATCTTGGCAAACAAGGAGACCCATGAGTTGCTTGCCATCAAGAGAGCCATGCCATCTATGCGCAGAGGTGATCGTAATGGCGTTGTTGAGTGTGATATTTCTGTTCATGAGGCATTTGCAGGTCAGAAAGCTACTGTTATCATGGTGAATGATGCGTTTGACATCAAGTATGAGCATGACTTGACTATTTAGGGCCTTTGGCCGCATAAAACCATTGCATTGTTCAACTCTGTGTAGTAGGATCTTCTAAATACCAAAGATTGATTTTCATGCCACTCGTTGATTTGAGGTATCTGCAAGCCAGATGATGCAACTTAAATATCTTGCTCCTTCAACGACTCATAAGTTGGCTCATAAGTCTTAGCAATCTGGGCCAATCTCTTACCGTGGGCATATCCGGTCTTCAAGTCCCACTCAGCTGGGGCAGTGGTACCATCCTGGTCAACGTTAGCCTGGGCACCGACACCGAGGAAGAAACCGGAGGTGTTGAGTCCCTCGTGCTCCTTCTGGGTAGACATGTTCCAGCCTGGTGAGATGGCGAGAGGGACCCAGACCATACCGTGCTGTGCGGCAAAGAGAGCCAAACTTGTCAAGGTGTTGAGCTTGTCGCCGGATCTGGATCCACCAACTGTGAAAGCACCTGCAATCTTGTTCTTCCAGAGCTTACGGAAGTAGACACCAGAGGATGACTCCATGAACTCTTTGAACTTGGCAGATGGGGAGCCCATCAATGTTGGTGTTCCAAAGATGATGGCTGTGTAGTTGTCGGAAAGGTCATCGAGGATCTCTCTCCTGAGAGCCTCTTCAGAGGTAAAGAGGGTCCCCTCAACGCCCTCGACGGATGTGATACCCTCGAGGACGGACTTAGCAAGACGGGTAGTATGTCCGTCGATTGAGGAGTAAACGATAGCGATTTTGACCATTGCGACTGGTGTAGGTCTGTAAGTGTATGGGTGTTCCGGTTGTTGAAAGTAGTGTACGTGTAATGAAGTGAGCCCAGCTATCCCGGATCACTGTGAAGAGAGAAGTCTTTGAGCTTTATATAATGCTTGCCAATACATGTACGTATAAGTTGCATGCCCATAGTGATTAGTAATCGATACTCTACTGCAATTTCAGTGCAGCTAAAGGATGAAAAGAGATACATTACTCAGAAGGGCCACCGTAAAGACTGGTATCACCCCTTATTCACACAATAACTTACCCACTGGGATGTGCGATTCTTTGCGGACCTTGATCATCAGCGGAGTGTCCCAGATGTACCGACCTGCTTGACCTAAACTGTCACTTAGATGAAAATGCCGCCAAAGTCCGAACCCACGCGCTACTTGAATAATTCATCACAACTTAAAATGCCGTTAGTTACGCTTCGATGTCACATCGACGCACCTATTTGTCATTCAAGTGACTATGTCGACGAAGCCCGAGCTGAACAAATTCAAGGTAGCCACGGTAGCACAATCCAACTTTCAGCACCAGCTGTCAGCACGGGCTCTGGTAGCGGTAGAGAAGTTCTCAGGACGGTGCAAACATGTCCGTACCAGAGTTACTGTCTTTCATAGCAGGAGGATCTCTTTAGTAACTGGTATATCAACCATTTGTGTCCGAAGATCTCTGTAGCCTGCTTAGGTCATCGTCCATCTGCATCTCGAGATGCTTTGAAGACTGACTGGTCCATTGAGTATAGGACAGCGTGACAGCTCACTTCAAGAGTATCCAGAGTCAACAGCTTCATCTCGATCAGCACTATCACCAGAGTAAATTTGTCAACAATAAGGCGCCAGTTCCTGGGGACGGCTAGAGCATTTATGCAAGATCAAAAACGTGATATTGCACCTTCGCATCGCCATATCTTTTTCTACATTTCTTGAACACCAAACTATCCCAGCTTACAGAGCAGCTTATGACCTATAAAATCCATTGATATTGCCATGTGCCAAAAAGAAATTGAAAAAAAAGAAGAAGACTTATCCCAATCTGTATATGAGTTTAACTGCGCTCGATTACGACGGTATACGCGCGACATCATCTGCCACGACCGCCCGTGTCACCAAGAGCGGCGAATCCTCAACCTAGCATACTTCAGACTATGTATCTATCTCTCTAGCCTATTTACGTACACTCAACACCCCTCCCCACATATTCACAATGTCCGAAGCCAGGGAAACAACAACAGAGAAGCAGAAAGTGATCCAGTCGCTTGAGGAGGATGACGAGTTTGAAGACTTTCAGGCAGAGGACTGGCAAGACAACCAGGCGATGGGTCCTGATGCCGAAAAGGCACTCTGGGTCGAGGATTGGGATGACAACGATGTCGATGATAACTTCTCTAAGGAGCTCAAGTGAGTAATGCGTTAAATTGAAAGGATGGATGTGTTGTGTTTGTGTGGAAAGGATCGGCCGATTAGAGTTATCTTTGCAGACAATCAACATCCACGAACCTTCATATAACAGAACACTAACAATGAGTAACAGAGATGAGCTTGCAAAAGTCGCTGCTTCGAAGAACTGATGCTTCTGGCTAAGTATGTTGGTGAAGTTCCCGTGAAGATGAAATAATTCAAAATATTTCCCGCTTTGTATTTCTAGTCCGCAAGTCATGTCATTTAACGCTTAAAGATCGTCGTCACGCACGTAGGTACCATCGACAGTATGAACTACGGTCATTGATTGCCAAATCTTGAGTAAGTTGTATGTATTAATCGAACCGCTGTCATCCCTTGCTCTTCTATAAATATTGCGATCCATGGTGAGTGAGTCTACCCGAAGACTGCGTTGATCTCCACGACCCCGGCCTTAGATGCTTCTCCTGATCAGTGATGCCAACTTGAAACCCCCTCGATGGTGTTGGATGTATCGGTAGCGGTGACTGTGATACAAAAACCAGACCATTATTCACCTCATCCATCCAAATATGGAGAGATGGTGCTTTATTAATCACAAGCTTAGCAACCTTCTTAGCTCGCTTGATAATATCTTCATGGTTTTTGGTCCACACACCTGACTGAATCAATGATTTCAAAGATAACTCTTTCCTTTGCAACATTTTACTCATGCAGCATTCAATATGTAGCTGAATGAGTCTTAAAAGAAGGTCGTAGTACGAAATGCGGATATCTGGCACAGATGCAATGTTGCATGCCTGCTCCAAGATCGGTATTATCGTTTCTGGATCGCCATGTGTCGATGTTGTAACAAGGTGGTGAAGCAAGATAGTGGTTCTAGCCTTTGTGTTCTCCAATAACTCAGCGTCCAAGTGCTCCTCGACAAAGTAAAGACCCAATTGGAGGTTTACCAAGTACCGGAAAATAACATGATGAGGTTGAGCTAATGGGTCATGGAACTTCCACCGCCTAAATTGTTCAAGTATTCGAGGATCCCTATCCTTTCCAAACAGCCAGTGGCTATAGCAGTAGTGAATTACCATATCGATTAAGTGCCTGGCAGTATACGCATTAGACTGATTCAAGATGTCGAAGATCGTACCGGTATCAATCAAGTAGTCCATCAAAAGCGTAAACTGAGGTAAAAAAATGCTAGCGTTGGTCATGGAGGTTGCCCTTGCAGCTATTCCAACCAATCTCATTACCGCAATCTGTCTAAGTGCTGGGTTACAGTCTCGCTCACGAAGCTCTTTGTCGATGTCTGTTATACTCTTTTGGATAACCTTTCCTGACTTGAACTTAATGGCCTGAACATGGAAAGTTGTCATGATAGACTCCTCTAAGTTCTGAGGAGTAGATGATGTCGCAAGCGCTATTGGAACACTGTGAATCTCCGAGGGCTTCAAAGACATCAACTCTCTGATAGAGTATCCAGTGACACCGGGAGGAGGAGAAGTCATTGAGAATGTACCTATATCCATTTCTTCTAATTTTTCATGTAAACCTGGAGAGTTGCTTTGAGCCGGCGAATCCCTAACAACGTTCAAGTGATTATATACTGGCTCTTGTATGTTATCTGTGGCGTCTGACAAGGGTGATGGGTCGGCATTTATTAGATGTTGGTGTAGGATGCGTGAGTTGTGCAAGTCTGGATATGCTCTGTTCTTCTCCTTAAACTGGTTCGTGTTACTTTCAGCATTCATTCCGGTCAAAAGAATCGAGTGGTTTGACCATGCAGATCCAGCGGAGCCCAGCCGTTTCTTCTTGTTCAAGGACCACAAGTACTCCCTCATGCCGAATAGGAAAAAGGTCAATATTACGAAGATCAATAAGAGACCCAAGAAGATATACAAAGGCTCAACAATTGCATCGTATTCTGTATGGACTGGTGGATTGGCGTGATGGGAGGTGAAATCCTCAAAGAACCCGAAGTGGTATGAATCTGACCTCACACCTGGGATACCTCGTCTGTGAAGACGCGGGATCCCTTGTGGATCGTGATCAGCATGGGTAAACATCACGGATTGACTCATCGTGAGACTGGTGAGCGGCAAAGCTAATGTTTAAGGTATAAGCTTATCGGATCTGATATACACTCAAATGGCCATTCCAGGAGTAGGCGTTACGTGGGCCCTGTATCGCAGGCGTAGTTTGCATACACTTCCGTGGTTGACACAAAATCGGAGGAGAGCACGGCTGGAAGCTTTGGGCCCCCCACAGGACGAGGACGTACTACACTGCAACCATAACTTAATAGTATATCAGAGGTCATCTGAACCACTCTTGTGGGCTTTTGGTTTATAAAAGAGTCGTCTCAAAATCAAGAAACGTAACAGTCAAGCAAAAAAAATAAGAGCTCCGCGACAGGGAATCGAACCCTGGTCCTCCGCGCGACAAGCGGAGATTCTAGCCACTAAACTATCACGGACTTTCTTGTTTTCTAAATATATGATTGTAGATCGGTGGAATTAGAGATAATATAGTAAAAAGCTCAGTGTTTCTTCAGCTCTAATACAATGTTACTAGTCCCTTAATGGGGGCAATTCAACAGGTCACTTGTAGTTTGAAGCCATTGCAATACGAAGTCTTCCTTCAAAGTCTGCATGGTTGGCTGCTGTTGCTGGGGCCTGGTGGAAGAGGGGCGTTGAAGGAGACACTTGCCTTGCATGCCGGAAATTTCATTAAGAAGCGCAAAAGCAGTTACTTATTGTTGGCATATAATAAGCAAAGTTATCTAGAACTCATTACGTTCTACAATTGAAGGTGCTTTTCTGCCACATTCTTGTCATGCGCATTCCGCGTGCTGCGCTTACCGGCTCGAAACGTCTCGCGCGACAGTGTGTACACTTTGTGCCTGTGAAGTGTCAACAAACATCATCAACCACGCCAGAACCACCTCTTCAGTGCCAGACACTGCCCGACAGCTTTCATTGGGGTTATCCTTGGCCCGTAACCTTTTAATATCCCTTCACAATCACACTCAGCCTACCTAGTGCGCCATTTTTCCATTCAATAACTGTCCCACCCCACAGAATGCGTCGCTACTCTGAGATCCCTAATACTCCAACGCCTGCTACACGGGCTGGCGAGATCAAAGTAGGTTCTCTCATCACGATACCCAACACAGGAAGGGCCATACTCAGGTATATTGGACCCGTGGATGGCAAACCAGGAAAATTTGCAGGATTTGAACTTCTTGGAGATAGCGCTGTCCTCGGTAAGAATTCTGGTGATGTCAATGGTGTTGAATACTTCAAAACATCACAACCAGGCGCAGGTCTCTTCATGTCCTACGACAAACTCATATCCACCCTCGATGGTATAGATTCCCCTCGGAGTAGTCGCATCTCATTGCACGGTCCTCCAGGAGGTGTCCGGTTCAACCAGACGCCCAGCAGACAAGGTTCACAACGTGCATCCCAACACTCGACTTCGACCAAGAGGCCCTCAGCCGTTACACGTACACATACATCCTCGTCAACTACACCAACATTAAACTCCGCCGTATCCTCGAATACCAAGAATAGCCCCAGTGCTGAGCGCGAGATCCAACGTCTTCTGGATACGAAGACCGTGATACAGAACCAGAGAGATGACTTGCTGCAAGAAACAGAAGATCTTAAGAGACAGCTTAAGGGTGCGCATGACAGGCTTGATGAGAATGATTCTCTTTTAAAGCAGCTGCAGCAATCATACGATGTGGCTCAAGAGAAGCTAGAGATGGCGAACGAACGAGTCGCACAGGCTGAGAACAAGTTGATCAAACAGAGACGTGCATATGAGGACCAACGCAAGGAATTATTGGAAGTCATCGATCAAGTTGAGGCACAAGTTAACGATAACGAAAGCTTGTATATTGGTGAGTTGAAGAAGCTCCAAGAAGAGCTACAGCAGAAGCAACAGATTATAGATGATGTGCAGTCTAAACTCAAGAGTCTTGAACAGCTCTACGCAGAACAAAAGGGTGCTACCTGTCAGGTTGAAGATCACCAGCTTGGTGAACTACAGGCAGAAATCCAGAACTTGAAACTGACAAATATGACACAGGCACAAGCAATTGAAAAGCTGAGAGATGAGATCAAGCAGAAGGAGGAGAGGCTTACCACAGTCAGCAAAGAAAGTTTGGAGCTGAAGGAAGCACACATCACCGACAAGTCAAACATGGATGCTCAATTGAAAGAGCAGAAGCTTACGCTGAACAAACTACACGAGGAATTAGCGTTGAGAGAGCATGAGCTACTGGACTTGCGTGAGGAACTGAAGTTATTGAGAGAGAAGAACGAGGCTGTTTCGAGAGACATTAGTGAACCTGCTGCTATTGATGAGCTCAAGGCGGGTCATGAGTCTGCTATCTCAGAGCTCAAAATGACAATTGAAGATCTCACGAAGAGGCTACAGTCCAGCGTATCATCTGACAAGCTTCAGGAGCTCGAGTTCAAGTTGGAGAACAAGGAGGCTATAGTAAATGACCTCAGAGCTTTGCTTGATGAGGAGCGTTCCAAGGCCACCGAATCCGTTTCCAGCTCGAAAAGTGTTGCTGCCTTGACCGCTGACATTGCTGATAAGTCACAGATCATTGATCCGCTGAGATTGGAGGTTAAAACACTGAAACAGCATGGTGAACAGCTGAAGAGCTTCGAGGAAGAGGTCGCTGCAAGGGACTCAAAGTTGAAAGAGCTTGAAACAGCTTTGGCAGAGAAAGAGCTTGAGCTGAAGTCTCACAAGGATACCTTCTCTCGTCATGAGAACTCTGCTCAGGAACTGAAGAAGGAACTTGAGGAAAAGCGGAAACTTTTGAGCAAGGCTCAAAAGGATATAGAGCAGCTCTCTGCCGATTTGGAGAAAGCCTTGCTGCTCAAGGAGCAAGTTGATGCTTTATCATCCAGCAAGACTCAACTTGATGAACTTGTCTCAGCAAAAGATTCTGAGATTGAGCAATTGACAACTAAGATGAAAGAGATGACTGGATTAGGTGCTGACTCAGCTCAATCTACCTCGGAGCCGCAAAAGTTCAGCGAGAGCCTAGAACTTGAGGAGAAGATTCTGGAGATTGAAATCTTGAAAGACGAGATATCTCTACTGAAGAGTGCTGATTCACAGCAAGAGATTGAAACCTTGAAGAGTGAACTATCTTTGCTGAAAAAACAGAATAGATACACCACCAACCGTGAGCTTCTTGAGCAGATTCAGCTACTCCAACAAGAACTCTCAACGCGCCCAACAACTGATGAAGTACAACAACTACGTTCTGAGCTTGAACTGGCGGAACAGCTGCGTCTTGTGGAATCCAGGACCAAAGACAAGGAGATCTACCAACTGAAGGAGAAGCTTTACGGGCGCGGAAGTGCACCAGGAACAGCACCGGGTACACCTTCCCAGGCTACGGATACCGACTCTATTCAGAGCTTGAAGAAATTCAAGAAGAAAGACATGCGCTCATCACAAACACTCAGTCCAATCTCCATGAACAGGCCCCCTGTGATTTCACAAGTAGTTGATGGTGCTCTTCAGGTTTATGTTTCGGAAGGAAAAAAGGATCCTGGCAATGGCCGAAAGCAATGGTGTGGACTTTGTGAAAGAGACGGCCACGATAGTATTGATTGCCCATACGAAAATGACATCTTTTGATGAAGGATTGGGCCATACGTCCCGCTAATGAAGTACTGTCGATATATACTTAATTTGGTCCTCTTTATACGATGGCTGAAAGGAATTGGCCGATGTCTTGTATTAAGCTAGTATTATACTACCCCTGTCGGCGCCAGCCCGCTATAACTATAGCGTTGCGCCAGCTGGGCAACAGCGTCCTAGAGTAGAACCAGCAATGCTTCACTAGTGAGTACATTATCAGCTACTTTAGATTTTACGCAGCGACATAACATTTATAAAATTAAACTAGTACTAACAGTGACCAGCTGAGGGATCAAGCACCATAGGATTACACGACCATTGGGCGCCTTCATCAAAAGGATCTGCCATGGTCTCAACAAAGAAGCTGGAGCCGCTGGCCACATATACGCTGTCTGACTTCAGATTACTCTCCAGAACCTGATAGAGCATAGCGTCGAAGTCTTCCATGTTAATGGTTGTGCTCTCGTCCAGAGTAGCTGGTGACTCAACAGCTGAAAGGAGTGACTCCGCTGCAGTATTGGTAAACCACTCATCAAAAGTCTCCACCTCAGCAGGCTCAACAGGCTCAGCATCAAACTCTGCAACTGCTTTGTTGATAGCAGCGTCAATATCATCAACTGCCTGCTCAAATGATGCAGCTGGACTCAACCCAGGCATCTCCAGCTCTGCAATCTCATCTTCCCAGATAGCGGCTGAATCCTGCAAAGACATCCCTGGAGAGCGTTCTGGATTCATGAACCACTGAGAGTTGTTCAGCAGCTGCTCAGACGGATCCAGTACTGGGGTGGCAGGCTCTGTCAGAGGCTCTATTCCGGCCATCATGTCCTCAATGTGGTCACCCTCAACAGACTCAACAGAGAACCGAGCGACTGCTTCAAATTCAGCAAATGGCGCCGGACTTGGAGTTGGAGCAGGTGTCAATCTCGACAATACATCTGAGATGAGAGACTCTGCCCTAGCGTCCTTGACGTAGCTAAACGTCTGCTTCTTGATCCCATGCTGCACACAGAGATCGCTGAAGTCAGCGTAGCTGAGAGGAATGAACAAGTCACCGGCCCTGTACTTCTTGGCCTTGCACCCTTGCTTCGACTCTACCTCCTCAGCTTCGGACTCACACACAATGTGTGATTTGGCGTGTCTGTAGTACTGCTTAAAGCCGTTACCCTTAGCGAAGTTGTACTCAAACTGGAGCATACATGGCTTCCCATTGTGAGAGTACGGGCAAACAGCATTCAGCTTGTACTGCTTTGTCTTAGCACAAGGGATAAATCCCAAGAATGGCTGCTTAGCATCCCCACCACGGCATACACCGTGACAGTTGGCCATGTGGTTAACGTAGCCAGAGCCCAGAGTATTGAAGAAGTAAAGCTCTGGGCTACGCACGTTAACCTCTCTAGTCTTACCGCCATACACGACAGTCTTAGTTCTATCGGCAGGCTTCAAGGCATCTGCCTTTTCAAAAGGGTTGCAGATGGAGCAGAGAATGTAAGTGTTTGTCTTAGTCTTATTGTTCCCCAGCAGACGCTTCTTAGAGGACATCTCCTCCAAGTTGTGGAAGCATGTGTTTGAGCTGGAGAACATCGACTTAGGGTCAAACAGATACTTATTAGAGGAGGTACCAAGCTCTTCAATAGTGCATGGCATTGCCAAAGCCGTGTCAGTCTGAGTACGGCGGTTCAACTCGGTCAAGAAGACCTCAGGCTGCTGAAGCTGGTGCTGTGGGGCTCTATCGCCCTTCACAGTCAGCTGGTCAGCGTGGTTAAGTTTGTAGAGTGCCTTGATGGCGTCAGTGAGCATCCAGTAGTCAATAGAAGCCATTTTAATACAGTTTAAGGGTTATAAGTGAGTAGAACGAAGAGGTGGGAAGGGAAGTAGAAGAAGATGGCCAAAAGATGGGATCTCATGTTTCTTAAGTATTTGAGATTTGTCTTCTCATGAGAGCACAGCTGCAAGGTAGGATCGATCTAGAATCTCTGAGCGATATATCGGTGCACTTCTTGTGTCACACTCTCTTCTCATGAGGTCATCCTTGCGCACAAGTTAATCTTCTCATGCTTCTCACTCTTCTCATGCTTCTCAGATCTATGAGATTGTCATGCCACGATCTGCTAGATCTTCTCAGATACTCCGCCCTGGTTTCCGATCTTATCCAAGTACTCCTCAGGAATGTAAAACCACTTCAAGGTGGTATCTCATTAAAGCTGACTTCATAGGTTCGATGCGGTGCCTGTTTGAGATGTAGAATGAATGTAGAGTGTGGAGGATATCGCGAGCCCAAAAAGCGCATCGCTGCAAATAAAACTGCCGCCGTGAAAAGTAAACAAGATCAACCGTACGCTCTCATTCTCCACTTTCCCTTCTCTACCACTTCGCCTCTTCCTTCTCAAAGTCACGCACAAGAAGATGTCCAAGGACTCCTCCTTCTCACAGATACACCGCCCCCACGCGCACTATGCCCAGTACGTGGCTGAGTGGGTCCACGACAAGCTCCCCAACGATCCCATCGACACGCCTACCATCTCCTTGGGCTACGATGATGATGATAACGACGGTGACGAGGGCGAACCGGCAACGATGCAAAACTCCTCGTTTGGGGCCATTAAGAACAAGCTGCGAAAGGACGCCATCTGGAAGGACTTACGGCTCGACAAGATTATGAATGACGATCCAAAGTGGTGGCGGAGTGTTCAGGATACCAGCATATTGAAAAGATTGGACAAGAGCAGCGATGAGAACCCCGAAGACGAGATGATAGAGGGAACCAGTGCCCCAGAAGTACAGGTAGGGAATGCCGTGGGTCCTTCACAGTCAAGACAGAATACGTTAGGGCAGAACACACTTCAAGTTCCAGGTAACAGCGGCGAAATCACGACGCCAGAGATGTTACGGAACAGGGGTGGCCAGAGAAGCATGCAAAACTTTCAGACACCGATTGGTAGAATCATGAGATGATTGAAGTCGCCGCTACTACAACGAGCAATACACACTCAGATCGGTGTCATTTTCAGTCGTTGACTATCGCAGAGGCGCCACCCCAGATGACGTCGTGGCCCATGGCGGCCGCGTATAAAAATCCAAGGGACGGACTTTCAACTCCGACTCAGCAAGAACAATTTTCTGAGATCTAGAGCAGCATCAAATTTTGGCACAATCCGCACGGATAATTATATACCCAAAGTCGATGTTCAAACAGACACTACGCACGATGAGCAAGTATCCGATCAGCAAAACCGAAGCCGAGTGGCGTGCCATTCTCTCGCCATCTCAATTTGCCATCCTTCGTCAGAAAGCCACTGAACGACCAGACACCGATAAGAACCTCGCTGGCTCCGCCGTGGGAGTTTATACATGTGCTGGTTGCGACTCTCCGCTATACAAGTCATCCACCAAGTTTGATGCCCATTGTGGCTGGCCTGCCTTCTACGAGGCCATCCCAGGGAGCGTTGAGTTGTTTGAAGATCACAGCCATGGCATGACGAGAACCGAGATGGTTTGTGCGGCATGTGGTGGCCATTTGGGGCATGTATTCAGGGGTGAAGGATATGATACGCCTACAGATGAGAGACACTGTGTCAATTCCATCTCATTAAAGTTCAAGAAGGATGAGTGAAGCAATCGGTGCATGTATGTTTAGTACTCTTTGTTTGGGCTGCTACTAGCTAACTGCTGTTTTTACGACTTAATGTATAATACTCGATTTATAATTCTCAACTGAATGTGTGTAGCCATTTTACAATTTCAACAACTTCTCCAACTTGTCCAAGGACTTCAATTCCTGCAAATCAGAGTTACCACCAATGTGCTCTCCATTGATGAAGATGTTTGGCACTGTGCTCTGGCCAGTGAGTTCTCTGAGATAGTCCTGAATCTCAGAACCCTCCTGCAAAGTGTTCAGCTGCAAGACGTATGGTTTGACACCCAATTGGTCGAAAGTGGCAAGAGTAGCCTGACAGTATGGGCAGTAAGTCTTAGAAGCAACAAAGACAGAGTTGGCCTTGATGGCGTTCTGAACCTGAGAGACGACTTCCTTGGAGACCATTTTTGGATAGAATTTGCGATAAATTTGTTGGAAAACGGTATAAGATATGAAGACTAGGAGTGCAATAGAAAGAAGTTCCATGCGTGTGGTCTTGAAGATAGCAAGTCTCTGCTTCTTATTCCCCTTTTGCCTAGTTCAAAGGAGATGACAAAGAGCATTCGCCACCGGGTAACGTTCGCGAAACTCTTGACTGCCGATTAGTCTGATACGCGGTAGGCACACTCCCTCACGCAATTCCACAGTCCGCGGGGAATATTCTTCTAGGGGGCCCCTGGTTGTTCTTATCAGCTTTATTGGCAGCGAGCCTCTCGCACCACTAGCAGGTCTAGATACGCAACAATGGGTGTCTTCACGGACCATCCACATACTGCAGTGACCGAAATGGTCAACAGCGTCGTATCCCACCCGGATGCGGACGTTGATATTGAACTTCCAGAGCTCTTATCAGTGACTAAAATGCAACACACGGGTCCTACCGAGCTTGCCCGTGCTATTCGTAAGAAACTGAAATGGGGGTCCGTCAAGGAACAAAGCAAGGCTCTGGACCTACTCAATGGTGTCGTGGCCAATGGTGGGAGAAAGCTCGATGACTTGTACAACGATAGCAGACTCTTGGATAGATTGAGACTCATGGCCAACGATCCACAGCTCGATTTGAACGTTAGAAAGAAGGCCATTGCCTACGCACTCTCCTGGAATGATGAGTTTGAGGGCAAGGGAAGAGAATATGCTGGTGTTGTTCAGCTCAAGCATCAATTGCCAAAGATCAAGAGAAAGAAGAAGAAACCGGCAAGAGACGACTTTATGGATGATGAGGCTTACCAGTCTGAGGACGACAGTGCTCCATCATCTTCCACTTCCAGATCCCACTCCAGATCCACCTCGAACACCACTTCAAGAACTACATCAAAAACTGCAGTGAACCCAAATGTCAAGTACCGCATCCCAAAAATCGATCTGAAGAAAGAGGCGCCAAAGATCAAGCTTCTCATTGCTGAAGCTTCAAAATGTTCAACAGACCTTACCAATACCCTCCAGACCGTCAACACAAGACGTGGTGAGACCAGTGAAGACAATGAGCGTGCCACCATTCTCTTTGACAAGACCAGAGCCGTAAGAAGGAAGATTTTGAGATACTTGCAGCTTGTTGAATCGGAAGAGTTTTTGGGATCGCTTATCCACGCCAATGAGGAACTTGTCAAGGCGTTGCAAAAATACACCGAGCTCGGCCGCACAGCTGGCACAGACTCTGACAGTTCCGAGTACTCGACAGTTAGTGATGATGACTATGAAGATGATGACGATGACTTGCGCAGTGTCACGGACTCCCTTGCTTCTGCAATGATTGAGCAGCACTCTAACAGAGCACCACCACCCGTCCCTGGCTCCTCCTCGCGCCGTGTCCAGCGTGTTGCTACGGACGATGACCCATTCGGCGATTCAAACAAAGTCGATGAAGCGTGGAAGTGACTGTTATATATAATAACTATTGTTGACTGTATTCTAATCAACACAAAAAATAAACCTGTAGAATACCTCTCTTCGTTGCCTTGCAGTACTCCGCGTAGTCCAGGAAAGGAATCGTGATGGACCCCAGGAAACAAGAAATGAGTATGTCAAAGATCCCATGCATCCTTCCCCCACCACCACCACCACCCTTCCGCGCCAAGGGAAAAACAGTGGTACTCAAGCAAGAGCCTTGCATACTAGTGTCAATTGAACATACACACCATTGAATCAATGGCCTACCAGGATAGGAGCTTTAGCCGTGGCGGAAGAGGTGGCGGTGGAAGCGGCAGAGATGCAAAGAGAGGCAGCGGCTATTGGGCAAGAGGAGGCAGTAGACACAACAGCAGCAGGGTCAGCCGCTCCAGCAATACTTACTCCAATGGTAATGACAAGCAGGGGTACTATGACCAAGGACGGGGCCAGCAACCGCAGTGGGATCAGGATCAAAGCGGTCACGATCCGCACTACCATCAGGCCCAATGGGATCCAAACACACAACAATGGGTCCAGCCATTGTACGACCAGAGCTACCAACAGCCCTCTCCAACTGAATGGTCCCAGGGGTCTGGTGGCCATCCTTCACAAGAATACGGGGTACCTTCTGGTGCTCCTGTGCCATCACCCGGCCGACCTCAGGACTACCCGAGGGACCAACCACCAATGGACCCATCAGCAGCAGCAGCAGCACCACTACCACCAACCGGTACCCAACTAATGGAACAAAGTGGCTACATGAACAGTCAGCAGTACGCAGACGCTGGCCAGCCTTACCCTATACCACAAGATGCGGGATTGGAACAATCATTACCACAAAGATCACCGACAGTAGGCAGTGCCAGTACGGATAGTGTTGTTAATCAAGGTGTTCATCAGGAGTTGCTGAACAAGCATCGCCGACTGCAAAACTCCTTTGATGAATTGCATAAAAAATATGGAAAGCTCAAAGATCGATACGCTCAGGAGAAGGCAAATCACGAGTCAATTGAACGTAAGCTGAGGACAAAGATAAAAAGTCTGGAAGGCGTCAAAGTATCTATTGCGACATTACCACATGAGAAGAAAAAAGGCAGTACTATCGATGAGCATGATGGGGACGGTGAGGAAGATGAGAATGGTATCAAGAAGAGGAAGCTGAGCACCATTGAAGTTGAGACTCCAAGTGGGCAAACTACTGAGAAGCTAAAAGCTAGGGCTTCTTCTGATAATGCTTTCAAGGCTGAGAGAGACACATATAAAGCTGCTGTGGAGAAAGCTAACAGCAAGCTCAAGGAGATGCAAGCCGAGAAGAAAAAACAGGTTGAGTTCAACATAGATTTGCAGAAGGATGTTGACAAGTACAAGGCTTTGATTGAAAAGGTTGAAGGAGAAAAGGCTGAGATCTTGGAGAAGTATGAAGTACTACGAGCTCAAACCGATGCAATGTCTCCAGTTGGTGCTTCTGGATCCCCGGCTGTAACAGATGATGAAGCCAACAGTGTTGCGCTCATCATGCCTGATGAGGCAAGGTCGAAAAAGCTTTTTAAAAGAAAGGAGTACTACAAGTCCAAATACACCGCTCTACTTGAAGAACAAAACAGAGAGCAGAGAGCTTACATTCTCACAAACAAATTGCTCCTAGAGAAGTATGTGTTGCCGAAATAATAACTGTTGCCTGGTGGATCACTCTACCTCATGGCTAATTAGTGTTTGGGACGACGTCAATGATATACATCAGAACTACGCTCAATCAAAGTCAATGAACTCTCCTTTAAATCTATAGTACATGTAGTTCACCCTTTGTGTTAATGCTCAACGTAATCACCATCACCCAAATGCAAGAAAAAATAGTATATGCTTTAAACCCAACATCAAATGCAGACGAGCTGGTCACACAAGTCTTCAAACAGAGTGGCCTTTGGTGTCAGCTCGTCATCCTCAATGGATGTCTGCTTGACCAGCTTGAACGAGCCAGTACCAATGGACATGGTCTGTCCAAGAATGATACACTCCGAAACACCCTCAACCTTATCTGTCTTCATGTAGAAAGAAGCATCAAACAAGTGGTCTGTTGTCTTCTCGAAGGAGGCTAACTGCAGCACAGAGTCTCTCATCTTGGATAAACCAAATCTTGTGATACCGAGGACCTCACCCTTGTATGTCATAACATCACCGAGCAACTGAATGTGACGAGGGTCAACACTCATACCGTGCTTGGACATGGTATAGTCAATCTCACCAATGATAGAAGCTCTAGCAGCTTCGATACCAAGGACATCAAACACTTCAAGAACATGGTTAGTTTTGGTCTTGCAGCCAACAACACCATCTGTGCACATAACATCACGAAGACCATAACCTTCAACAAGAAGCTCCTTCTTACCATCATCACGGATGTTGATAACGGCACGAGAAATATCTGGAAGACCCTTGACAACTACATTTGGCAAGGCACGACGCAGATGCTGCATTCTAAAGAAAATGTCGTTTTCACCGGACTCCTTCATACTCGTAGAGTGAATCTTCTTAGAGTCCTCAGGGGAGCTAACCATGATGCGAATAACATTCTTGGATACAGCAGTGACATTTGGCAACGAAATCTTAAGCTTTGGTGCACGAGAAATGGCAACAGCAATCTCATCAATATTCAACTCCAATTGCAACTTCTCAATGGTCTTCAAGTCGATCTTCACATCAATGTATGACATGTCATTCTTGTAAACATCCTGCAGGTAGAAGGCAACATCAGATAGCAAGGTCTTCTCGATTCTTCCCTTCACAACTCTGGCAGCTCTCTCATCCTGATCGTTAACTAGAACAGCGTTGATAATTGGAGTCGAGATGGTCTTAGAAGCGTTGATGATTTCCTTAATACGAGGAACACCAAGTGTAACGTTCATGGAGGCGACACCGGCGAAATGGAAAGTCTTTAAAGTCATCTGAGTACCTGGTTCACCAATGGATTGGGCACCAATGGCACCGACAGCGGTACCTGGTTCAACTCTTGCACGACCGTACTTGCGGATAGCAATCTCCAGGAACTTTCTGATACACTTATCTGTGATCTTCGACAGCTGGTTCACAGCAATCAATGAATAGTCACTTGCAGCTTCATCCAGATCCATTAGAGCCAATTCGTCATTCGGCTTCTCCAGTAGACCCTGCAAACCCTTCTTCTCTCTAACTTTGGAAAGACGAGCTGCCTTCTTGTAGATGTAGTCACGAATAGACTTGTAGAAGTCTCTCTCAGCATCGTTTTGGTCAACAAACTCAATCTTGTCAGAGTCCTCTAGCTTGACCAAGTTACCCAAGTTGTCATATCTCACAAGCTTGGCCTCTAACGGCTTCAGAATCTCATCAGCCGTCTCAATGGCTTCATACGGCAATAGTGTCTTATCCTTAACCTCAAATGTGACGTTGTAGGCATGGTCCCATGTTCTGTTGAAGTTAACTGGTTTAGCATCACCCTCCATATCAAATGGATCAAGACCGTCACCACCGTACGTGAACTGAACAATTCCGTTACCAGATGTTCTGACAGTGTTATCGTACTGACAACTCAAGTCTTCAAGGGACTTCATCAATCTTCTGGACATGTAACCTGTCTCGGCAGTCTTGACGGCGGTATCGACCAAACCTTCACGACCAGAGATGGCGTGGAAGAGGAATTCTGGTGGAGACAAACCGGAGTAGAAGGAGTTTCTAACGAAACCTTTAGATTGCGGTGTTTTGGAGTTCTTTGGGAAGTGAGGAAGAGAACGATCCTGGAAACCATCTGGAACACGATTACCAGAGATAATCTGCTGACCGACAACGGCAACCATCTGGGACACGTTAAGAGTAGAACCCTTGGAACCGCATGTGGCCATGATCAATGGGGCATTGGAGGAGGGCAGCTCGTTGATACAGACATCACCAACCTCTTCTCTAACCTTGGACAGCAAACCACCAATCTTAGCTTCCAATGTTTGCTCTTCGTTACAACCTGGCTGAGTCTCGAGCTTACCTTCATTGTAGAGAGCAATCAATTCGTCACACTTGGCGTATGCGATTTCAACCATCTCTTCCTTCTTACTCTTCAACTCGTGACCCGGTGTAACATCGTTGATACCAATAGAGAAACCTCTGTTACCCAAGAATCTGGCACAAAGTTTAGCCATTCTGTTCATGGCCTGGGCAGCCTCTTTCGGACCATAATCTCTGAGAATAGTGTAGAAAACGGAGTGCTTCTTACCATCACCAAGCGTAGACTTATCCATGACACCACTGAGAATGTTGGATCCTCTAATGACAACGAAACCGTCATTCGGAGACATCTCATTAGGCATACCCTTTGGTGGTGGGATGAATGTCTTGTTCTTGGCATCCAAGTTGATCACGACTGGAGAATCCTTATTTGGCTTGATCAAAAGACTAAACACCTGCTTACCAGTCCACATATACACTGGTTTGTGAATGGCTGGTGGAGGAAGGTCGAACTGCAAGTTGGCATCACACATCATGGACAAGAGTTGAGTCAAAGTGGCTCTGTCAAAGAATGAGTCCTTGTGAGAGATCAAGTACGAACCAGTGATGAAATCCTGGGTAGCGGCAATGATCGGCTCACCGGACTTTGGGGTCAGCAAGTTATTCTTGACACCCATCAGGTTGATCGCTTCCGCTCTGGCCTCTTCAGTCTGGGGGACGTGCAAGTTCATTTCATCACCATCGAAATCTGCGTTGTATGGAGTACAGACACATTCGTTCAATCTGAAGGTTCTCCAAGGTCTGATCTTGGCGTAATGGGATAGAATGGAGAGTCTGTGGAGGGACGGCTGTCTGTTAAACAGGACAATATCACCATCCTCAATGTGTCTTTCAACAACATCACCATATTGCAAGTTTCTAGCAAGTTTCTGTCTGTCACCGTATCTCAAGTTACGGCGAGCATCCTCATTCTTCTTCAGCACATAATTGGCACCCGGATGCACGGTCGGACCGTTCAAGATCAGGTTCTGCAACTTCTCTTTGTTGTATCTGGTACACTTCTCTGGGTAGGTCAGCACCTTGGCGACCCTGTCTGGGACGGCAACTTCATCGATAGATAAGTTTGGATCTGGAGAAATAACGGTACGACCGGAGAAATCAACACGCTTACCAGACAAGTTACCTCTGAAACGACCTTGTTTACCTTTCAATCTTTGACAGAAACCTCTGATCGGCTTGGAGGACTTGGCAGCTCCAGACGCACCGGGAAGCATGGATGGCGAGGCAGCATCGGAATTGATGTACATGGCAACGGATAGCTGGAGGTAATCCCACTGTTCCATAAGATTGTTGATGGAAATGCCCTTCTCTATACCAGCTCTAATCAAGGAACTGATCCAGACAATCTCTGTCAGCTTCACTGTTAGATCATCTTCGTTGGAGGTTGGTGAATCACTCATCACAACAGATGGACGAATACACACCGGTGGGGCAGGTAGGTATCTCCAAATATACATTTCTGGTCTGCCTCCTCTTCCTGAATCGATACCCAAAAGCTCACAATCTTCTGCTCTGACCTGCTTGAACAAGTTCAAAACCTTCAATGGATTCAAATCATCCATGGATCTCTTGATAAACTTCTCGAAGTCTGGGTTATTCGAAACGGCCTGATCGATATCCTTGTCCCACTCGATCTTCTCAGGTGTCGGTTTCTTTCCAACATATCTAAAGGTGTCGTGAACAATCTTGAGAGAGGCAGTACCAGAGCCAGCAGCGGCCTTCTTAACAACACCGTTAACTGCACCACAGTCGAAACAACGTCTCTGTTTCTTACACTGATCAAGGATCTTCTTGATAATACCCATTCTTCTGAGGTTATCGATACCTGGTCTTCTCAACTCCTGTCTGAACTGTCTCTTGGTGTCTTCATCGATCAGAAGACCACCACATGTCTTACAGATGGATTGTAGGACCTGAATTGTGGCCTTGAAGTAACCGACATGGAAGACCGGTAATGCCAACTTCAAGTGGCCAAAGTGACCATGACATGTGGCCAAGTTACCATGACAGACCGCACATTCAGATGAATTTGACGATATTCCCATCTTCGTATCGAGGGCACCATTGGGTTTTGGAGTACGGCCCTTCTCGAGATCAAAGAGATCCCTGGTGGAGACCTCAACCTCGGACTGTGCAAGGATGTCCTCCTCGCTGAGGGCACCAAATTCAATACCTCTGATTTTCTTCGGAGCGACGTCGACGACTGCTTCCTTCATCTTTGCCAAAGAAAGATTTTTGTAAGCCAGAAGGTCCCAGTGCCGGTCGGATACTGTGTTTAGTGTGCTCTCCTGGGCCCCAATGTGGTGATGACGCTCCGAACAGGTGCTGAATAATTTTCGAGATGCGGCGCATAACAGTGGTGTCCAGGTGTATAGGGGCGACGCTGGATCCCGATTCCGATTTAAATTCCGGTGTGGTGGTAACAATCGTAGGAAGACCATTGTATGGCTACAGTGTCGCTTTAATCAATCGACCAGACATCTGTAGTACAGTAAATAGAGTGAATGCCTCAGCTCTAGGATAGTGGGTAGATCATTCTCTTGAACTGTTCTACGGATCCTCTCCTCAATATGACAGCGGTTGTTGAACCCACTCAGCCACGTACTGGGCATAGTGCGCGTGGGGGCGGTGTATCTGTGAGAAGGAGGAGTCCTTGGACATCTTCTTGTGCGTGACTTTGAGAAGGAAGAGGCGAAGTGGTAGAGAAGGGAAAGTGGAGAATGAGAGCGTACGGTTGATCTTGTTTACTTTTCACGGCGGCAGTTTTATTTGCAGCGATGCGCTTTTTGGGCTCGCGATATCCTCCACACTCTACATTCATTCTACATCTCAAACAGGCACCGCATCGAACCTATGAAGTCAGCTTTAATGAGATACCACCTTGAAGTGGTTTTACATTCCTGAGGAGTACTTGGATAAGATCGGAAACCAGGGCGGAGTATCTGAGAAGATCTAGCAGATCGTGGCATGACAATCTCATAGATCTGAGAAGCATGAGAAGAGTGAGAAGCATGAGAAGATTAACTTGTGCGCAAGGATGACCTCATGAGAAGAGAGTGTGACACAAGAAGTGCACCGATATATCGCTCAGAGATTCTAGATCGATCCTACCTTGCAGCTGTGCTCTCATGAGAAGACAAATCTCAAATACTTAAGAAACATGAGATCCCATCTTTTGGCCATCTTCTTCTACTTCCCTTCCCACCTCTTCGTTCTACTCACTTATAACCCTTAAACTGTATTAAAATGGCTTCTATTGACTACTGGATGCTCACTGACGCCATCAAGGCACTCTACAAACTTAACCACGCTGACCAGCTGACTGTGAAGGGCGATAGAGCCCCACAGCACCAGCTTCAGCAGCCTGAGGTCTTCTTGACCGAGTTGAACCGCCGTACTCAGACTGACACGGCTTTGGCAATGCCATGCACTATTGAAGAGCTTGGTACCTCCTCTAATAAGTATCTGTTTGACCCTAAGTCGATGTTCTCCAGCTCAAACACATGCTTCCACAACTTGGAGGAGATGTCCTCTAAGAAGCGTCTGCTGGGGAACAATAAGACTAAGACAAACACTTACATTCTCTGCTCCATCTGCAACCCTTTTGAAAAGGCAGATGCCTTGAAGCCTGCCGATAGAACTAAGACTGTCGTGTATGGCGGTAAGACTAGAGAGGTTAACGTGCGTAGCCCAGAGCTTTACTTCTTCAATACTCTGGGCTCTGGCTACGTTAACCACATGGCCAACTGTCACGGTGTATGCCGTGGTGGGGATGCTAAGCAGCCATTCTTGGGATTTATCCCTTGTGCTAAGACAAAGCAGTACAAGCTGAATGCTGTTTGCCCGTACTCTCACAATGGGAAGCCATGTATGCTCCAGTTTGAGTACAACTTCGCTAAGGGTAACGGCTTTAAGCAGTACTACAGACACGCCAAATCACACATTGTGTGTGAGTCCGAAGCTGAGGAGGTAGAGTCGAAGCAAGGGTGCAAGGCCAAGAAGTACAGGGCCGGTGACTTGTTCATTCCTCTCAGCTACGCTGACTTCAGCGATCTCTGTGTGCAGCATGGGATCAAGAAGCAGACGTTTAGCTACGTCAAGGACGCTAGGGCAGAGTCTCTCATCTCAGATGTATTGTCGAGATTGACACCTGCTCCAACTCCAAGTCCGGCGCCATTTGCTGAATTTGAAGCAGTCGCTCGGTTCTCTGTTGAGTCTGTTGAGGGTGACCACATTGAGGACATGATGGCCGGAATAGAGCCTCTGACAGAGCCTGCCACCCCAGTACTGGATCCGTCTGAGCAGCTGCTGAACAACTCTCAGTGGTTCATGAATCCAGAACGCTCTCCAGGGATGTCTTTGCAGGATTCAGCCGCTATCTGGGAAGATGAGATTGCAGAGCTGGAGATGCCTGGGTTGAGTCCAGCTGCATCATTTGAGCAGGCAGTTGATGATATTGACGCTGCTATCAACAAAGCAGTTGCAGAGTTTGATGCTGAGCCTGTTGAGCCTGCTGAGGTGGAGACTTTTGATGAGTGGTTTACCAATACTGCAGCGGAGTCACTCCTTTCAGCTGTTGAGTCACCAGCTACTCTGGACGAGAGCACAACCATTAACATGGAAGACTTCGACGCTATGCTCTATCAGGTTCTGGAGAGTAATCTGAAGTCAGACAGCGTATATGTGGCCAGCGGCTCCAGCTTCTTTGTTGAGACCATGGCAGATCCTTTTGATGAAGGCGCCCAATGGTCGTGTAATCCTATGGTGCTTGATGCTTAAGTTAGTTTTTGTTATTGGTACTTTGATCTATTATACGTATATCGTTGCATAGTATCAGTAGACCTGACTTCTGAGAGTGATCATAGAACTAAGATCGTGGTCAGCGCTGTAGTCGGCTCGGCCCTGGAAGTAAGATAGCTATAGCACCGGAAGCTTCATCTAAACCAGTAGAACAGCTCGATAGATATATTAGTGGGCTTGGAAATGAAGGCTTAGCGATTAGATTTTTACATTCACGACAATAGCATTCGTGACGCTGCTTTGGAAAGCGAGGTTGGGAAGGATGGGTCAATTCTGTACTCGTATGCGCTCATTTTTTTTTCCGATTTGGTGAAGACTTTGGAGACGCCGACACTGATGACGACTTCATGAGGTACCGAAAAAGTACACATAAGACCCAAAATGAGCACAGAAAAGACGACACAGGAGTTCTCAAGCTTTCCGGTATGTTTAACACTTTCAAAAGGTGCCATCATCTCGTCCTCTGTACCCAATGATGGCGTCCCAAGAAGGCGTCACGTACCATCTACTAACATCACCAGACCACAATGAGTTGCACAGAAGCATTTGACCAACTGACGTCGTGTTACAGCGTTGGAGGGCAAGTGAAACATTACTATCGCTATGGGCACATGAATGACTGCGTGAAACAGCTGGAACGATTCCAATTTTGCCTCTTCAACTCGGATCCGGTCAAGATTCAACAGTGGTACAAGAAGGAATTAGACGAGAAGAGAGCGAGAGGAAGCAGTGAAGATATCTGGGAGTTGAGATGATAGAAATGACTGCAAACAGCGGCTGTACGTATACTAATGACACGACGGTTTTTACCGAGGCGTGGTTGTAGACATATGACATTGCAGGAACGACAAGCATATACCCGAGAACCATCACCACGAACCATTAACGCTACCATGCATCCAACTATCGCCACAATATTCACCAGAACCATCACTGCAGTGATCCGCAATATCCCACTGGACTTTCTGAGAACAATAGCACCGCGGCTCTCGCTGTCGCTCAACATCAGACTCACCCTTCGTTACTGGTCCATCTCCATCCCCAACGCCAACACGCCCGTTCCCAACTGCCCGGAAGCCACTATTCGTTGGCTCACAGAGGTTCCTGAACGAACAAAAGAAGACCAAGTGATAATATTCTGTCATGGAGGCGGGTACGTCTTTGGCTTATTCCCTCCATTTGTCAACATGCTTCTCGTACTGTATGAGAGCCTGACGAGGAGTTCAATCATCATTGTGGACTACTGTGTGACAGATGAGTACCCGACACAGTTGAGGGAGCTCGTCCAGGTCTACAACGAGGTCAAGAAGAGCTCGGACAATATTGTGCTCATGGGTGATTCTGCTGGTGGGCATCTTGTGCTAAGTCTTCTAAGACATGCGGAGCATCCGTTGACTTCGGTGGACACAGTGGTAATTGACAATGAATTAAAGGGATTGATCTTACTCTCACCATGGGTCAATCTATGGCCTGAAGAATCGCCAGGGTCATCGTATGAACAATTCAAAAAATGCGATCTGATTAATGCTACAGTATCGCGTGGGATGGCGAAGCATTTCTACAAGGGTGAGAATTTTGATGCTGTCAATCCCATAACGTGGGAACGAACCAAACTTCCAAAGAAGATAATGATCAGTTACGGAATTAGAGAGTGCATGAAAGATGATATTGTCACATTTGCCAAGAATTGGGGCGTTGATCCTGTGATTGACTCAGAGCATGGGATCCACGACTCCGCTTGCTTTTGGCCACTGCCTTTAATGCGCCAGGTTGCCGATGTGCTAAATAGAGATTCTTTAACGACTATGCATAAATCATGATCTACATATGAAGAAGAACTGCAACATAGCATTTTTTTATGGACCAATCACAAAACCTGAAAGTGAACCCTTAAACAAAAACAATAGTGTAAAGAACAACCAATGACTTAAATCACCAAGCTCTGAGTCCATCAGAGCTCATCGTGAACGTTCTCCTCCTTAGACTCGCCTTCCTTCTTGGCCGGAGCCTCCAACTCGTTACCGTCAACACCGTTAGTACCGTTCTCCTTAATGAAAGCAATCAAAGACTGCAAGTCTCTACCACCCTTATGAACAATTGGGTTAGACTTGTCGCCAGCTGGGTAAAGGATCAAAGTAGGGTAACCGGTGATCTCAACATCGACGTCGTTTAAGGTGGCATCAACGTTGGCGATTCTCACCTTAGCGGCAGCATCCTTATCGTTCTGGTAGAGCTCGGCAAGCTCCTCGAAGGTTGGAGCCAATCTCTTACAGTGACCACACCATGGAGCGTAGTACTTGACCAAGACGTCTCTGGACTCATCGTTGATGATCTCGTCGTGGGTCTTACCGACAATCTTGTAAACAGCATTCTCTTGAACCTCTGGGATATCCTCGGTCTTGACGATGGCCTCAGCCTCACCGGCGATGAACTTCTTGACAAAGTCCTTGACAGCCTGTGGGGTCAAGGCGGAGTCCTGGTTGACACCGAACTTCTTGTTGTTGGTGGCATCGTGAAGGGCAAAGGCTGGGAATTCCTGTTTCATGTTCAAGTTTTCAGCATGACGGCCGAATCTGGCAGCCTCAATACCGACAAAGTTGATCTTACCCCTGTTCTCCTTAGCAAGTTCCTTGATGAGTGGAGCGTACTCCTCACGTTCCTCGGCGGAAGTGTAGAACAAGTAGGCCAATGGGGTTGGGTTGGACATGTACTTCTGGTAAGTGTTGGAGTCGAGCTCACCGAAGTATGGGAAAGACTCGGAGGCGATGAACTCGGCAAGAGTCTCAGCAGTGACCTCATCACCAGCAAAGACAGCTGGGTCTTCAAGACCATCGAAGAAGACGAGGATCTTGTTCTCACCGTACTTCTTAGCAACATCGGCAGAGGTAGACTGAGCGAAGATGAACTCGTCCCTGTGAAGGTTGGCGAAGTCGGAGAAGGTAGCATTGTCCTTGACACCAGTCTCAACGATGACAGAGGAACCAGCCTCGGCGATGAAGGACTCCAACTTGGTTAAGTCCTCAAAGACGGAGACTGCTGGAAGAGACTGCTTGAGCATGTACTTGACAATACCATCGGCTGAACGAGGACCCTCGTAGTCGGAGACAGCGTCCTCAGAACCTCTAAAGACCTTCAAAGTTGGGTAACCTCTGATTCCGTGGTCGGAACAGAGTCCCTGGTGCTGGGTACAGTCGATCTGGGCAAGCTTGATCTCCTTTGGAGATAGCTCGTCAGCAGCCTCGGCGAAGTTTGGACCAAGGGCCTTACAGTGACCACACCATGGGGCAAAGAACTCGGCAAGGACCAATGGGTTAGCGGCAATAAAGTCGGAGAAAGTCTCAGCAGAGAGCTTGACAACGGCAGAGTCGTCAGAGGCGATGGCGGCCTCCTCACCAGCGGCATGGACTGAGGCCACGGCGGCAAGCAGCACGGAGAGTGACTTGATGGAGAGAGCAGAGAGGAATCTCATTGTGGCTATGTCTGTATGTGGCAGTGGCAATAGACCGTGGGTCGATAGTGGATAAAAGATGGCTAAAGGTGTAATTTCTAAGCGATCCATTTTGGACACATGTCCTCTCCGCGATTTCTTGGGAGGGAGGCGAGGGTGCGCGTACCACGCGTTTCTTACATAAGCATATGTCATATTGTTACATAATTCTCCTTCATTTCTTTTGTCCTAGGACATGTCTATTCAGAGTTTTCCGCCGGGTGTTTCAGAGAGCTTTTTCCCACTAAAGTCGGCCTTCTGTCTGAGCATGATGGCCGGGTGCTCGCCTTTCTCCTTGAGTTCCTTAAAGATCTGGACAGGCTTCTCATCGAGCTCCAAGATGCGCTCCTGATCTCCGTAGCAGATAACAAGTGCGTAGTTTCTCCAATCGTCATTCAGTTTGTGTCTCTTCATAGCAGCCTGAAGAATCTTTGAGCATGGGTCATCTGTGGATGCCCTGAGTTGCTTGAGTGGCTCTGAGACTGGCTTAGACTGAAGTGTGGTGACGGATGTGGTCTGTGGGGATGAAGATGATGGCGCTGTTGGCGAGTGAAGGTTCTGGCTCGATGGATTAGCACTACTGAAAAGCGTTGATCCACGCTGCGAGTGTCTCCTGTCGACTTTACGGAGCGTTGCTGTTGACGTTTCTGATGGGGATCCTGCAGAGGACGATGATGAAGGGGTCGCCTTTGCCTTTGTAGGGGATGTTATGTTGAAAGGGGAGGATGGTAGTGCGTTCTTTTCAGGTGTTGGAAGTGGCTTGTTCATGTTCCAAATCTTGATGTCATCTCTAAGACGAATTATTTCGTCATTGATGCCCTTTGTGGTTTGATCCAATGTTTGTTGAATCAGCTTCGATATATTCGTAAGGATGGCCCTCATGTTTGCCTCATCTGCTGGAGCAACATACTTATTTGTAGCGAGCAGCTTGTTAATCTCGATCTTAAGCCTGACACGTTCCTGTATCGACAGATCCATCTCCTGGAGGTGGTCATCATGGAGAAACGCCAGCGTGTCTCCCGTGATATTGTTGTTGGTGAACTTGGTCACCACCTCGTTAGAGAAGGAACATCTCGATAGCCAATTCTCGAGCTCGACGGGACCCCATTCGGTAAACGGGACCTCGTGCGTCTGCAGGGCTTCTGGAACTCTTCGAAGTGTTGATTCGTCGTCCATTTTGATCTTTTTTTTTTGATTGTTGTCGGCTTCTGGTATGTCCTTGGCTTAGCGTAGTGGGTCAAAAGGGACGTGTTGCATCAACACATTTTATTCCGCGATCCGTGAAGGAGGATGTACAGGGTGACCTCAATTGGGCTAAACTTCTTAGTGCGAAACTCTACGAGACTTGTGGAAGGTGGAGAGCGGAAAGAGAAGTGGCTCTTTGAAAATGTTGATTAAGGTGAGCGTCTCTACTCATTTCATCTTGATCACGAGCTCTCCTTCACCCACGGCAACATCATTTCTTTGGAGGAGGTGGAGGCACTGAAGAATCCAACGGTGTGCTTCTCCCCTGAGTATCCAGCTTTCTGCTCTTCTCGCTTTCCTCTTGTAAGTAATCCAACAAATCAGCAGATGTAGAACCTCCACCTGTTTTCTTCTTTCTGTGGACTGGAGGAGGAACGACTCCACCTGTTGTTGGGCTCGTCAATGGAGCAGCTGGAGCTTGTTGCACAGAAGATGGCTGAGTTGGAACCATTGGGGCAGCAGCTGGTACGGTGAAGTGTGCAGGTTGTGTGAAGTTCTCCTGAGAGTAGTTGCCGTCGAATAAGACGCTTCCCGGCTCGTACTGTCCGTTGACAGGCGGAACTCTATGCAGGAAACCATAACCGACACCACATCCAAGTACACCATCACCACCCCAGTTTTCAGCAGGTGTTATTGTCACCGGTCTGACAACGTTGTAGTCGTGATTGTACACGTACAATATCAAGCTTGAGTTCTTCTTTGAGGTGATTAGTCTCCCTAAGAGGTCCTCACCACCAGTGGCAAGAAGACCATCTTGTGCACCAATGATGTAATCACTGTGCTCTATCAATCCCGTTTTCTCAGCAGGGGAGTTTGGATGGATCTCCAAGACGTGGTAAACAAATGTGGCAGAGATCAGTGGTGTCCACTGGAGCTTAACACCAAGCTTCTCAAAGCCTGTAGAACCAGGTGCACCGCTACCCAATGGGATGTCATCCATGTCTGCAGCCTTGATTGCGATCTCGACAGTCCTTAGCGTGCCGCCCTTGGCACTCCAAACTTCAAACTTGACAGAGCGGCCTTTGCAATTGGAGATCTCCTGCTTGAGGTAGTCGTAGTTGACACTGAGCTGATACTGATCATCGTATGAGGTAGGCAGCTCGTGGCCATTGATTCCGAGAATGAAGTCGAACCAGCTCTCAAGACCGACCTCTGCTGCTGTGGATCCGGCAGCGACATGGAGTACACGAAGTCCAGCCCTGTTGTGCTTGGTGTTGGCAAAGTAAGGGTCGCTCTCGAGGATAGACTCGTCTTGCGGGCCACCGGAGATGACGGACTCAGCTGTGTGCTCGAGAGTCTTCACGAGGTTCTTGGCGAATGAGAACATCGTGGGCGAGTGATATATGTTCTGTGTTTCTGAGAATTGATTAAGTTCGAAGAGATGAAGGGTCGGTTTATGATCTCTGTGAATCGTGTGGTTTGAGCAGAGGCGGCAAAAGTGGGCAAAGCCGAACAGGGCACCTTAACCTTTCCCGTTTTGGACCAGAGTTATTAGTGATGACGCGCATGAGCTACCAGGTTTCCCCATAGTTTACAATCGACAGGAAAGACCATTGATACCTGAGGCTCCAGCGTTTACAAATGAATACGTTTCAGTTCACTCACTGGCAACTGCGTCTGTTAGAAGGAAATTCTGCCGTTCCACAATCGTTTCCACAGGATCATAAGTGGCTCGAAGCCCACAACCCCACATCCCCCATCACCGAGATATTCCCTGATCTTCTCCACCACAAGCTTATACCGGACCCATACATTGACAAGAATGAGGCACATGTTCAGTGGGTTGGTCACCAGGTGTGGGAATATCGATCAATTCTCAACATACCAGACTCACACAATGGGAAGACAATTGAACTTGTTATGCATGGTCTTGACACATTCGCAGATGTCTACTTCAATGGCTGTTTCATCAAGAGCACCGATAATATGTTTACCCGGTTCACTCATCCGGTTGAGCTACAGCAGGGCGATAATGAAATAAGAATTCAGTTCAGATCAGTGTTTGACGTTAAGGTACCCTACGACCCCGCTGACCTTCAGGAAGGCATCAAAAGTAGAATGTTTGTAAGAAAGGCTCAATACCATTTCGGCTGGGATTGGGGGCCAACGCTTGTCACTTGTGGCATCTACAGACCTGTTGAGATCTGTATCTATGAGTTCAACAAGATCAATGATGTTTACGTCGATTACGTCGTCAAAGATACCGCTACTGGTGAAGTCCAGATACAAGTCAAAACTGAGACCACAGGAAATGTCGCAGTTGAATATACTTTGACAAAGGATGAAAAGATTATCTGGAGGGGAAATTCCTCCAATCCATCTGCTACCCTGCGGAAAGTTGACCTTTGGTACCCACATACTCACGGAACACCACATCTCTACACCCTCACTGCTACTTCCCTGTATAACACGGTGACCACTTCCGTTGGCTTTCGCAAGGTTGAGCTTGTTGAAGACCCACTTGATGAGGGAACAGCATTCTTTTTCCGTGTGAATGATATTGACATATACACTAATGGCTGTAACTGGATACCAGTTTCTTCATACCTTACGACAATCACCCCCAACGACTACGACGAATGGGTCAATCTTTTTAAGAGGGCCAACCAGAATATGTCACGAGTGTGGGGTGGCGGAGTCTATGAGTGTGATTCCTTTTATCATGCTTGTGATGAGCAGGGCATCATGGTCTGGCAAGACTTCATGTTTGCCTGTGGTCAATATCCAGGTGATGCCAAATTCACTGAGAGTGTTTCCATTGAAGCTTCACAAAACATTGCCAGATTGAGGAACAGGCCATGTATCGTGATCTACGCCGGCAATAACGAAGACTATCAGACTATTGAGGACATGGATGTTCCAGAGGATCAGTTCTATGCAAAGCATATCTATGAGCAAGTACTTCCGGATATTATTACTGAAATGTACGGTGGCAACAAAGTTTCATACACTTTTGGCTCTCCATGGTCTCGCAATGGCCTCTCGGCTGCTGACTTGACTACAGGTGACGTCCACCAATGGAACGTGTGGCATGGTAAGGAGCTGCCATATCAGGAGTGGAGCAATCTTGCTGGTCGATTCGTCTCAGAATTTGGAATGGAGGCATTTCCAACATATGAGACGTTTAAGGATTTTATCACTGATGAGAAAGAGATGTTTCCACAGAGTTCCACCGTAGAGATGCATAACAAGGCAGCTGGTTTTGAGAGAAAGCTAGCAATGTACACCTTCCAAAATATTCACTTATCAGGCTTTCAGTTGAAGGATTGGATCTATGCTACCCAGTTTATGCAGAGTGAATGTTTGAGTGAGGCTGTATTGGCATTTAGACGCAGATGGGGCCAAAAGGGCAAAAGGGAGACTGGAGGACAATTGGTCTGGCAGATGAATGATACTTACCCGGTAACCTCTTGGTCTATCGTTGACCATTACAAGAGGCCCAAGTTGGCTTACTATGGTCTCAAGAGAACGAGTAATCCTATCGTTGTAGGTGTTGGACGTACTGTCACCGCCACTGACGGTACCCATCGTGGGAGTTCGTTGTGGAAAATTGCTCCGAAGGCCTATAAGATACATACATGGGTCAACAACTTGAGTGGGGAATCCATTGGGGGTACCATCACTCTAGAAATGTACTACAAGGGTCAAGTACGGAAGAACTCATATCGCAAGCAAGTGGTTATCTCCAAGAACGCGACGACCGAGTGCTTCGAAGTTCCAATGCAAGAGATTTGTGGTACATTTAATCCAGAGTCCACAATCATCAGAGCCACTCTCCACTCAGATGATGTAGTCTTTGCTGCTGGAGCTTACTGGCCTCAGCCTCTCAAGCATTATCCACAGCCATTGGGCACACCGAGAGTGAAGATTTTGGGTAACCAAGTTAAAATCACTTCTGAGTATCCGCTGAAAGCTGTGTATCTTGAGGGTAGAGATAGATATCTCAGGTTTGAAGATAACGGGTTCGACTTGTTCCCGGGTGAAGAGAAAGCTATCAGTGCAGCTTGTGCCTCTGGTCTTTCTGAGGATGAGGTGTGTGTCAGATATCACTTTGATTGTTGATGACCAGCTAGCTGTATCATGAGGCGCAATTTAAGATGCGACAACTAGTTTCCCATAAGCTGTATGATGTAATTAGTGTACACGTTTATTTTTAATACAACGAGCTTTTATATCAAAATCACTCTTCCATGTCCTCGTCCTCATCAACGTTTTCCTCCGCCACCGCCTCCTCCTCTTCCTCATTTTCACCGGCACCATCGATCTTAGCTTCAGCCTTCTCAAGAGCATCCTCATCAAAGTCAGCCAAATCCTCATCACTATCCTCGATGATTTCTTTAGACTTGTACTTTCCTTCTCTCTTTGTAAGTCTTCTCTTTTTCGTCTTCACTGGTTTCTCTTCATCATCATCGCCCTCACCATCTTGGGCCTTCTTCTTGGTTCTCTTTTTCTTCGACTTTGGCTTCTTCTCAACGTTACCTTCATCACCACTGGCCTCTTCATCGGTCCAAATGGCATTCTTCTTCTTTCTTCCCTTTGGTTTCTCATCCTCCACAATAATTAAACTAGCACGTTCAGCTTCCCACTGCTTAGCCTGCTCCTGCAACATATCAAACTCTTCACGCAGCTTCTTCTCCTTCTCCTCCTGTTCCTCTTTTCTCTTCTTCTCCTCAAGCTCAGCCCTGGCTCTCTCTACTTCACGAACACGCTTAGCTTCCTCAATCTTAGCCTGGAACTGAACTTCGTACTGCTCCTGCTCCTTCAAGATTCTCTCCAACTGTGTAGTCAACGTCTTAGAGCCCATAGTGGCACGCTGTGTCAAGATTTCTGGAGCGACTGGGGCCTGCTTTCCCAATTCCGCGAGCTTAGTGAACGTCTCAACAGCCTCGTTCAATCCAGAAAGGGCATTTGAGATATCTTCAACTGTTCTCTTAGATATTTCCAGACGAGTTAAGAACTGAGCGATACTGAACTGGACGAAAGCAACATTGTACTGCATCTGTGGAACCAGCTTCTGGTAATACTCCTCAGAGACCTTCAGTGCATTGATGGAGAATTCGAGAGCCTTGGCATAGCTCTCTAAACTCTTCTCCTGGCCACCCCTGGCAAACCATGCCCTGCCAATTAATGACAAAGTTCTGGCGTCTCTGTTCTCATCGCTGAAACGAGCGAGAGCGATGGAGTACTCCTGGATTGCCTTGGCATGCTGGCCAAGCTCACAAAGGCAGTGACCCAAATTCAAATGAACGGAGAAAGAATCAACAGCATCTCTAACTCTTCTGAAGATCTCCAATGCTTGCGCTGGCTGCTTCTCCTCGGCAAAGACAATAGCAATACCCTGAGCAGCGAAAGCGTTTTTAGGGTCAGTGACAATGGCCTTGTGGAAGAGCTGAGCGGCTCTGTGGTATGACGTCTTTCTCTTTTGGGTTTCCTGTTCGCTCTTTGGACGGATCTCACGAGCAATGGTACGGTACATGTTGGCAAGAGAAATGAGGGCATATGTGTCACGAGAGTCATACTTCGTCAGAGTCTCTTTATTATGAGTGTTCTCAAGGCCATCAGCAAGACCTCGGCCAGTCTTCTTGAGGTACCAACTGTAAAATGCTCTGACTTCAAGATTGGACTCCTGCTCAGACAAAAGCGTATCAATCTCCGTCTCCAACTCGGGCGTGTTGCCAGATTTGACGATTTGAAGGAACAAAGAACGCATCTTCGCAGAGACGTAGCCAGATGCCTTCTCCAGAATCCGCTGGTACTTCTCAAGCGAGGCATCCTCATCAGAATTCTCCTCAGATCTCGCCAAGTTGTATGACAATGTTATGGCGGTCTCTTCATTGTCATTGGCAGCAATGGCAGTCTCGAACAATGTCTTAGCGGACTCCTGAGAACCTTGAACAAAGTGAAGAACACCCATGTTAGACATCAACTCAGCAGGAGCCTGCTCACCATGAGCTGTGAATGCCTCAACGGCCTTGTTAAGGTACTTGAGAGCCTCGATAGTGTTCGAAGTTTCGTGGAAGTGTGAGAGGGCCAAGTACGCAGACACAGCAACAGGCTCGTTCTTCTGCTGTGAGAGTTTGATGTATTCAAGCAATGATGATACGGCCTTTTGTGAATCTTCAGACTCACCAGTGGTCTCGAATCTCTCAGTATGGAGCATACCAAGAGCATAGTGGGCCTCAGTAGACTTTGGATGCTTCTCAATGACGGCGTTGAGAGAGAAGATGGCGTCCTGTAAGTCACCACGAGATGCCTGTGCTTGAGCATAACCAAGCTGAGCAATATGTGAGGACGGATTGAGGTCCATCGCGTTCTTGAAATGTGTTTGAGCCTCGACGAACTGCTGCTGGGTGTAGGCGACACGACCGAGCCAAAAGTGGGCGTCGGAACGTACAACAGTGGAGTTGAGGTCTTGAGAGGTGATCTTCTCACAGATAGACTTGACTATGTCGTACTCGTTACATGAAAAGTGGAATGAAGCTTCCATGAGCAGTGCGGTAGATGATGTTGAAGTCTTGCGAATGATAGCACTGATGTTGTCCAATGCGTCGACGTATTTCTCAGCGAACTCTTCATCACTAAGGGAGTTGAAAGCTGTGTCAAACTTGGATAGTGCAATCAGAGTCTGAGATGTGAGGTTCTCTGGATCAAGCTGCAGGGATCTCTTCCATGACTGGACGGCCAATTTACGGTCCTTCAGGGCCCAGAAGCAGAGACCAATACCCAGTCTTGGGTCGGGCTTTAGCAATGGCTGCTCAACAAGCACGGCCTGGAACAGCCTGAGTGCCTCGTTGATCTTACCACGACGGAAGAAAATCTTGGCTTTGGTGAGCTGAGCGTAAGATGGGAGAACGTCACCATCTTCTCTTCCCTTGACAAGGTCTAAAGCACGAATGGCCTCTGCATCACGCTTCTCCAGATACAACACTTCAGCACTGGCAAGAGCAGCAAGTGGTTCTTGATCACCAAGCTTCAAACTTTCTGAGGCAGAGAAGAGTGCAGTTTTGCGATCCTCCTCCGTAGGAGCATTTCTGGCTTTGTTAATGGCGAGCCAGGCGAGGAAGGTGTGCACCTTTGGAAGCTCATTACGGTCCATGTTGTAAAAGTACTTGAGAGCCGTATTGACAACCTCCATACTCTGGTCAGGCATACCCCTGAGCGTGTAGCAGGAAGCACAAGAAAACCAATACTTGAGATCTGCTTCCTCATTTTCCAAGAAGGATGTGATGTCTTCAGCCTCTGGTAAATCAGCGACAAAGTCAACGGTAACAACTTCATCACTTCCCTTAACAGGAACTTCAACAGAGAGGGACTGAGTGGTACCTGACAAGCCGTAGTAGGCTGCCGTGAGGTCTGCGTCACTCATTGGATTTGATCCTTGCGGTGATTGTGGGACTGCGTTACCGAAGGTAAGAGCCCGTTGGTGATGTGTTTTGTGTCGTGAACCTTTTTGTGCTAGTGCGCGCGCTCTCTCGACGTCCGGCCGTGATGTTACGTAAGCAGTGATTATGTCAGCGAGCGGTGACTTGAATTAACTGCTACAAAGGCATCGCTTTAAATATGATGCAGAATGGTAAACGTGTACTGTATAATGGAATTAGTAAGGTCTGAACCTTTTCTTCTCCTTCAGCTCCTTGATACGTTCCTGGTCGTCTCTGAACTTCTTGAGCAACTCGTTCATCTCCTGCTTCTTCTTCTCTCTTATTTGGAATCTGTAGAAATCCTGTTTCTCCTTCTTCTTCTCCTTCCTTCCTGTCTTTGCCGTCTCGAACTTTGTGGTACCTGAGATCTTTCCGAGAATACCTCTCTTTGTCTTTCTATTCTTACCAACAACCAGTGTGAATCCATCGTCATCAACAATCTCCTTCATCTCCTTCAACTTCTTGATACTCTCCTCCTCCCTTTCTTCAAACTCCGTAAGAGCTTGTGTAACAGCTGCTGATGTCTCCTCAACCGACAGAATCTCCTTCTTGTACATATTCTGGAATCGTAAACTTCCACTTGTCTGTTCGCCTTCCCATCTGAAGAGGTCGGCATCTTTACACTTGGCATACTTTTTAAGCTTGCTCATCGCTAGACCAGCAGCGGCCTTATCAACAAAAACCACCAATGCCGTGTAGTTTGGGATCTTAAAGAGTGTTTGATCGGACTCTTCTTCCTCATCGTAGAGATCCGATGTCAACCTCGTGAGGTTGATCTCGTAGTCGAGGTTCTCTTGGTTCACGAGTACGTTCTCGATGAGTGAGTTTGTGGAGACGGACTTGAAGAACTTGCGAATTGTGTTGAGGGTTGTATCAAGTGGTGGATTTACGATGAAAAGAGAGCGTTCAGCAAGTTCCTTGAGTGTGGAGGACTGGTGCTTCTTGATGAACATGTAGTGCTTGATCGGCGTTTGAGCCTTGTAGTAAGGGTTCTGGGGCAGCGATACCGGGATGACGGTAAACCCCTTGACTTCCTCGACTGTCATGATGTGTAAGTGAGTGTGGTGAAAGTATTTAGTGGGCGTTGATAGTAGAAGAGCTGGAGAGATGAGTCTACTTAATAGGTTCCCTAACAGAAAACTTTTTTTACCCTGTCAACTGTGCGCGACCGTGGAAAGAAGGTGCAGCCAAAGTGGAGCTTTTGCGGGCTGATGATAAAAAAGCTACAGCAGGTTTTGGTATTTACAATATTATGTGGTTTTCTTGGGTTGCTTCAAGACGATTTCAACCTCTTCTCTAGCTTTTGGTCTCAATAGGCTAGGTGAGGTGCGCGCCGGCACAGAATTTTAGACCCTTCAAGTTCGTCGTTGTAGTATGTACATCAAGATGTCCTCAATCAGACACTCTGGGAGACCGGTTCAAAATCACTGTTCTTCTGACTCCGCTATTTCATTGTCCCTCACACGCTGTGTTTCCTTCATGAGCTCATATAGTTGATTCACCTGGTCTGGGCTCATCTTGTCCAACTGCTCCTTTGTAAGACTAGCATCAACCCACTTGGCATCAGAGATCATATGGAGGTAATCCTGCCAGCTCGTGAGGAACCCAACAATGTAGAGAGGGTTATCGGTGCTCTTGTGGGCCTTAAACTCCTCACGGACATACATGTTTCCGAGTTGCTGCTGAGGGCCTGGAAGGTTCTTGTGGGCCCTCATAATACGGCGATACAGAGCGAGGGGTGGGAGAAGAGGCGAGGCATTTTGACGATGCGAGCGTGTGCTTCGACGTGGTTTGGCTGCAGCTGCAAGGCGAACAAGTGACGATCTCATGGTGAGTGGAGTCTCCTTACAGCTCTTCTGGAAACTGGTGGACAGGGGCGGTGAACGTAGTTTGGGGTTGGTTGTGGAGATGTGGGAACTGATTTCGCGGAGCCGAAGACAAGCCCGTGCACATGTACTGCTCTTGAGTGCTTTAACTCTTTTGAAGAACGTCAAGATCTGCTTACGATGAAGACATCACTAAGTACCAAGTCCTCCCTCCTTCCTGGTGTTTATTTATAAGTGACGCAACTTTAAAGCAAGGTATCTTTCGACTCCTGCTTGAATCACGTGACTGTCGAGGGTAAATCTGCCGAGTTCCGACCATGAGCCCCGCGAGCCGATTGTTTATCCTCAGCGACAACCACTGATTTCCTTTCATTTGTGTTTCGTAACTTCCCATTTGTCACTTATAGAGTCGTATCTGCTTCCCCAAACCACTGATCTTAGATCTATACTGGAACTTCTGCCGCCCTTGTCAATCCGCTTGGCCCAATTCTATCAAGCACCCGCTGGAATCCCTACCAACACGCCAGCAGTACCAACAACACCAGCAACACAAAAAGCCACACTAAATGTCGATCTATGAGCTGGATCCTCGTATTCGGCGGCTCTTGTCACTTGACAACTTCTTGGTACGTTTCACAGCGAGATTATCTACTTCCCCGAATGCTACTAACATCCAGTACAGGATAATTTAACCGTTTATGAATTCATCGAAGAGCTCAGTAAAGACCAGGCAGTTCCACAACGTGAGGTCTCCTCTCTCAAACATCTCGATCCCAAACCATTCATTCGTACATTTGAGTCCACGCTCAGAGAACTCCACAAGCTTACCGCTGAGGCTGTGGAAAGACAACACGCCCTCGAGAAGGAAGTCTCTAGGTACGAGCTCGATCATTCCCGCAACATTCTCTCCCTTACGGCCCGTACCGATTCGGTAAACTCTCAATTTAAGGTCTTGGATGATCAGATCACTGCTGCTACTGATCGTGTTTCTCCCTTGAGCCAAGAATTGAGCCGCTCTATTGCTGCAAAGAACAGATCAAAGACTACGATATCACTGATCCAAATATACACATCCTTCTTTCATCATGGAAAATCACTCGAGTTGAACAGGCTCATCGAGGGAGATATCAGGAGCAAAAGGGAATGCGCATCCACAGTCTCACAGCTGCTTGCACTATCAGAGAAATTAATCTCTGATGACTTGAACGGTTCGAAGAAGTGCCATGAGGCAATCCAGGCTTGCTTCGAGGACATGGAAAACTCATTGCTTGATGAATTCAACGAAGAATACAGAAACAACAACTGGTCCAAGATGAGAGACATTGCTGATATTCTGACTTATTTCAACAATGGTTCTGGTGTCATTAAGAGCTTCGTCAACCAGCACAACTTCTTCATTCAGGCTGACTCACTGGCCAACACTGAGGACCAGTACGACGAAGCACACTGGGATAACATGTCTGATCCTACAAACCAGCAACTCTTACATGAGCCTCTCATGGAAGCCACTCTCAAGGAGATCAAGAGCGTTATCCAAGATGAAACTGTTGTGATTCTCGATGTGTTCACAGATCCAATTGCCGTCTTGTCGCTCTTTGTCCAGCGTATCTATGCTCAGCACATACAATCGAGAGTTGAAAGATTGCTGAAAAACGCCATGTCTGTCAGCTCACTAGCATTCCTCAGAGTTCTCTATATCCTTTACACAACAATGGCGACCTTCACAAAGGAGTTGAAGTCTTTTTTCCAATCAGCACTTGAGTCTCATGCCGAGGACTACAGCAAGATGGACGAGTTGTTCTCTGTTTTAGACCAAAGTTCTTCAGACTTGTTCACTGAGCACCTCGGCTCATCCAAATACTTTGACATGGAGAAAAAAATGCTTGAAGCTGTCTTCTATAGTGTCACGTCCACATACGAAACCGCCAATGAGGCTAACATTACATACAAATTGTCAGGACGTGTTGCTGCCATGATTTCCAACAACGGTATTGGTGAAGCTTCGGAGTACGACAGTCTTCAGAGAAAAAACCGTATCGGCCACCTGAAAGACTACATCAAGCAACGGATCGAACGTACATCTTCCCTCAGACATTCTAATCCCCACTCAGATGTCAACGGCATTGGCGAGAACTCTCACGATCTCATCACAAAACTATCTCTTGAAGCTGCAGAGACACTTCTCAAGTCCACTGTGGAGAGTTTGTCGCGTATGATTGAACTTACGCCAACTAAGATTGCTGACCATGCCTCTGAGATCCTTGAGATCCTCCTCGTTAACATTGGTCGTGCCTATGTTGACTTGGGCCTCGAGGTGTCTTTCTCCGAACTTTCAAAGATTGATCACCGTACGGAAGATCTCTCTTACAGGCATCTTTACAACGTGAAGATTTCATCACAAATTCTGTTCTTGGTGTCGTCCTCCATCCGCACTATCATTCTCCCGTTGGCCAACAACTCTCCACAAGTTCGCCAAAGAATCATTGCACTGACCAACGGCTACGTGAGCAGCGTTGAAAAGAGAATCAACATAATCATGCAGGATACACTCTCTCTTGTTCAACAGAGAGTGATGTATGGCTTATCCAAACAAAAGAAGAAGGACTTCTTGCCAAAGGTTGGTGAGCTGGTAGATACAGATACGCCTGCTTGTGAATCGCTTTGTCAATACTTGGAAGAATTCTACGTTCAAGTCTTTGAGTACCTTGATGGTGACAATTTGAAATCACTACTGAATTCCGTTGGCATGTTTGTCTTCAACGCGTTGTTTGAGCATTACAAGAATTTCCAGATCAACTCCACTGGTGGTATTGTCGTCACTAAGGATATCATCTCTTACCAAAATGCCATCGCTCAATGGGGCATCCCAGAGCTGTCCAATCAATTCCAGCTGTTGAGAGAAATTGCTAATCTGTTCACTGTCCAGCCAGAATTACTGAATTCGTTGACCAAGGAAGGTGAGATGGCCAATGTTAAGCCATATGTGCTGAGACAATTCATCATGAAGAGATCGGACTACAGTGCCAACACTGGTTACTTGACCAGGTTGAGAGGCATGATTTGAATCTGCTGGTGAAGTCTTATGTGGTAAATGAAAATCAATACAACGACTCTCTGTAGACCGGGTTTGGCCTCGTTAGGCCTCCTCTTGAAACAGCTTGAGCTTTTCTGTGAGGCGTTGATGGAACCTAGCTGCGAAGCTTGAGCTGAGCTTCATCAGTCCACTCTCGAAGGTTTCATATGGATCCTCGTTAATCTGCTTGGTTGTTAGATGATGCCAAGTTTCAGAGCAGACAGTATAACTCACTAGCCATCCACTGGGTGTCCACTCTGCTTTCACTGTCAGTTCAGGTACATCGTAAGTAGTGCAAGTGAGGCAGTGTAGACTCTCTCGTACAGACTTCAAGCAATGAGAGTACTCCTTGATGATTTGAGAGTATTCCAGTGACCTCGTCTCCATTTCCTTATAGATTGTATGTTTTTTATTGGCTGGTAGGACGCTGGAGCACACAATCCAGGACCGAGAGAGGTTAGGAGAGAAGACTCTACATGTTCATATCATTCCTCCGCATTCCGAGATATACGCTTTCTGTAGCAAGATCGTGCGCAAATCATGCGTAATTTTCAGCACTAACAGATGCGCGAGCACGTCCGCCCGAATTTTCACTGCGACGATCTCATACATATTGGCCATCAAGATGACTTCAACAGAGCCACAGAACTCCTGTTTGTATTTCGATCACACATACTATGTTCCGTCCACATCTTTTCAAGCGTGCATTTGCACTCCGTCCCCTCCAACAGTCGGCGAACTACATTGTTCCATCAAAACAAAGTACGTCGACTCTTCCATCGAACTCCATCACAGACACATACTAACTCTATTTCAGGCCGCACAATTAATGTGTTCGAACCGCTCCGTGCTCAGTCAAAGACATCAGTTCTTGACCACTTCAAATCCACCCAGAAGAAACGCCTTGATCCAACGTCGTGGCGTGAGAACCTCATCTCCCCTTCATCCCCAGACCGTATCCGTACCGGTGATGTGTTGCGTGTGATGTACACCTCTCGTTCTATCCCACCATTCGTTGGTCAGGTTATTGCTGTGAGTAAGAAGGGACTTGATGCCTCCATTACACTGAGAAACAACATCAGTAAGATTGGTGTTGAAGTCAAGGTCAAGGTTTACTCGCCGCTTATTCAGAGAGTCGATGTTGTTAGAAGACCACATCAGTACAAGAAGAGAAATAGACAATACTACATCAGAGAGACAAGATTGGATGTCGGTGATTTGGAAGCTTCTTTGAGAAGAAGATCATGAACAAATTGTGGATCGTCATTATGTGGTAGACGGTTCCAAATACGGAGTTTAGATAAGATGATAGTGCTTGTACATACACAACAGCATTAATTAATGATGTATTTATGGTCAAGGAGTACATAGAGTGGTCCTCATGGGTCATCCTTTGTAGACAGGTATCGGCTCCAAGTATACTTTATCAATTATGAAGCCATGGGGGCTTTCAGTTCCGGGTGCAGAACATCTCGTTGGTGGAGGTCCCATTGGCTCTGATGTTGGGAATTCGTCTGCTCTCTTCGAGAACTTTAAGGGATCCTCAAAGAAGTCCTCAAACCTTCCCAACATATGAAACAACCCTCGTGCTCGTCCAATAGTGTTTTTAAAGTGCTTTCTGGTAGACATGACAGGGTCTTTAGATGTGCTAGACGTGGACACAGTGGTGCCTTCGATCTGCAAAAGATCCAACTCCTTCACAACCTCGTCCTCGAGTGGACGATCATTTCCAGTAGAAGTTCTACAAAGACGTTCTCCATCCTCCACAGTATGAAAAAACGATCTACCCAAAGGCAAAAATCTTCCAGCTCCTCTTATACGGGAGGCAACTTCTGGTGTCTCGTATGAGACATAGATGGCTGGCTCTGGCTCCAGGTTTGGTATGTCATTTTGACGTACTCGCATAGACAGAATCAGCAGCTCATTCACAAAGTTCTCGAAATCCTCATCATCAAGATCAAAGAGGGTCAAGCTTCTGGCTTCCTCATTGAAGTATGTGGAATATCTCTGGAGGCGGGGCCCGTGTAAAGACAGGGTACTTGAAGTAGACGCATATGATCTGATGGCTGCATGAGTCTCTCTATCATTCATTTGTACATTCCTAGAATTTCGTGACCCTGTTGGGTTCTCTCTCTCGTTGTGTTCTTCGTCTCGGTCATCGAAGTCAACAACCTCACTAGAAGACCTTCTGAAAGAGGTCTCACTCCATCCCATATGCACCATCAGCGGCAGTGGTCTCGAAAAGTCAGGCAAGACAGTATCCCTGAGCGATGAAGTTCCTGTATTGAAATCTCCTGGCTCACCTGTTGCAATTCTTTCTTCGTCCGCATATCCACTGGCATCATCGGCATGTCTTCTAGCTGGGTCAACTCCAAATACGCGATTGAACGACCTTATTCCTCTCGCTCTTGACCCAGTTCTCCTTAAGCTTCCCCATAACCGCCTTATTAGAGATGGATGTCTTGGTAGGGTGACAGCTGCTTCTCCGTTATCGCCGTCGTCGTCATCCTCTTCATCGTCATCATGGTCGTGTGCCCCAAGGCTCGGGATTCTCAGCAGCAGTAGATCTGAACAGATTAGCTGATTTCGTAGCAGCCCGCGAGTTGTTGCCAGTGACAGGTGAAGAGCGAGAAGTGGCAAAGTCTTTTGATCTGCTCTTCGTCTGAAAGATCGGATGTATTTCCCATCTCGGGAGATGTCAAGTGCAGAAGACTTTGAGGGAAGTCGGAGCGTGCTTGCTGCAAGGAGAGGAATTGTGGACATATGGCATCTGTCGGGCCGGCTGTTCGGTTGCAAGGCAACAAGTGGCCAAATTCAAACAAGCTTTCATTGCAGGCTGTGCCTGAGGGTATGATATGCCTCAAAATGATGGGGAACATGGGCATGTGGTACCCGAATATGACGTATGACACAAAAGAAGTGGGGCCCATCTAACGTCAGTGTTGGCATAGGTGACAGTATCTGTTGGTGTATTCCATTACGTCAAAGGGTACCTTTCGGTATGATGTCTTGTTAGTGACCTCCAAACCAACACGAGAACCGTCAGCCCTAGCAAAAGTCCAGAAAAGCGAGCGGCCGCTTCTTCATTACTTGCGTGCTCTTACCAGATCGTTTTACACCTGAACACCACCATCTCCGCGTCTAGATTTTTCGGTAAGCGCCACACCGCTTTTTTTTAATTTTTCACTTTTTGGCGTCGAGCTCGAGAGTCGGGACAAATTCTTTCCAGGAACTAAACTCCACGCTACGACCACGGTCAGCAAACGCTCAGACAACGTCCACAAGACACAACTACAGCATCAGCTGCCTACTCCAAGTGCTTTCGTCGAAGTTTGCACCTGTTATATCCGCTAATTGAGTGCGTTCTTCCCCTCATCGCATCGTTTGCAGCAGCGCATTCTACTCTCATCGGTACCAGCTAAGCGATCTTACCCATCAACTTGAACTCACTTGAGCGTGAACATCGTCTGAAGATTAAACATACAATGTCGATTTCATACGCTAACGTTGTTGCCACTGGCACCACCGCCACCACCGCCGCCGTTTCTGAGAAGACTTCACTCAAGTCAGACTCTGCTGAGCAGATCTCGAAGGATGTTCCAGAAACCTCTTCTGCTCCAGCTTCCACCGAGGAGCCTAAGGAGCAGTCCCAGCTTCCATCTCCAAAGCCATCTCCAAAGGCAGAGAAGACCCCACAAAAGGTCCTTGCCCCAGCTCCAGTTCCAGAGGTGAGTGCTTGGTCAAGTGCCAACTCTTCAAGATCCAACTCCAATGCCGCCTCGGCTTCTGTCGATGAGAAACACTGGCCATCTCCGCTCGAAATTCCACAGGTTGAAAAGGCCCAAAATGCTTCATCCAAGAAGATCACTGCCTCCAAGACGTCAAAGGAGAAATGGGTTCCTTTCAAGGCTGCTGTTATTCTTCCACAACCAGGCAAGAAGCAAAACAATAACCAGCATCACAACAACTCCAACCAGAAAAGAAACGGTCCAAAGAATGTACTGAATCAAAACAACAAGCAGCAACAGCCGTTCAACCAGGACAAGAAGAGAAAGAACAAGCCACAGGAGAAGCGTGCTGCTCAGCAACAGCAAGCTCAGAAGAAGGAGGCTTCAACGAAAGAAGAGAAGCCATCCGATAAGGAGGTTTCTGAACATACAGCTACACCAGAACAGGAAGGTGTTGCCCAACAACAACAGCAGCAGCCTGCTCAACAACAATCTACACTCAACCACTCCAACCCTCACAGCCAACATAACAACCAGCATCATTTCCAGCATCATAACAACTACAATCCCCGCCATTTCCAACCATTCACACCAAATGGTCAGCCATTCTATCCAAACCAGTTTGTTCCAAACGGTGCTCCACGTCCATACCGTTCTTACAACAACACCAACACCAACCGTCGTTATAACAAGTACAACGCCCAGAATGGTTACGCCAACAGAGGCCACAACGGCTTTGTCCCTCACTACCAACGTCGTCAGCACCACCAGGCAAACTTCCTTAAAGAGGACCCAATGTTTGCCTTGACCAAGCAGATCGAGTACTACTTCAGTGTTGAGAACCTCGTCAAAGATGTCTTTATGCGCAAGCAGATGAACGACGAGGGTTGGTTAAACGTCAGCGTCATTGCAAACTTCTACAGAATGCAGGTATTGAGCAGCGGTGATGCCAGTTTGGTCAAGAGAGCCATGGAGAACTTGAACGGCAGTGTTTTGGAGCTCGCTGAGTTTGAGGATGGTGAGTTAAAGGTCAGAGTGACCGAGAAGGTTGACTTGTGGGTCTTGCCAGTTGAGCAGAGAGATGATAACGGTAAAGACGGTAAGAAATTGGTCAAGATCATTGAGCCAAAGGAGAAGGAGGCCAACGAGGAGGTTAAGACTGAGGCTGAGGCCCAGGCTGAGGTCGAAGCTCAGGTTGAGGAGACCAAAGAGGAGGCCAAGGAGACCGTTGAGGCTTGAAGTTACTTGCATGATTCATTCACGTGATTACGAAGAAAACACGCACACATTCTACATTTCCATATTTTTCACATATCACCAGTGTCGCTTACACGTCATTTTCCTCCCATGCTGTATCTCTCCGTTGAGCTTCTTGTATTCCCTCTCATCTGGAACTGGACCCACTGCACGTCATATTCTCCTGACTCTTGTTCATAGGTGCATTCTCCATCTCCCTCGCTCTGGAACGTTGATAGAAGCATGGTAGTGCATATCCAACTTACCCAAGCTACACATGGTTCATTCGGACGTACAATAAAGTCCCACCGCCATACATTTGTTCACTAATCTTGAAAGCATTGAAGAAAACTGACAAAAACAACAAAAAAAGAACCCTTTTTTATATTTAGACATGTTGATAACAATCAATACAGTTAGGAGTACTACTTCAAACAGATGAGTATAATGTAGGAGCACAGCTGCTTTAGTGCTGCTTGTGATCAGTCTGTGGCGCAAAGTACACCATATAGAGAGCTCACCCACCTATGTTCTGTAATCCTTACTACCTCCTACAAAACAGTGTTCATATGTATCTTCTGTCTCATGAACCTGTACTTCATAATGCTTTGCTATGTAATGCAAGAGTGTTACTTCTTAGACGGACCCCAAATTCTGACAACATGATCGTCACCACTGGATGCAAACACGCTTTTCTTAGCGTCATTCCAAGCGATACAGTTTGTGTTTCCCTTGTGAGCGTCAAAGACGCCTAGCAGGGCACCAAACTCACGATTCCACAAGAAGACTCTTCCATCTTCTGAGCCGGAACAAACCACAGTCTCATCATAGCCGAAGCATGATCTCAAAATGAATTTTTCCTGCTTGTGTCCGACATACTTGGCAATGAGCAGTGCTCTTTTCCAATCCCACAACTGAAGTTCATTAGGACTGACATTGATAAGCACTTGCTCTGGATGTTTCTTTGATGTTGAGATGCTTGTGATTCTCTCACCAACTTCCAAAGTCTTTAACTTTTGTCTTGTCTTCAAGTCCCAAACTTCAATGTTGCGATCATACGTCACTGCAATCAACTTTAAATCACTCGAGATCTTGAGATCATTTATGATCGAACCTTCCCATTTGTGGAGCATCTCACCGGTATAGGAGTCGTATACCCAAACTTCTTTATCAGGGGACCCCAAGACAAAAATATCACCTTGAGGAGACCAGTCGCCACTCCATATTCTGCTTCCATTACTCATACCAATCTCCCTCTCACATTCGCCAGTTTCCACGTCCCATAGTCTTGTTGTGGACTCCAAAGAGCACGTTAAGAGCCTTGTATCATCTGGGGAGAACGAGACATACATCACAGCCTTATCATGACCTTCCAACTTGTGGATTAGTTTGAAATCGTTGTCAACGTCATACAAGTTGACAAAGTTATCAGCTGAAGCCGTTGCAAGTATTTTGCCATTATTGGAGAAGGCGATATACCAAACCTCATCTGTATGGTCTGTTAGAGTCTTGAGAATCGTATTCGGGAAGTTCGTCTTGTCTGATTTGATATCTTCGTAGAGCGAGACCTGTTGCGAATCATCACCAAACTGATATAGTGTCATGGATTTTTGATACTGTATGGATTGTTGGATGAGTTTGAAGAGCCTGTATTTTGGAATCATCTCATTAGGGTTAATAAACTTGGAAATCTCATTGAGTAAGTTGTCCCTTGTCGCTGTCAAATCACCTAGCCATCCATTACCCCTTTGAAGGCGTTCAGAGTCTCTATTCATCAAGAGAGCCGTGAGTGCTCTTATGGTCGGTGTCTCCGTGACTGGATTCATCTCTGTACGAATGAGTTGTAGTGCTGAAGCTGTAGTTTCGTTCTTGACATATAGTGCTTCTAGGAATTTTTGACGTCTGATGAGAAACCTTATGCTTCTCTTCACCTCCTCAGAGTCATCGACAAGGTGTAATTCATCAATTCCGCTCTCTGCTGATTCAAATTCTCCATTCTTGATGTGTTCGATGAATGTATTGATAACGGGTGAGTCCAATTCTAGTCCACTCTCCTGTTTCAAATGTGCAGCGGATTCTGTATAACCCAAGTCTGATAACGATTGAATCATGAGACGGGTGAGCTCATCTGGATCCAGTTCAGGAAATTGCGATGTGATTGTGCGTGGTGTGGGTGTCGGCTTGGCCGGTGAATTGATCAGCTCGTCGATTCGTGGCATTGGTGAGTGCTGTGGGTGCTTCTGATGAGCGGTAAATGGGAGGCAAATGTTGATACAAAGGTGTCACAATTGAAATACTGGTGTGTTGTTGCGGCGCTGGTGTGGAGGGCAGGGGAGGGTAATGTGGTACTTGGTGCGCTTATCGCGCTTGACTTCCCCATTTAGCAATTCCATATCTAATTTGGTACTATTAATACGAAAGGCGATTGCCCCCTCCTCAACCGCGGCCGCTTGCTTAAGTTTCCCCACAACTTGGGGGACATTCATAGTCAACAAAGGCTGACGCATTCTTCCTTTACCCTTCAACTCGATCCTTGAGGAATAAAGAAGTCTTCAGCCATCAGCCATTCAACGACCATGGACGAGATCAATAAGCTTATTGCCAATCCACAGTACCGGCCTTTCTTCCAAATCCTCAAGTCCATGCGCAATGGTATTGAGTATGGAGGAAAGCTTCGGTTTGCACATACATTGGTAATGCAAGCTATTTTCAAGCGTAATACGCCTGTGCTTAAACGTCTTTCGACGGTGTTGAAGATGACAAAGGCACATGGTGGTATCCTGGCGATGTATGCTCTTTGTTATCGCTTGTTAATGACGATTTTTGAAAAGATTGATGGTGTTAAGGATATCAATGAGTTTACCACAGGGTGTATTGCTGGTTTATTAGTTTATGGGAATTGGCATGAGTTATTCAATCACAGTATAACGCATCAGATTACACTTTATTGTGGTGCCAGAGTTGTGCTTGCGTTGGGTAATATGGCTGCTCATAAGATTGCCAAGGATGTTGCTGATACCAAAGTTGAAAGGATCCAAGTGAGAAGAGGGATACAAAAGACCTCATGGGCTTTGTTTGCAACGATTACATGGGGGTCTGTGATGTATTTGCATAGATTCTATCCACAATTTTTGCAACATGGATTGGAGAGTTCGATGGAGTTCATTTACGATGACTACAAATGGAATGATTTGCAGTCGTTGCTTGGATTTTAAGATTGTTCACAGTGATGCAAACAGCTGGGTGATTTAAGAAACCTATTAGATTTATTGCACAGCTAAGATATTTGTTCATGTATAAGTTGGAATGATGGTTGTTTAAGATGGGCAGCATTGAACACATCGTGTGTGTGTGTGTGTGTGTGTGTGTATAGAAGTGTGTGTGTGTGCCGCACCTTGGAACGTAATGGTTGATGACTACTACAAGCATTCAAATTATCATTAATATCGCGTCTCATTAAACATTGGGGCATGAAAAAATATATACAAAGGCAAATCACATCATTAAAGAATGGGGGGAGAAGCGAGAACCATAACATCTATGGTCTTTTAGCAAGGCAAAAGGAACAGTAAAGCAAGAGCAAAAGCAAAAGCGAAAGAACATCAAATGTTACTGAGTTTAATCCTTGTAAATTCTTGTTCTCTTGTACTGAGTAGCAGACTTTTCCGCCTCTTTTCTCTCCTCCTCTTCCTGCAAGATTCTCTCCCAATCACTAAGTTTCTCCTTCTTGTAGTGTTCTGGGTGATGCTTCTCATCGTACATGCTGAGACCAATGGAACCCAGCAACAAACCAACGGTGAGGAACTGGGCATACATTCTAGCCTGAACAATCTTTTGAGCCTTAGTCATGATTGGGTCTCTATCCACAAAGACCCATGAACCGTACATAGATGCAGCCCAAGCACCGACGATAATCTTATACTTGTTGTTGATAACACCTTCGAGGAATTTTTGCTTGAATGGGAGTGCGGCCCAGTTGTTGTACTCTTCGAGGAGTCTCTTACCCTCTGCACCGGAGTACATCTGTCTGTCAAACTCGTTGGAAGACTCTTCGGCCCAAATGGTCATAGCCACTGTTGGAGGAGAGATGGCAATAGCAGTACGGATAGAGTAACTGAGGTTCTTTGGGAAACCTGGCCATCTGCGAGCACCAAATTTGAAGATACCTAGGGAGATAAGAGATCCAGCAATGAGACCCTTAGCACCACCTTCAGCGGTAGCCCACCAGTGTGCATCGATTTCCTCATCTGTGAGCAATTTCATTGTGTGTCGTGTGAATCAATTGTAATATTCTTTTGCAAGAAAAGATGAGTTGTGTCGCACAAGTCCAAGTATGGAAGAAACTCAACGCGATATATATATATATGTGTGTGCAGCTGAACGAAATTCAAACGCCGAGGGATGGGCAAAAAGAAATGCACGCGGAAAGTAGTGGGGGGTGATTTGGATTGGGGGGCAAATAATCTGATCAGTTGATGACTGATGAATAAAGTTTATTTTGATGTTTATTTGTAGTAGTAGGAGAGCACGTATTGCGCAATGATTAACTAGTGCCTCTTTTATACCATCGTGTCTAACCCGGTTGCAGCTTACGACCGCACCCGGTGGGCAAACAGAACCAATCAGGGCGCAGCCCTCGGAAGTGGAATTACACGCGGTATTGTACTTAGTGTGTCTATACATACAAGTGGAATTTTCCACGGAACGGTTCTAAAGGAAGGGCGGCTGTCTCTATTCTGGCTATTCTGGTTATTCTGACTATTGCTTTTCTTTTTTTTTTCCGTTTCTTTGTTCTGGCATGGCAATCCTTTTACAGCTTCCGGTTCGCCACCAAACACACGTAGAGACAAGAAGTTCATTGGCGCCTCATTGCCCATTGCCTTTGCTGTTCTGGCCACTACATTTTTTTTTTTATGACGTCTTGATCACGTGACCCATAATCCGATCACGAATTACAATTACTACTAGCGCAGCGGCGCTGTGCTATTTTTTTAGTCAGCGTTTGAGCGCCGTTGAGTAAGCAGAGCTGTGTGTCAGCTCATTGTCTGATCAAGTCTAGCCAAAAGCATAAGTACCTTGCTCCATTCCGCATGTTGTTTATAATGGCTCTCCCCCCATCTCCCACGCTTTGTCCTAGCGCCTCAGTTTCTGCGTGAGATACGATATACATTGATCCGCTCGTTCGTGCTCAACTCAACATAGAAAGTGGAAAATTGAACCTTTGTCCGCACGCTCTCCACACTTGTGATCAGGACGACATTTATCAAAACTTACACTCAGCGCCATGTTCACACCTATTCCAGAAGCCATCGAGGCATTCAGTATGTTACCCTTTGTGTCATAGACTATTTTATTTGACTCCAGCAGCTAACACTCACCCCGTGCAGAAAGAGGCGAGTTCCTCATCGTTATGGATGACGAATCACGCGAGAATGAAGGAGACCTCATCATCGCCGCAGAACTCACAACAACACAAGCCATGGCTTTCCTAGTGCGTCACTCGTCGGGATTCATCTGTGTTCCCCTTGAAGAATCTCGTGCCGACGAGCTTAACCTCCCGCCAATGTGTGTAAACAACGAGGATAAGCATAGTACAGCATACACAGTTACCGTCGACGCCGCTGCGGGAACAACGGGTATCAGCGCCCAGGATAGATCTCTCACAGTGCGTCTTCTCGGAAGCTCCACGAGTGTCGCTACAGACTTTACAAGACCTGGCCACATTTGCCCCCTCAGAGCCAAAGATGGACTATTGAAAGTGCGTCGTGGTCACACTGAAGCTGGTGTCCAATTGGCAAAACTGGCGGGACTTCAACCTGCCGCTTGTATTAGTGAGCTTGTGAGGGATGAAGATGGCTTAATGATGAGACTCCCAGATTGTGAGTCATTTGCACAGAAGCACGGTATCAAAATTATCACTATCGAACAGTTGGTTGAGTACTCTGAGTCACTTTAAGTCCACTAGTGGGCCAACCAATTGAAAAGATACAGAACAGATAAGAAAAAGCAAACAATGTATTTAATATTTGCATATCTCCCCCTCAAAACTTTTCATTCGTAAGTCACCTAATCAACTATAAAAGACCTAGACAGCCCTCACACTCCTCCACACTTCCCCATACGCCCGCATCCTCAATCAAAGCCGATCGTTAGTGAGCCGGTCGCGCAGAGAGGAAAAAAAACCGACGTTGAGACAGGGAGCCTCATCAACCTCATCAAACACTTACCTTCTCCCCCAACTCCCTCCATTTCAAAAGACATACCCATCCCCACAACAATGTCTGAAGAACTCACACAGAAGACCGCTGATCTTACAGTGGAATCCCCGGCTGCCGCTCCAGTTACCACCGCTGCTCAGACCACCTCTGCAGATGCCGCCGAACAGGTTGTGACTCCATGGGAAGTTGAAGGTGCCGTCGTGGACGGCCAGGCCCAGGCAATCGACTACGATAAGCTTATCAAGCAATTTGGTACCCGTGCCATCACAGAGGAGACTCTCACTAGATTCAGGGCAGTCACAGGTCAGGAACCACACCATTTCCTCACTAAGGGTTACTTCTTCTCAGAGAGAGATTTTAACAAGATTCTCGATCTTTACGAACAAGGTAAACCTTTCTTCCTTTACACAGGACGTGGTCCATCTTCAGGATGTATGCATTTGGGTCATTTGGTGCCATTTATTTTCACCAAATGGTTGCAAGACGTGTTTGACGTGCCTCTCGTTATCGAAATGACTGATGATGAAAAATTCCTCTTTAAGCCAAAGCTCACCATTGCTGATGTGCGTAAATTTGCCTCTGAAAACGCAAAGGATATCATCTCTGTTGGTTTCAACCCAGAAAACACCTTCATCTTCTCGGATCTCGACTACATGGGTGGTGCCTTTTACGAAAATGTTGTTCGTACATCAAGACAAATTACAACTTCTACTGCAAAGGCCGTCTTTGGATTCCAAGACTCTGACTGTATCGGTAAAGTGCATTTCGCATCCATTCAAATCGCCACTGCATTCCCATCGTCCTTCCCAGACGTGCTCGGTATGTCTCCAAAGACACCATGTCTTATCCCATGTGCCATTGATCAGGACCCATATTTCAGAGTGTGTCGTGATGTCGCTGATAAGCTCAAATTCTCCAAACCGGCATTGATCCACTCTCGTTTCTTCCCGGCCCTTCAAGGTCCATCTACAAAGATGTCCGCTTCAGATGACTCAAGTGCCATTTTCCTCGATGACACTCCAAAGCAAATCGCCAAGAAGATTAACAAGTATGCCTTCTCAGGTGGTCAGGTCTCCGTGGAGGAACATAGACGTCTTGGTGGTAATCCAGAGGTTGACGTTGCCTTCCAATACCTCTCTTTCTTCCTCGAAGATGAGGACAAGTTGAAAGAAATCGCAGAGCAGTACAGAAAGGGTGAACTCCTCTCTGGTGAGATGAAGAAGTTGGCCATCGATGAGATTACAAAGTACGTCGTTGAATTCCAAAAGAGAAGAGCTGAAGTTGATCAGAAGGTTATTGATAGCTTCATGAAACCACACAAGCTAGTTGGCGGTCAGAAGGAGAGACTTGTGGCTCCAAAACCAAAGGAGGACAAAAAGAAGGCTGACAAGAAGTGAGCAATTTACAATACGTTTTTTTTTTTTTTTTTGTTTTCTGGTAATGCAATGATAGATCAAGGTTGTTTTCAAATTTAGACTCCATCCCATTAAGCTACAACAGTATAACTAAAAACAGATTTAATCACATGAAGCATTCAAACATTACGCTGTACAAGAGAAGTAGATTTATCATCAAGAATAATCGTTCTATCCATCAGAGAATTAAAAATCAATCAGTGGTGGAAGCACAAAGAGCAGCACCGACACCGGAGCCATCCTTAGCAATCTGAATGTGAACCTTTCTCTCACCATCTGGTCCCAATGGGGACAAGGCCAAGGCATGTCTAATCATTGATCTGAAACCTGGGTAGAATTCAACAACGGATCCATCAACACCAATCTCAACCTCCTTGTGGTAACCTTCAAGGGCGTTAGTTCTGATCAAGATGGCAGCAAGTGGAACAGCAGCGAGGTATGCAGAACGTCTAGAAATAGCACGAACAATCTTTTGAATGGCCTTACGCTCATCAACAGTTGTTGGAAGTCTAAGGGATTGCTTCAAGGACAATTCTGTCTCCTTCAAGTCGGTAGAGTCATCAATCTCAATGTGGGACAAAATCTCAG